>JARJIL010000006.1:34420000-35045000 GCA_038502395.1 Dittrichia graveolens
TCTCCTTATAGGTTGGCTCCTACTGAGATTTGGGAGATGATGACACAGATTCAGGATCTTTTGGATCGGGGTTTTATTCGTCCAAGTTCTTCGCCATGGGGTGCACCGGTTCTGTTTGTGAAAAAGAAAGATGGCACGCTACGGATGTGTATTGATTACAGGGAACTGAATAAGAGGACGGTAAAGAATAAATACCCTCTGCCCAGGATTGATGATTTATTTGATCAGTTGCAGGGTGCTTCGTATTTCTCTAAGATTGATTTGAGATCGGGTTATCACCAGGTACGAGTTTATGACAAAGATATTGCCAAGACTGCTTTCCGTACCAAGTATGGTCATTATGAATTCTTAATCATGCCGTTCGGTTTGAGTAATGCACCTGCAGTGTTTATGGATTTAATGAACCGGGTTTGTCGACCGTTTCTGGATAAATCTGTGATAGTATTTATCGACGACATTTTGGTTTATTCTAAATCCGAAGCTGATCACGAGATTCATTTGAGACAAGTTCTTGAAACCTTGAAACGGGAGCAATTATATGCCAAGTACTCAAAGTGTGAATTCTGGATGCGAGAAGTTCACTTTCTGGGGCATGTTATTTGTAGTGATGGAGTCAATGTTGATCCGGCAAAGATTGACGCAGTGATGAATTGGGAGGCTCCAAAGTCTCCTTCTGAAATTAAACGCTTTTTGGGATTGGCAGGATATTACAGACGATTTATCCGAGATTTTTCTAAAATTACGAATACCATGACTAAGTTAACTCGCAAGGAGGTTCCATTTAAGTGGAATGATGAATAGGAGAAGGCTTTTCAAACACTAAAACGACTTTTATGTCAGGCTCCTATTCTTGCGTTACCGGATGGGTCAGATGACTTCATTGTGTATTGTGATGCTTCTCTGGCAAGGTTGGGTTGTGTGTTGATGCAGTGGGATAGAGTTATCGCCTATGCTTCTCGTTAGTTGAAACCTAATGAGAAGAATTATCCAACCCATGATTTGGAACTGGCAGCTGTGGTTTTTGCGTTAAAGTTATGGAGACATTATCTTTACGGTACAAAGTGCGTTATTTGTACAGATCACAAAAACCTACAGTATGTGTTTTCACAGAAGGAACTCAATATGCGACAGCGACGATGGCTGGAACTTGTTAAAGACTATGATTGCGAGATTCGCTATAATCCCGGGAAAGCCTACGTGGTAGCCGATGCTTTGAGTCGCAAGGGAGTTAGTGAACATGTCAAATTCATGCGAATTGAAATAGTCTCCGACTTGATTGATGGATTGAAGGCAGCTCAGTTGGAAACCTTGATCGATGAAAATCTAAAGTATGAGATTATGTTGAAGAAAAAGAATGATCTGACTGATGATTCTAAAGGATTGAAGGTTTATCAATCCCGTGTTTAGGTGCCTATGCTTGGAGGTCTCCGGAGATTAACCATGACTGAAGCTCATAAATCGATACTATCTGTTCATCCAGGTAGCACGAAAATGTATAACGATCTAAAGGTGCTGTATTGGTGGCCTACAATGAAGACAGATGTTGCACAGTTTGTGGAGGCTTGCCATATTTGTGCACAGGTCAAGGAAGAGCACCAGAAACCCTATGGATTATTGAAACAATTGCAGATTCCAGAGTGGAAGTGGGAGCATATAACAAAGGATTTCGTAACAAAACTTCCGCGTACGCAGAGGAATCATGATATGATTTGGGTGATCGTTGACAGATTGACCAAGAGTGCTCACTTCTAGGCTACCAGTGAGACGGCGTCACTTAGTAAGCTGACTCAGTTGTATGTTGATGAAGTTGTTTCCCGACATGGTATACCTCTTTCAATAGTATCAGACAGAGATTCCAGGTTTATGTCGAACTTCTGGAACAGTTTACAGCGGGAGTTGGGTGCACGTGTTAATCTGAGTACAGCTTACCACCCACACACAGACGGGCAATCTGAGAGAACTATTCACACAATCGAGGATATGTTGCGAGCATGTGTGTTGGAATATGGAGGTTCTTGGGATTCCCATCTACCGTTGGTTGAATTTGCGTACAATAATTCTTCCATTCGAGTATCGGTATGCCGCCTTATGAGATGTTATATGGTCGTCGCTGCCGAACTCCTACTTGTTGGTTAGAGGCAGGTGAGAAACAGTATGCAGGTCCTGATATTGTGCTGATCACCGCAGATAAAGTTGCTATTGCGCGAGAAATGTTAAAAGCTGCGAGGGATCGACAAAAGATGTATGCTGATCCGCGTCGTAGGTCTGTTACTTTTGTTGAGGGGGAATTGGTTTATCTGAAGGTTTCACCGTGGAAGGGGGTTATCCGTTTTGGGAAGCGGGGAAAGCTTGCTCCGCGGTATATTGGACCGTTTCGTGTCCAACGGGTTGTTAATGATCAGACGGTTACTCTTAATCTTCCAGCAGAATTATCAGGTATTCACAATACCTTTAACGTTTGTTACTTGCGGAAATGTAGTGTTGAGGATGAGAGTCAGATTCTACCTCTACATGATCTTAAAGTAGATTCCAGCAAGAGATTAGTGGAAGAACCCATTGAATTACTAGATCGGAAGGTGACGAAACTGCGTAAGAAACAGATTCTGATGGTTCTAGTAAAATGGAGGCATAGTTTGGGTTCAGACTTGACGTGGGAAACGGAGGCTGATATGAGAGCTCGATACCCTCAGTTGTTTGTTAATGAATAGATTCCGAGGACGGAATCCTGCTAAGGGGGGAGGATTTGTAACATCCTCAGACCGGGCCTAGTAGATTAGGTGGGTTTTGGTATGTTAACTTGTGATTAGTTTTGATTAATTACTTGTTATTTATAGGTTATATGGTTTAATTAATTGATAATTAAGTATTATATATATATACATGTGTGTGTGTTGATATATGTATATATGTTGTACGATTTAGTGTGTATGTGTGCATGTGCTTAGTCGGTTTGGGCATACCACCTCATGCTTAGGTTATTAAAAAAATGTTTATACGTGGGTTTCACTGATGAAGTGGTCATTAGCAAGTTTGCATGTGTGTGTTCTAGTGTGATAAACCGAGACCAAAGAAAGCAAAAAGAAGAGGTAATCGGATTCGTGATTTCTTGATTTTGTGATTCAAGTTTCGAAGGTTGTTGATTATTTCATGATTCTTGATTAACATGCTATTGATTGTTATGAGCATGCTACAGTTTCTAATGCTGTTGGGTTTTAGTTTGAACACCATATGATCATGCTTATGAAGTTATCGGATTTGGTATTCTTGGGATATAAATGTGTTTTGATGCATGCTTGTATGTTTAAACATGTTTATATGTGTTTGTACGAACTTGCATATGAATTATATGAACTGGAAAGTTGGTTTATTCAAGTTATGAAGTTATCGGATTCTTGATATGATGAAGAAAGCGGATTTTGGTGATGATGATGAAAACCAGGTGTAGAATCCGATACTCTTAAGAATCCGAGACTTATGAAAAACCGATGGTTTGAATCCAAGAGTGTGGAATCCGATGATGGATTCCAATTATGAAAAACCGATTGCAGGTATCAAGACTCAATGCAAGTGTGGAAGTCCGATTGAGGTTGTGGGTTTGGTCAAATCCGATGGATGTGTCGGATTCTTATGAAATCCGATAGAGGATTGCGGATTTGGTGAACTCCGATGGTAGTATCGGATTTCACATAAAATCCGATAGTTTGGACTTGTTGATTTGCATTGTTTAAATGCTATGTTATATGTGCATGCATATGTGAATCTTACATGTTTATGTTTGATTAAAAGGATATAAATTTATGTGTTTGACATATATTTATGAATGATTACTTATTTCAGTTTGTTGTGTTCTCAGGAACAAGCAAGGCTCAGTAATATAATATCACTAAATGGAATAACTAAAAGCTTGAGGTGAGTGGGCATTTACTCACAGATGTTATTAGTTGTAACTGGCTTCGGTTGCAACTGTTATTGGTTTCACGCAGGGATAGACTGTTTGTCTAATAATTGATTAACTGTTGATTGTTAATTAATTGTGCGTCATTTATATGTATACATGAGGTTGGGAAGTCAGCTTCGGCTGGGCATATGGGCTGGGTTTGTTTGCTATCGGCTAATCAGTATTGGGATCTTTGATGCATTTGTTGCAACTTAAGGTAATACTGTGTGAGAATAGCAAATGAACTATCGGTAAACCTTTGCTTTGGCCGGCATTGGTTGAAGGTTCCTGTGGAACCACCGGTCTTCCCGGGGCACGATTATCTGTTATGTGCTTTTGATATTGATGCGGTTATTTGCTGATATATCTGTTGCAGTTTGACTCCATTGACTTAGCTTTGTGCTAATCCCCCACCTCTTTACTCTTTCTACAGGTTTTGGTAAGTCAGCGGCTCGGCTGAGAGTTGTTAGCTCGGGGAGTAATCACCTAGGACTCTGATATTTTATTTTGTGGGCGAGCCTTGTTTTGTAATATTGATATTTAAACAGTAGTGTTTGTACAGTTGTAGACACTTTGGTTGTTCTAATTCGCTTCCGCAGTAATTATGAAAATGAAAATTTTTGGGTTAAAAAATACGGTGTTACAGTATTTGTTCACATACACACGTAAGAACATCTGTGTAAAACCCTCAAGAAGGTTTATACTTATAATTGATATATCTACGAATAAATCCCAGTTTAAAGATAGAACTTATCTTTTCTTTAAAATCGTAACAAACTTCTTAATTAGAACATATCTAATTAATTCCGTTTGAGATTTCTATCCAACTAATAGATAGTTTAAATTAGGTTTAGATATCCTAATTTAAATGTCGTAGATATGGAGAAACTGACTTCTGACGCTGAGCTGACATACTCAGTCTTGACCTTGTCAAGCTGACTTCTTGAATCTTGGATTCTTGAATCTTCAAGTCTTCAAGTCTTCACGCTTAAAACCTATCTCACCTTAGAAGTCACCGAGCTATCTAGTACTTACATAGAAAACTCTATATCTGTTTATACTCTGACTACTCAGCTTCACCTAACCAGTCAGTCTATAACAGACTTACATAATTACTAACTCTTAAGCTATCATCTACACATATCTATAGTTTGTCTCATCAAATCTAACTATTCTAAACATGGGACTAACAAGAACTGAGATCCCACTTCAAAAGAGCTAATCTGCACCCATTATATTATATATTTCTAACCATCTTGTAGCGGTGTCTCACACCTAAGCACACAGGCTACGAATATCCCAACTCCAACCAGATCAAACTGCTGTATACTGCGGCTAATCATTTGCACATTGATTATGCCAGTTTGTTGTGTCTTGACCTTGTGTAGTCAGTGGAGGGCAAATTCTCAAATCTTAAACGTACAGAGGGTAGATTTCTACCGTATCAAAGATTCTTACTTAGGATGGTTAAGTTTGCAATGGACCGGAATGATGAAATTCCTAGGAGGCCCAACCATGTTGTTATCAGCCCAAAGTAGTTTTTATATGTCAAAGCTCTAACTTCATAACATCCAGTACAACCTTAACCATTTCCTATCTCCGTGCTAGATTTGTGTGAGCATAATGAAGTTGTGAGAAGTTAAAGGGAGAGTGTAGGTTTGTTTCCTATGGTTCGACTAGAGCCGGTCTTACCTACCCTAGGACTAGTAGTACCCTACGAGGAAATAGCCGATAGGCCTCAACCTTCATTGGGAGAAGCTGAGAGGGTAGAGCTGAGAGATAAAAGCGATGAGAGGGGTGGTAAAGGAGATGATAAGGGTGAAACACATAACGAGGGTGGGGCAGAGTATAACCCAGAAAGAATCCAAGCTATGATTGATACATTTTCTACTATCCTTCTAGAACCCAAGCAACAACCTGAATCTCCATCACCTGATATTCACTCTGGTTCAGTGGATCCTGAATTTGAAATCGATACTATCGCCCTGACCACTTACACCCCTGGAGCAGCACCACTGGTTTCTGATAACACAGCACAACAATAGGCCAAAATTCCAGTGGTTGTTGAGGAAGAGGACTTGAGCTTTTCTGAGTTATTCCCTAATCTCCCGGAGGCCTTCAACGATGAAACAAATTTTATCTATGATTATCAACCGGGTCCTCTAGATGCTACAACTGAATCCCGGGACTTTGACGCCGATCTTGAAATGTATGAGGGACATGCATAGGAAGAAAGTGAGATAGAAGAGAAAGAGGAGAGTGAGAGTGCAGAGAGAAAAGAACAAGAGAGAGCTGAGGGACCCCTAAGCCCAAAAAGCCAGGAAGCCACATCTTCTACTAGAGTTGACATAGTGAGCTCTGGTATTGAAACAGTCACTGTCATCCCAACAGTGCACATTCACCCCACCAACCACTCGGGCATCTCTCAACAGATGCTCGTTTCACCTCATGGAGCATATACACATACTCTATCGGCCTCTCATTCGGAGATGGCTGGTATTGAAACAAAAGGTCTGCCTCTCCCGACCTCGACCATCGTTTCTGACCACATCGATATCTAGAAGATTTCTACTTTTCTTTCAAAACACAAAGAAACACTTTTGCACATAACGACACTGTTTACTAGACAATAGTCTAGAACACCTGTAGGTGGCACCACTGAAGGTGCCATTCGAGGACCATGTGGAAATCTCACCGGAGTGTACAACACAGCAGCTCCGATTGTGAGTAATTCTGCCTCCATGGCGGAATCTACAACGGGTACTCTAAGTGAGTCACGGTTTGTTAACCAAGAAAAATTGCAAGAGGCCCTCAGCCCAATAAATGAGAAACTCGATGACATCAAGCAACCTCTTGCTTCTCTCAAGCCGAATGTTTATGATGGCTCAAGCTTATCCATTGTGTGACAACCGTCAATGGAAATTTCACTTTAGCTTCTAGAAAACAATAATATAGATTTTTAGTAGCTACAAATATTATTAATAACATAAATTATTTTGTAGAAGCCTTAAATTCCCTAAAAATCCCGGCGATGTGCTTAAAACCTTCAAAAATCGAAAAATCGGTAAAACCGACTAAATAAAAGTCAAGATTTATAAATCTTATATAACAATAAAAATAACAATAATAAAACACATCATTACATATATTATTTATCCCAAATATAAAACTTATGTAAATATCAACAAAATTAATCAAAAACTTGTAAGTATTGACTTTAATTGAACCACAAATGCACAAAATACATCCAACACACACATTATACATATTAAATAAACAAAAGATGATAATAATAATAATAACAATATTAAAAGCCAAAATGGCCAGCCTTCTTACACACACACCAACACACACAAACTCACTTAAACACTCTACCTTTTGCATGTGCAAGTCTCCCACTCATTGCACCAACTCTCTCTCTCTCTCTCTAAGCCATTCTCTCCTCCTTCTCTCTTTACTCCAGCCCTCAAACCTGCTAGAAATCATCATAAACTTTCAATTTTTAAGGGTGTTCTTGAAGGATTGAAGCAAAGGATTCAAGATAAGCAAGCATAGGTAGCAATCTCTTGGGTAATCTCTTCATTTCTTGCACTTTTCTTACTTTTTCGTCAAGATTTTTTGAGTTTCAGAATTCTTATGAACATCAAAGTGTTTTCATGATGATATATTCACTAAAAATATATATAAATCTTCAACTCAAAACAAAACTTTATGAATCAAGAAACAAGAACTCAAGAAATTAGTGTTTTTATGCACATGCATGTGGGTTTTTGCAAATGCATGTAGTTTTCTTTGAAAGATCTATCATGATATGATCATGCATGGAAATTTTGTTATAAAAATCTGGAATATTTGGGTAATCAAGCAAATAATATGATAAAATCATAATATTGGTGGTGATGAACACAAAATGGAAGTTGTTAGTTGATATGGTATAAATATTTGATTCTGACAGAAATATTGTGTTGACTTAAAATAACCATAACTTAATAAATACTTAACCAAACGATTTGATTCTTTTTTTTTAAGTTTTAACTCTGTGTGGAATTTCATCTCCAAGTGGAACTTCAAGATTTCATGGAGATTTGAGCCCCTAACCACACGTATCAAGTCAGATAGGTCAGAAATCTCACTGTTCAGTAAAGTGACTCACTTGCATGGATGTTAAAACACTCAAATCTTGTTCAAATAAATTGGTTTTTCTTCTGGAAATTTAAATTAATGATTTAGCTTTCAAATAAAATTTAAAATCACTCAAAAATATAAATTTTTGACCCATTAACTACGTAAAATAAATTGCATGCACAAAACTGAGAAATCTGGATAATTTCACGAATGAAATTTAATTGATCATAACTTGGTCCACACAAAGTTAAAAATGGTCAACTTTTTTTTAAAGTTACATTACTGAGTTAAAAATTTAACCCAATTTGAATCCTCTAAAAATAAGATTGTTTGCCACTCAAACCCTTAAAACAACAAAAGGGTGTTAACTAGAATTAGACCGGTGACCTCTAAATTTAAATTAACCAAATAAAATATCTATAAATCTTTATAAAATCCTAATATTTTTACAGTATGCTCTAAAGAAGTATTATAATAACATATAAAATTTTCAAAACTTAAATATTTCGTTAGCGTATTAAAGAATTGCACCAAAATACAACCCATGAAGCTGACAGAAAGGGACTTGCACAATAAATAAAGAAGAATGAAATCTTTATGATTGGGACTTGAAGATTAACAATTAAAAGTATAAAAATCATACAAATAATATAGAAACACCTAAAAAGAAAATATAAAATATAATTGTATTCACATGAAAGAAAGTTGGGTAAATAAATATATATACATATATAATCTCAACAAATAACTATATCAATATAAAATCAATATAAATAATACAAAATTAATTATTAATTTTAATAACTAGAATTTGGGGACTAATAATAGGATATTATTTCACTATGTAGGAAGCACGGCGGAACTCAAGAATTTGCGAATTGTTGTAAGAACGCATTAAGCTTTGTCAAGTGAGTATCATAGCCCCTTTTTACCGTATTTCATATTATTTTTGGGGTGAAAGCATTTGTATACATTTCATGAAAAATTAATTGCCTAACCTCTTATATATTTCAAATACGATTTTGTTGCACTACGGTATTATTCTTTAATGTGCTTGGGTTATCGTTTGTAAGGCCTCCTTTTTAAGACATTATCCATTAACTCCACTAGTGAGTCGATGATATTTGTAAGTAGCACTATTTGGAGATTCCGACGTCTACCATTTATGGTTGACGAACTATAGATGTAATTTACCACCACTAACGTCATTTAATATGGGCGTTAGGTTTGTTCTTGGGCAATTGGTTGCCGGTTAGGTTGGATAATGGCTCAAGCTATAATCATCATAGTATATTACTACCACGTACAGTGTATTGGGCAATATAATGCATCCTCTATCATTCGTGCATACTTTGATTTTATTCAAAAATCTCTATCATTCATTATTAAAATTTTCCTCATTAAAAAGTTATATTGTGCATATTAAAAACCTATGAACTCACCAACTCTAGTAGTTGACCGTTTTCTTTCACCCATGTTTTCAGGTGACCGTGGTTAGGTAAAATACGTAGAAGCATGATGTGTGGCATCTTCATCTTCATCTTCACATTTTAAAAACAATTTCCATTTTATTTATGCATCATACGAGACAATGTCTTTAAATTTTATTTGGTTACGTAACTTTGCACTTATGGTTTATCCGAATCATTTATTTTGGTAATTTAATGTGGTTGGTCATTGTCTATTACCTTGTGCGATGATCCCTTGTGCTGTGATACCTCGTGTTTCCGCTTTAGCCGGGTGTGACAGATTTGGTATCAGAGCCTAAGGTTATATAGAATACCGGTTTTCCTAAATGGAAAAGTCAAACTATAACCAAAGGTTTATAAAAATGATTTTCAAAATAATTTTGTTTGAAATGCATTAAGTGTATTGATAATATAATTAAGCTAAATACCACATTGTTATACCTCAATTGGACAAAGCTTGATCACCTATGTCTAATTTAACTATGTACGATATGGGACTTAGGTTAGTTATAATAAAAATATACTTAGAAACATTTTTCATTTATTTTCTTTCTAGAGCACGATTATTGTGTGTGTGCATAAGCATGGCATATCATAAGTACTTGCATATATTAGCACACTTAGTAACCATTTTTATATATATCGAAGTCTGTAATGTCATCATTAGGTTGACGCACTAAGATTACATATTCTTTACCCATGGAGGTTAGAATAGAAACTTAGTGGGAGAGTCTCCGAGTTTCACGACCTAGTGTATTATCAACACCGACTTCCTGTGGAGCATGTGTTAGGGTCACAGTTAGGAAAAGAGTCCCCTTACCAACAAGAGTGACCTCATGACCTTTTCATTAAGAGGGAGAGAACTGTTGATTTAGGGAGCACATAAAGGCACCCTGAGTAGTAACGGGAAGTATCGTAAGGACATTAAGGGTGACCCCAAAGAGGGAAGGTGGGTACAAAGCATATCACTAGAACTGAGTATTCATCATACTAGTTTAGACCACCGGCACCATGTCCTATGTAATTTTTTATATGCTCTCGGAGTCGCAACACCGTAAAGCGTTAAGAGCTGTGGGGACCACCATTGCAACAAGGAGGGCCGTGTAGATGATGTAATTATATATGTGCTTGGGAGGATATTTTTTATAGTGATGGTGAGATTGGTAGTAAGTATGATGGTACGCTAGGGTTGTTTTTAAGGAGATTGAATTAGTGAAAGATTTGGAGTTTCTTTCGATTATTAAACTTGGTGGTTTATTTTCATGATTTGTTAAACATTAATCACTTGATGTCTTTTAGGAAATCATTTTGGTAGTTTTAGGAACTATATGATTGAACATGTGTTGCTTAAATCACGTTATGAAATGTATGATTTTAAAATTTTACATGCATTGCTATATGATTGAACGGGAGTGTTAGTTGTTAGACCTTATATCTTAGGATCACCATAACCTAGCTAAGTAGAATTTGTACAAAGGAGAGACCCGAATGTGATTACTAGTATGTTTCTTCTGGACAATTATAATGCATCAATGCTATCTGACTCTAGAATATATAGAAGCTTCGTACCACTAGTTTTAAGGCCAAAGTTCAATCTATAATTTCAAATATTGAAAGAGGCCTGTTTCATGGAATTTGCTAATGGACAAGAAGTCAAGACTAGAGATATAATTAGTAACTGTACCTTGAACTTAGCCAGCAAAAACTTTAACGTAGACCATACGAATCAAATTAGGGAGCTTTGATGTAGTTGTTGGTATGTATTAGCTATCCAAAAATCAAGCTGAAATACGTTGTTCTGAAAAGATCATTCAGATTCCACTATCACAAGATGAGACGTTTGTCGTATAAGGAGAAAAGACCAGGAAGAACGTCAAGGTGGTATCATGCATGAAAATGCAAAAATATTCAAGAAAGGACTATATCGCATTATTCGCTCACGTTGTAGAAACGGAGGTTTAGGAGCACATTCACGATTTCCAATCGTTCGAGATTCTCCCAAGGTGTTTCCGGATGAATTACTTGGATTACCCTCAGTTAGACAAGACAAATTTGGATTGATTTAATCCCCGAAGAAGCGCCCGTAGCAAAGGCACCATATCGGTTAGCCTCGTTGGAAATGTAGGAATTGCCTGCACATTTTCAAGAGCTACTCGACAAAGGAATTATTCGACCAAGTACCTCACCATGGGGAGCCCTAGTCCTATTCGTCAAAAAGAAAGATGGATTGCTGCGAATGTGCATCGACTATAGGGAACTCAACATATTGACCATCAAAAATCAATACCCTCTTCCTCGAATCGATGACCTTTTCGATCAACTTCAAGGTGCTACCTATTTTTCTAAAATCGATATTCAATCTGGATATCATCAATTAAGAGTCTATGAAGAGGACGTGCCCAAAACTGCGTTTAGAACATGTTACGATCACTACGATTTATAGTTATGCCCTTTGGATTGACAAACGCACCAATTGTCTTCATGGACATAATGAACCGAGTATGCAAACTATACTTAGATAAGTTGTGATTGTGTTTGTTGATGATATACTTATTTACATGCGACACAAGAGCAACCATGAAAAGCATTTATGGTTGATACTAAAGTTACTTAAGGATCAGAAGTTGTATGCAAAATTTTCTAAATTCGAATTATGGATACGGGAATTTTGTTTTCTAGGCCATGTAATTAATGAGAAGGGAATTCATGTTGACCCAACAAAGATCGAAGCCATAAAGAAATAGGAACCCCATATATCCCGACTAAAGTTGTAAATTTCTCGGTTAATCACGTTAATTTATAGCAAATTTCTCAAAATTTGTACAACCACTCGCGGCATTAACTCAAGAGGATAAGAAGTTTGTTTGGTGAAAAAAAAGAAACATTTTCTACGCTTAAGAATAAGTTAGCAATGCACCAGTTTTGGCGTTACCCGAAGGAACATATAACTTCGAGGTATATTGCGATGCGTCACACCAAGGATTGGGTTGTGTGTTTTTGCAAAAAGAGAAAGTCATTGATATGATTCGACACAGTTCAAAGTGCATGAGAAGAAATTTACTACCCACAACTTAGAGTTAAGAGCCGTAGTATTTGCCCTTAAAAAATGGAGATATTACCTTTATAGTACTAAGCGAACTATTTATATAGACCACAAGAGTCTTCAGCATATTCTTGATCCAAAGATGCTCGATATGAGGCGTAGAAGTTGAGTGGAATGGCTTAGTGACTACGATTGTGAAATCAAATACCATACTAGCAAGGCCAATATGGTCATTGATGCTCTAAGAAGAAACAAAAGAGTGAATCCATCTAGGGTACAAGCTTTAGGAGCAACCATTCAAACATGCCTAAAGGAAAGAATACTTGAAGCTCCAAAAGAAGCATCAAAGACGGAAAATTTGAAGAACGAGACCCTATATCACTTGGAGCGATGATTCAAAACAGGCCAGATGGAGTGCACCACTTCGAAAATAGGATTTGGATAGCTAAGTTTAATAACCTTTAATCAAAAATTTTAGACGAGGATTATAATATTCAATCCACTAGCGAGCCGACAAAATGTTCTCAAGGAATACTATTGGTAGGCTTGGAATAAAGAAAGACGTCTCCTTGTTCGTGGGAAATGTTTAACTTGTGCAAGGGTTAAGGCAAAACACCAGAAGCCATCCGGTTTGTTGCAACAGCCAGAATGGAATGAGAACATATAAGCATGGATTTCATAACTAAATTACCCCGATCTGCAAAAGGGTACGATTCCATTTGGGTTATAGTAGATCGACTCACGAAATCGGCACATTTTCTCCCTATACGGGAAGATTACAAAATGGAAAAGCTGGCTCAAAATTATATTGACAAAGTTGTTGCCCGACACGCAGTACCAATTGCAATAATATCCGATACAGATAGTCGGTTCACATCCCGATTTTGGCAATCGTCACAAAAGACGTTAGGTGCGCGAGTAAACCTGAGCAACACCTACCACCCGCAAACGGATGGGCAATCGGAGAAAACGATTTAGACACCAGAAGACATGTTGTGTGCATGCGTAATAAATTTTGGTGGAACTTGAGATTCACATCTACTATTAGTTAAGTTTTCTTAGAATAATAGGTGTCACACTAGCATCCAGTGTGCACCATATGAAGTCTTGTATGGGCGCAAGTGTAGATCCCCACTTAATTTGTTGGAAATTTGCGATAGGAAATTGACTAGACCTGATATCATGCAAGCGACCACCGACAAGAATACAATTATGAATGATAGGCTTAAGACTGCCAAAAGATCATTAGAAAATTTACGTTCATAATCTCTGGAAGCCTTTAGAGTTCCAAATGGGCGATAAAAGTGCTTCTAAAGGTATTGCCGTGGAAGAAAATAGTACATTTTAGGAAAAGTGGAGAACTATATCCTAGATTCTTTAGACCATTTGAGATAATTAGAAGAATTAGGCGAGTGGCGTATATGCTTAAATTGCCACAAGAACTAAATGCCATACACGATACCTACTATGTGTCAAATCTAAAGAAATTATTAGCTGGTGAAACTCTAGTACTACCCCTAAAGTATGTTCAGATGATCAGTTAAATTTCATACAGTAACCAATTGAAATTCTTGACCGTAAGGTCAAACAGCTTAGAAAAAGTAAGATTCCAATTATAAAAGTTCGATTGGAATTCAACTACAGACCTAATACATATGGGAATGAGAGGATTATATGAAACTTAAATATCCTCACCAATTTGCTAAAAAGCAAGTCCAAGATGTCAATTGTTAATTTCGGGACGAAATTCTATTAACTGGGGGAGACCGTGACAACCGTCAATTAAAATTTCATGTTAGCTTCTGGAAAACAGTAATATAGGTTTTTAATAGCTACAAATATTATTAATAACATAAATTATTTTGTAGAAGCCATAAATTCCCTAAAAATCCCGGCGATGTGCTTAAAACCTTCAAAAATCGAAAAATCGGTAAAACCGACTAAATAAAAGTCAAGATTTGTAAATCTTATATAACAATAAAAATAACAACAATAAAACACATCATTACATATATTATTTATCCCAAACATAAAACTTATGAAAATATCAACAAAACTAATCAAAAACTTGTAAGTATTGACTTTAATTGAACCACCAATGCACAAAATACATCCAACACACACATTATATATGTTAAATAAACAAAAGATAATAATAATAATAATAACAATATTAAAAGCCAAAATGGCCAGCCCTCTTACACACACACCACACACACAAACTCACTTAAACACTCTACCTCTTGCATGTGCAAGTCTCCCACTCATTGCACCAACTCTCTCTCTCTCTCTAAGCCATTCTCTCCTCCTTCTCTCTACACTCCAGCCCTCAAACCTGCTAGAAATCATCATAAACTTTCAATTTTTGAAGTGTTCATGAACGATTGAAGCAAAGGATTCAAGATAAGCAAGCATATGTAGCAATCTCTTGGGTAATCTCTTCATTTCTTGCACTTTTCTTACTTTTTCGTCAAGATTTCTTCAGTTTCATAATTCTTATGAACATCAAAGTGTTTTGATGATGATATATTCACTAAAAATATATATAAATGTTCAACTCAAAACAAAACTTTATGAATCAAGAAACAAGAACTCAATAAATTAGTGTTTTTATGCACGTGCATGTGGGTTTTTGCATATGCATGTAGTTTTCTTTGAAAGATCTATCATAATATGATCATGCATGGAAATTTTGTTATAGAAATCTGGAATATTTGAGTAATCAAGCAAATAATATGATAAAATCATAATATTGGTGGTGATGAACACAAAATGTAAGTTGTTAGTTGATATGGTATAAAGATTTGATTCTGACAGAAATATTGTGTTTAGTTAAAATGACCATAACTTAATAAATACTTAACCAAACGATTTGATTCTTTTATTAAAAGTTTTATCTCTGTGTGGAGTTTCATCTCCAAGTGGAACTTCAAGAATTAATGGAGATTTGAGCCCCCAACCACACGTATCAAGTCAGATAGGTCAGAAATCTCACTGTTCAGTAAAGAAACCCAATTGCATGGATGTTAAACCACTCAAATCTTGTTCAAATAAATTTGTTTTTCTTCTGGAAATTTAAATTAATGAGTTAGATTTCAAATAAAATTTAAAATCACACAAAATATAAATTTTTCACCCATTAACTATGTAAAATAAATTGCATGCACAAAACCGAGAAATCTGGTTAATTTCACGGATGAACTTTAATTGATCCTAACTTGGTCCACAAAAAGTTAAAAATGGTGAACTTTTTTTTTAAAGTTACATTACTGAGTTAAAAATTTAACCCAATTTGAATCCTCTAAAAATAATATTGTTTGACCACTCATACACTTAAAACAACATAAGGGTGTTAACTAGAATTTGACCCGTGACCTCTAAATTTAAATTAACCAAATAAAATATATATAAATCTTTTAAAATCCTAATATTTTTACAGTATGCTCTAAAGAAGTATTATAATAACATATAAAAATTTGGAACCTTAAATATTTCGTTAGGGTATTAAAGCATTGCACCAAAGTACAACCTATGAAGCTGACGGAAAGGGACATGCACATTAAATAAAGAAGAATGAAATCTTTATGATTGAGACTTGAAAAATAACAATAAAAGTATAAAAATCACATAAATAATATAGAAACACCTAAAAAGAAAATATAAAATATAAAATATAATTGTATTCACATGAAAGAAAGTTGGGTAAATAAATATATATACATATATAATCTCAACAAATAACTATATCAATATAAAATCAATATAAATAATACAAAATTAATTATTAATTTTAATAACTAGAATTTGGGGACTAATAATAGGATATTATTTCACTAGGTAGGAAGCACGGCGGAACTCAAGAATTTGTGAATTGTTTTAAGAACGCATTAAGCTTTGTCAAGTGAGTATCATAGCCCCTTTTTACCGTATTTCATATTATTTTTGGGGTGAAAGCATTTGTATACATTTCATGAAACGTTGATTGCCTAACTTCTTATATATTTCAATTATTATTTTGTTGCACTATGATATTATTCTTTGATGTGTTTGGGTTATCGTTTGTAAGGCCGCCTTTTTAAGACATTATCCATTAACTCCGCTAGTAAACCGATGGTATTTGTAAGTAGCGCTATTTGGAGATTCCGACGTCTCCCATTTATGGTTGACGAACTATAGATGTACTTTACCACCACTAACGTCATTTAATATGGGCGTTAGGTTTGTTCTTGGGCAATTGGTTACCGGTTAGGTTGGATAATGGGTCAAGCTATAATCATCATAGTATATTACTACCACGTACAGTGTATTGGGCAATATAATGCATCCTCTATCATTTGTGCATACTTTGATTTTATTCAAAAATCTCCATCATTCATTATTAAAATTTTCCTCATTAAAAAGTTATATTGTGCATATTAAAAACCTATGAACTCACCAACTCTAGTAGTTGACCGTTTTCTTTCACCCATGCTTTCAGGTGACCGTCGTTAGGTACAATACGTAGAAGCATGATGTGTGGCCTCTTCATCTTCATATTCACATTTTAAAAACAATTTCCATTTTATTTATGCATCGTACGAGACAATGTCTTTAAATTTTATTTGGTTATGTAACTTTGCACTTATGGTTTACCCGCATCTTTTATTTTGGTAATTTAATGTGGTTGGCCATTGTCTATTACCTTGTGCGATGATCCCTTGTGTTGTGACACCTCGTGTTTCCGCTTTAGCGGGGTGTGACACGTTGATACTTTGAAATCCCTGCTTTATGTGAAATTGTTGTAGAAAGCACCCTATAATGAATACAACCTTGATCTACTTCAAACCTTACAACGCGAACAAACATACAAACGAAGTAACCTAGAGGAATTCAAAGAGCACATTCAAACTCCATGGAGGATCTTGGCAATGTTTTTTATCAGAAAAAGGATTCCATTGAACAAAGGCTAACTATTCTTGAATCAACATGTAAATCCCAAGCTGCAAGATCAAAACGCAGGCGTGACGACGATGATCCCAATCATGATCGTCAACAGGGGAGAAGAGAGTGTGTGTTTTGACCTTTACTCATTTAACTAAAAGATTAGCAGTAGCCATGGGTATTGGGGAAGAACCAACTGGCAATTCATCTCAACAACAACAACAACAACAACAACAACAACAACAACAATAACAACAAAAGCAACAACAACAACAACAACCACAACAACAACAACCACAATTTGAAGCTGAACCTGCCCTTCCAGAGTTTGAGTTTGAAACTGAAACAAAAGACCAAGGGAAAGGGATGAGTTGGATGATCTGTTAAACCAAATCGATGAATTCACTTTTGAAAAACTGCCGGAAAGAACAGAAGAAGTCAGAATCGTGGATAGATTTGAAGAATTGCACTCATGAAGTATATGAGAAAGTTCATCCAATTCATACAAGAGCATGATCTAAAACTTGGAGCCGAGACTAATCAACTCGAGGTTAATCTGCTCACACCGATAGAAAGCCATCCTAACTTTCAAACCCTTAAAGAATTGACCATAATCGACGAACATCATCCAAACTCCTCTGGTCAAAGAGGTGTCATCTTCACTAACCAACGCAAACAAAAGATCTTCATCAGAATGGTGGATATGATGGCATACTCGGATGGTACTCTCAAATTATTGTATCATAGAGTCCAGGAAAAAAGCTGAAAAGGAACAAAATGCTTTAAGTGAATTGGAGAAGGCTGGATTGATAAGGACCATTGAAGCTATCAAAAGGACATTGGATAGCAGGCGGATCATTCCAAGGTGGCAGGTCATGTTTGGCATTCGAAATACATCATTATTGTAATATATTACTTTCTGTCTTTTCATGTAATAGGTTTTCTCTCCATTTAGGGGGATATTGTTAGTTTACTGAAATGTAGAAAAAGCCGGTTTAGGCTTTGCCTATAAATAGGCATATGGCCAAGGGCCATTGTAAGCTTTTGCATCATAATTCAATATATTAAAACATTAGCCAAAGGTGTAGTGTGTGTTATTCTATCTAAATCTTACTTGAGGTTTAATCGGACCACCTTCAATTAGGACTTAGCCAGAAATCAATAATCGACTCACGATCATTAACTTTTTCATCTCAAACAACCAAATCATGTTTTACACTTATGAGTTATTTGGTAACAATATCAAGATGATTTTTTAAAGCATAGGATTGTTGAAGAAATTTTTCATTTTCAGTTTTAATGGTGTTGATCTCAAAAGTGAGTTCAGAGATAGTATGTTTAGATTTGTTTAGATTTTTATGAGCAATTGACAGATCAGAACACAAATAAGCAAACATAACATCAATTTCATTCAAACTGTAATTCTTAAAATTGGATACCATATACATCATTGTAGGGTTCCATCCTTCAGCTGAACTCAGTTTCTCAGCTTCAGCCATGTCAGCATTGAATTTGCTTTCAGTTCCCATCAAACACATTTTAGGATGTGCTGATCCAAACATTTACTCAACAACCAGGCACCTTCCTTTGACATCGTTACAGTCATCCTCATCGGAAGAGGTTTTAGAGTCAGTCCAGTTAATATCTTCAGCAACCATGGCTTTCTCCTTCTTCTTTTTATCGCTTGAAGATTTCAAGGCTTTGTATTTGGCCTTGTACTTATCTGCCTTAGAAGGATCACTTTTCTTCTGATTTAAATAATTTTCTTTGACAAAATAGTCAGCTGCAAAATTACCAGATCTCCCACACTTGAAACATTCATTTTTAGAATTTTCAGATGAGCCTCTTCGTTCAGAAAAATACTTTTTGTCAAATGTTCTTTTTCCGTCAGATTTGAATTTTAGAAATTTCTTATGGTTCTTCATTATGAATGTCTTTTCTGTCATTCATTTTATGAATCTTCTTCTTCTTCAACAGCTTTCTTTAGTACCACTTGAGATTCATCATCTGAAAGATTCTTAAGTGAATCTGGAAACAATCTTTAGGAGATTTTTAGCAACAACAGCCAAAGACTTTTTGAAGGCTTTCTTAAAATCAAGTTTCTGCATATGATTTTGCTTGTCATTAAGTAAGATCCCGAATAGCTTGCGCATATTCATGTCTTTAAGCATGTTGTTGGTTCTCAGAATCATGCACATTGTATCCTATTCAGAGGGAAAACATGTGATTTAGAAGACATGTGAACCTGGTGTAGACTTCAGTAATAGTTTCGGAATCTTTGGCATTGAAACTTTCATACTTTTGTATGATGTTTGTTTTCTTGTTCTCTCTAACTTTGATGGTTCCTTCAAAAGATATGCAAATGTTTTCCCACATATCTTTGGTAGTGTTTAGATTGCAAACAGTATGGAAGATCTCATTGGGTAAAGTGATCACAATACTGTTTCTAATCTTGTAGTCTAAGCCAACAAAGTTTTTTCTCCTCTTCAGTCCATTGAAATCTTGGTTTTGGACATGAGGGGATAGGTGCATCAGCAGGACCAGTCTCCATAGAGATGGTCAATGGAATATAAGGACCTTTCTCAAGAATAGACAGAGAATTACGGTAAATGTTTTCTAAATAAAGGATCATACAATTTTTCCAACAAGAAAAGTGTTCAATTGAAAAATTACGAGGTTTGGCAGAACAACCATTTTCCATGTATTCGAATTTTGACATCTTGAACAGATCACTAATTTATAGAACAAATTTGAACCTGCTCTGATACCAATTGTTTTCCCAAAAGATGTAAAATTAACAAAGATAATTAATCTAAGTGCGGAAATAGTTTTAAAGTACGAACACACGAAAGTTTTCAAAGCAGGATTATATTAATAATCAAACTTCAAAGAGCACTTAAGAACATACTTGAGTACCGAGTATAAACCACAATCAATAACAAACTTGAAAACAAATTAGCGAACATCCGATTACCTTTCTCAAACAGTGTGAAGGTATTTATATGCTAAGTAAACTAATACTGACCATCTAATTACAATACACATGTACTGCTCTACATAAAGTTAGGAAACAGAAATCCAAACTGTCGATTAAACAAATATAGGAGCGCTGGTTTCACACATTGCTTAACTAGTAGATGCTAGTACTGAAACGTGATTTCAGTTGTGATAGCCTCTTTATAACTGAAGACTTCCTTTAGTTTGTGTTTCTCTTTAGAACTAATCTTCAGATGAACATGCAGGCTTCTTTCTTCAGATGTGTGGCGTCAGGGCAATTTACAAACAATAAAGAATAAACCTTCAGATGTTTTCTTTTAAAGCCATCTTTAGGAATGGAATATACATAAATATGATACTAACACTGATCATGTCAGCACACCCTAATGTGGTAGGATAGCACTATTTGTGTTACCATGCAATATGATTTAAAGTATGTGATGCCCTATGTGCTACATGATGCTTATGGTTATGTTTGTACTCACTAGCTTTTAAATCTAACCCCCTTCTAGTATGTATGCTTTTGCATATGCTTACCTTCGGTTGTGCCTAGGTTGCTTTTGTGGTTTTGGGACACTTGTTGCTTGTTGACAGGTATGATGGTTGGTCGGTATTGATGTTGCTAACACCCGTTTGTAAAATGAAAACCCGGTTGGGTTATTTTAAATAAAGAAAATACTTTGTTAGTTAAGACTTCCGATGTTTTGTATATCAAACTAAAAATTGTTTGACTTTAAGTTTTAGAAAGTCCAAAGTTGACCTCGAAATTGTGGTGTTACATTAAGACCACACTCATTTGTATTTTGATTTTTCCATTAGTCCAATATACGATTATAGTTTAACAAGCACTATAATTTTTTTTGCTATATTCGGTTAAATTCCCTTCTTAGATTAACAAGCTCAACGATATCCAATCACCGTCATAGGATGTCTAATCCCATTAGATTGTCTATGTTAGCCAATCTTAGTCAAACTTGGTAGTCAAAATTGGTTAGTGTAAGCCAATATATATAATGATCAATACTAGTCATTTAGAGGCATCTAAATAAAACTTGGTAAGGTATACTTAGTATACTTTTCCATACTTGATTAATCATGTTAATCAAATAAGCAAATAATCAACAACAGTGTTAGTCATGTGAATCATATCAATCTCTCTCACACCCCAATACCTCCCGAGGAACACTTTAAATAATGGTCGAGCATGAATTTGAGACTGAGTACTCTTTCAATTACCCAATTCACTCAAACTTAGGCTCTGATACCAGCTTGTAACACCGTGATTTTGAGAACCAAATTTTTCTTTTTAAAATACAATTTAAGTTTTCAAACTGCGTGGGTTTGGCTGTAAATAGAACAATCAAACCTATCTTATAATTTAAAAATGCAGTGGAAGTAAAAAGACGTGGAAAACTATATAAACAGTCAAAATGAAGCCACAAACAACAGTTGGTGTTACGGAATACATAACCGGCTGACCATTATCTTAAACAAACATAAACATGATTCAACAGAGTTTTAAAACATAATAGAAGTGTTCCTTCCAAAGCATATAAACTACCCGCAGGCTACCGAGCTCACTGAGGATTACCTGCACATGTGGAGTGTAGCATCTGTTAGCTATAATAGCTAGTGAGTACCAAATAGCATGCAATCAATATAAGTACATCACATATCATCAATCATGCTCAGATAGTACTATCCTAGCATCTCGCGATGAGCTGGTGTGGTCAGGAGGTAGCATATCTTGCAGGGGAGCTAACCCGGCTCAATGCACCAAACTGGCGTACCAGACACATCAACCGCGCCGGTGGGGGAGCTGTTAAGCGTCCACTGTCATGTTTCGGAACCAAACGATTCTTCTGATTAAAGCCTTGAGCTAAACCCATAGGGGACAACTTTGTCCCTTTGGTAGAACAGCTTTGTTCTAAATG
This sequence comes from Dittrichia graveolens, assembly GCA_038502395.1. NCBI lineage: Eukaryota > Viridiplantae > Streptophyta > Magnoliopsida > Asterales > Asteraceae > Dittrichia > Dittrichia graveolens. The sequence goes on from JARJIL010000006.1 coordinate 34,442,426, forward strand.
TAGGACAACTTTGTCCGGGAAAACCTTGCCCAATAGATCCGTACCGATCACAAACAGATAATCTGATTCAATCGAATCATCAATCAATGCACGCACATATTCAATTATCATCATAGCATACACCTATTCAAATGCATACTACATTGTGTCAACATGATATATTCTAGCATAATCATGCAATCCTACACTTAAACAAGTGCGTGTACAAATCATGGTATACATTTCCGTAATCATTGTTAATATATGTTATAGGTATATTAATTGTTATGTCATTCGACACTCACCTGATAGGATAGAATAAGCAAAGACCTTGCTATGGCACTTACAGAATGTCAACTCGACCTATAATACCAAGGTTTACGCAACAATCATTTGAACACGCAGGGAACATCTAGGATACTTGAAACAATACCCTAATGATGTTATTTAACCACTTATTAACTAACTATAGTAGTCCAAGAAACAACACTCAAATACATAGCATAAAACATCACCATAGGCCGTGTACAGGGGCATCGCGACATGACACCCCCTTGGGTCGCGCCGCGACCAACCTGCAGTGCACCAGCAGCAACACCATTTGACACAGCAACACCATTTTGGCTCAATTCAACTCCAAATAAATTTTAGTAAAATTCTAGTGTTTCATAGGACCATTTGACACTTGTGGAATCTTTCTAACATCAAAAACTCCTATCCAATTAATTCATACGAAAATCACAATTAAATGGACAAAGACGTGCGCATAATGGCCAAAACATGGTGTAGACCAATTCCAACACTTGCAACACACCATATACACCTAATATGATGTATTGAAGGTGTTGCAACTGACTAAAACCTTTAAACACATTGTTTGGTATAATTTTCCAATTTCAAGCATAACCACCATTTCAATTCAAAACGAATGTTCTAATCAATTCATACAAGTCATATGAACCTATTAGAACCTTAAAAATCTGTTCTTGATGTGTAAAAACAGATTTAGCCCATTTTGGCCATTTTGACACATTTAGGATAAATATTGGATTTGTGCAAAAACACCACTTCTAATGCTCCAATTGAGTTCTAATCTATCCTAACAAGTTATAAGATCAATTAGAACACTAAATTTCAGTTCTTGAAGGTCAAAATCAGTTTGACCCGTATTTGACCAATTTTAACCCATTTAAGCCAAAATTCAAAACACATCAAGAACACTACTTTAATTCATGGAATTGATTCCTATGTACTTATAAATGATATTAGAACCTATTTCAATCATCAATTTTAGTTCTTGATTGCAAAATCACAATAACCCATCAAAACCTAGAATTTCAAGAACATGTAGAACACTAGCATGAACAAGGATGAATTTGGAACTTACAAGGATGAATTGATGATGGAGAACAACTTGTAGGACTATTATGAAGCTCAATTCACTGCTGGAACAAAGCTTTATGAGTTTCCCATCAAAACCCAACAAATCAAGAATGAAGAACAAGAGTTGGACATGGAGCTTACAAGGTTAGAGATGAAGAAGATGATGTTTGTGGACTGATTTAAGCTTTAATTTGCTGCTGGAAATTGTTGTTTGATAACTTCCTTTGATCTTCTTCTTCTAATCTGCAAGAACAGGAGAAAGTAAGGAGATGTGTGTGTATACGTGTGTGTGTGTGTAGAAGTCTGATGAGAGTGTATATCCAAAACCGACTTGTGGGTAATTAATATCCACAAGTGGGTATTTTGTTTCCTCTTTTCAACTTACAACTCATCTCCCGTTTAACCGTTTCAACTAACGAGGATATTTTTGGAATCCTCGTTTGAAACCGTTCGATATTTTATAATATTTATCTATTTTTATTAATATTTTCAATAACCCATATATCTATTATTTTTCATATTTTATATCATTTTCTAAAATATATATATAATATCTAATTAAACTAAATAATTGACGTACCATACTCGCACACGTTTAGGCCCGTTTTGAGGATGTTACAATCTGCTTCAGCAGCGGGTAGCATGACCGTCTGCTTCTGCAGTGGGTAGTTATGACTGTCTGCATCGGCAGCGTGTAGTTATGACCGTCTGCTTCGGCAGCGGGTAGTTATGACTGTGTGCTTTGGCAGCGGGTAGTTATGACCGTCTGCTTCGGCAGCGGGTAGTATGACCGTCTGCTTCGGTAGCGGGTAGTTATGACCGTCCGTTGCAGCGGCGGATAGCATGACCGCATGCTTTGGCATCGGGTAGATATGACCAACCACATTGGTGGCGGGTAGAAAGTGCATGATTGTAATTATTATGAATTGCTGTAGGTTGCAGTAACTTACTCACTAAGCTTTGCGCTTACCATTGTTAATTTCCTATCTTTCAGGTCGGGACCATGGTAGAGCTCTAGGACACTGATGACAGCTCGCAGTCAAAAGAATTCCAACTTGTTTTCAAACTTATTCCAGTTGAAATGATGTAGATTTAAATTTGGGATTTTGTAATTAACTGGTAATGTCTTTTGGTACTTCCGCATTTACGCTGATATGAAATGATGTTATATCCATGTGTGTCTTGAAAAAAAAAAACCAATATTTAGCCTAAATGGGTCAAAATGGCCTAAATCTGTTTTTACACATCAAGAACTGATTTTTAAGGTTCTAATAGGTTCATATGACTTGTATGAATTGATTAGAATATTGGTTTTTAATTGGAATGGTTGTTTTGCTTCCACAAGTGTCAAATGGTCATATGAAACACTATAATTTTACTAAAGTTGAATTGGAGTTGAAATGGGATAAATTTGCACTGCTGTGCAAAAGGGAGTTCTGTGCACTGCTGCACGGGACGCGCCGCGTCAGGGCCCATGGACGCGACGCGTCCACCCTGTTTCAGCATGCATTGCTATTTTGCATTGTTAATTCGCGTGTTGTTGCTTGGACTACTATAATAAGTTAACAAATAGTCAAATAACACCATTAGAGTATTGTTTCAAGTATCCTAGACGTTCTACGCGTGTTTAAGTGATTAATGCGTAAGCATTGGTATTATAGGTCGAGTTGACAATCCGTGAGCGCCAAAGCAAGGTCTTTGCTTATCTAGCCTAACAGGTGAGTGCCTGATAACATAATGATTAATATATCTATAACATATATTAACAATGAATTGAATTGAATACCCGACTTGTAAACAATTGATTAAGCGTTTGAAGATGTTTTTGAAAGGTTGCATACCTTGTAGTATGTATGATAAATGATTATCAGGATAATATACGCAGTTGATTAAGTGTAGTTTGTAAAGCATGACGATGCTAGACTTAACATGTTGACACAGTATGATACGCACTTGTTTCAGTGTAGATTGTATAGCATGATGATGCTAGGCTTAACTTATTGATATACAATAGCATGCACTTGATAAAGTGTATGTTATGATGATAGATTTATATTATTGCGTGCGCGCAATGAAGTAAAAAATGAATGGCATGATGATGCTAGATATTTTGATTGATATAAATAATATGCATCTGTTTAGGTGTATGTTATGTGGATATGATTATGCATTGATTGATGATTCAATTGAATCAGAATATTTGTTTGTGAATGGGTCCGGATCCTTATGGACAAAGTTGTCCTGGACAAAGTTGTCCTACAACAAGAACAAAGTTGTTCTACCAAAGGGACAACGCTGTTCCATGTGGGTTTAGCTCGTGGCTTTACTAAGAAGAATCTGTTCATTCTGAAACGCAACGGTGGACACTTTACAGCTCCCCCACCGGCGCGGTTGATGTGTCTAGTACCCCAGTTTGGTGCATTGGGCCGGGTTCGCTACCCTGCAAGATATGTCGCCTTCTGATTACGCCAGCTCATCGCGAGATGTTGGGATAGAACTATTTGAGCATGATTGATGATATGTGGTATGTTTATATTGATTGCATGCTATCATGTACCCACTAGCTATTATAGCTAACAGATACTACATCTCACATGTGTAGGTGATCCATAGTGAGCTTGGGAGCCTGCGGGTAGTCTAAATGCTTTGGGAGGAACACTATAATATGTTTAAAACTATGTTATATTATGTTTATATTTGTTTAAAGATATTGGTCGGCCGATTATGTATCCGTAACACCAAATGTCGTATGTGGCAACATTTTGACTGTTTATACAGCTTGCCACGTGTCTTTACTTCCGCTGCATTTTTAAATTATAAGACAGGTTTGATTGTTCTATTTACAGTCAAACCCACACAGTTTGAAAACATAAATTGTATTTTAAAAAGAAAATTTTGGTTCTCAAAAATCACGGTGTTACAAGCTTGTATCAGAGCCTAAGTTTGAGTGAATTGGGTATTTGAAAGAGTACTTAGTCTCAAATTCAGGCTCGACCATTATTTAAAGTGTTCCTCGGGAGGTTATTGGGGTGTGAGAGAGATTAATGTGACTGAAATTATTGTTGCTTAACTGCTAATTTGATTAACATGATTGATTAAGTAGAATAAGTATACAAAGTATATTATGATTTTAATGGTCTAATAGAATTTAGAGATGTTTAGATCAATCTGATGTAACCAGATTGATAATATTAGATAAAAGTGATTCCAAAAGAATAGCTAAAGTGATAGTAATCTTGTGTACTACTAGTATTAAGATAAACAAGGGAACTGTCCTTAGTTCCTATGAGAGTAGCATATAGTAAATGATGGAATCTAAAAAGATTAATGACAATTGAGGAACATATGCTAGTTGTTCCTATTCCATAGCACAGAATGGCCACATGTCTTAAGGCTTTTTAAGTCATGTGAACCATATATATACCTTTGAAGGCACGGCGAATCCGGTGGTGAACGAAAGATGGATACGGGATATAGAGTTGGTATTCGAAACCGGTGAGAGCAAGGAGCTAAGTATTCTTTCGTCTCTGCGTATTATCGTGCTTAAAAGCAATTACTTGTTTTCACGTTGATTGATCCACTGAATGTGGAAGTTGTTAGCGGTAAAGTAGTTTATGTCACTGATAGTGTTTCCATGGCTGTAATTGATATTGACGGGAATAGTTTTTCCATTTCGTTTCTTGTTATGCCTATTACGGGATTTGATGTTGTAATTTGAAGGGATTGGCTCAACAACTGAAATGCTGAGATTCTTTGTTCGAAAAGACGATTAAAATTCCTCTGTCCGGCGGGTCATATGCTGTGGCTCGTGGTGAGGCAAGAACATCTGAAGTTCCTTTGATGTAACTGGTGAAAGCTCGTGGATTCGTAGCCAAGGGATGTGAGTCCTAATTTTCTTATGTTATAGATACAAGGATAGAGAAGAAAACTATTAACGACATCAGGGTAGTTTCTGAATACCCTAATGTTTTCCCTGATGAATTACCTGGTTTGCCACCGGTAATAGATGTAGAATATCAGATTGATCTGTTTGATCAACTCCAGGGTGCTACTTGCTTTTCAGAGATAGATATTCCTTATGGTTATCATCAAGTTCATGTACGCGATGAAGATATTCCAAAGACGGCTTTCAGAACGAGATATGGGCATTATAAGTTTCTTGTGATGCCTTTCGGATTGATGGATTCTCCAGCAATATTTATGGATCTTATGAACCTGTTTGGAGTGCGTTTTGTTGGGTTTTGGTGGCATCTAGAGAACGCAGCGGAAACAAAAACAAGTATAAAACAATTTCATTTTATGCCACCAATACCATACCCAATGGAGCAAACTCTAAACAATAGCAATGCAACAAAAGAAAGTAGCAAGTAGAAGAAATTATACCATACAAGTTCTTCAACTTCCTTGTTGTTGATGGTTGAAACGGAATGGACTTAAGAATACAAACGTGTATTCCTCTATCGGTATCCACACCAAACGTCAATGATTCCCACGTGCTAGCTATGCTTGGTCGCCGCCAAGAGCAACACCTTAACAATGCACCAATACTTGAAGCTTTCTTAAGATCAAGATTTCTTCCATTTTTGTGCAAGTATTTTTAGAGAGAATGTGATTTATGTGTTGTTCAAAAAGAACCAACCACATTTTCAAGTTACTAGTACTTTTTAAAACAAGTCTCAAATCTCCATAATTAAGCCAATAGACCCAATAGGCCTATGCCTCATCGGCAGTGATACCAACTCGTGTGTGTCAGTGGGCATATTCCAACAAAATCCCACTTGAACATGACACACTCACGAAAGGTATCACCGACATAGAGCGGCCTCTAGCAAGGTATCTATGCCCCCAAGTCAGCATAGGGTATGTCGCCCATGACAAGTACCAACCTGTAAAGAATGGTCCTAAAGATAAGTGATTATTCATCCCTTCGTTCACGATATCCATTGTGAATGTAGGTCATGGAACATCATCAACTCTAAAACATCAACGATTATGTTTCTCGATCTAGACTAACTATGACGAACAAAACAAGTTGCAAAATTGATCCACTATCAATTCAACTTGACCACGACCATGCATTTTGATGTTATCAGTTAAGTCAACGAGGGGCCCAGGGATATCTCTCTAAAGAGGAATGAATACCTTTGACTACATCGTTCCGTCATAACAACATGTTCTTGCCTGAAAACTTCCCTTATAACAGCCAGTTACGAACTGCGTTGGAAAGCAATCTAAGCAAGACTATGTCATTAACCAAGAAGCGCATGTATCTCCAGTAGAAGGACAAACAATATTATCATCCTGATTTACTTGTGATTATATCCATGAAGTAAACTCAGGTGCGGGTCCTCCAATTACTTGATCACTATCAAGTACAGGCTAGTGTTGCGAAAACATGTATTCAATCCACTATGAATACTTTACCAACCACTTGCCTCGATCTTAATTCATTTCTTCCTTCTAATGAAAAACGACCGATCGTGGAGCATTTACAATAAATAAATTTATTCAAGGAAGTAGTTAAACATGCTATGATGGAACACAATAAAGGCTAACGAAAGTACCCGCTCCGCGCGCATTATCAAATCTCCATTTGATAATCGATACAATCAAAGCACATTATTTCTTTAATTTTCCCAACTCAAAACATATCAAATTCAACTAAACAAACCCAGCTAAAGCCACTTGTAAACCAAGTGTATGCAAGCCTAGTATGAAAACTCATCACTAGCTTACAACTAAAACTTAGTAAGCGGATTCACAAAGTGACATCCATGCGTACTTTAACAATCACCATATCTTCTCTCGACCAAACACTTATAAAGTGTGCGCCGGCAAGATCATGGTCCTTTGTCCAAGCCTTCATGCTCTCATTGTTCCAAGGAACCAAATGAAGTCACAATGCATAAGACTATGGTTCATATAAGCCATCATACTCTTATTTTATCAAAAGATCCCAATTAGAGTCAATGATGCTTAAAGAACCATTGTAGTCGATAACGCTCCACTTAACAACACAACAATAACAATTCACCAAGAGTAATATATTACTCAAATTTCCTTGTTACCACCGAACATCAACTTGAAGAACAATGTACCAAGAGTTCTTCCAAGTATGTCAAAATTGAGAGAAAAGAAACCATGTGATAAACCAAGTTGCTAATTAAATTAACACACTAGTTCATCATGTTTCAATATCACTCTCTTAGTTTTGTCACTCCAAAAAGTTCACGTTTGTATCTTCCAATTCTTCTTATGAAGCAATAATTTCTTAACTCTGGTCTTATGAACCGCCAAGTTAGGATATTATCTTCACTAAGAAGTATATTATGGATACATAATTTAAGGAACACAAGCGCTCCCACTAGCTCTGGCATACATCCAAGTTTAATCTTCCCTTTTCGAAAACTCAAATCTATGATTTTCTCATTAAAGTGAAGATTACAACCTTGCGATATTTATCCAAGTCTACGAGGATACTCTCAATGTACAATACACTTTCGGATAGTGTTGAAACACTCTTCCTCAAAATTCCCATGAAGGAATACGTTCTTTACATTGCAGTGATAAACACATCTATCCAAGTAACCTTCAACATAACCACTAAGAAGATTTCCTTATTATACCATCCCCATGGTCAATCATAACGGAACGTTTATCATTAGTTGGTATTTGAAGTTCAAGTCCATGAATAGACTTCTTGGGCTTGTAGACCATACGAGGATACTAAAAATGTACAAGACTCTCGGAGAGTACTAAAACACTTCCTCAAAATTCCTATAAAGGAATAGAGTCCTTTCCATTTCACTATCATACCTTCACAATCAAGAAAACGCAGTGATACACCATTAGTCATCCAAGTAGACTTCAACATAACCACCAAGGAAAAACTCATTTATGATACCGTTCTCCTGGTCAATCATATTAGAATTTTTTACCATCGGTCGGCATTTGAAGTTGTCTACATCTCAATCCATGCATACCCTTAGATTTACACCAAGGCATCGGATCAACCAAGTCCAATACTTGGATATCCTACATGGATTGCATCCCATTCTCATTACCTCTCTCCTTCTAGTAGACACTAGGCCCACTACGACTTCCGATAGTTGATGAATTCAATTAATCCATCATCGAGTTATCTTCCTCTAGATATAAAACATATATCCATCCGGCCTTACGACAACTCCTATCAGAAATAGGAAGAGTAACGAATTATGCCAGGTACTCTAGCATCGCCATGTTGAGTTCCAATCATTACTGATTGTATGCTAGTGCCAACATCAGGTTTTACTCCCATTGGCTCCCATAGATATTAGACTTCCACTTGCTATTGAGCGACAAAACTTGTCCTCAAAAGTTCGTAAAACAAATATCTCATGCCTAATGGAGTAGCATCTTTTGTCCCCGGATACTACCACCTCACGTCTACACGTAGGCTGGATAATCTAGGTTTTGAGATAGACAAGCAAAGACATTCTTTCTTGTCTTTTCTCCTAAGATGCGTACTAAACCATATTTGTTGATTTTATATATAGAACATTGCTCGCCATACTTAAGAATCCCAACACATTGGGTATGAATTTGCGACCCATCAAGACCGGAATATTCGGTTCCTCCTCTACACGACCCATATGCCAATGTGTCCTAGGAGAAATAATTCATATATTAAGATACTCAACATCTTTACAAGATATAAGTAACTTAACCTTTTGTCCACAAACCTCGTTAAGGTAATCAATGAACACCTCAAAGGTTTCAAATATACCTATCCCTACTACCACTACGGGTAAAGGTAACGAAGTGCATGTAGTTATCCCCATGGATTTGCTTGAACGAATTAAACACACAAGTGTGAACTAATTACAACAAGCCCTCAATCCTCTTACATACGCCGATGAAAGATGTACAAGTCATTTAGCCTAATAAACAATTCTCGCACTCAACATTTGATCAATTATCAAATGCATCCAAGATTCCAAACCACACGGAACTTGGTGAAGCAAGTCTTGTTTACATAGCTAAATAATCTTGTCACTTGGATAACTAATCCAAACCAATTTTGGATTTAAACACATTATTCATTATTACATTATTACTTTTAAGCAAAAATTTTATAAATGCCATGACATGGATAAACTTTGAAATAAACCACCAATTTATATATCAGATACGAAGTAATATCCATCGTCAACCAATGCATAATAGACTTAATATTTCTCTTGCCACGCAGGGCGGATAATATATTAATCTAGTAAAGTAATAAAATATCTAGATGAAATAGGGAGATCAAAACTCCCAATCCTCTCAATCGAGACAACGTCCAAGTTTCCCAATCTTGAGCTCTAGCTCTCCATGCTTTATCAGCTACTTCTTTCGTTTATCACCTACACTTTGTAACAAAACAATTTTGCAACAACGTGAGTGTTATAGCTAGCATTTCAACAAATCTAGCTAAGAAGTAGAAAAGCCATGGAGCTAATCATGAATGTACCTAATGACGAGAAGTTATTCCCTTGCCTCATGGGAAGCTTTAACTCCTCCGAACACTCAGGACAGGCGTGGCGGCGCCAATCTCCATATTTACCGCAGAAATAGCAAACTTCTCCCTTAGGAGTTGTATTCTTTTTCTCAGCTTTACATTCCTTAAACAACCGGGTAGGAACGAACATGCGTTTGGCTATGTTAAACTCGAAAGTATTAAGCATGCCATGCAACTCGTCTAATGATTCTACCATTTTGTCCTTTTAATAGTTTTTGATAAACTCATCATAAGACGCGGGCAGGGACTGGAGAATCATATTCACCGGAAGCTCCCTCCCAATGTGAAATCCTAGTATTTCCATTTGGTCAATGTATGCCTTCATACGAAGCACATGAACACTAACCTTCTCACCTTCCTACATCCGGCAACTAACAAGGGCCTTGACACACATAAAGTGTTCCTCTCTAATATGTTGTTGGAACATGTCCTTCAACCGATTAATCATGTCATACACACTCATATGCCCGAGTTGCTTTCGCAGCTCGGAGCTTATAGTTGATAACATGAAAGACGAAACATCTTTTGCGTCCTCGATACGCTTTTCGAAGGCGTATCTAGTGGCCCAACTTGTGTTGGTAGCAGGTGGTTTCGGAAGAGGTTCCTCGAGGATGTGCAACTTAGATTCATGGCGAAGGACAATTCGCAATTGCCTATACCAATCCACAAAGTTCACACCTACGAGTTTCTCCTTTTCTAGGAACGAGCGGAGAGATAAATTCGGTGTTGCGTTGTTAACATTTGTCATCTACAATTTTAGAGTACACGTTTTAGTGAATTTAGATATAATCCTTGTATAAATAATTACCCAAATAGTTTTCAAAACCAATTATTTAAACAAGGCTAGAAACCATATTTCACTTTACCTTATGACAGGTTTACCGCGGATCACAAAGCAAAGCTATTTAGGCCGGTAACCATTTTACCGATTGCAAACACTTTGCAACTTCTAGATCCTTACGGGATCCATTAACAATCAAAATGTCTTTTTGACATGTTTGATCCCTTCTCGCACCAATTCTAACTTGATCCCCTTAAACGACTCGGCTAGAGCTCGACGCCACCTAAGTGACACAAAAAGAATTGTAAACCACCCGTTAAGACACACGGTGGAACTCTCGCCAGTAATTGTCTCGTTCTAAGCTCGACAACCAATATTGCGAGTTACCACACTCACCTTACACACAGTTCCACTCGGCATGACTCGTGCTAAAGCTCGACATTCATCCAAGTTTCACTAGATTCGGGTGGTGTCGTCTTACGGATGGCGCGTGATTTACATTTTAAAAACATGATTTCCTTTTTACGGTTAAAACAATTTTAACCCATTTTGCGAATTAACAAATCAAGTGATAAATACAAATTTTATCCACTTATAATATAATACAAATTTATATTATCTTGTAAATTCTATACGCGCGGAAAGAAATAAAAATCAATTTTATAAATCTTTGTGTTTTATATATTTTGGAAAAATTATCTAGCATGCGATATACTACACATCCATGCAAAATAATAAATATATAAAACAACCATGCATACATAATAGTTCGGTAACATGCCCAAATCCTATGCGTTTTCCCCGTGAGCCATACGAGGAAAACAAGGTCAACTAAGGAATCCAATATCCAAAGCACCTAGCCGGGTGTGCTCCCACTCAAGCCGGCATCTCCAAAAGGCAATCCGGACTCCATGTTGCCGAGACATCAACGCCGTGATTCCCGTTGGTTTATTATATACTAAATCAACTTCTATACTATTCTACAAATACATAGAAGAAGAAATGGCATGCAAGCCACAATCCTATGCTACTAATACAAGTACAAAGGAATAAATAAATGGCATGCAAGCCGTACCAAATAATAATAATAAAAATTACAACAATACGGCACGTAGGCCACCAAAACCAAATAAACCAAACACCACAACACATAGGTCTAAAGCGCATCTCGTTACCGAACCACAACCAAACACAACCAAAGCAAAACCATGGTGTGCCACAAAACCATGTCAAACATATTTTGATTAAGATTGCCAACAAAACACCCAAGGCACAAAAGGCAATCCTTGTACATATGCATTAGTAATTTTAATACACCTTTAAAATTACATATTCATATATACACCTTTAAATATATATATATTTTTATGCACTTCATGCCAATCCATACAAAATATATAAATTCAAGGAATCAAAATATAGTGGGGAAAAACTAGATCCAAGACTAGTCCAACCAACAAATCTAGAATTTAAATATAATTTTAAAACACTGTTTCAAAAATAAAATTCTGACCAAAAACCACAAGGCACGGGCGTACCCCAAAGGGTACGGGCGTGCCTGCCCTTTTGTCAGTGTACAGTTTAAACAGTTTTAAGCATACGAATATTCTGCCGGCACAGCCCGTACCCCCACTGGTACGGCCGTTCCCCGGCCGTCGGCACGCCCCGTACCTCAAGAGGTAAAGCCGTGCCCAGTCACCGGAAAATCAGATTTTGATAGAAAACTCAAAATTCCGGTTTCAGTGCAAAGCCATGTTAGAGATGGCTCTTATACCACTGTTGGGTTTTGGTGGCATCTAGAGAACGCAGCGGAAACAAAAACGAGTATAAAACAATTTCATTTTATGCCACCAAAACCATACCCAATGGAGCAAACTCTAAACAATAGCAATGCAACAAAAGAAAGGAGCAAGTAGAAGAAATTATACCATACAAGTTCTTCAACTTCCTTGTTGTTGATGGTTGAAACGGAATGGAATTAAGAATACAAACGTGTATTCCTCTATCGGTATACACACCAAACGTCAATGATTCCCACGTGCTAGCTATGCTTGGTCGCCGCCAAGAGCACCACCTTAACAATGCACCAATACTTGAAGCTTTCTTGAGATCAAGATTTCTTCCATTTTTTTGCAAGTATTTTTAGAGAGAATGTGATTTGTGTGTTGTTCAAAAAGAACCAACCACATTTTCAAGTTACTAGTACTTTTTAAAACAAGTCTCATATCTCCATAATTAAGACAAAACCGTTTCTTATGTTACTAGCAACAAATGCCATAATGACACCATTAAACTAGTCTTAAAAAGCTAGTTAAAGAGGATGTTACATAGTGAGGCACGGTCGTGCCTCACGGGGCACGCCCGTGCCAGCCCACGGGCACACCCTAGTCACGCCCGACTTGGGCTCGTGCTTTCATACTGGGCACGGCCGTACCTCCACGAGGCACGCCCTAGGCACGCCGGCCTTGGGCCCGTACCTAGCCTAGGGCACACCCGTACCTTCACCAGGCACGGCCGTGCCCGGCCTAACCAAAACCCATTTTGGTATTTTTCTCTCTCTTGTTCAAAGGTGTTTCCGGAATCAATACTTGGCGTGTGACCCAATAGGCCTATGCCTCATCGGCAGTGATACCAACTCGTGTGTGTCAGTGGGCATATTCCAACACGTTTCTTGACAAATTTGTCATAGTATTCATTGATGACATTTTGATTTATTCTAGATTTGAAGTAGAACACGAGACACACCTTCGCATTGTTCTTGACATTTTGATGCAAGAACACTTATATGCTAAATTCCTTAAATACAAGTTTTGACTTGAAGAAATACACTTCCTTAGTCATGTTATATGGAAGGATAGTGTTATGGTTGATCTAGTAAAGGTCGGGGCGTTAATCAATTGGGTAATTCCCAAAACCCCATCTGAGATTCGCACCTTTGTAGGACTTGCCGGTTACTATCGGCGGTTCATTCAGAATTTTTCTAAAATAGTAGGTCTTATGAAGAAGCTTACACGAAAGGATGTTTCCTATTCGTGGTTTGATGAACAAGATAATGTCTTTCAGACATTGAAGCAATTATTATGTCAAGCTTCAATTCTGACTCTCTGAAATGGGTCAGAAGATTTTATTGTTTACTGTGATGCTTCTTACGCAGGTTTGGGAAGTGTCCTTATGCAAAAGGAAAAAGTGATAGATTATGCTTCCCGCCAACTGAAGCCACATGAGAAGAGCTATCCGACTCATGATCTGGAGTTGGCAGCTGTTGTTTTTGCTCTGAAACTCTGGCGCCACTACTTGTATGGCACCAAATGTGTGGTATTCACTAATCATAAGAGCCTCCAGTATGTTTCTACACGAGGAGCTCAATATGAGGCAATGTAGGTGGATCGAGTTGATTAATGATTATGATTGTGAAATCAAATACCACCCGGGCAAGGCTAATGTGGTGGCTGATGCATTAAACCAGAATGGCTCCATAGATACCATCAAATTCATGAAGATCATTATTGTTTCTGATCTTATTACTCGATTGAAGGAGGCTCAGCATGAAGCCTTAACAGAAGATAATCTGAAGGCTGAAGTTATGTCCAATATGAAGGAGCAGCTACAAGATGACAGTAGGGGATTGAAGACATACAGGTCCCGAATCTGGGTACCTAGCATCAGAGGGAACCGGGATCTAATCTTGAAGGAGTCGCACAGTTTTCGTCTATCTGTTCATCTTGGGTGCACTAAGATGTACCATGATCTTAAGGCACTATACTGGTGGCCTACTCTAAAGCATGACATTGCCTCTTATGTAGAGAAATGTCAGATCTGTGCACAGGTGAAGACCGAGCACCAAAGACCCTATGGTAATTTGCAACGATTATCAATTCTTGAATGAAAATGGGACAACATCATTATGGATTTTGTTACTAAATTGCCCAGGACCTCAAAAGGGCATGACATGATCTGGGTGATTGTTGACAGACTCACCAAGAGTGCACACTTCCTAGCAGTTAATGAATCTTCTTTTATGCCTCGTCTTGCTCAGTTATATATTAATGAAATTGTCGCCCGACACGGTGTTCCATTATCAATTGTCTCTGATAGAGATACACGCTTTGTTTCACACTTCTGGGGCAGTCTTCAAAGGGAGCTTGGTACTCGTGTTCATTTGAGTACCACATATCATCCCCAGACACATGGACTATCCGAAAGGACTATCCAAACTCTTAAAAGACATGCTACACGCATGTGTACTCAAATATGGTGGCTCGTGGGATTCTCATTTGCCTTTGAATGAGTTTGCTTATAATAACTCATATCATTCAAGTATTGGTATGCCACCGTATGAGATGCTTTATGGTAGGCATTGTCGCACACCTACCTATTGGTTTGAATCAGGGGAGAAACAATATGTAGATCAGAAATGCAGGCCGGTTATCTTTGAAATAGGTGATCGGGTATTCTTGAAAGTTTCTCCATGGAAAGAGTGTTATCAGATTTTGCAGAAAGGGCAAGTTGAGCCCACGACACATTGATCCTTTCATAATTATTCAAAAAGTCAATGAGCAGACAGAATCTTTAGAATTACCTCCAGAGTTATCAGGTATTCATAATACCTTCAATGTTTGCTATCTTCGTAAATGCAAGGTAGATAAAGATCAGATTCTACCTTTGCAAGATCTGAAAGTTGATTCTTCTACACGGCTCGTGGAAGAACCAATTGAAATCTTGAACCAGTTGAAATCTTGAACACGAAGGCTAAGCGGCTGAGGAAGGAGACAATTCAGCTAGTCTTGGTTAAATGGAATCACAATCTCGGGTCAAACCTTGTGTGGGGGGACAGAATCTTCTTAAGGGGAGTAGATTTGTAACATCCTCAAAACGGGCCTAAACGTGTGCGATCGTGATACGTCGAGTATTTAATTGAATTAAATTAAATATATATATTTTAGAAAATGAGATAAAATATGAAAATAGTAAATAAATGGGTTATTAAAAATATTAATAAAAATAGATAAAGATTATAAAATATCAAACGGTTTCAAACGAGTATTCCAAAAATATCCTCGTTAGTTGAAACGGGTAAACGAGAGATGAGTTGTAAGTTGAAAAGGGGAACAAAATACCCACTTGTGGATAATAATTACCCACAAGTAGGTTTTGATACACAGACACCTCCACACGTACGTGTAACACACACACTCTCATTTGTTTCTCTGTTCTTGCAAATTGAAGGAGACCTTAATGGAGAAATCAAGATTAATCATTCAAGTTCAAGTTCCAGCCACAAATTCAAGTCTTAATCTGTCCAAGAACATCATCTTCTTCATCTCTAACTTTGTAAGCACCATATCCATGGCTTTTCCTTCATGTTCTTGAAATTGGGTTTTTGAAAAAAAAAACTTATAAAACTTTGTTCCAGCAGCTAAATAAGGATCAAAATAGTTCTACAAGTTGTTTCTAATCATCCTTTGAACATTGTAAGTTCCAATTCATCCTTGTTCTTGATTTTGCTCTTTCAAGACTTGAAATTCTAGGTTTCAAGTGGGTTCTTTGATTTAGCAATCAAGAACTGCAATTTATGATTGAAATAGGTTCTAATATCATTTATAAGTGTATAGGAATCAATTCCATGAATTAAAGTAGTGTTCTTGATCAGTTTTGAATTTTAGCTCAAATGGGTGAAAATTGGTCAAATACGTGTCAAACTGATTTTGACCCTCAAGAACTGAAATTTAGTGTTCTAATTGATCCTATAACTTGTTAGGATTGATTATAACTCAATTGGTGCATTAGAAGTGGTGTTTTTGCACAAATCCAATATTTAGCCTAAATGAGTCAAAATAGCCTAAATCTGTTTTTACACATCAAGAACTGATTTTTAAGGTTCTAATAGGTTCATATGAATTGTATGAATTGATTAGAACATTGGTTTTGAATTGGAATGGTTGTTTTGTTTGAATTGGCTAAAATAGTGAAAAATAGGCCTTAAATAGGCAAGAAATTAGAAAATGATACCAAACAATGAGTTTAAAGGTTTTGGTCAGTTGCAACACCTTTAATACTTCATATTAGGTGTATATGGTGTGTTGCAAGTGTTGGAATTGGTCTACACGAAGTTTTGGCCATTATGCGCACGTCTTTGTCCATTTATTTCTGATTTTCGTATGAATTAATTGGATAGGAGTTTTTGATGTTAGAAAGCTTCCACAAGTGTCAAACGGTCGTATGAAACACTAGAATTTTACTAAAGTTGATTTGGAGTTGAAATGGGATAAATTTGCACTGCTGTGCAAAAGGGAGTTATGTGCACTACTGCACGGGACGCGCCGCGTCAGGGCCCATGGACGCGAACTGCTGTGCAAAAGGGAGTTCTGTGCACTACTGCACGGGACGCGCCGCGTCAGGGCCCATGGATGCGACGCGTCCACACTGTTTCAGCATGCATTGATGTTTTGCATTGTTCGTTCGCGTGTTGTTGCTTGGACTACTATAATAAGTTAATAAATAGTCAAATAACACCATTAGAGTATTGTTTCAAGTATCCTAGACGTTCCGTGCGTGTTCAAGTGATTAATGCGTAAGCATTGGTATTATAGGTCGAGTTGACAATCCGTGAGCGCCAGAGCAAGGTCTTTGCTTATTCTAGCCTAACAGGTGTGTGACTGATAACATAATGATTAATATATCTATAACATATATTAATAACGAATTGAATTGAATACCCGGACTTGTAAACAATTGATTAAGCGTTTGAATATGTGGTTGAAAGGTTGTATACCTTGTAGTATGTATGATAAAAGATTATAAGGATATTATACGCACTTGATTAAGTGTAGTTTGTAAAGCATGACGATGCTTGACTTAACATGTTGACACAGTATGATACGCACTTGTTTAAGTGTAGATTGCATAGCATGATGATGCTAGGCTTAACTTATTGATATACAATAGCATGCACTTGATTAGGTGTATGTTATGATGATAGATATATATTATTGCGTGCGCGCAATGAAGTAAAGAATGAATGGCACGATGATGCTAGATATTTTGATTGATATAAATAATATGCATCTGTTTAGGTGTATGTTATGTGGATATGATTATGCATTGATTAATGATTCGATTGAATCAGATTATTTGTTTGTGAATGGTCCGGATCCTTATGGACAAAGCTATCCTACAACAAGAATAAAGCTGTTCTACCAAAGGGACAAAGCTGTCCCCTGTGGGTTTAGCTCAGGGCTTTACTCAGAATAATCTGTTGATTCTGAAACGCAACGGTGGACGCTTTACAGCTCTCCCACCGGCGCGGTTGATGTGTTTGGTACCCCATTTTGGTGCATTGACCCGGGTTCGCTACCCTACGAGATATGTCACCTTCTGATTACGCTAGCTCATCGCGAGATGCTAGGATAGAACTATTTGAGCATGATTGATGATATGTGGTATGTATATATTGATTGAATGCTATCGTGTACTCACTAGCTATTATAGCTAACAGATACTACATCTCACATGTGCAGGTGATCCATTGTGAGCTTGGGAGCCTGCGGGTAGTCTAAATGCTTTGGGAGGAACACTATCATTATGTTTAAAACTCTGTTATATTATGTTTATGTTTGTTTAAAGATAATGGTCGGCCGGTTATGTATCCGTAACACCAAATGTCGTATGTGGCAACATTTTGACTGTTTATACAGTTTTCCACGTGTCTTTCTTCCGCTACATTTTTAAATTATAAGACAGGTTTGATTGTTCTATTTACAGTCAAACCCACGTAGTTTGAAAACATAAATTGTATTTTAAAAATAAAAATTTGGTTCTCAAAAATCACGGTGTTAAAATATCCATGCGACCTTGTGTGTATTCATGCGACTTTGTGTATATTCATGCGACTTTGTGTATGTCCATGCGACCTTCAGATCATGTGTCATGCGACCTTCGGACTAAGTGCTATGTGACTCTTAGATGATGCCATGCGACTTTCGTATAACTTGTCATGCGACTTATGTGTTTGAGACCCATGCAACTTTCACATGTTTCATGTGACCTTAGACCCTAATCCGATAGTCTGATGATCGGATTCGGAAATCGGACAGTTGGGGCCCAGAAGTTAAATCCGACAGTTGAGGCCCAGAGTTGAAATCCGATGGCTTGAGGCCCGAATTGTGAAATCCGATACTTATCTTGACGCGACGCGTCGTCTTGAGGGACGCGACGCGTACCCGATCTTGTGGACTTCGATGTTATTTCCATTTCTGTATTACTACATGTCTATGTGAACTTGTGTTATGCCTATCAGACTTGTAGAAGTTGTGCTAGTAACTCTGGGTTATTGCCCAGTACTGATTTGTCAGACTTGGATGAGGTGACAGTTAACGTTAGAGGTACCAAGTAAAGTTTCAGTAAAACCAGTGACAGCTGCCAGGTGAGTATTCTTACTTGCACACCAGACCGGTAGAGAATGTGAACGTTTGATGACCGTCTGCTTCGGCAGCGGGTAGTTATGACCATCTACTTCGGCAGTGGGTAGTTATGACCGTCTGCTTCGGCAGCGGGTAGTTATGACCGTTTGCTTCGGCAGGGGGTAATTATGACCGTCTGCTTTGGTAGCGGGTAGTATGACCGTCTGCTTCGGCAGTGGGTAGTTATGACCGTCTTCTTCGGCAGCGGGTAATATGACCGTCTGCTTCGGCAGCGGGTAGTTATGACCGTCCGCTGCAGCGGTGGGTAGCATGACCCTATGCTTTGGCATCGGGTAGATATGACCGACCACATTGGTTGCGGGTAGAAAGTGCATGATTGTAATTAAATATTTGAATGCACTTATGGACTTGATATATGACAGCTTTGTGATTTGAATTTGTTAAACATTTAAAAAAAATTGGGACGTTAAACAACTTTTCAAAGAACTTTGTTCAAAGCTTAATTTCACGAGAAATTAAATACATAATTAAATTATATTAGTTAGAGTTCAAATAATTACATATATAAGTTACAAATCCATGTCCGTGCCACATATGAGCCACGTTGATTAATAAAGAAATGATAATGACTTGATAAGGAAGAAAAATTGTTGTATGTTTTTTTTAAACAGAAGATAGTTTTATGCTTTTATATTTTTTTCTATAATTTATTAGTAATAATATTTAACATTATTTTATTAAGAACTAAAACTCTATTTAATATTTTACTTTTATTTATTAATAAACATATATGCTAATATTATATTATTTAATTTAATACTATGTTTATAGCAATTTTTTATAATACTAATATCTAATTTAGAAATTATTGATTTAAAAATTATCCACAAAATGGTTTCCCTTCAAAACATAAACCAAAAATTCCTGCACATATTTTATTTTCCCCCAAACTTTCCCTCCTTAACATTTTTTGGTTTTATCAAGTAAAATGGAGACTGGTTGTTTCGTTCAAAACTGGTCTCTATATAAAAAACATATGGAGACCAGTTTTTAAATTAAAAACCGGTTTCTATAATGTTAAATAGAGGCCGGTTTTGAACGACATAACCGGTCTCCATTTGGTTTTTTTATAACGCCAACTCTATATAGACCGGTTAATTATGAAAGCGGTCTGTATTTAGTGGTCTTCATAACTCATTGTATAGTAATGTATTTGGTGGAGTTAATGACAATCTTATATACCATTTAAACAACTAAACCTTCTAAAATAAAAATTATTTAAAAAATTAAATCAATACAAATTATCTTAATAATTAAAAAAATTGACAATTAAATTTTCCATATTAAATATTATATCATATAATAAATATTTCAACTTAACTTTTAAAAATTGCATATAACTAGAAGTAGTAAATCTAACATTCGACCTAAATATATAAAAATTAATGTATTTTTAAATAGGTAATATAATTAAAATAAAATAGAATTATAATGCCAACACTTTTGTTGAATATTACCATCTATACGAAATTTTATTGACTCATTATAACTTAGAAAAGATACACACCACCTCTATTTTAAAAACACAAGGTTATTAAGAAAAAATATTCATAACAGCTACATTACACGGGTAAAATGTTTGTATATGTAAATCTGTATTTACGAGGACCATTTTGTCCTTTTCGTAAAGGATGTCAAAAATCCATGATCCGGAATGATTTTGTTTAAGTTATTATTTCCAAATTTTTAGGGGTGCTCGTACATATGTGAAACTTTGAAATGTCTGGTACAAATTTTATCACAAGTACAAATTTTAAAATTATCCACAAAATGGTTTCCCTCCAAAAGATAAACAAAAAATTCCCGCACAAATTTTATTTCCCCCCAAACTTCCCCACCCTAACATTTTTTGATTTTATCAAGTAAAATGGAGACGGGTTGTTTCTTTCAAAACTGGTCTCTATATAAAAACATATAGAGACAAGTTTTTAAATTAAAAATCGGTTTCTTTAATGTTAAATAGAGACCGGTTCTTGAGAGATAAACTTGTCCCCTTGTGTGATCTGCCTAAAGTGGTCTGCAACAAGAGCTCTTTAGCGATACGTACCTCTTCTTCCAGACGCTTTATATATGCTACCTGATTTGGCTCAGGTCTACCGCCTCCAGCATTATGCTGAGAGCGTTCGTCTTCAGGTTGATGAGGCATATGCGAAGCCTCATCTTCCATATCTTTTAATGCTTGCTTGGTATTACCGCGCTCAGCAGACATGTTTATCAAATTTCTATACAACAAAGAAGAGTATATGATACTCTACTATACTTACTTATAGCCCTTAACAAGCTATATATAACAACTAATATTCATGCAACTCTCATAATCAACCCCCATAAGGAACACTTTACTAAGGTCGAGCCCGAGTTTGAGATTGAATACTCTCACAAGAACCTAATTCCCTCAAACTTAAGCTCTGATACCTACTTGTAACACCCGCTTTGCAAAACGACAAAATTAGCAAAAAATTCCGTTTTTCATAAACGTGAACTCATTCACTATTAGTTATCATTAAGTTAAGCAGCAGAAACTCTTAACCAAAAGGTTACATATAATATATTTACATTCAGAATATTGTATCAACTGTTTGGTGTTACTCTATCACATCAACTGACCATAATATCATATCATTGCAACTTTCAAAAGTGTTCATCCCAAATAAAATTCCAGCAATAGGCAACCCCGCTTACTAGGCCACCTAATCTTTATCTACAAAAAGGGGTCAACGTGGCACCATTAGCTATACACATAGCTAGTGAGTACAAACTTAACATAAGCATCAATAAATCAAGTCGTGTAACACATGAATTAGCAATCAATGTTATCCTATCACATTGCGGTGTGCTCATAAGATCGGTAGAAGTCATTTCTTGCAGGATAGCTAGTCCCGCTCAACAACATAAAATGGGAGATCAGACACAACCATCCGCGCTGGTGGGGGAGCACAAAGCAGTCTACCAAGCATCATTTACAGAACCATAGGCTCCCAAGCATCGTTTACAGAACCATAGGCTCCCAAGGTAATCTAGCTACAACCGGCTAATTATCCCTCATGATATAAGGCACGGCGGTTCTGCAGAACCTACGATCTGGAATGTTACATCGAAACACCGTTAAATCCCCAATCACCTGATCAAGGATCCCTGGGATCCAGCTATCCGGCTGATCTTAACCATGCTTTGCGTTGTCCGCGAACATTTTACATACACATAGTTGATCCAATCCTGATCATTTACTAAGCGTGCATATTCATACATTTCATCGAGGCGGATCCAATTTGGATCCCTAGCATGCATATCATCATCTTTTCCCATAGTTGATCCATTCAGGGTCAATATCATACATACCATTTAGCTTAACTAGGCGGCTCCAATTATGGATTCCGCTGGCATGCACTCAACATACTTTTAACAAGTACTTAGCATGGCATAGTGCAATAAAGTAGCATGGCAAGACTTACGTCTTTACTTTTAAGCATACATACAACATTAACATCTTTATATCACCTATAATACACTTAGCAAGCAAGTCTCCCTCTACGGAGAATTATGAAAGTCGGTACTCACCTGAGTAGCTTATACACTATTACTCTAACTCTGGTTTAGCTAACTCGGCAAGTTTACTTAAATTCGTTATCATTTGCGTTAAACATTTACACATATAGGATTCTATTACTAGAACCCTTACAAGAACAATCTAAGGCTTATAACACCTTAGATTAACATCACATGAATTAGCACAACTTATGCCTTTAAAACATTTAAATTTGAAAAGTTAATATTTCTGATTTTCACCCAACGCGTCACGTTCAGGCACCCGGCGCGTCGCGTTGTGCTACTTTATGCGACATTTTCATGGAAAAGTCGGAACAATCATAAGTCGGATGAACCCTTGATCCGAAAGTCAGATAGCAGGTTGGTACGAAAGTCGGACCAATAGTCGGATGTGCCAAAAATTCGGATGAACAAAAGTCACATGAAAACACAAAGGTCGCACGACTTAGCCGGGGATGCGTCGCATACCCTTGCCCGACGCGTCGCATCGCGTGCAGACCTTGTTTTTCCCGAATGTGAATAAAACTAACTATGAATAAAGGCAAAGTGCGGAAATAGTTTTAAAACAACGAACACACGAAAGTTTTCAAAGTAAGATTATATTAATAACCAAACTTCAAAAAGTGCACAAGAACAAACTTGAGCACCGAGTACAAACTAAATCAAGAACAAACTTGAATGCAAATTATCGAACAAACGCTTAACCTTTTCTCGTTCATCGAGCAGGTATTTATAGACTAAGTAAACTAATCCTGACCATCTAATCTATTTATACGTGTAAAGTTCTACACTTAATTAGGAACATAAAACAAGATTGCTGTTTCGAGCTCCTTCAGAATGCATAGATCGTGCACTTTACATAACAGGAAGATCCTGGTTATCAGATGTATCTTCAGTTTAGAAGACCCTTTGATGACTGAAGACAAACTTCAGCTGATGTTCACTTCAGAACTAATCTTCAGATGAACTACGGGCTTCTTTCTTCAGATGTCGTCAGAACAGTTTACAAAAGAATGATATATTACACCTTCAGTTGCTTTCTTCGAAAGCTTCTTCGGGAATGGAATATATACAAATAAAAGGACTAAAAATCTCCCCCTATTTGTTTATAATCCATGACTATATACAAAATGAATAAAGAATGGAAAAAATAAAGAATAAAGAATTACTATTCTACATATCCGGTTTGAGCTCTTAAGGAGAAGATTCCTTCGGAGCTTTGAGCTTTATCTGCTTCAAGTATTCCACCAAAATGTCTTTGACTTTTGGATCTTTATTATCTATGAAGTATCGAAGAGATCTCAGATAAAGCCAGTCAGCCTTGGCGAAGTCTAAAACTCTCTGAAAACGCATTTTGTCATATGCATCAAGAAAATAGAATTCCCTCGGATTTGAGAGAACTTTACCCAATTCAGGAATGAAGCCAGGAAGCAACGTGGTGTCGAAGCCTTTGCAATTTGGAAGCTCTCCAATAGATATCAGCTCCAAAATTTGTTGCTGAGATTTCTTGAGAGTGAGCCTCCTTCTCTGAAACTTTAACTTTTCAGCTCGAGTGGGTTTCTCTTTCTGTGGCATGACAGTTGCATCAGCTCCCCTCTTCTTTACCTCTTCCTCATAATATTCAATTACCTTATTGATCTCTCGTTGAATGAACTTACCATCATCAGTTTGCTTGTGTTTTGATAAACAAGCAAGTATTTCGTTCCATTCAGACACAGCATAGTTGAGTTGAACATCCTTGACAGATTGTATGCTGAAGAGAGGAAGATTTTTGTGCTGAACCGTCAGGAGGGTTTCATTATTTACTTTCTTCAGCTTGATTGCAGTGATTTTATCAGGATGCCTTCTTTGATGTCGAGAGCTTAGCCACTTTTCTGCCTTTTGTTCCATGATTCTTTTCTTCTCCTCAATTAAAGCTTTTTCGGCTTCAATGTTTTCATGAATCTGTTTTTGAAGATCGAAAGGATCTTGATCAATTTTGATAGCAGCAAGCTCTTCAGGTGCAAATTTCTCTGCTGCTATTCTGCCAAGTTCATCAGCCACTTTCAAGTCTTTTACTCTTGGATTTTCGTCATCTGAGTCACTTAAATCATATATACCCTTACTCATCTGATCATCCAAATAGACTATCACCATTTTTCCTTTACCTTTGTCAGATTGGCTTGGCTGACCACTGGATGAAGGAACAGCTGATTGACTGGGAATCTGAGAGGCTTTAACTTCAGTTATTATTTGCTGACATTCAGCTCTATCTAATTTTGAACTGAACAGATCAGCTTCAGCCTTTCTTTGATCAAGGAGACTCTTGAGCTCCCCCTCAACAAGTGCCTTAGCTTCCTCAGATTTGGCTAATTTGGCCTCGAAGTCGATCAAAGCCTTATTCTTGTCTTCTTCAGTGGCTTTGAGGTGTGCCACTTCCTCTTCTAATCTTTGTAGGTATTCAACACGTGAATACTTTTTATCCCATTTGATTATTTTCCAATCAGCGGTGGCCTTCCTTCTTATGATCTGACAGATTTTGGACTGTCTTCTTGTTTTCTCCCCCTTAGAAGCTGCAGAGAATCATGAAGCTTCTACCGAGTGAGACAAGGCCAAAATCTCCCTTGAAAGGCCAGAGAAGGAAGCAATGTCTATTGAAGGCTCAGAGGTTTGAGAATGTACAGACTTGGGGGATTGAAGAAAATCAAAAGCATCACTGTCATCAAAAGGATTGACAGTTGTATCAGGAGAAGGAATATCAAACAAGGTGTTTAGGAGAGATAGGGAGGCTATAGCATCAGGGGCCTGAGGCTCATTTGCTTCAGTTACAGTCTGGTGTAAGACTGTGTCTTCATTAGCATTAGGAATCTCAACTGAAGGAGGTTGAACTTCAGTGTCATTGATAAGAGAAGGTTGTGTATCACTCTCAGTTTGGTGTGAAACTGATAAATCATTTGCCCTAGTAGAATCCATAGTGTCAATGGGGTTTTGTGACACATCAAGGGATTTAGGTGCAGTATCATCTTCAAGTTGAACTGAAGAATCATCAACTGGTTGGACCTCCGAAACTAGGGGAACTATAGTCTCATCATTGGTGATAGGCTGAGCATCAGTGTCAGCCGTTTTGGGTGCTGACTCATCATGTGCTTGGTCAATATCCATAGTGTCAGTTGGGTTTACTAATACATTAGGGGATAGATGGGGAAGTTCAGTAGAGACGGGAATGGATGTTCTCTGTTCTGGTGGTACCTGAGTTGCTGTGGGTTTGCTGGCAGACTCATTGGTAGGTAAAGAAGAAGTCTCGGCTGACTGGTGTTTGTCAATGTCCTGAACTTTTTATTGTAGAAGAGGGACTTCAGGGACAGCTTGGTTTTGAGCTGTCTCTTCATCAGTTAGACTTGGTTTAGAGACTTTAAGTAAAGGAGATCTTACCTGAATAGCGTCTGTGGATGTGGATGAGTGAAGTAAGTTTTGCGAAGAATCAGCGAGGTATCGTCAGGCGAATCCTCACTTGAAGCATAGTGAGATATGATAGGACTGGAGGGCATGGTGGATTTGTGGCGTTTAGAGAGTGATTTTAGCGGGTGAGTGGTAGTTGGTTGTTTAGAAGTGGATTTGGGTATGGCTGAAGGCTTGGTGGATGGCTTAGATGTGGTGGTCATTAGTTTCCTTTTCTTTGTCTTTGATGGAGAGGACTGAGACTTTTGTGTTTGAGGTTTCGAAGGGGAAGCTTCACAAGATAAACCCGAATATGGTGGTGGAATGGCAGGAGAAGGCTTCAGCGAGACTAGTGCAAGCATTAGAGCGGTCAGTGCTGGGTTGAAGGAAGATGAGGAGCCGGTCCATACTGAACCCGGTAGGGAAGGAGATGGAAGTAGGACCAAACCAGAGTTGTATGCTTCAGGTGTTAACAGTAAGTAGATAACCAATGATACAAACCTGGGAAAAGGAATGTGTTGAGACCTTGTTCGTGCTGTTAGTGAGACCACCAGACTCTCCATGATAAGTTCAGCGAAGTCAATGTTATGATCATGGATAATGGCATAGGCCATTTTCAGAACAGCTTCATTGACTTGGTCAAGACCACCAGTTTTGCTCATCATACAGAAATTCAGATGAGCAATCTGACAGTTCCACTCCTTTGGAAGACGAGTGGGAACCATAGAGTTACCTTTGACCTTGTGCTCATCAGCATATTGAAAGAAGGAGAAGAGCAGCTCCTTATCGTTAGCAGTGAATGAGGTGAGTTCCCGGCGAGGAAGATGAAGAACAGATGCAAGAAACTTCGTGGTGATTTCAGCAAAACTTCCTACCAGAGAGCATACTTAAATGAATACTTTGGCCGGAGGATTTGGGCTTGATGACTTCAGCGGTCATCCAGAACTCACAGAGGTGTTCTTCAAACATTGAAACCTTTCCAGAGAGAGCAGAGTTCAATGGGCAGTTGTGAAGATAGGTCATAATTTGGTGAAGTGGTGAGGAAGATGAAGGGATGGCTAGGTCAGCGGCGAAATTGTTGTCTTTGAAACAGATGGATTCCAGTGGGATTTTGGGGATAACATCAGACGGAAGTGTTACCTTTGCGGAGGCAATTTTGGGGGCCATTGAGTCAAGCACAAGAGTTGATTTTGCTTTTGAACAAGGAAGATCGCCGGAGAAGATGAGTTGCAGATAACGAACTTTAAGAGGAGATATTGGGTTTTAAAGGGGTTTAAACTGAATCAATCTTGGCGGTTGAGTAAATCTAGGGTGAAAATAAGCGCGTGAAGCCGGAAATTACGCACGGATAACTTTTGTGAAGTCAAACAGGTATTGGGTAAACTAATTTACCCAGTGTTATCTTGGAACTAGCTAAACTACAACAACACACCATTAGCAGGAAGGTAAAATTTTCAAATACAAAGGGAAAAAATCCATACTTTGCATTTGAAATTTTTATCTAAACAAACAAAGGAAATGAAAGAAAAAAATAAAGAAGAACACAATGCCAACAACAATAATAGTTAAGCTTGGAAATTTCTAATACCATATCTGAACAAAAGATTACATGATGTTAAGCATGAGTTACATGGACCATCAAAAAAAATTACATCATGTTTATGATAACATAAAGATTTGAGATGAAACTTCAATCCCAATCCCTTCATAGGGGATGCGTACAGTGATAACATAGCATACTGGGAAGAAAACAAAGGTAATTGTGAATTCCATGAGTTGTTAAGAAAGTGAAAGATTTTCTTTGAATTGGATTTTAATTTCCAGAAGATGAAAAAGGAAAGAAAATCTTTGGATGTTTATAAAGAAATTTAGTCATGATTACTCTTCAGAGATGATTTGACAGTCAGAGAGAAATAGGGTAGAAGTAATAATTCAAGCTTAGCTATTAGGGTGGCTGACATTAAATGTGACAAGAAAGAATGAACAGTAACAATCAAACATACATGAAATAACTATATTGTTGAAGGATTTAGCATTCCTATTTCTGCAATCAGTTGATTGAACCGGTGTTCATCTAAGGCTTTGTGAAGATGTCAGCCAGCTGATGTTCAGTGGAGATGAAACGAAGCTCAATTTCATTCTTGGCTATATGATCGCGAATAAAGTGATGGCGAACATCAATGTGCTTTGTGAGATAACGAAGCACTGGATTATTGGAGAAGGCAATAGTACTTGTGTTATCACAATAGATGGGAGTGCGCTGAAAGGAGATGCCATAGTCAGCAAGCTGTTGTTGCATCCATAAAACTTGTGTGCAACAACTCCCAGCTGAAATGTATTCGGCTTCAGCGGTGGATAGAGAAATGGAGTTATGTTTCTTGCTTTGCCAACTTACTAGTTTTCCACCTAGTAGCTGACACCCACCGGTAGTACTCTTCCTATCAGTCTGACATCCGGCATAGTCTGAATCTGAAAATCCAATTAACTCAAAGCCGGAGTCTTTGGAGTACCATAGCCCTCAGTTTTGCCACATTTTCCTCCACCAAAACTGACCTTGGGGCCATTTGCTTCTTGAACCCCATTCAGTAGGGACTTACATCCGGTCATATGCCTTGAGCATCCAATGTCAAGGTACCAAATGTTATCATGCTGACCGCCCTACACAGATAATCGAAAAGATTAGTTCATTTGAAGAGCCCAAACTTTACTAGGCTCCAAGACACACTTCTTAGAAGAGCAACTCGAGATCTTGTTTTCATTAGAACAAGAAGTAGCTTCATGACCTCTTACTCCACATTTATAACATTTCCGAGTAGATTTAGAATTCTTTGCCTTAATCTTTTTATTTTTCTCCTCTTTTTCACCGATTAACTTTAAAACTTTGAAAAGAGAATCTTTAACTTCTTTGAGTTTAGATACGGGCAAAGCAAAGGTTTCATCACTTGTTTTGATTTTGGAGGGTTTTGAATTTTTAGCTTTGGATTGTAAGGTTTCAACTGATGATTCTTCAGTTGATGAAATCATAGGAATGATAATGTCATAGAAGACACTGGCTTCAGGAAGAAAGCTTGAGTTAGATGACTCATTTATTTTGAATTCAGAAGATATTTCACCAACTGAATCAGATAAAGATTGATCGAAGGTTGCAATATAGGTTTTAGTCACGACTATAGGTTGGGTTTCAGTTGGGGTGACAAACATGACTTCAGGATGGGTTTAGGTAGGACTTGATGTAATGGGTATTTCAGTGATTGGTTCAGTAGTTTCGTTGGCAAGAGTATCATACTCAGTAGGAAGTTGAAGATTTCTAATTTCGGAATTTGTTCTTTCAGAAAAACTTAGATTAACAGCTTCAGATTTGGTAAATCTCTTTTTAAGTAGATTTTGATTTCCAATGTCATTAATACTTATGTCATTAAAAATCATTTCATCGACATTTTTACACTTTTTGCTGAAATCAGCAGCTTGTTTAATGTGTCCTATGCCCACTCTTTCTCTTTGAATTACCATCTGATGATTGATACTCTCAAATGCTAGTTTATTTGGACTCAACCAAAGATCAATAATCGACTGACAATCTTTCACTTTTTCGTTAGAGTCTTGCAAATCTATTTTCACATTCTTGAGTTCATTTGTTAAAATTTCGAGATGATTCTTTAAGGCATAAGACTCTTGAAGAAATTGCTCATTTTCTTTTTCGATGACATTTATATCAGAGGTGAGCTTGGTGATAGTTTGTTTAGAGGTTTTGATTGTTATGTGCAATTGTCAGATCAGAACACAAATAAGCGAACATATCATCCTTCTCATTCATTGAATAATCTTTAAAATTTGATACATTATACATCACGGTGGGGTTCCATCCTTCTGCTGAGCTAAGTTTTTCAGCTTCAGCCAGATCTTTGTTGAACTTGCTTTCAGTGGCATTCAAACACATTTCAAGATATGCAGTTCCAAGGATTTCTTCAGCCACCAGACATTTACCTCTGACTTCATTTTCTTCTTCTTCATCTGAAGATGTTTTAGAATCAATCCAGCCCAGGTCATCAGCTATCATGGCCTTTTCCTTCTTACTTTCATTTGAGGCTTTGAGGTCTTTATATTTAGCTTTATACTTATCAGCCTTAAAAGGAAACCCTTTCTTAGGATTTGAGGAGGTTTCCTTCACATAGCACTCAGCTGCAAAATGACCAGGCTTCCCACACTTGAAGCATTCATTCTTGGAACCTTCAGATGAGTCCTTTTTCTCTGAAGAGAACTTATCAAATCTTCTCTTCCCATCAGACTTGAACTTCTAAAACTTTTTGTAATTTTTCATGATGAAGGCTTTTTCGGCACCTTCATCATCAGACCTTTCCTCCTCCTCAGCTTCATTAACCTGACACTCATCATGAGAATCAGAGTCCTCAGTTTTCTTGTACTTGGCTCTTTGAGGATTTTTAGCAACAAGGGCCAGAGTTTTCTTGAAGGCCTTCTTCGGATCAGTTTTCTGAATGCGAGTCTGTTCATCATTCAGCAAGATTCGATATAACTTATGCATGTTCATGTCCCTGAGCATAATGTTGGTTCTCAGGATCATGCACACGGTGTCTCATTCAGATGGGAGGTAATCCAGAAATCTGTTAAGTATTTGGAATTGCTCTCTGACAACTCCAACTTCAGTCATGTCGTTCAATAGACATGTGAACCTTGTGTAGACCTCAGTGAGAGACTCTGAGTCTTTAGCACAGAAAATTTCATACTTGCGTATGATGTTTGTCTTCTTGTTCTCACGAGCTTCAACAGTTCCTTCAAACGATATTCAGATGCTCTCCCACATATCCTTAGCTGTTTTCAGGTTACAAACAGTATGAAATATTTCATTAGGTAAGGCAATGACAATACTGTTTCGTATCTTAGCATCCAGACCCACAAGCTTCTTCTCCTCTTCTGTCCATTGAGATCTTGGTTTAGGACGAGAGGGAATGGAGGTTTCAGCATAACCAGTCTCCATGGAGATAGTTTGAGGAATACAAGGACCTTCCTCCAAAACAAGTGAATTGCAGTCAAGATTTTCTAAATACAAAAGCATTCTATTTTTCCAACTGGAAAAATGTTCGATTGAAAACTTTGGTGGTTTGGCAGAGGAGCCATTATCGATGTAATCAAACTTCGACATGTTGAACAGATCACTAATTTAT
Source organism: Dittrichia graveolens (assembly GCA_038502395.1). Taxonomy (NCBI): domain Eukaryota; kingdom Viridiplantae; phylum Streptophyta; class Magnoliopsida; order Asterales; family Asteraceae; genus Dittrichia; species Dittrichia graveolens. The sequence goes on from JARJIL010000006.1 coordinate 34,473,734, forward strand.
AGATAAAATTAGAACCTGCTCTGATACCAATTGTTTTTCCCGAATGTGAATAAAACTAACTATGAATAAAATCAAAGTGCGGAAATAGTTTTAAAACAACGAACACACGAAATTTTTCAAAGTAAGATTATATTAATAAACAAACTTCAAAAAGTGCACAAGAACAAACTTGAGCACCGAGTACAAACTAAATCAAGAACAAACTTGAATGCAAATTAGCGAACAATCGCTTAACCTTTTCTCGTTAATCGAGCAGGTATTTATAGACTAAGTAAACTAATCCTGACCATCTAATTTATTTACACGTGTACAGTTCCACACTTAATTAGAAACATAAAACAAGATTGCCGTTTCGAGCTCCTTCAGAATGCGTAGATCGTGCACTTTTACATAATAGGAAGATCCTGGTTATGAGATGTATCTTCAGTTCAGAAGACCCTTTGATGACTGAAGACGAACTTCAGCTGACGTTCACTTCAAAACTAATCTTCAGATGAACTACGGGCTTCTTTCTTCAGATATCGTCAGAACAATTTACAAAAGAATGATATATTACACCTTCAGTCGCTTTCTTCGAAAGCTTCTTCGGGAATGGAATATATACAAATAAAAGGACTAACAATCTCCCCCTATTTGTTTATAATCCATGACTATATACAAAATGAATAAATAATGGAAAGAATAAAAAATAAAGAATTACTATTCTACATATCCGGTTTGAACTCTTAAGGAGAAGATTCCTTTGGAGCTTTGAGCTTCAACTGCTTCAAGTATTCTACCAAAATGTCTTTGACTTTTGGATCTTTATTATCTATGAAGTATCGAAGAGATCTTTACAAAAGAATGATATATTACACCTTTAGTCGCTTTCTTCGAAAGCTTCTTCAGGAATGGAATATATACAAATAAAAGGACTAACAGACCTGCATATCATCTTCTTCTTGTTCATCAACCATCCGACTTATTTCTTAAATTTTACATTTTCCAGATTTACAAACTCGTTAGTTTCACTTTTAAAACACTTCTAAACTTCATATTACATCTATGCAAACTTCATAAACTCATCAAATCGAAATAAGAAAACCAAACATGCAAAACCCACTTGTCAAGTAAGCTTCATATGTTCTTCAATGGCGTTTTCATTTGAACATGAGTTTCCAGCCATGATTTAAGCATATAACTAACATCAAACATGTTTAAACTTCAAGAGAAACATCATACTAACCTTTGTTTGCTTTAACAACAACAAATCTCCCAACTCTATCTTTCAAGAACCTCACGAGAGAGAAAGCTACTGTGTGTTTTGCTTTACTTATCAACTTTGACTATTTTAGTCAAGTTCTTCACAAACATATCTATATATATTCTTATCCAGAGGCAACCGCCTCTGGATTTTCTTTTTCTTTTTAATTCTTTTAATTACTTCTTAATACATATATATATATATATTTAACTTCTAATCCACTAGCACATAATAACATATATATACATATATATACGTTTTTATTTAAACACCTCTTCGTTTAAACAATTAATACATACGTACATGCAACTTGAAATATCTATTTACATAATCTACTAGCTTACGTACATTTACAAACGATTTTCAACTAAGCCTAATTCGAGGATGTTACAAATCTATCCCCCTTAAGAGGATTCTGTCCTCGGAATCTGCTCAGTGATAAACAGGTGAGCGTATCTTGCCTTCATCTCATCCTCGACTTCCCTTGTGAGGTTTGGACCTAAGCTATGCTTCCACTAAACAAGAACTAGCTTGATCATCTTCTTGCGTAGCTTCTTGACCTTCGTGACAAGAATTTCAACAGGTTCTTCTACGAGTCACTTAGAAGAGTCAACCTTAAGTTCTTGCAATGGGAGAATCTGCTCATCTTCAAAGTTGAACTTACATAAGTAGCATACGTTAAAGGTATCATGGATTCCAGCTAGCTCAAGCGGCAGTTCAAGAGTTACCGTCTGATCATTGACTTTACGAATGATTTTGAATGAGCCAATGAAACATGGACTTAACTTCCCCTTACGCCCAAAATGAATGACGCCTTTCCAATGAAGCGGGACGAAGTTTGGGATCCGCATACATCTGTTGTCGGTCTTGGGCTGCATTCAGCTTTTCTAAAGCCACATTCAGTTTATTAGCTTTGATTTGGACAATCTCCGGTCCAGCAAACTGGTTCTCCCAAGGTTCCAACCAGAAGGTTGGAATACGACAACGTCTTCCATACAGCATCTTTTATGGTGGCATTCCAATACTGGAATGATATAAATTATTATAAGAAAATTCAATTAATGGGAGATGAGAATCCCATGAACCACCAAACTCGAGTACACACGTACGAAGCATATCTTCTAATGTCTGGATTGTTCGTTCAGATCGGCCATTGGTCTGCGGGTGATAAGCAGTACTCAGATGAACACGTGTGCCTAACTCACGTTGCAAACTTTGCCAGAAGTTAGAAACAAATCAAGAGTCACGATCATAAATAATTTAGCAAGGAAGACCATGCCGTGACACAATCCAAACGAGTCAACGAAGCAGACTTGTTAGTAGCTAAGAAGTGAGCACTTTTAGTCAACCGGTGAACAATGACCCATATCATATCGTGCCCTCTGAACGTCTTAGGCAGCTTTGTCACGAAATCAATCGTGATATGATCCCACTTCCATTCCAGAATATCATGCTGTTGTAGATTGCCATAAGGCCTTTAGTGTTCCGTCTTGACTTGCGCGCATATTTGACATCTCTCCACAAATGAAGCGATGTCCTTCTTAAGGGTCGGCCACCAATACAACCTCTTCAAGTCATAATACATCTTGGTTTATTCCCGGATGGACAGATAACTTGGACTTATGGGCTTCTTGCAAAATTAGCTCACGATTACCTCCAACAAGAGGTACCCAAATCCTGGATTGAAAAGTCTTTAACCCACCATTATCTTCACCCAGCTGGTCTTTCAACTTTCTCATCGTTTCAGCTTTCATATTGTCTTCTTGCAAAGCTAACTACTGGGCTTCTTTTAGCTTTGCAATCAAATCTGATATCACTGTGATCATCATAAACTTTGCTTCTGATGTCGGTACATTACGGCTCAAATCATCCGCTACAACATTAGCTTTACCAAGATGGTAACGGATTTCACAATCGTAGTCTTTAATTAACTCCAACCAATGGCGCTACAGCAGGTTAAGTTCTTTCTGGGATAAGACATACTGCAAACTCTTATGATCACTGCATATCACACACTTTGTGCCATAAAGGTAATGCCTCCATACCTTCAATGACAACACCACAGCACCAAGCTCAAGATCATGGGTCGGGTAGTTCCTTTCGTGTGATTTCAATTTCCGAGAGGCGTAAGCAATCACTTTATCATGCTGCATTAGGACACAACCCAAGCCCGCATACAAGGCATCACAATAAACAGTAAAGTCTTCCGAATTGTAACATCCTCAACTTGGGCCTAGTTGTAAATAGTATGTACGTGTATGTAGTTAATATAATAGACATATAATTATATTTCTTTGTAAGTATTTGTGAAGTTAAATGAATGAGTATTTGCAATATGTGTATTTATGTATATTAGATATATATGTACTAGTTGTTATGTGAATTAGAAAATAAAAGAATAAAGAAAGAAAGGAAAAGAAGAAAGAAAAGAAAAAGAATTAGATATTTGTCCAGAGGCGGTTTGCCTCTGGATAAGATTTGCATATATGTGTGTGAAATTGTGATATTTGACTCACAAAGTCAAATATAGCAAAAGTTGCAAAGAACACACAAAACAAACACACTACTCTCTGCTCTCGTAAGATCCTTGAAGAAGAATTCTTGAAGTTGAAAGATTTAGAGTTCTAAACCTAAAGCAAGGTTAGTATGGTGTTTGTAGAATAGAATATACATGTATTATGCTAGAAACATGTGAGTTCTATGGCTAGAAGTTGTGTTAGAATGGAAGATCACCATGGATGAACTTGAGAGCTTACTTTATAAGTGGGTTTCTCATTTTGATGTATTTAAAAGGTGTTAAAATGTTCATGAGGTTCATATAGGTGGTATATGATGTTTAGAAGTGTTTAAAAAGTGAAAATGACATGTTTGGAAATCTGGGTTTTTGAATATAATGAGTAAAAGTCGGATGAATGATGAACAAGATGATGATGAAGTGCAGGTTGGCACGCGACGCGATGCATCGGAGAAGGGGACGCGACGCGTTCCTGTGTGTGCCGTGCGACTTTCACTTTCATCCGACTCTTGCTTGGTCCGACTTTCATGGTCTAAAAGTCGCATGAGCCATCCGAATTTCGCATGGGTCATCCGACTTTCGCATGTATGATCCGACTTTCAAAGTTGATCCGAAGGTCGCATGGAAACTATGCGACACGACGCGTCCGGCCCTTGGACGCGATGCGTCGGCTGAAAAGCAAAGATGTTCATTTTAAAAGCTAAGCAAACCTAAAGCACATGTTGTGCTATAAATTGTAAGATTCTTGTAAGGTGTCTAAGAGCCTTGATGTGTGCAAACGCTTAACGCGATTGCCGGTGTTTTAGGTAAACGTGTCAGCTGAATCAGCACTAAGTGAACGAACACTATAAGATAGTCAGGTGAGTGCCTGGTTTCATGAGACTTAGTAGAGTAAGGCCTTGCATGTTATGTGAATTTATTTTGTGTGTTTAACTTCCTTTTGCAGGTACGCTCAAGGAGGTAAGTGTATGACTTGTAAGATGTTAGAATGGGTGTCAGGAGCATGCTAGTGGGTCCAGTTTGGAACCACTTAGGTGATATATGATGCAATGCATGAATAACTATTTGAAAGATGTTATATGTAAGATTATGGATCCCTGTGAGATCAAATGTACGTATATGTGTTTGTGAATTGTCTGCAGACTATCTGACGCATGGTTAAGGTCAGTCGGTTGTAACTGGATCCCTCGGGATTTCACGGTGATTCAGGAGGCATCCTGGATCCTAGGTTCTGCAGAACCACCGTGCCTTAACGTGAGTGGTGATCAGTCGGTTGTAGCGGGATTACTTGTAGAGTCTTTGACTCTGTGAACGATGATTGGTGGACTGCTTTATGCTCCCCCACCAGCGCGGATTGGTCGTGTCTGATTCCCCGGTTTGAGTTGTTGAGCGGGATTGATTACCCTGCAAGACACGACTCTTACCGATCTTCTCAGCACACCGCTATGTGCTAAGCTAGCAATGATTGTTTATGAGATGGCACATGACTTATTATATTGATGCTTTTGATTGTATGTACTCACTAGCTAGTGCAACAAATGGTACTATGTTTCCCTTTTCAGGTAAAGACTAAATGGCCTGCGAGGCGGGTTTCTTTTGTGATATACATTGCCCCTTGTAGGTAGAACACTTGTAATTATATGATGTAATGTATTATGATGCTTGGGTCAGTTCCTGTACTTGGTAACACCTGTGTTATTTTGAGAAGTTATTAATGTAAATAACTGTTTGGTTGTTTTAAAAAGGAAAATTTCCGCTGCTAAAATATATTTTGTCATTAAAGCAACTGAATTCAGAAGCGGTGTTACAATTAGGTATCAGAGCCTAAGTTTGAGTGAATTGGGTATTTGAAAGAGTATTCGATCTCAAGCTCGGGTCCGACCATAAAGAAGTGTTCCTATGGGGGGGATTGAGTGAGAGAGTTATATGTATGCTAGCATTATATGAAGACTTGTTTGTAAGTAAAGTAAGTAAGATAGAGTATTAATTGCTCTTTCTCTGTCATATAGAAGTCTAGAAAGATGTCTGCCGAACGTGGCCATACAGAATAAGTTATTAAAGAATTAGAAGGTGAGGCTTCTCATATGCCTCATCAGACTGAGGATCAGAGATCTCAGGAAAATGTTGGTGGTGGCAGACCTAAGCCAGATCAGGCTACTATTATTAGATGATTGGAAGAGGAGCTTCGAGTAAAGAAGGAGCTCTTGTTGCAAGCTACATTGAACATGCCACGCAAGACTTGTTCATACAAGAAGTTTCTAACTTGCCATCCTCCGACATTCCAGGGGAGTGATAACCCCACTGTTACTATCCAATGGCTCCGGGAGATGGAGCAAGTGTTTGAATCCTGTGAATGCAAACCGGATTATTGCGTGAAATACGCAATACATATGTTAAAGGGTCGTGCCATCTTCTGGTGGGATACGGTAAAAGCGTCGGTTAGGAAAGAAGTGCCGAGTGCTCTCACTTGGGAGCAGTTTTCAGAGAAGATGCTGAAGAAGTATTGCACCGAGTATGACCTGGAAAGAATGGAGAGAGATTTTAATGATCTCAAGAAAGGGGACACGCCAATTGAAGAACACATAACCGCGTTCACTGATAAGATGCGGTTTGTTCCCCATCTGATCCTAGACGAGACCACCAAGATAAGGCGGTTTGTGGCAACTCTGCCACTGGAATTTCGCCCACATGTGAGGGCAGCTGTTGAACTGGAGCGGGCTTTTGATATAGCCCGACAACTGGAAGGTGACCGTATATACTGCAAGGGCGAATCTGCCTGTGCAGGGTCCAAGAGGAAGTTCAATCCGTCTGATAAATCGGGTCCTTCCAAAGGACAATCCACTGCAGGCGGGAAAACTGATTCCTCTAAGAAGCTAAGGCCTAATTCTTCTTGGTGTACTCAATGCCAAACTTATCACTCTGGTGAGTGTTCCAACTCTACCAGACGTTGCTGGAGGTGCGGACAGATGGGCCACGCTACGACAGAGTGTGGTTTCAAAGAGGATGTGTGCTACCGGTGTCACAAGCCTGTGCATAAGCTGACAGACTGCCCAGAAAGACAAAGTGCTGGAGCTAAAGGGTCTTCTTCTTCTCGAGGCCATAAAAGAGATGACACGCCCCGCACGAAATGCAGGGCTTTTTAGATGACGGCGGACAAGGCCAAAGCAGCAGGGGATGTCGTCACGGGTACTTTTCTTATTAATTATATCCCTGCTAGTGTTTTATTTGATTCTGAAGCTACCTACTCCTTTGTATTTGTGGCCTGTCGTAGAAGATTGCAGTTACATGTTGCCCCTTTGACTGAACCGCTCAGAGTAGAGGTCGCTGACGGCAAAGTAATCTTTGTTACAGAGAAAGTCCCAATAGCTGCGATTTACATTGACGGGAGTAATATCCCTATTTCTTTCTCTGTTATGCCTATTGCGGGCTTTGATGTCGTCATCGAGATGGATTGGCTCAGCAAACGTGATGCTGAGATTATCTGTTCCAAAAAGATGATTAAGATCCCTCTCTCTGATGGATCTTATGTTGTTGCACGTGGAGAACGGTGGGATTCTGATATTCCCATCGTCTCCATGATGAAAGCTCAAAAGTCTATTATTAAAGGTTGTGACTCTTATCTGGCATACGTTATTGATGCTACGATGGAGAAGCGACCAGTTCATGATATTCGGGTGGTGTTTGACTACCATGAGGTATTCCCTAAAGAACTTCCGGGTTTGCCTCCGATTCGTGATGTTGAATTTAAAATAGAGCTTATTCTAGGAGCTACACCAGTGGCTCGTTCTCCGTATCGTCTTGCTCCTTCTGAAATAAGAGAGATGATGACTCAAATTCAGGAGTTGCTAGACAAAGGTTTTATTCGTTCGAGTTCCTTGCCATGGGGAGCTCCTGTATTGTTTGTGAAGAAGAAGGACGGAACAATGCGAATGTGCATAGATTAAAGGGAGCTGAACAAGCAAGCTGTAAAGACTAAGTATCCGCTTCCTCGAATAGATGATCTCTTTGATCAATTGCAGGGAGCTACATGTTTCTCTAAGATTGATCTCCGGTCGGGGTATCACCAAGTACGAGTTCGTGAAGAAGACGTGCCGAAGACTGCATTTCAAACTCGTTATGGTCACTACGAGTTTCTGGTTATGCCGTTCGGCTTAACCAATGCCCATGACATCTTCATGGATCTTATGAATCAGGTTTGTCGTCCGTTTCTTGACAGATCTGTGATTGTATTCATTGATGACATTCTTGTTTACTCGAAGACGGAAGCTGATCACGAGCTTCATCTTCGTCAGGTTCTCGAGATGTTAGAGCGAGAACAATTGTATACCAAGTTGTCCAAGTGTGAATTCTAGCTTAAGGAAGTTCATTTCCTCAGCCATGTTATATGTTATGATGGTGTCAAAGTAGATCCAGCTAAGGTGGAAGCTATGATGAATTGGGGAGTTCCTTGGACTCCCGAAATTAAAAGCTTCCTTGGTTTGGCTGGCTACTATCGGCGGTTTATCCGCGATTTCTCGAAGCTTACGGGTCCGTTGACCAAACTAACTCGCAAGGATGTTGCTTTTGTCTGGTCGGAAGCTCAAGAAGAAGCTTTTCAAACTTTGAAACGATTGTTGTGTGATGCTCCAATCCTTACTCTGCCTAAGGGTTCGGAGGACTTCACGGTATATTGTGATACACCGTATGCAGGTTTGGGTTGCGTCCTAAGGCAACATGATAGAGTGATTGCCTATGCTTCTAGGAAGTTGAAATAACACGAGCGGAACTACCCAACCCATGATCTGGAACTTGTTGCTGTTGTGTTTGCACTGAAGCGGTGGAGGCATTACCTTTATGGTACGAAGTGTGTGATTTGCACAGATCACAAAAGCCTTCAATATGTCTTTTCTCATAAAAAACTCAATATGTGGCAAGGACGTTGGTTGGAGTTAATAAAAGACTACGATTGTGAGATCCATTACCATCCTAGCAAGGCCAATGTTGTAGCAGACGCTTTAAGCCGTAAAGGACCGATAGCAGAAGCAAAGTTTATGAAGATCACGATTGTGTCAGACTTGGTTTCTAAACTGAAGGAAGCTCAGCAGACTGCATTGCAAGAAGAAAATCTGAAAGCTGAGACGATGAAGAAGTTGAAGGATCAGCTTGCTGAAGATAATCGTGGGATGAAGAATTTTCAATCCAGGATTTGGGTACCTTCTGCTAGAGGTAACCGTGAGCTAATTCTGCAACAAGCCCATAAATCCAAATTATCTGTCCATCCGGGAATTACAAAGATGTACTACGACCTGAAGATGTTATACTGGTGGCCAACTTTGAAGAAAGACATCGCTTCATTTATGGAGAGATGTCAGATCTGCGCGCAAGTGAATACGGAGCACCAGAGACCTTATGGTAATCTGCAGCAGTTGGATATTCCGGAGTGGAAATGGGATAATATCACAATGGATTTCGTGACGAAGCTACCGAGAACGTCCAAAGGGCACGACATGATTTGGGTTATCGTTGATCGACTAACAAAGAGCGATCATTTCTTGGAAACGAATAAGTCTGCTTCGCTGACCCGTTTAGCCCAGTTGTATATTGATGAGATTGTGTCACGTCACGGTCTTCCATGTCCTATTGTATCTGATCGTGACTCTCGGTTTGTCTTGAATTTTTGGCAGAGTCTGCAACACGAACTTGGCACTCGTGTTCATCTAAGCACTGCCTATCATCCGCAGACTAATGGCCAATCTGAACGTACGATTCAGACGTTAGAAGATATGCTTCGTACCTATGTACTCGAATTTGGTGGATCATGGGATTCTCATCTCCCATTGATTGAATTTGCTTATAACAATTCATATCATTCCAGCATTGGAATGCCACCATACGAGATTCTTTACGGAAGACGATGTCGCACTCCAACCTGTTGGTTGGAGCCTGGTGATAAGCAGTTCGCTTGACCTGAGATTGTCCAGATAACCTCTGATAAAGTGAATGTGGCTCTTGAAAAACTAAAAGCAGCTCGGGATCGACAGAAGATGTATGCGGATCCAAAACATCATCCCGCTACATTTGAAGTTGGTGACCGTGTGTTCTTAAAGGTTTCTCCTTGGAAAGGCGTCATTCGTTTTGGGCGTAGGGGGAAGCTAAGTCCACGTTTTATTGGCCCATTCAAGATTGTACGCAAAGTGAATGATCAGACGGTGAATCTAGAGCTGCCGCCTGAGCTATCAGGAATACACGACACCTTTAACGTGTGCTACTTACGCAAGTGCCACGTTGAGGAAGAACAGATTATTCCTTTGCAGGAATTGAAAGTCGACTCTTCCAAGCGATTAGTTGAAGAACCTGTTGAGATTCTTGACACGAAGGTCAAGAAACTACGCAAGAAGATGATTAAACTAGTCCTTGTGAAGTGGAAGCACAACCTAGGTCCAAACCTGACGTGGGAAGTTGAGGACGAGATGAAGACAAGGTACCCTCACCTGTTTATCACTGAGTAGATTCCGAGGACGGAATCTTCTTAAGGGGGGTAGATTTGTAACATCCTCAACTTGGGCCTAGTTGTTAATAGTACGTACGTGTATGTAGTTAATATAATAGATATATAATTATATTTGTTTGTAAGTATTTGTGAAGTTAAATGAATGAGCATTTGCAATATGTGTATTTATGTATATTAGATATATATGTACTAGTTGTTATGTGAATTAGAAAATAAAAAGAATAAAGAAAGAAAGGAAAAGAAGAAAGAAAAGAAAAAGAATTACATATTTGTCCAAAGGCGGTTTGCCTTTGGATAAGATTTGCATATATGTGTGTGAAATTGTGATATTTGACTCACAAAGTCAAATATAGCAAAAGTTGCAAAGAACACACAAAACAAACACACTACTCTCTGCTCTCGTAAGATCCTTGAAGAAGAATTCTTGAAGTTGAAAGATTTAGAGTTCTAAACCTAAAGCAAGGTTAGTATGGTGTTTGTAGAATAGAATATACATGTATTATGCTAGAAACATGTGAGTTCTATGGCTGGAAGTTGTGTTAGAATGGAAGAACACCATGGATGAACTTGAGAGCTTACTTTATAAGTGGGTTTCTCATTTTGATGTATTTAAAAGGTGTTAAAGTTTTCATGAGGTTCATATAGGTTGTATATGATGTTTAGAAGTGTTTAAAAGGTGAAAATGACATGTTTGAAAATCTAGGTTTTTGAATATAATGAGTAAAAGTCGGATGAATGATGAACAAGATGATGATGAAGTGCAGGTTGGCACGCGACGCGACGGGTCGGAGAAGGAGACGCGACACGTTCCTGTGTGTGTCGTGCGACTTTCACTTTCATCCGACTCTTGCTTGGTCTGACTTTCATGGTCCGAAAGTCGCATGAGCCATCCGAATTTCGCATGAGTCATCCGACTTTCGCATGTATGATCCGACTTTCAAAGTTAATCCGAAGGTCGCATGGAAACTACGCGACGCGACGCGTCCGGCCCTTGGACGCGACGCGTCGGGTGAAAAGGAAAGATGTTCATTTTTAAACCTAAGCAAACCTAAAGCACATGTTGTGCTATAAATTGTAAGATTCTTGTAAGGTGTCTAAGAGCCTTGATTGGTTCTTGTATGTGTTTCATGATAGAACCTTATGTGTGCAAATGCTTAACGCGATTGCCGGTGTTTGAGGTGAATGTGTCAGCTGAATCAGCACTAACTGAACGAACACTGTAAGCTAGTCAGGTGAGTGCCTGCTTTCATGAGACTCAGTACAGTAAGGCCTTGCATGTTATGTCAATGTATTTTGTGTGTTTAACTTCCTTTTGCAGGTACGCTCAAGAAGGTAAGTGTATGACTTGTAAGATGTTAGAATGGGTGTCAAAAGCATGCTAGTGGGTCCAGTATGGAACCACTTAGTTGATATACGATGCAATGCATGAATAACTGTTTGAAAGATGTTATATGTAAGATGATGGATCCCTAGGGGATCAAATGTACGTATATGTGTTTGTGAACTGTCTACAGACTATCTGACGCATGGTTATGGTCAGTCGGTTGTAACTGGATCCCTCGGGATTTCACGGTGATTCAGGAGGCATCCTGGATCCTAGGTTCTGCAGAACCACTGTGCCTTAACGTGAGTGGTGATCAGCCGGTTGTAGCTGGATTACATGTAGAGTCTTTGACTCTGTGAACGATGCTTGGTGGACTGCTTTATGCTCCCCCACCAGCGCGGATTCGTCATGTCTGGTTCCCCGGTTTGAGTTGTTGAGCGGGATTGATTACCTTGCAAGACACGACTCTTACCGATCTTGTCAGCACACCGCTATGTGCTAAGCTAGCAATGATTGTTTATGAGATGACTCGTGACTTATTATATTGATGCTTATGATTGTATGTACTCACTAGCTAGTGTAGCTAATGGTACTATGTTTCCCTTTTCAGGTAAAGACTAAATGACCTGCGAGGCGGGTTGCTTTTGGGATATACATTGCCGCTTGTGGGTGGAACACTTGTAATTCTATGATGTAATGTATTATGATACTAGGGTCGGTTCCTGTACTTGGTAACACCTGCATTATTTTGAGAAGTTATTAATGTAAATAACTGTTTGGTTGTTTTAAAAAGAAAAATTTCCGCTACTAAAATCTGTTTGGTCATTAAAGCAACTGAATTCAGGAGCGGTGTTAAACGAACCATCAGGCAAGGTGAGGATCGGAGCTTCACATAACAATCGTTACGAGTCAGCTTTGTCAACGGACCCGCAAGTTTAGAGAAATCGCGAATAACTCGCCGATAGAAGCCAGCCAAGCCAAGGAAGCTTTTAATTTCGGAAGGAGTTCGAGTAAGTTACCAATTCATCACAGCCTCCACCTTAGCTGGATCTACTTTGACACCATCTCTATAAATGACATGGCCAAGGAAATGCACTTCCCTAAGCCAAAACTCACACTTGGAAAGCTTTGTATACAATTGTTCTTGTTTGAGAGTTTCGAGAACCTGACGAAGATGGAGCTAATGATCAGCTTCGGTCTTCGAGTAAACAAGAATATCATTAATAAAGACGATCATGGATCTATCGAGAAATGGATGACAAACACGATTCATTAGATCCATGAAACGGCATAACCAAAAATTCATAATGTCCGTAACGAGTTCGAAAAGCAGTCTTCAGGATATCTTCTTCATAAACTCGCACTTGATCGTACCCCGACCGATGATCAATTTTAGAGAAATAAGTAGGTCCCTGCAATTTAGTGAAAAGATCATCTATTCGAGGAAGGGGATATCTATTTTTTACAGTTCGCTTGTTAAGCTCCCTGTAATCTATACACATACGCATTGTTCCATCCTTCTTCTTGACGAACAGCACAGGATCTCCCCATGGTGAGGAACTCGGACGGATAAAACCTTTGTCTAGCAACTCCTGAATTAGAGTCATCATCTCTCGAATTTCAGAAAGAGCAAGACAATATGGAGCTCGAGCCACATGAGTAGGTCCACGAAAAAACTCAATTTTATACACGACATCTATAACCGGAGGTAAACCCGGCAGTTCTTCACGAAACACCTCAGGGTAATCAGATGCTACCTTGATGTCTTGGACTGGTCGCTTTTCTATCTTGGCATCAATAACATATGCTAAGAAAGAATCACAACCTTTAGAAATACACTTTTGAGCATTAATCACTGAGATAACAGGAATATCGGACTCCCCTCGCTCTCCTCGAACTATTGCATAAGATCCACCCAAAAAAGAGGAATCTTAATCATCTTTTTGGAATAGAGAATCTTAGCATCACGAATTTTGAGCCAATCCATTCCAATTACCGCATCGAAGCCCACAATAGGCATAACAAAGAATGAAATAGGGAAACTACTTCCCTCGACATTAAGAACAGTTATGGGAACTTTCTCTCTAACAGAGACTACCTTACCCAACTTCCACATCAAGTGGATCGATCAATTTGGAAATAGTTAATTGCAACTTCTTACAACAAGAAACAGAGACAAAGGAGTAGGTAGCTCTAGAGAGGAATAACACACAAGCTGAGGTATAGTTAATAAGGAATGTACTAGTAATGACATCCCCCGCTACCTTCGCCTCCTCTGCCGTCATCTGGAAAGCCCTCCCTTTCGCGTGACGTGCACCATCTCTCTTCTGCCCTCCAGAAGACCCACATGCTCCCGAGCTTTTCCCGTCGTGACAATCCACAATCTTGTAACCGGGCTTGCGACACCGGTAACAAACATCTTCTTTGTATCGGCACTCGCACATCGAATGCCCCTTCTGCCCATACCTCCCACATCTTTTGGTTGTTGAAGAGCATTCACCAGAATGATAGGTACGACACGAATACCACCAAGGATTGTCAGGTCTTGGTTTCTTAGAAGTCTCAGTCTTTCCACCTCCAGAGGATTGCACTTTTCAAGGACCCGATTTTTGAGATGGCTGAAACTTTCTTTTGTAACCCCCACTCGCAGCTTTGCCCCGACACTATATTCAATCTCCCTCCATTTGTCGGGCCACTTCAAATGCCCGATCAAGACTAGCGGCTGCTCATACATTGTCACGAAACTCCAATGGTAGGGTCGCCACAAACCTTCTTATCTTGGTGGTTTCATCTAGTATCAGGTGTGGAACAAATCTCATCTTATCAGAAAAGCCGTGATAAGATCTTCCATCGATTTATCTCCTATTTGGAGATTGTTAAATTCTCTCTCCATCCTATCCATATAATAATTCTTCAGCAAGTTTTTAGATAACTGCTCCCATGACAGAGCACTTAACACCTCTTTACTAACCGAGGCTTTCCCAGTATCCCACCAAACGATGGTGCGACCTTTCAACATGCGTAATGTGTATTTGACGCAATACTCCGGTTCACACTCACATGATTCAAACATTTGCTCCATTTCTTGGAGCCACTGCATTGTAACTATGGGGTTATCACTCCCCTCGAAAGTCGGAGGCTTGAACGACATGAACTTTATGTAGGAAAAAGTCTTGTGTGGTCTGCCTAAAGTGGTCTGCAACAAGAGCTCTTAACGATACGTAGCTCTTCTTCTAGACGCTTTATATATGCTACCTGATCATGCACAGGTATACCGCCTCCAGCATTATGCTGATATCGTTCGTCTTCAGTTTGATGAGGCATATGCGAAGCCTCATCTTCCATATCTTTTAATGCTTGCTTGGTATTACCGCGCTCAGCAGACATCTTTATCAAATTTCTATACAACAAAGAAGAGTATTTAATACTCTACTATACTTACTTATAGCCCTTAACAAGCTATATATAACATGTAATATTCATGCAACTCTCATAGTCAACCCCCAGAAGGAACACTTTACTATGATCGGACCCGTGTTTTAGATTGAATACTCTCACAAGAACCCAATTTCCTCAAACTTAGGCTCTGATACCTACTTGTAACACCGGCTTTGCAAAATGACAAAATTAGCAAAAATTTGCGTTTTTCATAAACGTGAACTCATTCACGATTAGTTATCATTAAGTTAAGCAGCGGAAACTCTTAACCAAAAGGTTACATATAATATATTTACATTCAGAATATTGTATCAACTGTTTCGTGTTACTCTATCACATCAACCGACCATAATATCATATCATTGCAACTTTCAAAAGTGTTCATCCCAAATAAACTTCCAGCAATAAGCAACCCCACTCACCAGGCTACCTGATCTTTATCTACAAAAAGGAGTCAACGTGGCACCATTAGCTATACACATAGCTAGTGAGTACAAACTTAACATAAGCATCAATAAAGCAAGTCGTGTATCACATGAATTTGCAATCAATGCTATCCTATCACATTGCGGTGTGCTGATAAGATCGGTAGAAGTCATTTTTGCAGGATAGCTAGTCCCGCTCAACAACATAAACCGGGAGATCAGACACAACCATCTGCACTGGTGGGGGAGCATAAAGCAGTCCACGAAGCATGGTTACCAAACCATAGGATCCCAAGGTAATCTAGCTACAACCGGCTGATTACCCCTCATGATATAAGGCACGACGGTTCTGCA
The DNA here is from genome assembly GCA_038502395.1 of Dittrichia graveolens. Classification (NCBI taxonomy): domain Eukaryota; kingdom Viridiplantae; phylum Streptophyta; class Magnoliopsida; order Asterales; family Asteraceae; genus Dittrichia; species Dittrichia graveolens. The sequence goes on from JARJIL010000006.1 coordinate 34,489,523, forward strand.
GAACCTACGATCCGGAATGTTACCTTGAAACACCATAAAATCCTAAATCACCTGATCAAGGATCCCTGGAATCCAGCTATCCGGCTGACCTTAACCATGCTTTGAGTTGTCCGCGAACATTTTACATACACATAGCTGATCCAATCCGGATCATTTACTAAGCATGCATATTCATACATTTCATCTAGGCAGATCCAATCTGGATCCCTAGCATGCATATCATCATCTTTTCACATAGTTGATCCATTCAGGGTCAATATCATACATATCATTTAGCTTTACTAGGCGGCTCCAATTCTGGATTCCGCTGGCATGCACTCAACATACTTTTAACAAGTACCTAGCATGGCATAGTGTAATAAAGTAGCATGGCAAGACTTACGTATTTACTTTTAAGCATACATACACTATAATACACTTAGCAAGCAAGTCTCCCTCTACTGAGACTTATGAAAGTCGGTACTCACCTGAGTAGCTTATATACTGATTACTCTAACTCTGGTTCAGCTAACTCGGCAAGTTTACCTAAATTCGTTATCATTTGCGTTAAGCAGTTACACATATAGGATTCTATTACTAGAACCCTTACAAGAACAACCTAAGGCTTATAACACCTTAGATTAACATCGCATGAATTAGCACAACTTATGCCTTTAAAACATTTAAATTTGAAAAGTAAAAATTTCTGATTTTCACCCGACACGTCACGTTCACGCATCGGACGCGTCGCGTCGTTCTACTTTATACGAAATTCTCATGGAAAAGTCGGAACAATCATAAGTCGGATGAACCCTTGATACGAAAGTCGGATAGCAGGTTGGTACGAAAGTTGGACCAAAGAGTCGGACCAATAGTCGGATGTGCCAAAAAGTCGGATGAACAAAAGTCACATGAAAACACAAAGGTCGCATGACTTAGCCGGGGACGCGTCGCATTCCCTTGCCCGACGCGTCGCGTCGCGTGCAGACCTGCATATCATCTTCTTCTTGTTCATCAACCATCCAACTTATTTCTTAAATTTTACATTTTCCAGATTTACAAACTCGTTAGTTTCCCTTTTAAAACACTTCTAAACTTCATATTAAATCTATGCAAACTTCATAAACTCATCAAATCCAAATATGAAAACCAAACATGCAAAACCAACTTGTTAAGTAAGCTTCATATGTTCTTCAATGGTGTTTTCATTTGAACTTCAGTTTCCAGTTATGATTTAAGCATATAACTAACATCAAACATGTTTAAACTTCAAGAGCAACATCATACTAACCTTTGTTTGCTTTAAGAACAACAAATCTCCCAACTCTATCTTTCAAGAACCTCACGAGAGAGAAAGCTAGTGTGTGTAAGTGTGTGTTTTGCTTTACTTATCAACTTTGACTATTTTAGTCAGGTTCTTCATAAACATATCTATATATATTCTTATCCAGAGGCAACTGCCGCTGGATTTTCTTTTTCTTTTTAATTCTTTTAATTACTTCTTAATACATATATATATATATATATATATTTAACTTCTAATCCACTAGCACATAATTACATATATATACATATATATACGTTTTTATTTAAACACCTCATACATGCAACTTGAAATATCTATTTACATAATCTACTAGCTTAGGTACATTTACAAACGATTTGCAAGTAAGCCCAATTCGAGGATGTTACAAATTTACCCCCCTTAAGAGGATTCTGTCCTCGGAATCTGCTCAGGGATAAAGAGGTGAGGGTATCTTGCCTTCATCTCGTGCTCGACTTCCCATGTCAGGTTTGGACCTAAGCTGTGCTTCCACTTAACAAGAACTAGCTTGATCATCTTCTTGCGTAGCTTCTTGACCTTCGTGACAAGAATTTCAACAGGTTCTTCTACGAGTCACTTAGAAGAGTCAACCTTAAGTTCTTGCAATGGGAGAATCTGCTCATCTTCAACGTTGAACTTACGTAAGTAGCATACGTTAAAGGTATCATGGATTCAAGCTAGCTCAGGCGGCAGTTCAAGAGTTACCGTCTGATCATTGACTTTACGAATGATTTTGAATGAGCCAATGAAACATGGACTTAGCTTCCTCTTACGCCCAAAATGAATGACGCCTTTCCAATGAAGCGGGACAACGTTTGGGATCCGCATAAATCTGTTGTCAGTCTCGGGCTGCTTTCAGCTTTTCTAAAGCCACATTTAGTTTATTAGCTATGATCTAGACAATCTCAGGTTCAGCGAACTACTTCTCCCCAGGTTCCAACCAGCCGGTTTGAGTACGACAACGTCTTCCATACAACATCTCGTATGGTGGCATTCCAATATTGGAATGATATGAATTATTATAAGAAAATTCAATTAATGGGAGATGAGAATCCCATGAACCCACAAACTCGATTACACACGCATGAAGCATATCTTCTAATGTCTGGATTGTTCATTCAGATCGTCCATCGGTCTGCGTGTGATAGGCTGTGCTCAGATGAACACGTGTGCCTAACTCACGTTGCAAACTTTGCCAGAAGTTAGAAACAAATCGAGAGTCACGATCAGAAATAATTGAGCAAGGAAGACCGTGCCGTGACAAAATATCATCAATATAAAGCTGGGCCAAACAAGTCAACGAAGCAAACTCGTTAGTAGCTAAGAAGTGAGAACTTTTAGTCAACCGGTCAACAATGAACCATATCATATCGTGCCCTCTGAACGTTTTAGGCAGCTTTGTCACGAAATCCATCGTGATATGATCCCACTTCCATTCCAGAATATCATGTTGTTGTAGATTGCCATAAGGCCTTTGGTGTTCCGTCTTGACTTGCGCGCATATTTGACATCTCTCCATAAATGAAGCGATGTCCTTCTTAAGGGTCGGCCACCAATACAACCTCTTCAAGTCATAATACATCTTGGTGATTCCAGGATGGACAGATAACTTGGACTTGTGGGCTTCTTGCAAAATTATCTCACGATTACCTTCAACAAGAGGTACCCAAATCCTGGATTGAAAAGTCTTCAACCCACGATTATCTTTACCTAGCTGGTCTTTCAACTTTCTCATCGTTTTAACTTTCATATTGTCTTCTTGCAAAGCTAACTGTTAGGCTTCTTTTAGCTTTGCAATCAAATCTGATATCACTGTGATCATCATAAACTTTGCTTCTGATGTCGGTACATTACGGCTCAAAGCATCCGCTACAACATTGGCTTTACTAGGATGGTAACGGATTTCACAATCGTAGTCTTTAATTAACTCCAACCAATGGCGCTACCGCATGTTGAGTTCTTTCTGGGATAAGACATACTGCAAACTCTTATGATCAGTGCATATCACACACTTTGTGCCATAAAGGTAATGCCTCCATACCTTCAATGAAAACACCACAGCACCAAGCTCAAGATCATAGGTCGGGTAGTTCCTTTCGTGTGATTTCAATCGCCGAGAGGCGTAAGCAATCACTTTATCACACTACATTAGGACACATTTCAAGCCCGCGTATGAGGCATCACAATAAACAGTAAAGTCTTCCGAACCATCAAGCAAGGTGAGGATCGGAGTTTCACATAACAATCGTTTTAAGGTCTGAAAAGCTACCTCCTAAGCTTCCAACCATACAAAAGCTACATCCTTACGAGTCAGCTTTGTCAACGGACCCGCAAGTTTAGAGAAATCGCGAATAGATCGCCGATAGTAGCCAGCCAAGCCAAGGAAGCTTTTAATTTCGGAAGGAGTTCGAGGAACCTCCCAATTCATCACAGCCTCCACCTTAGCTGGATCTACTTTGACACCATCTCTACAAATGACATGGCCATGGAAATGCACTTCCCTAAGCCAAAACACACACTTGGAAAGCTTTGCATACAATTGTTCTCGTTTGAGAGTTTCGAGAACCTGACGAAGATGGAGCTCATGATCAGCTTCGGTCATCGAGTAAACAAAAATATCATTAATAAAGACGATCACGGATCTATCGAGAAATGGATGACAAACACGATTCATTAGATCCGTGAAGATGGTAGGGGCATTGGTCAATCCGAACGGCATAACCAAAAATTCATAATGACCGTAGCGAGTTCGAAAAGCAGTCTTCGGGATATCTTCTTCATGAACTCGCACTTGATGGGACCCCGAACGAAGATCAATTTTAGAGAAATAAGTAGGTCCCTGCAATTGATAGAAAAGATCGTCTATTCGAGGAAGGGGATATTTTTTTTATAGTTCGCTTGTTAAGCTCCGAGTAATCTATACACATACGCATTGTTCCATCCTTCTTCTTGACGAACAACACAGGAGCTCCCCATGGTGAGGAACTCGGAAGGATAAAACCTTTGTCCAGCAACTCCTGAATTTGAGTCATCATCTCTCGAATTTCAGAAAGAGCAAGATGATATGGAGCTCTAGCCACAGGAGTAGCTTCACGAATAAACTCACATTTATACACGACATCTATAACCGGAGGTAAACCCGGCAGTTCCTCAGGAAACACCTCAGGGTAATCAGACGCTACCCTGATGTCTTGGACTGGTCGCTTTTCTATCTTGGCATCAATAACATATGCTAAGAAAGAATCACAACCTTTAGAAATAGACTTTTGAGCTTTAATCACGGAGATAACAGGAATATCGGACTCACCTCGCTCTCCTCGAACTATTGCAAAAGATCCATCAGAAAGAGGAATCTTAATCATCTTTTTGGAACAGAAAATCTTAGCATCACGACTTCTGAGCCAATCCATTCCAATTACTGCATCGAAGCCCACAACAGGCATAAAAAATAATGAAATAGGGAAACTACGTCCCTCGACATTAAGAACAACTATGGGAACTTTCTTTGTAACAGAGACTACCTTACCACTAGCAACTTCCACATCAAGTGGATAGATCAATTTGGAAACAGGTAATTGCAATTCCTTACAGCAAGAAACAAAGACAAAGGAGTAGGTAGCTCCAGAGTGGAATAACACACAAACAAAGGTATAGCTAATAAGGAATGTACCAGTAATGACATCCCCCGCTGCCTTCACCTCCTCTGCCGTCATCTGGAATGCACTCCCTTTCGCGTGAGATGCACCATCTCTCTTCTGCCCTCCAGAAGACCCACATGCTCCCGAGCTTTTCCTTTCGGGACAATCCAACATCTTGTGACCGGGCTTGCGACACCGATAACAAACATCTTCTTTGTATCGGCACTCGCTCACCGAATGCCCCTTCTACCCACACCTCCCACATCTTCTGGTTGCTATAGAGCATTCACCAGAATGATAAGTACGACACGAAGAACACCAAGGATTGTCAGGTCTTGGTTTCTTAGAAGTCTTAGTCTTTCCACCTCCAGAGGATTGCCCTTTTGAAGGACCCTGTTTTTAAGATGGCTGAAACTTTCTTTTGTAACCCCGACTGGCAGCTTCGCCCCGACACTGTATTCAATCACCCTCCATTTGTCGGGCCACTTCAAATGCCCGATCAAGACTAGCGGCTGCTCGTACATTGGCACGAAACTCCAATGGCAGGGTCGCCACAAACCTTCTTATCTTGGCGGTTTCATCTAGTCTCTGGTGTGGAACAAATCTCATCTTATCAGTAAAATCCGTGATAGGATCTTCCATCGATTTATCTCCTATTTGGAGATTGTTAAATTCTCTCTCCATCCTCTCCATATTATAATCAGTACAATACTTCTTTAGCAACTTTTTAGAAAACTGCTCCCATGACAGAGCACTTAATAACTCTTTACTAACCGAGGCTTTCCCAGTATCCCACCAAAAGATGGTGCGACCTTTCAAGATGCGTAATGTGTATTTCACGCAATACTCCGGTTCACACACACAAGATTCAAAAGTTTTCTCCATTTCACGGTGCAACTGCATTGTAACAATGGGGTTATCACTCCCCTCGAACGTCGGAGGATTGCACGACATGAACTTTTTGTAAGAACAAGTATTGTATGATCTGCCTAAAGTGGTCTGCAACAAGAGCTCTTTAGCGATACGTAGCTCTTCTTCCAGATGCTTTATATATGCTACCTGATCTGGCTTAGGTCTACCGCCTCCAGTATTATGCTGAGAGCGTTCGTCTTCAGGTTGATGAGGCATATGCGAAGCCTCATCTTCCATATCTTTTAATGCTTGCTTGGTATTACCGCGCTCATCAGACATCTTTATCAAATTTCTATACAACAAAGAAGAGTATTTAATACTCTACTATACTTACTTATAGCCCTTAACAAGCTATATAAACCAAGTAATATGCATGCAACTCTCATACTCAACCCCCATAAGGAACACTTTACTATGGTCGGGCCCGAGTTTGAGATTGAATACTCTCACAAGAACCCAATTCCCTCAAACTTAGGCTCTCATACCTACTTGTAACACAGGCTTTGCAAAACGACAAAATTAGCAAAAATTTGCGTTTTTCATAAACGTGAACTCATTCACGATTAGTTATCATTAAGTTAAGCAGCGGAAACTCTTAACCAAAAGGTTACATATAATATATTTACATTCAGAATATTGTATCAACTGTTTGGTGTTACTCTATCACATCAACCGACCATAATATCATATCATTACAACTTTCAAAAGTGTTCCATCCCAAATAAACTTCCAGCAATAGGCAACCCCGCTCACCAGGCCACCTAAACTTTATTTGCAAAAATGATCAACGTGGCACCATTAGCTATACACATACCTAGTGAGTACAAACTTAACATAAGCATCAAGAAAGCAAGTCATGTATCACAGGACTTAGCAATCAATGCTATCCTATCACATTGCGATGTGCTGATAAGATCGGTAGAAGTCATTTCTTGTAGGATAGCTAGTCCTGCTCAACAACATAAACCGGGAGATCAGACACAACCATCTGTGCTGGTGAGGGAGCATAAATCAGTTCACCAAGCATCGTTCACAGAACCATAGGCTCCCTAGGTAATACAGCTACAACCGACTGATTACCCCTCATGATATAAGGGACGGTGGTTTTGCACAACCTACGATCCGGAATGTTACCTCGAATCACCGTTAAATCCCGAATCACCTGATCAAGGATCCCTGGGATCCAGCTATCCGGCTGACCATAACCATGCTTTGAGTTGTCTGCGAACATTTCACATACACATAGCTGATCTAATCCGGATCATTTACTAAGCATGCATATTCATACATTTCATCGAGGCGGATCCAATCTAGATCCCTAGCATGCATATCATCATCTTTTCACATATTTGATCCATTCAGGATCACTATCATACATATCATTTAGCTTAAATAGGCGGCTCCAATTCTGGATTCCGCTGGCATGTACTCAACATACTTTTAACAAGTACTTAGCATGGCATAGTGCAATAAAGTAGCATGGCAAGACTTGCTTCGTTACTTTTAAGCATACATACAACATTAACATCTTTATATCACATATAATACATTTAGCAAGCAAGTCTTCCTCTACTGAGACTTATGAAAGCCGGTACTCACCTGAGTAGCTTATATACTGATTACTCTAACTCTGGTTCAGCTAACTCGGCAAGTTTACCTAAATTCATTATCATTTGCGTTAAGCGTTTACACATATAGGATTCTATTACTAGAACCCTTACAAGAACAATCAAAGGCTTATAACACCTTAGATTAACATCACGTGAATTAGCACAACTTATGCCTTTAAAACATTTAAATTTGAAAAGTGAATATTTCTGATTTTCACCCGACACGTCGTGTCCAGGCACCGGACGCGTCGTGTCTTGCTACTTTATGCAACATTCGCATGGAAAACTCGGATTAATCATAAGTCGGATGAACCCTTGATCCGAACGTCGGATAACAGGTTGGTCCGAAAGTCGGACCAAAGAGTCGGATGGGCAAAAATTTGCATGAAAACACAAAGGTCACATGACTTAGCCGGGGACGCGTTGCGTTCCCTTGCCCGAGGCGTCGCTTCGCGTGCATACCTGCATATCATCTTCTTCTTGTTCATCAACCATCCAACTTATTTCTTAAATTTTACATTTTCCAGATTTACAAACTCGTTAGTTTCGCTTTTAAAACACTTATAAACTTCATATTACATCTATACAAACTTCATAAACTCATCAAATCCAAATAAAAACACCAAACATGAAAAACCCACTTGTCAAGTAAGCTTTATATGTTCTTCAATGGCGTTTTCATTTGAGCTTGAGTTTCCAGCCATGATTTAAGCATATAACTAACATCAAACATGTTTAAACATCAAGAGAAACATCATACTAACCTTTGTTTGCTTTAACAACAACAAATCTCCCAACTCTATCTTTCAAGAACCTCACGAGAGAGAAACCTAGTGTGTGTGACTGTGTGTTTTGCTTTACTTATCAACTTTGACTATTTTAGTCATGTTCTTCACAAACATATCTATATATATTCTTATCCAGAGGCAACCGCATCTAGATTTTCTTTTTCTTTTTAATTCTTTTAATTACTTCTTAATACACACACACACATATATATATATATATATATATATATATATTTAACTTCTAATCCACTAGCACATAATTACATATATATATATACATTTTCATTTAAACACCTCTTCATTTAAACAATTAATACATACATACATACAACTTGAAATATCTATTTACATAATCTACTAGCTTACGTACATTTACAAACGATTTCCAACTAGTCCCAATTTGAGAATGTTACGCAAACTTTATATAGACCGGTTAATTATGAAAACAGTCTCTATTTAGGGGTCTCCACAACTCATTGTGTAGTAGTGTATTTGGTGGAGTTAATGACAATCTTATATACCATTTAAATAACTAAACCTTCTAAAATAAAAATTATTTACAAAATCAAATCAATACGAATTAACTTAATAATTAAAAAAATTGATAATTAAATTTTTCATTTTAAATATTATATCATATAATAAATATTTCAACTTCACTTTTAAAAATTACGTATAACTAGAAGTATCAAATCTAACATACAACCTAAATATATAAAAATTAATGTATTTTTTAAATTGGTAATATAATTAAAATAAAATAGAGTTATAATGCCAACACTCTTGTTGAATATTACCATCTATATGAAATTTTATTGACCCATTATAATTTAGAAAAGATACACACCAACTCTATTTTAAAAACGCATAGGTTATTAAGAAAAAATATCCGTAATCGCTGCATTACACGGGTAAAATGTTAGTATATATAAATTTGTATTTACGAGGACCATTTTGTCCTTTTCGTAACGGACCTCATAAATCCATGATCCGAAATGATTCTGTTTAAGTTATTATTTCCAAATTTTCAGGGGTCCTCGTACATATGTGAAACTTTGAAATGTCTAGTGCAAATTTTATCACAAGTAACAGAATTTTTAGGTATATTCTTTCTACCCGATGGTGGGTTTCCTTCCTAGCCCGATGAGAACACCATCGTTGGTGATGAGGTTGGCTTGGGTTGGGAGCCTGACTAGTTGGCAAACCCGTTGCGGGTTTCTCTTTTTTTTTCTTCTTCTCTCTTTTTCTCTCTTATCTCTTATTTAATATATATTTTTATTAATATTTGATGTGGAGTTAAATATGGTTGAATGTGAGAGTTTGTGGGTTAGAGAGAGTTGGAGGTGGGAAATGATGTGTATGCTGATGTGGTAATGAATTTGATAGGGTAATATGGGTTGGATGCTAATGATCTAAAAGAGAAGACATACAAATATTTGGAATGATTTAAACTACAATTGTTTTTAATGCGAGAACTAATTTTGATAGTTTTTAAAATAAATCAATGACTAGTAATTGTAGTGTCATATTAATGACGTCTTAATGAGGGTTACTTTAGAGAAATCAAGCCTCACTCGTTAATGATATTCCACGCGAATGCAATTCACGATTGAGTAATATATAAATGACTAAAATACTCATTTAATAACTCATTAACAATGTTAAAAATAGTTTTTATACCAAAAACATTTCTCCTTAATTCACGATTTGGTAAATATATAAATAACAAAAATACCTGTTTTAAAAAGTTATTAACGATGTTATAAACAGTTGTTATACTAAAAACTTTTTTCATTTAATGTTTTATTAAAAACTCTTTTCCATCAATACAAGTGATGTATGAACAATGTCAATAAATTTACGGTATATACCTTTAAACAAACAAAAAACGCATTTGATAACTCTTTCATTTAATTAAACGTTAAGGTATTTTATTTCGCTTTTTGTAACACGTTTTCTTTATTAAATATTATATAGTTTCGTATATGTATTAAAATAGCTAACTCGTATTACAATTTTGTTTCAATATCTAAACAGAGTTTGAATAATATTATTCAAATACAAAGGGTCTAATCTACTTAATTGTATTAAAATATTTTTACATTTACTTTTTTGGCAGTTAATACTCTCATCCAGGCCAAACGGTGTGTTCAGCAACGAGCTTACGGGAGATTATATATAGAAGTTTAAGATTCTAGTTTTCATAATCTTTAGCCCTCTAGTCTTGTTCGAATGTTAAAAACTTGAGGGGATTATGAAAAACATAATCTCTCGTAATCCACAAAAATAAAAGTCTTTCTAAATTGATTATAGATTAAGCTTGATATTATCAATTAGTCGACCCTACCTCCAATTTCAGCTCTAACTCTAACTAATTTCGCAGAACAAACCCTAGATGTAAGCAATATATAAACAAAGTCGTTTCTTACCATTACTAGTTATTCATGATTGAAACCTCTAATATTAGGTAATTGACACCTTTTCTATAAGAAACTAGTGTCTAGGTAATTATTAGCCATTAATTAGGTAATTGTTAATTCAAAAGTAATTCAAATAAAAAATTTTAATTCATTATTAAAACTGTCGCTAAATAGTAGCATTTCTACATTTGCCTATAAATCTACATGAATTCTTTCTATGATATCTTGCCACTGCTCATTATTAACACACAAAACATTCCAATGAACATGAGGAAATATTATCATCTCCTTGCAGTAAGGAGGTCCAAACCTCTCTTTATAAAAAGTAAGACTATTCCGGTTGAATCTCCGTACAGCCGCTGCCGCCCTCAACTACCACCGCCGCCACCAGCTTCTTCTCATTCTCGTATATCCAGTAACACATATAACAGAAATTCTATTCTTTCTAATCATTTCCTACAAACAACTAATTCGAATCTCGCCCGTAATCATTATCATTCGCAACTTTCCACAATTCATACGACAGAACAGCTCTTATATGAAGATGTATCGACACTCAAGTATCAAGTAACCGTGAAGTGTAAAGAGATCATTTCACCAGCTGCCGCCCCGGCAAACCACCATTGGCTCCCCCTGTCAAACCTAGACCTCCTGCTACCGCCAATTGAGGCCGGAGTTTACTTTTGTTACAAGAAAAAGGACAACACAGATATGTCCCCTGAGACAGTGGTGAAGACGATCAAGAAATCGCTGGCAGGGGTACTTTCGACATTTTACCCGCTTGCAGGCGAAATTGTGCCCAATATCCAAGGAGAGCCAGAAGTGCTTTGTAACAATAAAGGGGTCGAGTTTGTTCATGCCGTTGCTGATGTCGAGCTAACAGATATGGATTTTCATCACCCTGATCATACTGTGAAGGGAAAGTTGATGCCTAAGATAAATCATGGTCTGATATCTGTTCAGGTGAGTCTAATGAGCTCAGAATTGCATTTACAGTGTTTATTTTAGCTCATGATTATAAGCTAGACTTAAAGTTTGCTTATTTTTCAATAAATTCATAAGCAGTTAGTAAACTAATTCAAATGAATCTGTATAAATCATTATCAGAAATCCACCAAAGTTGGCTACTAACAGAAATGATTTCACAAATATCCTCACTAGAAATAACCCTTTAATTTCACAATTAATACATAAATAATTCTTCTAAATTATGGCTGTAGTCAAAGTATTTACATTCGAGAGAAGGAGAAATTATGTTGTTTCATTAGAATATGATTAATTTAACATAAAAAAAAAGAATGAAGAGTTTTAATGGACAAATTACATCTTTAAGAGCGGAGACAAATTGCAGTTTAAGTCAATAGATAAGTCTGTTATTTGATCCTCGGGTTGACCCCTTCAGCGTTTTGCTGCTTAGACCGTCTGTATAGCCTCACCCGAGAGGCATCGGGTCCCTTGGGGTTGAGGACCTTGCTTCGGGAACACCCCTACGGGGGGTATCGGGTTTCATAATTTTTTTTGGTCTCGGGTCTACCAACCCAATGATAGCCGAAGATAGTGTAGCGTTTTCCTTTTTCCTTTTTTTTTGTGTGAGTGTGAGGAGAGAGAAAAATATTTGGGTTGTTTGGGTTGATTTGGGAGACGCTATACTAGAGTTGAGGGTTGATTTGAGTTGGGAAACGAAAAGTAAAAAAAGCTGATATGACGCTGATGTGGCATTGGGGTTCGAAAAGGAAAAGGAGAAGGATGGCCTTAGTGAGTCTTATTTACCTCCACGTACACGTGTTGGGTCTCGGCGGTCTGGCGTGGGCCGGTTAGAGTGAACACCTTATTGCATCTTTAACTAATTACTCACAGTCTCACACTTACTGAAGCAGGCAACGGAGTTGAACTGTGGATCGATAATTGTATCATGTGCACTCAACCATCAAATAACCGATGCTTATTCACTCAACATGTTCTTAGTTGCATGGGCAGAGTACGCGAAAATGAAAACCATCTCAAACATCCCATCATTTCGCTCGTCGATTTTAAACCCACGTCATCCACCTTGCTACGAAACCTCCCTTGATAATCTGTACGTCCCGATATCATCTCTCCCTCCACCATCTTCGTTTGAAGAACCACTCGTTAGCCGTATGTACTATGTTCGTCGTGAATCAATAGAACATCTTCAATCTGAAGCAAGTTCAAATGACACAAAAAGAAGCAAGCTTTTATCATTTACTGCATTTATGTGGAAGTTATTAGCCGATGGCAGCAATGATGCTGTAAATACCTCTTCAAGAATGGGTGTTGTTGTTAATGGAAGACGCTTTTTAACACTAAATAATGATGGAAACTCATCATCTTCATTGGAAAACCACTTTGGAAATGTACTATCTGTCCCATATGGTGTGGCAGAACATAGTGATCTTAGATCAATGGCACTTCATGAAGTCGCAAATCGGGTTCATCGATTTGTAGCCGAGGCAACGAATGAAGAGCATTTTCAGGGGGTAATTGACTGGGTTCAGTTGCATCGACCACAGCCAGCTGTTGCCTCGATATATTTTGGGCTAAAGAAGTCTGAAGGTGAAGCTGTGGTGGTGTCATCTGGGAAAGGCTTACCGATAAAAGATATGGATTTCGGCTGGGGCAAACCGGATTTTGGGTCGTATTATGTTCCTTGGGGTAGTCGAACCGGATATATAACTACAATGCCAAGTGCAAGTAGAAATGGAGATTGGGTTGTTTACATGCATCTGAAACAGAAGGATTTGGACGTAGTTGAAGGAATGGCATCAAATGTGTTTAGACCTCTTTCCACTGCTACCTTTACTTAGTTTATAAAGTTTGTTTACTTCATATTGTAGGTAAGTATGTTAATTTGCATGATAAAATAGTTTCTCAAAGGGAGTTTTTGGTGTACTAATTTATGTTTTAATGGATAATTTGTTACATGTATAAATATTAACTTTGGTATCAAACCTACATAAAAAGAGTAAAACGCGAAAAACTAAAGGTAAATAATCTTCATGGTCGAAGATTTGAGTAACACTCACAATTTATGTAGAAGATAAAGAACACACTACACACTAGAATACACATTAATTATCTTTCAAAGTTTACCGAGTATACAAAAGTTTAGAATTCAATTTGTGAATTAAATTCTACTTATACGAGAGCAAATACACTAGTTACCTACAAGAATGAGTAAATATAAAAGAGTCCATTGGCTTTTTACTATCACTACAAAATAATGCCATTTAATGACACACATTTTTAGTTATATGCCACTAATTGATATTTTTAGTGACATTTTATATATACCACTAAAGAAATTAATGTTTTTAATGGCACTTAATATTTTATGCCACTAGTATACATAAATAACAATGGCATAAAATCTTTTTATACCACTATAAAATTTAATGCCATTAAAATTACTAATATACTTAATTACTTTAATTGTATCTACATAAACAATCACACAAAAGATAAAAAAAAAATTGGAGGAAAGTCTTTATTCCATCAATTTTCACTACCAAAATATTCCCCCATTCACTTTGTTCCCCACCCCCCCTAATCCAAAATTTTGTTCTCTACCATCATTCTTCCCTTCTCCATTGAAATTTCTCATTCTCTCATAAATATCTCTCCTCTCTGTCCAACTACTCACATTTCTTCCATATGTCTCCTCTAAGCCTTAATTTATCCAAGAAGCGGGAGAACTATTTTAATCGAAGAAGAGTGGTTGTGGGAACTATAGCTTTGGTTACCGGCAAACGCTTCCAATGTTCGTAGGGTATGTCTGTAGTTCCATGGAAGAATCAAATTTCTCTCATCTATTTCTTTAATTCCACATATTTCATATGGTATGATCAAACATTTCTTCCCTCATTTCTTCTTTGTGCCCTAATTTTCCAGTTTAGCAGGCAGATTTTCATATTAGGTCATCAATCATCATTAGATAGTTTTTGGAATCAGACTTCATCTTATCTTAGTCTAGTATGTCTCTAATTTTATAGAAAAATTGAATTTTATCTAATCTTAGTTGGTGTGAGTTATGAACATCGATCAATAGCTGGTTTCCCTAATTATCTTTAATGAGCTACAAATTCTAATTGTTGTGCACCGATTTGTGTCATGAACATCAATACTTGGTTTCTCTCATTCTTCAGCCCTCAATTGTCCCTCGAATTGTCCCTGAACTTCTCATCTTACACAGGTATTGTAACACCGTAAAACTTAAGCCATTTTTTAAACGCTGCGGAAGCAATTCTCTAATTTCATAATAATGTAGACATCCATAAGTACAAAGTACTATTTACAAATCACAACATTCGTTTGTGTTACAAAATATTATAAAACGTGGCTCGTCTCTTCTCAAAACACAATATCATAATATTGGTCAAATTTCCCTTTTCCACAAACAAGCTAAACAGCTACACACAAAAACCTGCAAAAAGCAATCAACCGTGGGGGTTAGCACAAAGCTAAGTGAATGGAAGCTACAGACAAGCACATAGCAATCATTGTTCCCAACAGAACCTCTAAACATCAATCCTCAAGCAATCCGTCAATTCAAAAATCTCTTCCATCCCGAGGACCGGCGGTTCTGTCGAACCTACAACCAAAGCTGGCCAAAGCAAAGGTTTACCGATAGCTCCCTGCCGATTGGCACAGTAAACTCCCCTCGGAGCAACAAATGCAATAGAGGAGCTACTACTGTTCAACCAACTTCAAGCGAGCCCAGCTCTAGCATCAGCAGCTGACCCCAACCAACTCTTACATAGAAGCTGATGTCTTCCGACCCGTAACACAGAAGTCGGTTCTCAAACAATCCAATTACTCCTCCAGTCACAATCACAATCAAAACTCTTTCACATAAAACATATATGAACATACAATTCTCATTTAGCATATAGCAGACTTAACAGTCTATCATGGCATGACAAGCAACCTATCTTCGCATAACAAACTTATCAGTCAAATAACTCATATTCGAAGCAACAAACACGCAGAAAGTATATCTATCATATCCACCCATCTTGGTAAGTCATCAATCAATTATTTCGTATGGCATTATACTATTTAGCCCTTCCAAGTGCATTGGCAATATAATTTGGTGAGTCTTGTTTAAAAATAAATTTTCAGTTCCAAGCACAGGTACTCCTTAGCAAAGGCAAGTCATTCATATGATCTACAAATCTTCGTTCCATAAACTTAGGCCGTTACATTTCTCTTTTCCCATAAATTCGTTCTATCATTCAATTTACATATATCTTCAGTTCATACGTGTCAATCATCATCATAACTGGCTCTTTCTCATGTGTGTCTCCTTGTAATTAGGTGCCAATCACATCTTTATCCAAATAATTCTTGCATATTTCATACCTGCCCAATCTGTAGCAATCCACTTTTTTTCTTGATAATCTCAATTATTCATATCATCAATTTCAAATAAGGATAATCTCAATTTCATCCATCAAGTCCAATACGCGTCGATTCACATAATCTTTGAGATTTCATCATAATTTTTCTCGTATATCCACCTATCTGACAATAATTTATTTCTTCAAAATGATATTAAATTTCTCATTTACTATCTTTGCTTCATTTAACCATAATCTCTCTTACATGTTAGGCTCATTCATATATATAAACATATGTTGTTCCTTTATAATACTCAGACCAATTTCACATGCCTTTCTTTATAATCAATATCTTCATATTATCCCTACAAACGCCTCTGCTGCAATTCCAAGGGCATAGATTAATTTATTCCTCTCAAGAATCTTCAGTTGTCACAAGACATACACTATTCCTCCATTTTCATAGCATAGCATCTTTTATGTCAATCCAACTAATGTAATATGTCAACAAATCATCAATCTCCTCAGGTTCATTAATCGATATCACAGATTATCTTCAAACGTTAGCTTTACCAATAATCCGTAATCTCAGTTATATCTTTATCAACTATCTCTTGATCATCACAAAACCTTCCAAACTTCATTAACTTACCCATTTTCCTTCTTCTTTGTACAAACACATGCATATACATATAAGCATATATAAACACAGAAAGCAAAACGATTCTTGCAACACTTAACTTAGCATGCAATTCTACACATCTACAAACATCATTCTAGGGTACTTCATACCCAGTTCACGTCATATCATGGATTTCATCATTTACCGTCATAGTTACTTACTACTATACGCATCAAATAGTTTCACAATCAAATACCTCTACTTTCTAAATAATCATACTGTTTTAGGATCAATCAAACACAATTAGCACACATAAACATCATACATTCTGGTTTAACTCCATAGTTAAGAAACATACGCACAAATATAAAGGTTATCAAAACGTACCCGTTACATCATCAGTAGTGGCAATATCATCAGCCATCATGTTGAAATTTCTACCCTCTTGCTCAGACGGGTTCTTTCTCTTTTGCCCACTTGCTGACGAGGATCCCCACCTGCCACAGCTCCTGACCCTGACTCTAACTCCTTGCCAACTTTGCAATCTCTTGCTCGATGATCTTTTTCAAAACAAATCCAGCATACCTTTCGCGAGAAACGACATTCTTTCATTTCATGGCCAAACTGCCCACAAGTCAGACACCGCATAGTCTGAGTCATACATGGTCCTGTGTGGTGAGACTTACACTTCCCACACCGTGGCACTCGTTGGTTAGATAATCCTTCAATCATTCAATTCATAATGTTACCAACGAAACCACCCACGAGTAAACTTCCACTCACCTCAGTCCTCATATCAGGCGTGCTCAGTTGTCTAATATCACTAAGTCTAGGGTTTGCCTGAAAACACAACAACAACCAAATCAGTCTCGAATATATAAATATATCTTTCAACATATATTTATATCTTATAATCATATAAACAACTTGATTTAATCACATAATTAACAATACAACTTTTTCCAAACGAAACACAAACAAAACAATCAATAATTCTGAAATAGGCCCCATCGCGCCGCGACACTCCCTTGTGTCGCGCCGCGACACAATCGGATTTCGAATCCGGATCTAAGAATCGGATTTGAGTAGCGGATTTTGGTTCCTGGTTTTCTAGTGTCGGATTTGGAGTCGGATTTTCATGCTTTCGGATTTCAAATGTCGGATTTTGAGTTTAGGATTAACAACTCTCGGATTTCAACAAAACCGACTTTAACTTTCGGATTGTATGAAGGTCGCGCCGCGACCCTCTTTGTAGCTCCGCGACATTCAATCGGATTTCAAGATCTCTTCTTCAATTTCGAATTCCAGCCAACTTTAATTATTTGTAAACATTTCCAACATGACATTTCTTCAATCTAAGCTCATATATACTATATATCATGCATATATAACATCATAAACACCTCTTTAACCAATCAAACAACAAAAATCATAAAAACCCATTTCTTCAAAATCAAACAATGGTGTTTCAAGTTCAAGCTTATAAAAGCATAAATCAAACATATCCAGATAGTTTTAATCATGTTAGAATCAACAATTCACCTTTATCTTGAATTATAACCACACAAGTCTTTTTTTAAGAAATCCAAGTTCCTCTCCTTTTCTTCTTTGTTCTTCTTTTCCTGAGAAAGCATATACACACACACACACACTTTCTTTTACTTTTCTTTCATTCTTTTAAAAGCAATTTCTTCTAATATATTACATACCCACACGTGTATTACCTTTAGCAAATATGTGTCATCACATTACACACTAACTCGTATGTACACATACATACATGATGTCATACATACATAAATATCCATATTCACTTTTCTAGCATATTTTTTTACATGCCAATTAACCATTAGTTAATTATTCAATTGTCATTACGTCCAAATACTTTAAAACAAATAATCTTTCTTAAATCAATTACCCTAACATGCATTCGACGTATTTTCTACAATCCTCGTACCAAACTCAATCTTATTTAATCATAAACACATACGACTTCACATACTCGTTTAATCACATAACAATATTTTAACATGCATAACTAAACACATATCAATTTACCATTAGCCCGCCTACTACTAGGTCGGGTTTTTGGATGTTACAGGTATGAATGTCTTTAATTCATTATATAATGTGAAAACTTTAGGCAAATTTTGTGTAGAATGGTTCTAACTAGTAATATCAAGTCTTGTATCTATTAAGAACATAAGAGGGGAAATATAAAGACTATAACAGATTGCTTAAATTGAAATTGATTAGAAGAATACCATAATCTGCTTCTTTTAGAATTGAATCTGATAAAAGAAACAGATTTAGAGTTACAGGGACTAATAAGAGCAAACTTGATTGAAATATGATTAGGGTAAAAACTACCCATAGATGTTTCAATACTCTTTTTTGTGTGAAGCTATGTTTTATTTTATGTACATAAGAATGCCATTTTGATTATTACATTCATTCTATAGGTTCATTTTAAACAAAGGACTTCTATCTCGAGTAGCAATCAAATTAGATATGACATTAGAATCAAATTAGCAGACCATGTTTAAATTATTACGATCACTTGTCTAATTTCAAGTATTATAACTTATGGGTATAATGTCAATATAACTTTAGCACAAGAATATGAAACCACAAAAATAGAAAAATAAGAAAAGAAACCATTCTTAGTTACAACGTGTGCTTATATAGACCTTTGATTAAGGTTGTATGAGATATACCTACAATGGAAAAGAGTGAAATGGAAGAAGAATGTGGCGTTTGGGGTAAGGAATGGGTGGTATTGATGCAATTTGTGATTGAGAAGTCATGATGGAGAAGTATGGCTGATGTACCATAGAGAGTAGGAAGCATGGTATGACTGCAGGTGTGTAGAAATTGTTCATTAAAAAGTCATAAGGAGAGTGAAGAGGGTTAATTAAGTTAAAAAACCAATACACCCTTGCCACTCACCTATATACCCTTTCACTATTCACTTCCATTTTTTTTAATTGATTATAAAGGGGAATTGTTCGGTTTGATGTTAGTATTTAGAATGATGATTTGGTTTAACAATTATTGGTATTTTGTTTGTCAAAAATGGTTGAGGAATATTGGTTGTTACCCATACTTGTAGGATGAGAAAGTGAACATTCAGCTTAAACAAGTCTATATTATGCATAGGAGTAATTGTTTTCAAAGTGTCTGGTTGAAGACACTTATCTCTACTTATATTTTTCTCTTTGAAGTAAGCATCTTGAATAGATGACACTTGAAAGCAAGTAATCATATTTTCCTTCTCGTAGTAAGGCGCACCTGAAACTTTAATATCATTAATCTCCTCTTTAGTCATGATCGAACAAAAATGATTTAGTCGATCAGAATAGACTAGTTCCTCTGCAGTCATATTTTCCACCTTTGACCTCCAGATGTATTTTATTACTTTCCTATACATAACTTTTAACATAGCTATGAGTTTATATAAATGATACAAGACACTCTTAAACAGTTTATTATTCTTACATGACCCAATCAACTTATTATACCATGGGATTTTAATTTGATTTGAATCTGGTGTAATCTCACTTCTATTAGAGGAGGTTCTTTTTATGGATTAGAGTTGATTTACAAGATGATCAAGTCTAGACTTCATGGATTCCATGTTTCTTGAGTTTAATCATCTTTGTATATGATTTTGAGGATGATATATGAACCAACAAATATATGAATGGGCTGCATCTTTACAACCTATAATTAACAGATAAACAAAAATCAACATTCATGAAAGACATCTATGCTCCGCCATTGTTATAATTAATAGCAGTCCCTTGATTTAAACTACAACAACAATAAACTAAGAAATGTATACGGATGAAAACCTGTAGAAAATTGACTGTATGAAAACAAACCCCCCACAATAACAACAGGTAAACAAAAGACCTTTACACCATGCCTAAATTTTGTAGCCAAAATGAATTCAATAATAAGCTAAATTTAAGAGACAAAGTGATAGTGCACAATCTTAGCCAATTAAATATTTAAAAACCATCTGCACCATGACAACTGAATCTTATAAGAACTACTACAACAGATAAGTATCAAAGAGAATTTTTGCAACTTTATAATTAAACCACCTCTCTTATCTAAACTTAGAAATTATCCTAATAGAAATTAGAATAGAAGCAACCAATGCATACAAATAATTCCTATCACTACTGCAGCACTTTAAATTCCTCAAATAAAAAAAATATAATCCTTTCACATGAGTTTATACAACCATTACAAAGATATAGTCATAAATATTAAATTCAAGTCATGATAAAAACACAAACCTACCCCAAAACATTGTTACTTTATTGCCTAACTAGTATCACCACATATGTTTAAAAAGTTTATGTTTTTGTGAACTAAAAAGATTAATTACAATTTTGAATATTAATAGTGTTATGGTTACATCCAAATTTGTATGGATTCAATAAATTACAAGCTAAATACCACTCAAAGATCTTTTTATATATTTATGATTTGGGGTGGGGATATAAAGTCAAACTCTTTTCATGCTAAAATTAGATTATGAATAATAATATATTTTTAAGGCTATATTTGATTTTTTATATTTTGACCTTCAAATTTTTTGTTTTTGTTTTAATTAGTCATGGATAGATCTTGGATGTATGTTGCCCAAATATCTAGTCAAACTTTTGTTAATGTGGTGCGAATGTTCTTGAATTTTGCTTTTGAGAGATCTTGTGTCATTGGAGGGAGAATAAAGTGCCAATGTATAAATTGTCTAAACATGAAATATCAAACTAGACAAGTTGTTATAGATCACCTCATATGTTCAGGTTTTTAGCCAGACTATTTGAATTGGGATTGTCATGGGGAAGCGTAACGGCTACATCGACAAGTGCAACACGTAACGAAGAAGAGATCTTTAACCATGATATGAATGAAATGGAGATGATATGTTTCAAACAAAAATAGATGGAAATGAAGTTGATATACACGAGAATAATCAATAGTCAAGATCCGGCTAATGGAAGAAGCAATTTTGAAGATCTCATTAAGGAAGTTGCAGAAAAGGTGTATCTAAACTGCAAATACAACAAATTGTCCTATGTGGTGCATTTGTACCATTTAAAATGTCTTAATGGGTGGAGTAACAAATCTTTCATCATGCTATTTGAGATTTTAAAGGATTTGTTGCCTGAAGGAAATTTGTTACCTAAAACAACACAATAAGTGAAAAAAAATAATGGCTAACTTAGGATTAGGATATGAAAAAATTCATTCATGTCCTAAAGGTTGCATGCTGTTTTGGGAAGACAAGGAGAAAGATGAAATTTGTTCTTTTTGTGGATCTTCTAGATTGAAACTTCATCATGGTAATTCAAAAGAAGAAGTGATTCCTCCTAAGAAGAAGGCTTAAAAAATATTTCGGTGGTTTCCTTTAAAGCCTAGACTTCAAAGATTGTTTATGTCATCAAAGACATCTAACCTTATGAAGTGCCATCATATGGAGCATGTCAATGATGGAAATTTGCGACATCTGGTTGATGCACTAGTTTGGAAATTTTTTGATTAAAAATTTCCGGAATTCGCTAGTGATCCTTGTAATGTTCGTGTAGCTCTAGCAAGTGACAGCTTTAATCTATTTAAGACGATGAATGTGGCGCATAGTATTTGGCCAGTTTTTCTTATTCCATACAACTTGCCACCATGGTTGGTTATGAAACAACCAAATTTCATCCTTTCTTTAATTATCCTTGGTCCCAAAGGTCCTGGAAACAAGATAGATGTGTATATGTAACCCTAATAAAAGAATTCAATGAGTTATGGGAGGTTGTAGTTAATACGTTTGACGCCTCAACAAAAGAATACTTCCAAATGAAGGCAGCAATTATTGCTACCATATCAAACTTTCCATGTTATGCCAATTTGTCTAGATGGAGTACCAAAGACTAACTTGCATGTCTTGTATATGGTTTTGGTACTAATTCCAAGTGGCTAAGTCATGGAAGAAAGTGGTGTTATATGTGTCATAGGAGATGACTTCCACTTGACCATCATTGGCGTATAGATGTTAGGTCATTTATTAGACGCATGAATTATGAGTCACTCCTACACCTCTTTCTAGAGAGGAGGTTCTACAACAACTAGACGACACAGGATTTCTTGTCAAAAATGTTGACGGTGGTCCGTGGAAAAAGAAAAGCATTTTTTATGTTGCCATATTTGGAGCATTTATTGTTGCATCACAATCTTGACGTCATGCACATAGAAAAGAATGTTTGTGACAATATAGTGGGAACTTTATTAGGAAAAGAAGGTAAGTCGAAAGATAACTACAAAACTAGACTTCACTTACAACAGATGGGTATAAGAACGGAGTTGCATCCAAAGAAGGGGCCTAGAAGCAATAATTCTTTCATGCCAAAAGCATGTTATCAAATGACTGGAGCTGAAAAGACTGAATTCTTAAAAACCCTGAAGTTAATGAAGCCCCTTGATGAATTTTCATCCAATATCTCTCAATGGGTGCAAGTAACTGAGTGCAAATTAATTGGTATGAGAAGGTATGATTGTCATATGTTGATGCAACATTATTTACCGACTGCATTACGTGTAACTTTGCTGGATCATGTAAGCTCGGTTATTATTGAGTTGTGTGATTTTTTAGGATAATTTGTAACAAGGATTTATCTGAAATTGATCTAAGTTTTCTCGAGTCTAAAGTTGCTCTCACTTTATGCAAACTAGAGAAGATATTTCCGCCTTCATTCTTTACTATAATGGTTCATTTGGTGATCTAGTTAATTAGAGACGTTAAACTTGGAGGCCCTGTTGCTTTTCGGTGGATGTACCCTATTGAGAGGTAAAGAACGTTTCTTTAAATTATATCCAATTGTTTACTATTTTCTTAAATTTTCTAAATGGTCATTAAATTTTAATGTTGCAGGGACATTTTAAAACTTAAGTCATATGTTCATAATAGAGCTTATCTTGCAGAAGGTTATTTAGCTGAAGAATGTATAACATTTTGCTCTAGATATCTCTCGAACGTATAAACCGTCTTCACTAGAGAAATTAGGAATAATGATGAGAGTCACCAAAATGATATTGAAGAATCCAACAATCTTTGCCCTAGTAGCCCGCTAGGACATAAATTGCATTCGGGGGTATCATTTCGAAAAAGAAAAAGATCTTTAAATACAACCATTGATGAGAATCCTCTTAGTCAAGCACATCGTTATGTCCTATTCAATGTTGAGTCAGTTATAGGTTTTCGAGAGTAAGATTGTCTCTATTTCTTATATTATTTGAAAGTCCTTTGTTAGTGAAGAAGATGAGTTACTAAGGAATACTTGAACAAAAGATGATGAAGTTTATGTAGAACAAGTATGAACACTTTGCATGCAACTTGAAGTTTCTCTTTGTATTGCTTTTCATGTTGTACAAGCAGAGATTACAATATAGCAAAGGTTGCCTTGCAAACTAGGTTTGCAAGGTATTTATACAAAATCCTCATGGGCTTAAAAGCCATATGGGCCCAAAACTAGTTAAACTAGGAATTACATATTAAAGTGGGCCAAGCCCATTACAATGTCTAGTCTAGTAAAGATAGATAAATTACAACAAAAGAACTCAAGGCCAACAAACTAATAAATTATTAACATTCTCCTCCTTTTGTTGCCTTGTGCTGAGCAGGCATTAATCATCTGCTTCTTTGACCAAGAAGCCTTTCCCGGCTTCTGATGGCCTTTCTCTCTTGTATCTTTTCCTCCAGCTAATCCAAAATCCGGGTCATTTTCACCAATTTAGATTGATCTATTTGTTGCAGCAAGTTCTGCGGAATTTGGATATGCATCTTTGAAGTGTTCCATCAAAATATGCGTTGAGCTCGGAGAGCCTGAGGAAAGCTTTGCCGCCATTCAGATTCGACATTTTGAATGCATCGGCCCCTTCATAATCCTCATCATATTCCTCAATGATAGTATATTTTCTGCACTTTTCAAGCGTTCAGTGCTGCTGGTTGGGCCTCCAAACATTTAGGTTTTCAAGACCGGCCTCAACACCTAACTGTAGGTCATGAGTTCTGCATAGGAGGATTTTCTTTCTCATGAAATCTCTCAATACTTGGAGAGCTCTCTGTTCTTCCCGGTTCTTGCCGATTATGCAAGCCAACTCATCTTCCATATGAGTGATGTCCCCTAAATTCAGATGTCTTAGCTCAACCTCGTGAAATGTATATCTCTTCCCATCTGCTCTGGTGACATGAAAGTGCATCATGGAGTAGCCGAGGAAGTTGCGCATGTATATAAACTCGATTTTGACTATCGGAAATTTGGAGGCCACTTGTTGTTTTGAGCTTGCATGGAAGGTGGTGGCGAACCTGACTGACTTCTCGTGCTCTTGAGAGTTTAGCACGTACAGATCATCAACCTCTCTGACATCCTCTGAGAAAATGTGAGGAATTATTTCTTCAAGGTATGGAGCATTGAGCCACTGAGTCGGCCAGCGAGGTTGGGTTTTGGCAAGTGCTTCCCTAGGCCTGATGTTTCTTATGTTTGGCCTTTTTGCTATTATTCTCTCGTGAGTGTCCAAAGGTTTGGGTCCTCCATGGTAGGTTTCAGGTACGGGCCACTCACCCTCTTGTTGTTCTGGTGTTTGAGGTTGCTGCTGACTGATAAGATCTATAGGTGCAACATTGAATTTTCCCTATTGTGGTGAAACAATTTCTAGCAGCTCCCTGTTGACTGTTGTGAAGACTTTACGGATATTGATCAGCGGGATTTCTTCCTCTTCTTCAGTTATAGGCACTTTGCCTTTGGCTTTATCTATTGAGGCTTCGGGAAGGGAAGATTCTGGTTCAGTTGTTGTTGTTTAGACTTGCGGGATTTGGATTGTTAGGGTCTTTAGTCTGTCAGCCTCTGTCTCTGTCTCTGCCCCTTGACCAATTTTGAATTCAAATTCTGCACGTTCGGGTTCAATTGGTTGTTGTTGTTTACTTCCACTGCCACTGCGCTTTGACCTTCTAATAGCTTAGGTACTGGGGCGGCTTCAATTCTTAAAGTTGTAATTTATGCCCCAATGTATCTCCTTTGCCTTTTCTCCCCCTCATGATGTCCAGGGTCCTTAGGATCATCATGCCTCCTCTTTCTGGATTCGGCTTGAACTTTGCAGGATTCCTCCACCACTTCTAGCCTCTCACTTATGCCAGATACAGTTGCTGTTAGGGTATTAAAGGCTTGGAGGACTGTTTCTTGAAACATGGTGGAGCTAGAGGGTGTGGGTTGAGGTTGGGATTGTAGTGCTGCAAGGAGATTTGTTTGTTCAGCAATTGGATAAGCAACACTATTTAGTTTGGCATGTAGAAGGTCTGTGAGTTCATCGATAGAGTAATCTCGCTCAATGACAGTGGATGGGCGGTTTTCGAGGGCTTGGATTTAAGCACTGAGGGAATTGATTTCAGAGTGGAGTTGGGTGTTAACATATTCCCTCAGGCCAGAGTCAAGGTGGGAGAACTTTGAATCCATATAGATTCTCAATTCGGTTGTAACGCCGAGCTCAGGAAGAGTCCCGGTTTGCACAGGGAGTCTTTCAGCCGTGTGGCCCTCATGCAGTGTTGGCACAATTGTAGCACTGGAGGGACTTCCGCTTGATCCTCGAGACATCTCTGCAGTAGAGGCTGCTACGGGCGTTCTAGCAACGTCACGGACACGTGCAAGTGGTGATCATGTCCTAGAGAAAGATTGAAACCCAGTTAGGACAGGCGCGAGACTCGATTGTGAATGAATTGAAGGTGTTGACGGGGGAGGCAGTCCACTTATTTCAAAGCCAACAAACTCCAAATGAGTTGCCGACTAAGTATGTGATGATTCCCCGTGGAAAAACCACTCCCATTTGAGTGGAAGCAGAGAGGCTGGTGGGGTGAGGTGCTTACATTGGTACGATGCAAGTGACTGTTTCAATACCAGCCGGAACAGTGTCCTGACCGATAGCAGATGTGGCTACTCGGCTGTCTAGTTCTGGAGAACTCTCACCCTCTTTCTTTTCCAATTCACTCTCACTATCACTCACAACAACGTCCATTTCTACATCTTCTCTCTCAATTACAGGTACATCCCCAAAGGTGCTAGATACGTTAGATAAGTCGTGGTGGATGTCCTCTTGGTGATCAGATACTTGTCTTATGCTAGTGGATTCGGCACGAATAGGAGAATGTCTCGTGCCAAAAGAGATTGATTGCCCTGATGAAGATGATTCAATTTGGGTCCTTTATGTGGAGGATTTATTCTCAGATTCAGCATTGGAGGAGGCCTCGGAATCACTGATCACTACACCCTCACTCTCGTGTATCTCACCTCCCTCACCACTTCATCCACCCCTCTTAACAGATTCTTCCCTCTTCTTCACGACCCTGCTCGAGGCACCCCTGTGCACACGAGCTCCTAGACACAAGGTGCTACTACTCCTTGAGCAGGCACAACCGGTTCTGGTTGCGCCAGAGGAGCTATCCTATTAGCCCTCATATAACTCCTCACAGCCTCACTCTCCTGATTCAAAGTTCAAAGAAGGGCAACAGGCACCTGTATTGCAACCACATTAGGTAAATCTCTTATACGTAAAAATCTGGTGATCCGTTGCACTTGGATTTGCGGGTAAACAAGACGTCGAGGGATGGTGTGGTAGGTTTCAAATCGGTGGCAATCAAAATTGTAAGGAACCGCTGGATTGGTATGAAGGTTTTTCTACGCGAGGTGGTTTTTTCATTCACCATTCTTATTATCTCAACAAAAATGATGGTGGCATAGTCTAAATGGAGGTGGTAAGCAACACCAGCCAAAAGCAGCAATGAGTAGTAGGATCCACCATCTGTACCCCTATGGCTGCCGGTGAGGGTACGGGAGATGATTGTAGCAAGCGTCTGCCAGAGAGGTGCAAGGTTGGTCTTTTTAAATTGATGGATTTGTTGTAGCTCCCCGTAATAACTGTTGGGTTTTAGTGGTCCAAAAACATAGCGGAAGCAAAACGAGTAGAAAAATAGGTTTCAATTTTTGACCACGCAACGCCCATCAAATGGACCAAAACTCTAAACATGACAAAGCAACTAAATAAAGAGACAAAGAAATAGTGTTATACCCTTGAAGCTATCTTTTTTGTGCAATTGAGATTGGAGTTTGGAAGGTACGTGTACTAACTTGTACACCACTAGTGAAGTCCACACCAAGCTCTTATCAATTCCTACTTGCTAGAGTGTAAGATTTGCTAATCTCTACACCACCAAATATCTTTCCACAATGAACCACCAAGCATTCTGTTCTTGAAGTGCTTTTAGAGAGTTTAGTATGCAATATGTAATCACTAGTATTAAAAGTTCAAGTAACCAACTTACATAAGCTTCAAGCACTACTTATAGAACTCACAAATGAGTTCAAATTCGTGCCTCATAACTCCATGCATCAGTTTCAAGAATAAATACCATTAACACCTAGTTTACTAGCCTTAAAGGCCTAGTAAAGAGACTGATACTGCATAAGGCACGGGCATGCCAGCCCAAAAGGCCACGCACAAGTCACGCCTGACTTGGGCTCGTGCCTGTCCACTGGGCACTGGGTACGGGTGTGCCTCCAAGAAGCATGGGCGTACCTAGCCACTAGCCATGCCCAAGTCACGCTCGACTTGGGCTCGTGCCTGCTGGTAGGGCAGGGCCGTACCTCATAGAGGCACGGCCGTGCCTTGGCCCACCAGAACCAGTTTCTAGTTTTCTCTCTCATTTGACCATCTGGGATGGCGGAATCGATACTTGGCGTGTGACCCAATAGGCCCTTGTTTCATCAGCCATGAAAGCCAACTCGCGTGTGTCACTGGGCATAATCCAACAGACTCCCACTTGCACATGAGACACTCACGAAAGGCGTCACCAACATAGAGTGGCCTCTAGCAAGGCATATATGCTCCTAACTCAGCATAGGGTTTGTCTTCCAAAAACTAATACCTAACCAAAAGAAAGGTCCTTTAGATAAGTGATTACTTATCCCTTCGTTCACGATATCCGATGTGAATGTAGGTCATGGAACATGGTCAACCCCAAAACATTCACGATGATTTTTCTTAATCTAGACTAACAATGACTAACAATACAAGTTGCACAATTGATTCACCATCAATTTAACTTGAGCACGACCATGCATTTTGATTGTCATCAGCTTAGTCAACGAGGGACCCAAAGGATATCTCTCCAAAGCGGAACGAATACCTTTGACTACATCGCCCTATCATATAACAAGTTCTTGCCTCAAAACTTCCCTTATAACAGCCAGTTACGAACTGTGTTAGAAAGCAATATAAACAAGTCCATATAATTTGTCAAGAGACGCATGCATCTCTAGTAGAAGGATAAATAATATTAGCATCCTGATTTACTTGTGATCATATCCATGAAGTAAACTCAGGTACGAGTCCTCTAATTACTTAATCACCATTATGTACAGGCTAATGTTGCGTAAACATGTATTCAATATAAGATGAATACTTTACCAACCACTTGGCTCGATCTTAATTTACTTCTTCCTTCCAATGAAGAACGACCGATCATGGAGTGTTTAGAATAAATTTATTTATTCAAGGAAGTATTAAACATGAAAAGATAGAACACAATAATATATCATAAAATAATCGCATCTCGGTATATTAAATACCCATTTAATAATCATTACAATAAGAAATACATTATTGCTTTAATGTTCTCAATAAAAAATACAACTAAAACAATTAAACCAAGTCACTAGAAAATCTAATGCCAATAGATTTAGCATGAGAATCATGTTTAACTTGTGACAAAGGTTTAGTAAGTGGATCTGCTAAGTTCCCCTCAGTCGGTACTCTACTGACTACAATGTCTCCATTCTTGATAATATCACGAATAAAATGATATTTTCGAGCAATGTTGTTGTTAATATTAGAAAAATGTAGAAAAGCCCATGAGGCCCATGTAGTAGGCTTAGCCTATAAATAGGCTATTTGTCCCATGGGCTTGTATCACTTTTGACGTAGGAGCCATTTATGCAATATCAATCTTAACATGAAGTGTGTGTAGCTCTCTCTCTCTCTCTCAATATTCATCTCACTATTGATTACTTGAAGATTCATTGGTCATTGATTACATCTTTCAATTGGTATTAGAGCCTAACTTGATCTAAGTTGGCTCTTAATTGGATCATCGAAAAAAGCTACTGTTCAGAAATCGAAACTATGAAGGTTTGAGTGTTTTTTGTATTGAAATTGATCCCATTCATCTCGAAATCAATTCTATATTCGAAGCAATCATTTATGGTTTGAGTTGAATCAAAATCGAATGAGTTCTTGATGTTTTTAATGGAATACATCTACGGTTTTTTGCTTCAATAGTTCATCTGATTTCATGGGAATGATGGATTCTATGGTATATTTGTGATCTACGAGGAATTGCGACCAAGAGGGTATAAAAATCGATTGGTTTTGATAAGAATTGAAATTTTAGTCAAGAACATTCGAAGATGATGAAGAACAGTCGAGATCTGAGTTGTTGATCGAGTTGAATTAATTTTTCTAAGATTTTTGGTGTTTACTGTAGAGTTCGAGCGTGTCTAGTATTGCAAGGAAGACTTCGAGCAAGGCAGTTGAAAACAGATCCCGTAAAATCTAAAATTTGTTGCCTATAGAAGGCTTCGAGCATATCTAATTTTCCAATTCGAAGGAAACATATCTCGAATTCGAAGACTATACACTTCGATTTCGAAATCAACACAAGCTCCCAAGTTCGAAACATATACAAGACAACTTCGAGCGGATTCAAATCCCAAAGTACACTTCGAGTTCAAAGTCTACTTCAACACCTTGACTTCGAGCCCCTCATTTGAATCCCATATCCACTTCGAAAAGAAAGCTCATCAACTTCGAGCGTATTAATTCCCAATACACTCCATATACAATTTTTTTAAAACCTTACCTTACTTCGCGTTCGAAGATCATTTGCTCAAAACACTTTCACATACATCCATTCGAAGATCGATCTATTCCATCTGTTCACTTAGCATTCGAGTAAATCTTCGAAACCACTTTTAAAACACTTCGAAAACCAAGTACTACTATTCCATTCGAATTCAACATCCAAGTTCACTTCGAATTCCTTAATTACTTCACTTTGAATTCAAAAGAACTTTCACTTCGAATTCATTGTTCAATTCGAAGTCACCACTTCGAACCAGTACTCCCAATTCGAAGGAACCATCTTCGAACCCAATCACCCAACTTTTTCCAAGTTAACGATCACTTTGAAACTTTTAAGTAATTAAATCAAAATGTCAAGTTCCAATGAGATATTGGCCATTGGCACAGATTCCTAACCCCTTGTTCTCTTCCGCAATGACTACCTTGTATGGAAAGGGAGGTTCATGGATTTTCTGGAACACAATGATGTTTATGGTGAAATGATGATCGATTCTATTCTCAACGGAGAAAAGAAATTCTACAGAATCATGGATGCACAACCTGACAACAATCCTCCAATTGTTGGAACAGTGAGAGAGAAGACTCGTGATGAGTTAACAGCTGCTAAGAAAGAAAGAAAGAAGGCTGATAGGTTGGCTAAGTATTAACTCAAACAAGGTTTATCATCTGAGATGTACATGAAGGTTGACAGCTTAGCTACTGCCAAAGAGATCTGGGATGAGATCAAACGTCAATTGCAAGGAACTGAGCAAGGAGAACATATAATAAGAACACAATTGGTGAACATGTTTCACGAATTTACTGCCAGGGAGAACGAACTGTTAATTGACACTTACAGTCGTTTCTGCAAGCTCCAAAATGAACTCAGGACAAACAAGGTTGAAAGGACGGATTTGGATATCAATTGCGTATTTCTTCGTGCTCTAGGACCAAAATGGAAGGAGCATGTCAAGCTATACAAACACATCAACCGAAACCTTACAATTGTCACATACCACAACATTTTTGAGGACCTTCAGCAATACCAAGATGAGGTCTCAAAAACATTTCCCAGACTCTTAGCTAACCCTTTAGCTCTAGTTGCTTCAGAACCACCCCCCCCCCCCGGCGAGTCCTCTAGAACTCAGAAGTTCAAACAAGTGGCTTTATCTGACTCAGAATCTGATGAGTCAGATGGTACACAAATGGAACAAGTCATCAAGGTCATGCCATTCATAACCAAGGCTTTCAAGAATAGGTACTCTAAAACCAACAATCACCAAAGGTACACTTCTGGGTCTCGAAGACCAGAAAACTATAAGGTGGTTGAGAAACCAAGAATTTCCAAGGAGGAGAGAAAAGAAGATCGAAAATACTACAACTGTGGGGGAAACGGCCACTTCATAAAAGACTTCACACAAAAAAAGAAGAAAGATGCCAAGTACTATAAGCAAAAGCTCAGGCTGGCCAAAAGGAAGAGTGCAGGAAGGGCCATGTTGGTGGATGAAGACCAGTTCCTCACTGACACTGATGACAGTGATCTTGAGGAAGAGGCACAAGCTCAATTCTGCCTAATGGCAGACATTGAAGATGAGTTCAGTGATGATGAAGCCGAGCCAGAGGCACACTATGACAATTCTAATGATGAAGGGCTTGATGCTGCAAATGATAATGATGAGGTACACTCTAACTCCATTGCAGGTTGTGGTCTGAGCATGGAACATGTTCAGATCATCATATCACGAATGAAAAAGTTAGAGAAAAAGGTACTAAAATCAAAACTAAACAAAGAAAAACTAAAAGAAGTAATCAGAAATCAACAAATGGAATCCATACATGTTGATAGAGAAATTGAAGAGCTCAAAACAAAAAATCATTGAAAAAGAAAACGAACTCATTGAGCTAACTACAAACATGAGCACCCAATTACATGACCTAAAAGCAGAGAAGATCAGCGCCAAAAATGACGCAAAATTTATTCTCAAGGAAAAGGGTGAACTGTGCTAAAAAATAAAAGAGCTTGAAGATACACTGATAAAACGGGGTTAAACAGAACAAAAAAATTTTCTCAATAAATCCAAAGAAAGAAAATTCTCAAAATTGACCTATGATGGTCTTGGATTTGAAAACCCACAAATTAGTGAGAAAGTGACAGCCAAACAATTATATGATTTTAACTTAATGAATGCTGGCATCACTAACAAAATGGTATTTGTTAGACGAGAAGAAGAGGTTGTGGAAGAAGATTTTAAAAGAAATACTCAACTAAAATCTGAAATATATTTTAATTATCAGGAATTAAATGATTCTATCTCATCTGAGCCTTAAAAGCTCAGTATGACAAATGAGTCTAACAGTTTCACATATCCTGATGATCTCAAAAAGCCGCAAGCAGTTCTGGAAGCCCGAATATATATACAACATATGGTGTTACAAAGGAAACTCGAAAAGCTTGTAGCTTATTATTATCAAACCGTTATCACTGATGATTTGGAAAGAGAAATAAATAAATCAGAAAAGAGTCTTCAATGTCACCGTCAAAAGAAAATCTTGACATGCACTTCCACTCCATCTACTTCTCAACCAACACACAAATATACCATAGAAGAAAAAGGAAAATCTATGATGGAAGAATCACGGACTCCAAAGTCACTACATAAATCAACTGAAACAACCAAAAGGCAACCGAATGCCATTCTCAAAGCCAATCTTACACACTCTTCCAAGAAAAAATCAAAGTTACCAACAAAAGTTGTCCAAAAGAACACAAAACCAATCACACCTAACCACGTTTTGAATGTTTCAGATGTAAGCAGAAAAGACAACAAGATGAAGAGTGTTCGCAGCAATGGAAACACAAGAAAGTTTAAACCAAGTTTTTCTAAGCCTTGTTTTGATTTTTCCAAAAAGTGTCATCACATTACGAATTTCTTTAGTAATTGTACTTCACTTTCCACAAAAGAAATGAAAGCAAGCACACATTTTTGCACGAGTCATGGGTGTTTGCATGGACATTGTGAATACAAGTGTGAATATGATAGGCTTCGAAAACAAATGGGAATTAGTGCGTGTGAGAGGTGGAGACCACAAGGTGTTGGGGTTTGTTCAGTTTTTAAAGATATATTTTAGCAACGGAAGCATGAACAACAATTTTAAAATTTTTAAAACTCCCCACCAATGATCCATATGCAAGCCTTAAGAAACAAAACCAACCATAGGGTGTTTAGAACTATAACCTTTGTAGCGTGAGTAAACCGTTGGTAAAGTGGTTGATCTATGAGAAGCCAAGAGAAGACTTCCTCCAAGGTATCCACAAATCAATGAGTCCAACACCTCCAAGATGCTAGTCTCTCAAACCCTTGATATTCAAGAATGCAAGCAACAACCTTTGTTCTTCTTCTTGAACTAGGTGTATGTATTTTGAGTATGTGTTTATGTATCACCTTTGCTAACTTGAAGAACACCAATACTAGAGAGTAAGGATGTTTTTCAAGTATAAAACACTTAGAACAATTCTAAGAACACAAAGAAAGGTGATAGCATGCAAGTATGTTACAAAAGGGACCATGCATGTAATTATAAAAGTCAAGAAGCAAAGCAAGAGAGGGAGGACCCCCTCCCTTGCATTATGGACGAAAATTAGAGGGGGGAGGATCCCCACTTGCCTCTTGCTTCCTTACTTGTCCCGTACATGCATGTCTTGGTTAAGTCTTATGCAAGAATACACCATATGGCCCCTTTCTTGCTCATTGTGAGAATTTATAGCTATTAATCTTTTAAATATATAAAAGATATACTAGATATGTCATACTATGTATAAAATACATCTACATGTATTTTATATACATACTTGATTGTTACTAGTAACTCTTTACTTGTAACAAGGATATACATACATTTATATAATTGTTACTAGTAACAATTTACTTGTCACAAATAAATATTTATATATATATATATATTCATACATATATATAAAATCATATGTTTATATTTATGTATTTGATATGCATTACCTTATATCAACATATAAGAGTGATAATATTATTTCACACAAATAATAATATGCAACAATGCATATATACTTATATATATATAATGAGTTGGAAACATATTTAAATCATATTCAAATATGTAATTGGTGTCCATTGATTGTAAATGTGTGACCCTATGGGTTTATTTATTATCATTAATATCGTATTAATTTGTGTCTTGTGCACATAGAACCAACAATCTCCCACTTGCACAAGTTACAACTTAAGCCGATATAGACAATGGTAAGAACGTCTAGCAACATCCCATTGCCCCTAATAATAAATAAAGTATGTTGATCAACACTTTCACCAACGAAATTAACTCACTAGCTACAAATCGTTGTTATAGGTAAGTCATCAATTATCCCTTTGTTTTAACATCTCGTTGAACATGACACATAGATCGTCATCAATTCTCATATAATGTTCAACTTGTTTTAGGGCCAAGAGATATTATACTCCCAATTAAATGAGAGAAACAAATTCCATCATGACCACATACGTCTCTTATAAGACTCATATCATACCTAACAATGGCCTTTATAACTACCCGGTTAAAGATAGCGTTTAACCACATTAAAGCATGATACTCCTCATACTCGAGTCATAATATGTGTCTCGGGTCTAAGGATACAAAGATACCACATTTTTCTCAAGATTTACTTATGACACTGATCCGTGAAGCGATCTTAAGAGCAAGGTCATGTCCAATGTTCGTTCCCTAACAAACATTAGTGAATTTGGCTGCAAACCCTTTTGCCTACTTTCATCACGAATAAAAGTCAACCAACCGATTCACATTAGTCTTAATTCATAACTATTCCCATAGTTATAACCGACTATGGACGTTTTTAGAATAAAGAATTATTCATGGATTTAAACATGCTAATAAAGAACACAATAAATATTAATGAAGTGATCATATCCCATATATCATTCAGATAAAATAGATATTGTCATAATGTTCCAAAATATCCAAATACTAAATGACAATTCAAATCCAATCCCTTGCAAAGCGAAGACCTATTGCCCTAGTATGAGACTCATGCTTAGTCAAGGCAAGAGGTTTCGTAAAAGGATTTGCAAGATTCTGATCTGTATGAACTTTGCGAATAAACACATCTCCTCTATCCACTATATCCCGTATGTAGTGGAAACGCCTGAGGATGTGTTTGGTGCTATGATGTGATCTAGGTTCTTTTGCCTGGGCAATAGCACCTTCATTATCACAAAATATCTCTATGGGGTCTTGAATGCTTGTTACTACCCCAAGGTCAGCAATGAACTTCTTCATCCATGCAGCTTCTTGTCCAGCCTCAGAAGCAACAATGTATTCAGATTCTGTAGTGGATTGTGCAACTACACTTTGCTTAGAACTTTTCCAAGCAACCGCGCCTCCATTCATAATGAAGACATAGCCCGATTGTGATAGAGAATCATCTCGATCCGTTTGGAAACTAGCATGTGTGTAACACTTTACACAAAGATCTTCTTCCAAACCCCCATAGATCAAGAACATGTCTTTGGTTCTTCTCAAGTATTTTAAAATGTTCTTGACTGCCGTCCAATGGCTATCTCCTGGGTTTTATTGGTATCTGCTCGTCATGCTCAAAGCATACGAGACATCTAGCCTAGTGCATAGCATGACATACATGATGGATCCAATTGCAGAAGCATATGAGATCTCACTCATTCTATCTAGCTCTTCTCTTGTGCTAGGGCTTTGAGCTTTACTCAAAACCGTGCCTTGTGCCATTGGCAAAAATCCTCTCTTAGAATTCTCCATCTTGAATCGTTTCAAGATCTTGTCAATATATTCACTTTGACTTAGGCCAATAAGACGCCTAGATCTATCCCTATAGATCTTTATTCCAAGAATGTAGGCGGCTTCTCCCAAGTCTTTCATTGAGAAACACTTCCCAAGCCAAGACTTGATGTCTTGCAAGGTCGGGATGTCGTTTCCAATGAGTAGTATGCCATCAACATAAAAGACAAGGAATGCTACTGCGCTCCCACTAGTTTTCATGTAAACACACGGTTCATCTTCTGATTTGATAAAACCAAACTCTTTGATTTTCTCATCAAATCGAAGATTCCAACTTTGAGATGCTTGCTTTAGTCCATAGATGGATCTTTTAAGCTTGCGCACCTTGTTAGGATACTTAGGATCTACAAAACCTTCGGGCTGAACCATATAGACATCTTCACTTAAGTGTCCATTTAGAAAAGCCGTTTTGACATCCATTTGCCATATCTCATAGTCATAATATGCAGCTATGGCAATAAGTATTCTAATAGATTTAATCATGGCTACCGGAGAGAAAGTTTCATGATAGTCAATACCATGAGTTTGAGTGAAATCTTTCGCCACTAGCCTTGCCTTAAATGTGTGTACATTTCCATCCATGTCTGTCTTCTTCTTGAAGACCCACTTGCTCCCTACAGTCTTACTATTGGGAGGAAGATCAACCAAGTCCCATACTTGATTTTCATACATGGACTGCATCTCAGTGTTCATGGCATCAAGCCATTTATCGGATTCCGGATCCGATATAGCATCTTGGTAGTTAGTAGGCTCAGAAGAGTCTACCAAGAAAATATAATCATTGGACACGAGAAATCCGTATCTCTCGGGTTCTTGACGAGGTCTACCAGATCTATGAACACTATGTGTTTCAGTAGGTTCTTGAACAACCAATTGTTCAGGTTCAACAACCGTTTGTTGAGTGCTAGTGCCAACCTGACTTGTATTTTGTGGTTCTTGAATTTCTTCAAGGTCTACATTGCTCCCACTTGCCTCTTTCGAAAGAAACTCCTTCTCTAAGAAAGTGGCATGCCTAGAAACAAACACTTTGTTCTCAGATGGGTTGTAGAAATAATATCCTAATGAATCTTTAGGATATCCCACAAAATTACATTTGATAGAGCTAGGATCGAGTTTGCTTGAAGCTTCTTGTCGTACATGAGCCTCACAACCCCAAACTTTCAAGTAAGATAAGTTTGGAACCTTTCCATACCACATCTCATATGGTGTCTTATCTACCTTCTTGGTTGGAACCATATTCAATATGCGCGCAGTAGTTACTAAAGCATAACTCCAAAAGGACGAGGGTAAAGTACTTCGGCTCATCATAGACCGAACCATATCTAGTAGAGTTCGGTTCCTCCTTTCGGATACACCATTATGTTGTGGTGTTCTAGGAGGAGTAAGGTGTGAGATAATCGCACAATTACTAAGATGATCCATAAACTCTTGGCTTAAGTACTCACCACCTCGATCGGAACGAAGGGCCTTGATTGTTTTGTTGAGTTGATTTTGTACTTCGTTTTGAAACAACTTGAACATTTCAAATGTTTCATGTTTATGTTTCATCAAATAAACATAACCAAATCTACTATAATCATCGGTGAATGTAACGAAGTATCTATCACCATCCCTAGACATTGATCTAAAAGGACCGCATACATCCGTATGTATGATTCCTAATAGATCTTTGGCTCTTTCACTTGAACCGGAGAAAGGAGCCTTAGTCATCTTCCCATATAAACATGATTCGCAAACTTCAAATGAGCTAGAATCGTTTGATTTTAAAATTCCATCCTTTTGAAGTTTTGCAATGCGTTTCTTGTTTATATGACCAAGTCGACAATGCCATAGGTATGTTTGACTTGAGTCTTGCTTAGGTCGTTTGGTGCTAGTGGTATATATAGAATTATCATCAAGAGA
This sequence comes from Dittrichia graveolens, assembly GCA_038502395.1. Lineage (NCBI taxonomy): Eukaryota > Viridiplantae > Streptophyta > Magnoliopsida > Asterales > Asteraceae > Dittrichia > Dittrichia graveolens. Next base: position 34,527,881 of record JARJIL010000006.1, read on the forward strand.
TCTTTTAAGATCAACTTCATATATTCCATTAAGAGGGCGAGCCTCAAAATACAAAATGTCGTTTTTAAAGGCACGAATGCCATCATCAACGAAACCAAAAGTGAATCTAGATTCTCTTAACCGAGCTACTGAAATAATATTCCTAGTTAAACTAGGTACATAACAACAATTGTTTAATATTAAGTACAGGCCATTTGGTATTAATAATTCAAAAGTTCCAAGGGCTTCAACAGCAACATTTGTTCTATTGCCCACGTGGAGATCCAAATCGCCTGGCTTCAGCAGCTTACTTTTTCTCAACCCCTGCACATTGTTACAAATGTGAGTTCCACAACCGGTATCAAATACCTAGGAATTTATAGAAAAAGTATACAATTCAATCATATATATACCTGAAGTGCTGGCCTCGCCAGCCTTCTTTTTTTTCAACTCTGCAAGATAGGTTGGACAATTGCGCCTCCAATGTCCTACCACCCCGCATTCAAAGCACGGGTCATTCTTGGGAACCTTTCCCGCCATCTTGGGTGTAGGAGCCTTGGCAACTTGCTTACCTTTGTCCTTTCCCTTTGCCTTTCCCTTTTGAGTTGTTTTTCTTTTTCTTCTTGATTTTCCCTTCTTGAATCATCAAGACTTGAGGTGTTTTGCTTGGAATCTTGCTCTTAGCAGTTTTAAGCATCCCATGCAACTCTGAGACAGATTTCTCCCAATTGTTCATGTTGTAATTCATGACGAATTGATCATAAGCTTTGGTCAACGAGTTAAGGATCATATCCTGTGCAAACTCGTTGGTTATGGGAGAACTAAGCCTAGCAAGCTGGTCAATGTATCCTTTCATCTTTAGCACATAGTCGCTAATGGATTGACCTTCCTCCATCTTGCATGCATGGAAGGCTCGAGTTACCTCAAAGCGTTCTTGCTTTGCTTGCTTTTGGAACATTTCCTTAAGCTGGCGAAGCATCTCATATGCTCCATGCTCTTCAAGGTTCTTTTGAAGATCCGGAGACATGGTAGCAAGCATGAGGCATGCAACTTCGACCGAGTCGTCGGAATGCTTCACCCAAGCATCCCTAACGGCTTTGGCCGCAGTCAATGGAGGTTCCTCAGGGACGGGATCCTCAAGTACGTACAATATATTTTCGTGCTTAAGAACGATTCTCAAGTTACGATAACAGTCTAAGAAATTTGTACCATTGAGTTTTTCTTTCTCTAAGATTGAACGAAGAGATACGTTGTTAACGGGCGTAGTTGAGTTAGGGGTCATCTACAAAATTAACAAAGTTCAATTTAGTATTTTCGATATTTAATCCTTTAATAATTAATACCCTTTAGAATTATAAAGTTCTTTAATTTTTAAAGGCTAGGATCCAAGTTGAACTTAACCTTGAATGTTTGGCTAATGTTCTCTCCATCAAGTTAAAACAACAAGGTAGGTAACGTTTACCAATTACATCTCGTATGTAATTCCTAGATCTTTATGGAATCCTAGACAACGATTGTCAATTTTGGCATGTTTGATCCCATCTATGCCTCGGGCTTCCTTACGTTTGACTAATGCTCTCTCCGTAATAAGATTCCGATTAAGTCGTCCTATTTCAAGACGGTGAATTTCCGGCCCAAGACGTTCATGGAATTCGCGGAAAAACACCTCGGTTGTTACAAAAACAATCCACGCCTTTGGCTAATGCTCTCTCCACGCGAGTGTCGTTGCAACAAGCGAGTGTCTTAAAATGGGATGGCATAGACTTACGTTTTGAAAAAGGGCTTTTACCTTTTTGTATATTTATGAAATAAAACAAAACAAGTCGTGTGACTAGTATTGCATGCATACAATAATAAGTCCACGTTTTGATAAAATCATATTTTATATATATATATATTGGTCTTGAGTATTCTTAAAATCCATATTTTACGAACTCTTAACGCGTTCAATTTTAAACTAGTATTAATATCCTATATTAACGTGTGTCGTTTCGAGCGCGCGAATACGACCAATTTTAGCTTGTAGTAAAACCATTTTATTATTAAGCTTGAATGTAGTTTGGTTGAGTTTTTAAAATCTCTATTTTATAAAACTCATATATATATATATATATATATTGACATAATGAATTTTAATCTTTACAAAACTTCTTTTATATAAAATTCATTTTACATCTTATGTTATGTCAACTTAAAATACCAAACTACCATAGTGTGATTTATATTATGTCAAAAATATTATCTAGCATGCAAAATCCTATTTTCAACCATGCATAATAATATAAACATAAACACACCCAAATAACATTTATAAGTGCATAACCAAGCCATTTATCTTAAGTGGTATTTTGTGAGCCATACAAAAATACCAAGTCATAACTAAGGACCAAATATTCCTCTTGTGATGAATTTGAAGCTCCCACTTGCCAAAACAACTCCTTGTAGTGCAAATGATTCCAAGCCTTCATGGTTGACTCCACCACACTTGAAAACTCCAACTTGGTCATTTCTTCATCTTATTACATTTTTATAAAAGTAAACTAGTCTAAACTATTCTACTACTTACAAAATACAACAAGATGAAACAAAACTAAAATTATTATTACATACCAAATGAAAGAATAATTTTACCACCAAATCGAATTTCCAACACATCACAAAAGGTCTATGGCTTGTTATGCACAACATACACTCAAACAAACATATATATCAACACTTGATATTTAGGCAACTTTTACAACCAAACATGCATGTGGTTTGGTTGTTTTCCAAAATAAATATATAAACATATACAAGTTGCCAACAAGAAAATCCACAACTTTTCTAACAAAAGAAAACTTGTCCATTTTCTTAAACAATACATACTCAAAATAAAGGTTGTTAAAACTATACATAAGTGGCTCTGATACCACTGTTGGGGTTTGTTCGGTTTTTAAAAATATATTTTAGCAACGGAAGAATGAACAACAATTTTAAACTTTTTAAAACTCCCTACCAATGATCCATATGCAATCCTTAAGAAACAAAACCAACCATAGGGTGTTTAGAACTACAACCTTTGTAGCGTGAGTAAACCGTTGGTGAACTGGTTGATCTATGAGAAGCCAAGAGAAGACTTCCGCAAAGGTATCCACAAATCAATGACTCCAACACCTCCAAGATGCTAGTCTCTCCAACCCTTGATATTCAAGAATGCAAGAAACAACCTTTGTTATTCTTCTTGAACTAGATGTATGTATTTTGAGTATGTGTTTATGTATCAGCTTTGCTAACTTGAAGAACACCAATACTAGAGAGTAAGGATGTTTTTCAAGTATAAAACACTTAGAAAAATTCTAAGAACACAAAAAAAGGTGATAGCATGCAAGTATGTTACAAAAGGGACCATGCATGTAATTATAAAAGTCAAGAAGCAAAGCAAGAGAGGGAGGACCCCCTCCCTTGCATTATGGATGAAAATTAGAGGGGGGAGGGTCCCCTCTTGCCTCTTGCTTCCTTACTTGTCCCATACATGCATGTCTTGGTTAAGTCTTATGCAAGAATACACCATATGACCCCTTTCTTGCTCATTGTGGGAATTTCTAGCTATTAATCTTTTAAATATATAAAAGATATACTAGATATGTCATACTATGTATAAAATACATCGACATGTATTTTATATACATACTTGATTGTTACTAGTAACTCTTTACTTGTAACAAGTATATACATACATTTATATAATTGTTACTAGTAACAATTTACTTGTAACAAATATATATTTATACATATATGTATATATATATATATTCATACATATATATAAAATCATATGTTTATATTTATGTATTTGATATGCATTACCTTATATCAATATATAAGAGTGATATTATTATTTCACATAAATAATAATATGCAACAATGCATATATACTTATATATATATATATATATAATGAGTTGGAAACATATTTAAATCATATTCAAATATGTAATTGGTGTCTATTGATTGTAAATGTGTGACCCTATGGGTTTATTTATTATTAGTAATATCGTATTAATTTGTGTCTTGTGCACATAGAACCAATACAAGGGTCGAATCAAATAAATGCCCTCTTTATAACATGACACGGAATAGTCATTCATCAGTGGGTGACTAAACACGCTTTAAAACTCATGAATTATTGGAACTATGCAAATAGACTAATCATTATTCAAGAGTTAGAAGCATACAGAAAGGGAGGATACAAAGAGTTTTTGAAAGCTTGGAATAAAATAGAATCTAAATCATGGAAATCTCAAATATAACGTACCAAGTTTCTCTCATCAAAGGGAAAATCAAATTCTTCAAAAACATCAAGTTCAAAAGCAAAACCAACCAAACAGCAAGAATCAAAACCATCTACCATAAAATCCAACCATACTACCACAAAAAAGAAACCCATATCTCTAACAGTTGCAAAACCCAAAATGATTCAAATTTGGCAACGAAAAGATGTGGTTCAGGTAGTGGATGTCAAAGACATAGAAAGTCCACCAATTCTTGAAAGAGGAGAAATCCCTCTAACCATTGAATCAAAAATTGTTCCCGATCCTTTCTAGATTAAAACTTCATGGTTTAACAAAGAACAACAACTAACTCAATGGAACACACCTAAAAGAATACATTGTATTTTTCAAGACGTCGTTAACACTAGTGTTTCATCTAACAAGCAAGGACCCATTTCAACATGGGGACCTAAACCTTCGTTCTTTTCTGTGTGCAGGAACCTAACCTCTGGTACCTGGACTCAGGCTGCACCAAGCACATGACCGGTGACAAGCGTCTTCTCAACAACTTCATTCCCAAGTACTCCGGGAATGTTCGTTTTGGGAACGACAATGTTGCACCGATACCGGGGTACGGATATATAGAAAAGAAAAATATCAAAATAAAGAAGGTTTCTTATGTAGAAGGATTGGGCCATAATTTGTTTAGCATTGGCCAGTTCTATGAAAATGATTTGGAGGTTACATTAAAAAAGAATTCATGTTCAGTGACAACAGATACAGGTGATGTACTTCTCGCGGGAACACGAAAGTCTAACTTGTATTCAATTGAACTAAACAACTACAACACGAAGACCTCCGTTTGTCTACTCAGCAAGGACTCATCAGACTTAACTTGGCAGTGGCACAGAAAACTCTCCCATCTCAACTTCCACAACATTAACAAACTAGTTACTGGAGATCTGGTGAGAGGCCTGCCTAAGTTGGAATTCTCCAAAGATCATCTATGTGCAGAATGTGAAAAAGGGAAGATGAAACGCTCTTCTCACAAGGTCAAGCAAATCTCCAGTACAAAAAAAATAATGGAGCTTCTGCACATGGATCTATGCGGTCCGATGAGAGTACAAACATGCAATGGGAAGAAGTATATCCTTGTAATTGTCGATGATTACTCTAGGTATACTTGGGTCAAGTTCATAAGGTCGAAAGATGAAGCAACTCCTACTATCATCAGCTTCATCAAACAACAGCAGAACAAGTATGAACACAGTGTAGCCTCCATTCGCACGGATAATGGAATTGAGTTCAAGAACAAATGCTTGTCGGACTACCTTGACCTCGTGGGGATCACTCATCAATTTTCTGCAACATACACTTCACAACAGAATGGAGTGGTGGAACGAGACAACCGAACTCTGGTTGTGGCTGCTCGTACCATGCTTGTTTACTCTGGTCTCCCGCCTTCCTATTGGGCTGAAGCCGTCAGCACTGCGTGTTACACACAAAATCGTTCTTTCATACATAAGCGTTTCAATAAAACACCATATGAATTAGCAAATGGCATTGTACCTAATATCAAATATCTTCATATATTTGGTAATAGGTGCTTTGTACTCAATGAAAAGGATAATCTAGGGAAATTCGATTCCTAGGTTATTCACATGAGTCAAAAGCCTACAGAGTGTTAAATAAAAGAACTAACTGTGTTATGGAAAGTATAAATGTTACATTTGACAACATGTTGGATGTTAACACATTTAAAAAGGGAAATGAAGTTGCTTCTGGACAATTCAGTTCAGGACAAGTACTGCAAAGAAAAGAAACAAATATAAATCCATCCTCATCAGAACAAAACATAGATTTCTTATTTGATTCCTTACAGTCTGAATCTAATGCTCAAAATGCTGGGGATAGGAATGATGCAGTTTCTCCTGCTACAACTGCAACGGAGGTTGACAACTCGTCTTCGTATCCAATCGTGGATTCTCCGTCTACATCAACTGTCAATCCAGTCATAGTTCATCATGAGCCGGTTTATGAAGGAACTCCAGTCTATGATTCAGACCCAATATCAACAGAGGAAGACATTGAACTCTCAAATCTTTTAAATGAGTTCTTCCTCCGATCCAAAACCCCGAGGAATAAGATGGACACAATGCCACCCCGAATCTCAAATATTAGGAAATGTTCAAGATGGAGTAAGAACTCATTCTGCAACGGTGAATGAGTGTCTTTATTCCAGTTTCCTATCCATGATAGAACCCACCAAAGTCTCCGATGCTTTACACGATGCAGATTGGGTCATTGCAATGCAAGAAGAACTTAACCAGCTCGAAAGACTCAAAGTTTGGAGATTGGTACCACTTCCAAAAGGAAAATCAGTGGTTGGTACCAAGTGGATTTTTAAGAACAAACGGGACTCCGATGGAACAGTGGTTAGAAACAAAGCTAGGCTGGTTGCTAAGGGTTACAACCAACATGAGGGAATAGACTAAGATGAAACATTTGCTCCTATAGCTAGGATAGAAGCCATTCGACTCTTCTTAGCCTATGCTGCCTATAAAAGCTTCAAGGTTTTTCAAATGGACGTTAAGACAACTTTTTTAAATGGTATCCTCAAGGAGGAGGTCTATGTGTCTCAGCCAGAAGGCTTCGTCAATCCCAAATTCCCTCAACATGTTTATATTCTAGACAAAGCCCTATATGGATTAAAACAAGCCCCGAGAGCTTGGTATGATGTCCTGTTTGAATATTTGTTGAGTGAGGGATACATAAAAGGAAAAACCAACACCACTCTGTTAACCAAAGCCAAAGGAAAGGATTTAATATTAGTACAAATTTATGTGGATGACATCATTTTTGGTTCCACTAACCCAAAGTACAGTGATGAGTTTTCATATACCATGCAAAATTGTTTTCAGATGAGTATGATGGGAGAGATGAACTTATTTCGCAGATTACAAGTGAAACAGCTGAGTCATGGATTCTTCATTAGTCAATCGAAGTACATTAAAGACTTGTTGAAGAAGTATGACATGCTTAGTTGTTCTTCACTATCTACCCCCATGTCTTCAAAAGCTAAACTGTCTGCTGATATTGACGGAAAAGTAGCTGATTTAAAAACTTATAGGGGTACGATTGGCTCATTACTGTATCTAACGACTAGTAGACCAGATACAATGTTCTCTACATGCTTATGTGCTAGATTCAAGGCTAATCCAAAGGAATCACATCTGCTGGCAGTCAAAAGAATATTCAGGTATCTCAAGGGTCCTCCTGATCTAGGTCTATGGTATCCAAGGGATTCTAGTCTACAATTATATGCCTATTCAGATGCCGACTATGCTGGTTTCATGCTTGACAGAAAGATTACATCTGGCAGTGCACACTTTTTGGGAGATCGGTTAGTGTGTTGGGCTTCTAAGAAACACAATTGTGTATCTACTTCAACTGCTGAAGCTGAATATGTTGCTACTGCAATGTGCTGCTCTCAAAGCTTGTAGGTTAGAACTTAACTCTCTAACTCTGGCCTACACTATGACAAGATACCTTTATTGTGTGATTCACAATCTGCCATTGCCATCTCATGCAATCCAGTCCACCACTCAAAGACCAAACACATTGCCATACTGTATCATTTTATTAAAGATAATGTGGAAAAAGGTCTAATAGAACTTCAATATGTCAAGACTGATGATCAAGTGGTTGATCTGTTTACTAACCATTAGAGGAATCTCGTTTTAATGAGTTAGTATCCAAATTAGGTATGTTGAATTATAATGTCTGACTATCAGTCTTTTATTGAGTGGGTAGTTCACTTTGTTTGTTCATGTTGCAGATAAACATAACATAATTTGAGGGGGAGTGTCAATCATTTGTACAAGCTACGCATGCTTGTACGGGGAGAAAATCAAAGAAAATACAAAAACATTTAGAAAATCAAAGAAAATACCAAAATCAATCACAAAACAAAGAAAAATATCAAAAATATGTTTTATTTCTATGCAAATTGAAAAATACAAAAAGATTTTATTCTCTTCGAATTCACAAGTTTAATTCGAAGTCAATGGATTTCGAACACGAAGCACACAATTAATTCAAAGTCTATGGACTTCGAACACGAAGTACACAATCAAACGTGGACTTCGAGCGCTCTTTAATTCAAATTTGAAGTCTGAGCACTTCGAACTCGAAACCTTTACTTTCAAGTTCACTTCGAATGCCCTCTTTGGACAATTCGAAGTCAATGGACTTCGAATTCGAAGTTATTAAGTCCAAGGTCACTTCGAGCGTGTTCGAAGGAGTCAATTCGAACTTAGTTGACTTCGAATACGAAATCATGAAATCCACGTTCACTTCGAGTGTGTCTACTAGCATCAATTCGAAGCTAGCAGACTTCGAATTCCAAACAGTGTATGCCCTATACACTTCTAGCGGAGATGAACAGTGACTAAAATAAACCTCCTTCGAGTTTGAAGCTTTCACACTTCGAACTCGAAGCCGTTTGGACTCCGAAGTGAACAGTGCACAATAGAAGACTTCGAGCGCGTTTTTTCACCTTTGAAGCCCTTCACACTTCGAGCTTGAATTTTTCAAATTTTACCGTTTGATAATTTTACTATAAATAGGTGAAAGTTGGTAAACGTATTCTTTATGCATTCCGATTTTCACATTTACAAGAATCTCCGGTTACAATTTTTACGAATCTTGTTCAAACGTTGCTGCCAAAATTGTGAATTTTTGTGATAAGCGTGCTCATTTACTTAAGGTATACATCAAATACATGACAAAACGTGTTTACTTCGAACTCAAATGACCAAGAACGAAATTGGTACTGTAGCAATCGGAAAACCACTTTTTGAACTTCCAATGCATTGTTTGACCATCAAACGGTGGTGTTAACATATAGCACACTTACGATGGGTCTTAGGAACACAAGAACAATGTTTTCATAAAAAGAAAAACTCACAAAATTTCAAAAGTGTTCTTGGTGTTCTTCGTATGGTTGAAGATGGCCTTGATTTCATTTTTTGGCTAGATCTTCATGTTATCAGCAAAATGGGAAAAATTTCAGTGTTATGAAAATGTTTAGATACATGTATTCATTGTAAAACACGTGTCAAAACACATTTTTGTTCATAACAATTACCACTTCATCAATGAAGGAATTTCGGGTGTCGCAAAATTTTGGGTTTTTGATCAAAAGTTTCACATGTGAATGTTCAACTTTCTAACCCATTGGCTATTTTTATAGGAATTATTATGGCTATGGAAGACGATTCTGTCTCGTACCGTTCTTCGACAGCAAGCCAATCCCATAACCCGGATGACCAACTCCTTCCTAGAAACCAATTTCTTTCTGTAGTCACCCATGATAACAACCACTTCATCAACCTAAACAATTTAAGAAACCCAAACTTCCCAATTATTACCGAAATACTCCGCATACACCCACTGAACCATGCTCTCACATTTGATCCATCTACTTCTGGAACACATGTTCCTGAGTTGTATGTGCAACAGTTCTGGAATACAGTTCACACCTATACCAATCCTGACACTGGTCGAGTTTCAATTCGTGGTGATGTGGACCACTTCACCCTTAATATTACTGCCAACCGACTCCGTGAAATCCTTCAACACCCCACCTCAAGAAGCAGGCCTCCTCTCCTTTACTTTGAGGAGATGCCTGATGAGTCAACTGCCCTTCCGGGTATTCGTGCCATGGGTTACAACGGGGACTTACAACTTCGTTCCCGCTTTAAACGAGCCAACCTTCACCCAATATTCTATACCTTACTCACCATTCTTCAAGAGTGCCTCACCCCGAAACATAGCAGATGTGAATATCCCAACACCAACCAGATAAAGCTCATTTTTTCTGCGGCTAATCACCTACACACTGATTATGCCACTTTGATATTTCTTAATCTTGTGCAACAAGTAGAAGGCAAATTGTCTGATCATAAGCGTGCAAAGGGAAGATTTCTGCCGTACCAAAGGTTCTTTCCAATGATGGTCCAGTTCGCGATGGACAAAAACGAGGAAATCCCTCGCAGGCCAAATCATGCTTCGATCCGGCATATGCAGTTTATGTATTTAAAGGTTCTCACCGCTGATCATCCGGTTCAACCTCAACCTTTTCCGGCTTCTCTCCTCGATCTTTGTGCACAAAATGAAGTGATGCGAGCTTATATGGAGAGTGTAGGACTTGGCCCTATGGCACAACCAGAGCCGGTTGCACCTACCCCCGGGCCGATAGCTCCCAATGAGGTAATAGAGACTAGGCCTCAGACTTCCACGGGGGAAGCTGAGTGGGGAGAGTCGAGAGATAAAAGTGATGAGAGGGGCGGTGAAAGGATGTTGGTGATATACATAGTGAGGGAGGGGCGGATTATGACCCAGCATAGATCCAGGCTATGATGGATTCATTTTCACATGTACTTCCAGATCCTGAACAACCGCAGGAATCCTCTGCACCTGAAATTACTAAAGCTGCAACTACTCCGGACTCTGCCTTTGATACTGACGAACAACGAGCCAAAAAGCACCACTGGTTCGTGATAATACTGATGAACAACGAGCCAAAAAGCCAGTGGTGGATTAAGAGGAAGATTTGAGCTAATCTGACCTATTTCCAAATCTACCCGAGGCCTTCGACTCAGAAACTGAATTTTTATATGGCTATCAACCGGGTCCTTTTGACGAAGGTAGTGAAGGATATGACTTTGATCCTTATGTAGAGGAAGAGGAAGAGGAAGAGGTGGAAGAAGAAGTAGAGGCAGTGCTAGAGAAGAGAGAGGTGAGAAAAGAAAAAGAGAGTGCTGAGGTTCCCCCAAGCCTAAAAATCCGGGAAGCTACACCTGCCATCGGAGCTGACATTGTAAGCTCTAGTGTTGAAACAGTCACTGTCATCCCAACAGTGCACATTAACCCCTCCAGCCACTCGGGTGTCTCTCAACACACACCTATTTATTCCACAGAGATTATACACATACTCTACCGGCCTCTCATTCGGAGATGGCTGATATTGAAACTAGAGGTCTGTCTCTCTCGACCTCGCCCTTTTCTTCCGAGCACATTGACATACCGTAGATTTCTGCTTTTCTTTACCAAAAAACACTCGCACATATTACGATGTATTTTACCAGACAACCGTCCGGAACACCTGTAGGTGGCACTACTGAAAGTGCCATTCGAGGATCAGGTGGAAATCTCGGTGGAGTGTTCACAACTTCAGCTCCACATTCGAGTAGCTCCGCCTCTATGGCGGAGACTTCAACGAGCACTCTAAGTGAGTCTCGGTATGTTACCAAACAGGAATTGTAGGAGGCTCTCAACCCTATCACTGAGGGCATTTTCGACATTAAACAAACCCTTGCCTCTCTTAAATCAAAATTTGATGACGGAACTTGGATCTCCTTGAAACCCTTCGCAATGAACAAACCTATAAGGGTATCAACCTCTCTGAGTTTAAAGAAACAGTCATGAACTCAATGGAGGATCTAGGGAACGTGGTATTTCAAAAGTTAGATTCTGTGGAAACGAGGCTGACAATGGTTGAAACAACTTGTAAATCCCAAGCTGGTGGGTCAAAACGTAGGCGTGATGATGATGATCCCGATCATGATCGCCACCCGGGGGAGAAAAGACCCCGCGTTTTGACCTTTACCCCTTTGACCGAACGACTTCCAGCTGCTGTGGGGATCGGGGCAGAACCAGAGCCAAAACAATCACAACAACAACAACAAAAGCAACAACAGCTATAATCAGAACAACAACAACAACAACAACAACAACAACATCTGTCTGAGCCTGAACCTGCTATCCCAGTATTTGAATTTGAAATGGAAACCGCCGTTTCCGATGAAAGGGATGAGTCAGATGAATTACTGAAACAGATTGAAAGGTTCTCATTTGAAAAGTTGCCAGAAAGAATCGAGGAGGTCTAGATAATGGATAGATTTGAGGATATGCACGTACCAACCGTGCAAAAGCCAGCTTCTTCAAGGGTTGCAAAGCCTGCGAGGGAGTTGGTCACCAAAAAGCAAATGGAGGAGACGATCAAAAGGCTAGATCTTACCAGGGTTCTCTGCGGCATATCGGAGGAGGTTCAGCAACTATTCCCTCCTGAGTCTAAGAAATTCCAGGTGTCTGCTGCCGACATCCTGAGGAAAAATCAAGAAGCTGAGCAGGCACAACTACAACAACAAGCATCATCTGATTGGCCTATTCCTCCTAATGTCCAACCGGCACGTCCAATTCCAACTACATCAGACCCCGGCCTTGATAGACACAATATGTACACCAGGGAAGCTATGAAAAACCCTATATGGGGACAATATGGTGTAAATGCTGCTTACCTTGAGGATCGGATCCCTACCATCTACACTTCTCAAATCAGAGACAAGATTCCTCCAGAAATGAGAGGTCTTGACGATGCACAAAGGAGACGATACACTCACATTCTCAATGAATACAAAACCCCAAGGGAGCAGATAGTGTCAGAGTACCCAATCAGCAAATACTTCGCGTAAGCATGCAAAAATCATTAAGGTACAGATATGCTGTGTATGATAATCCAAAGAGCAGATGGTCATAAAATCTCCCTCAATGAAGCAGACTTCAGACATGTAAAGCTGCATGACATTGAGTTCATATACGAGGAGCTCTCTACAAAGATCAACAAGTCCTATGAAGAACAACAAGGACGATCAGCTCTAATGAAATATAAGAGGAGATTTATTGAATTTATACAAGAGCATGATCTACAATTAGGCGCCGAGAGTAATCAACTTGAGGTGAATCTGCTCAGACCACTGCAGCATCTTACATTATATACAAACCCTAGAGGAGCTCACAATCATTGATGAAAATCATCCTAGCTTCGCGGGTCAAAGAGGTGTCATCTTTGTCAATCAACGCTGCCGAAAGATCATGGTACGGATGATAGACTTAATGGCATACTCAGATGGGATTCTTAAACTGTTATTTCACCGTTTCCAAGAAAAGGCCTAAAAGGATCAATCTAACTTAAGTGAGACTGAGATGGCTGGGCTAATACGAACCATTGAACAGGTGAAAAGGACGTTGGACAGCCGGCGGATTATAAGGACATGGCAGATGATGTTTGGCATAAGAAATCGATCTACTTTGTAATTACATACCTTCTGCATTTTATTTCAATGTAATAGGATTTCTCTTCATTTAGGGGGAGATTGTTAGTATTTGAAAAATGTAGAAAAGCCCATGAGGCCCATGAAGTAGGCTTAGCCTATAAATAGGCTATTTGTCCCATGGGCGTGTATCACTTTTGACGTAGGAGCCATTTATGCAATATCAATCTTAACGTGAAGTGTGTAGCTCTCTCTCTCTCTCTCAATATTCATCTCACTATTGATTACTTCAAGATTCATTGGTCATTGATTACATTTTTCAAATGTGTCTCGTACGTCGATGCGCTCTTGGTTCCTTAGCTAGAGCTACTGCACCCTCATTGTTACAAAAGATCTCAATACGGTTAGCAATGCTAGGAACAACTCCAAGATCTTGAATGAATTTCTTCATCCAGACAGCTTCCTTAGCAGCCTCGCTTGCAGCAATATACTCTGACTCTATGGTTAAATTGCCCACGGTATCTTGCTTGGAACTTCTCCAACTTATTGCTCCACTATTTAACAAGAATACAAATCCCGATTGAGACCGCCAATCATCCTTGTCCGTCTAGAAGCTAGCATGAGAATATCCAGTGACTTTGAGCTCCTCCGATCCACCGAACACTAAAAACATCTCCTTAGTCCTCCGAAGATACTTAAGGATGTTTTTAACAGCAATCAATGACTTTGACCAGGGTTAGCCTGATATAGGCTTGTCATGCTCAAGGCATACGACACATCAGACCGAGTACATAGAATAGCATACATGACCGATCCCACTGCTAAAGCGTGTGTAGCATACATGCCATACCATGCAACATAGGCAAATTCCATTTTTGGAATCTTGCATCTTGAACCTCTTCAACACTTTATCTATGTATGTTCTCTGGCTCAAACCAATGAGTCTTTTAGATCTATCTCTATAGATCTTTATCCCCAAAATACACGCTGCTTCTCCCATGTCTTTCATAGAGAAGCAACTCCCAAGCCAGGTTTTCACTTCCTGCAAGGTAGTCACGTCAGTTCATATGTGTAGTATGTCATCTACATACAAGACAAGGAAAACAACAGTCCTCCCACTAGCCCTGACATATACACAAGGTTCATCCTTGCTTTTAGAAAAGCCAAACTCTTTGACCTTTTCATCAAAGCAAATGTTCTAACTCCGAGATGCTTGCTTAAGACCATAAATGGACCTCTTAAGCTTGCAGACTTTATTAGGATATTTGGGATGTACGTAACCATCTGGTTGTGACATGAACACCTCCTATGCGAACTTCCCGTTAAGGAAGGCAGTCTTGACATCCATCTGCCATATTTCGTAATTGTAATTATGCAGCGATAGCCATTAATATACTAATAGACTTTATCATAGCCACTGGAGAAAAAGTTTCATCATAGTCTACACCATGAGTTTGAGTGAAACCCTTTGCAACCATTCGGGCTTTGAATGTGTCGACCTTCCTATCCATGTTAGTCTTCATTTTGAAGACCCATTTGCACTTTACTGGCTTATGGCAGGGTACTGGATCAACCAAGTCCTAAACTTGATTATCCGACATGGATTGCATCTCACTGTCTATTGCCTCCTTCCACCTAGCAGACTCAGGACCCGCTACGGCTTCCCGGTAGTTGGTTGGTTCACTATGATCCACCAATAGTTCGTCGCCCTTGGATATGAGGAACCCATATCTTTCTGGCTCATTACGAACTCTACCAGATCTACGGAGCACTAATGGCTATGTGTAACACCCGCAAACCTGGGCTAGTAAATTAGCAGGTTGGCGGTACGTGTTTAATTTTATTTTAATTATTTATGTGTTATTTTAAGTTAATTGGTTAATTAAATTTACTAATTGAGAATACATATATATGTTAATATATATATATATATATTAAAGTCACTGGAAATGAAAAGAAATAAATAGTATGTATGTATGGTATGTTGTGTATGTATGTATGTATGCATGTATTTGAAGGTATTCGTTTAGCACAATCAAGTAGCAACGGAAGCAAAGTATAGAACAAAAATTCAAAGCCAAGCAAATGAATACTTCCATGGACCAAAATCTAACCATAAAATTGCAACTAAACAAATAAACAAGATAGGAAGAATTGTACCACAAAGCTAAGCAAAAATCTGTTGTCAAGTTGTGAGAATCCAACCAAGAATTCCTCCAATAAAGTCCACTCCAAGTTGTGTTGATTCCCAAATGCTAGTTAGTTGGTGTTAGACACCAAAGCAACAATCTAGTGTATATCTTGCTTTCTTGTGCACCAAAAAGGATCACCAAGAAGAAGAACAACTTAGAGAGAATATGAACATGAACTAATTCATTGAACCACCCAAAAGTTTATTCTTTTGCAGAGAAAAATGTAGCCTCTTTGTCTACCAATTAAATTGACATAAAACACCATTAAACATAGTGTTTAAGGCTGTTAATTCTGTTGTTACAGCGAACGTACACGGCCCGTGTTCATCAACACGGCCGTGTATGCCCAAAGTCTACGGCCCCAAATGGGCTAAGATGGCCCGTGTCTAATAGGCTAGACACGGCCCGTGTTAAGCTACACGGCCGTGTAGGCCCAAACTACACGACCTTGAATTGGGCCAAAACGCCCCGTGTCTGGTGGATTGGACACGGCCCATGTTCATCGACACGGCCCGTGTACTATCCTGCCAAAACACATTTTGGCCTTCTCCTCTCTTTTGCTTGATCACGTTGCTGGAATGAATACTCAGTGTGTGACCCAATAGGCCTATACCTCATCGGTAGTGTTATTAACTCGTGTGTGTCAGCGGGCATATACCAACAGACTCCCACTTGCACGTGACACAACTACGAAAAATAACATTAACATAGAGCGGCCTCTACCAAGACATCTATGCTCCCAAGTCAGTATAGGGTATGCCACTCTTGACAAGATCTCAATCATAAAATGATTGTCCTAAAGATAAATGAACATGTACACCCCTTTGTTCGCAATATCCTATGTGAACACAAGGCATGGAATATAGTCAACCTTCAGAGCGTTCACGATTAAGTTTCTCGATTCTAGATTAGCGGTGACCAACAAACCAAATAACATTAATCCATCATCAATATAACTTGAGCACGACCATGCATATGAACGTCAACACTCAATCATCGAGGGGCCCATAGATATCTTCTCTATCCATAGAGGAACAAATTCCTTTCGACTACATAGTCTCGCCACATAGATAATACTCCACCCAATCATCTCCCTTATAACGACCAGTTACGGACCGCGTTAGAAACGATCAAAGCAAAGCAGACCTATGCTTTGGGATCACATGTATCTCTAGTTTAAGGATGAAATGTCATTATCATCCCGAGTTACTTATGACTAAAACCATGAAGTGAACTCGAGTGCGGGTCCTCCAATCACTTGAAACCCCTTTCAAGTATAGGCAAGAATCACGTTTATCGAAACCAATTCTTTACCTCAATCTTAATTCATACTTCCTTCCCACAAAATATGACCGATTGTGGAGATTTAAAGATTGTAAAACAACCTTGGGAAGAGAATAAACATGCAAAGATAGAACACAATAAAGACTAAATGTAAGTAACCACAACATGCGTATATATAGATCTCTACTATATAAATCGAAACAAACATTAGTAACATTACTACTTAACGTTCCCAAATACATAATGGTCCAAACATAAATTAAAAATCAATCTAAACCAAGCCATGAGAAAATCTAACACCTATTGCAATAGTGTGAGAATCATGAGAAGCTTGTGACAACAGTTTAGTAAACGGATCGGCCAAATTGCCTTCCGAGGTTACTCTACTAATAGCGACTTCACCACTTTCAACCATCTCTCTGATCAAGTGGTAATTTCGAGGTATATGCCTCGTTCTCTTGTTATCTCTTGGTTACTTTGCTAAGGCTACCGCACCCTCATTGTCACAAAAGATCTCAATAGGGTCGGAGATGCTTGGAACCACTCCAAGGTCTCGGATTGTAACACCACTTTTCCAAATTAGATTTAAAAACATTATCATACGAGTTAGCATCAAAAAGTTATCAGAGTTTCACAAAAATACAGTTTCTAAACATACATGTGCTAACATTTTCAAAAGTAGTGTCAAAGTTTTCTTCTTAAAAAAATCAGGAGCTATCCAGCTAATCTCTTCACTGGGCCTTACCCTTGCTAGAACTTGCATCACCTGCAACATGCAATACTGATACATAAGCTAACGCTTAGTGAGCATACTAACTGAACATAACAACATAAAACAGGAGTAAAATCTCCCCAGGATGAATCGCATCCAAACTGTAACAACAGGAGTAAAGTCTCCTCAGGATGTCTCGCATCCAAGCTGTAATACCTGCAAACCTGCACAACTGTTACTATGCTAGGGTTTATCCACACCTCAGGGTGGAATATCCCCAGCTCTTTACTTGGGTATAAAGAGCTCGATATACCCCTTTTCACTTTCTGGGATACACAGCTACGCTTGCACATACTGAGTATCCTCTGTGCCGGGCTTATCTACACCTCGTAGGTGTTGCCTATCCCAGCTTCTCTTCGTATACAGATCAGTATATACCCTGTTTAAACAGGAGTAACAACTCCCCAGGATGCCTCGCATCCGACTCATAGGAGTAACAATTCCCCAGGATACCTCGCAGTCGACTCACAGATAAAACACATAACAGTTTTATCATACAGTTCAACAATTATAATCATGTATTGCTCATGCTAAAGAATAGTATACTCATGGCAAGGCTATATATATGTACTTGCATCATATATTCATATCATATATCATATCATATCATCTGCTGAACGTATACATACACTAACTCACATGTACTTACTCTGCTTTAGTATACAACTACACCATCCCGGCGTGGCTGTATACCATAACACTGTACTTGGTACAAATTTACACCTCGCGCATACTTTGTACCCTGCTGCTTTATTGAATATCTATAACATTGATATCTTATAACACAAATATCATGCTATCTAAATCATAGCCATATGCTAAACATGCTAAAGGACTAGTACACTCACCTGGTAACTGTGTAGAATGCTAATCAGATAACTTTTCCTGTCAAGTCTTCAAATACCTTCCTGTATTAGAGATGAAGCTAAACATCATAAACTGTACAAACTGAACTGAGAAAGGGGCTACACGGGCCGTGTAATCCTACACGAGCCGTGTACCCTGCATAATACACGACTACTCTTGGCCACATGCCCTGTGCTGACACATCACCCTACACGGGCCGTGTTACCCTACACGGGCCGTGTACCCTTTATGCTACACGACCATGTATCCCTACATGGCCTGTCACCGCCTTTGACCTCTACACGGGCTGTGTAACCCTACACGGGCCGTGTACCTTACATACTACACGACCATGTTACCAACATGGCCTGCCACCGTCTTACAAACTTGTACACGGGCCGTGTGCACCTACACGGGCCGTGTACACGACCGACCTGCAGTTTCTGTGATGAACACAACTGCTGTTCTTGGTCCAAATCTTATTTAAAATCATTCCCAGAACTTACAATTCCATTTATATCAATCTGTAATTGCTAAACATCAACTAAAACATCATTACTAACAATACTCAATGATTTCACCTTTGAAATCACCTTCTTGACTCATAACACATAAAACTCACAACAAGAATACATACCTTGCTACTGATAATCACTTGGTTGTGTTGCTACACTCTAAATCTATTGTTCTTTATCAGAGAATTCAAAGGAATTGGCTGCACAATGAAGGTTTGACTTACTAAGTCAAACTACACTTTCATATATATAATAGAACTTTTAAAGAATTACCAACTAGCCCTTAAACTTATCATGTTTCAAACTAACAACTTTAGCCCCTATAGTTTTATAAACACCTCTAACTTTAAATAACTCTTAGCCATAACAACTTTTGAACTTTGGGGCGTTACAACTCTTCCCCACGTGGAACGATTTCGTCCCCGAAATCTACTGTACACATAACTCTATATCACACTAAGCTGAATACTACAGTAGCGCACTAGCGGTAGTCTTATTTCTCCTCATCTCTGAATGCTATCTCAGCGCACTGACGATAGTCTTACATCACATACTATCCGCTACCGAGGTAGACGGTCTGCAACATACTGATCATGAAACACTTATCACTCATAACATGACACCCATACACTCAAGTGTGATCTGAACTCTTTCTGTATCTTCACTGTACCTTTACAAGTTCTATTCATTCTTTACATAAACTCTTAACCCCTTTCTCTCTAAAATAGCTACTGGCTGTTTTATATAACTAATCATCTCATCCACTAGCATATCATATAGAGGAACAACTACTGATTCATCTGCTAACCACCCCCAAGGGTGGAACATCTCTCGTAATTCCAGTCTGTATGCTAGTTTATCCCATCTTGCAATGAACCACTAACTTTCTACCATGGTGCCATTCTTAACAATACATACACATCAATTTGGAACTCTAACAGTGATCTCCTCTTATTTGCATTCCTTTTTTGTCTATTCTGAACTACTTTACACTGCTCACATATCTACAATATACTCACGTCTTTTACTGTACCATTTCCGTACTGCTCAACTCTCTATGACCAACTTTACCCCAACAAACCGAGGTCTTACACTTTAGCTCGTATGGTAACATACCAACACCTAAATAGTAACCGTTACTATAAAAGAACTCTGCTAATGGTAAATAGGAATCCCAACTACCCCTGACATTAACAACACATGACCCAAGTCTGTCCTCTTATATCTGTATCTTTCTCTCATTTTGTTCTTCCTCCTGAGGGTGGAATACTGCACTGAGGTGTAACATAACCTCTACATCTAGCTACTATCTCTTTCAAATAAACGTCTATCATTCTTTATGAAGAATGCACTTCCTTTACTGGAATAGAGTTTACCTTTTTTTTTGAGTCTATCAGTTACTTCTCATATAACATCAAGCCTCCAAGGAGTTCCATGTAATCTGAAAATTAAATTTACTATAACTTCCTCATTGTTTCTGCATAGCTTCTGTCTTTCTGTTCAGAACATGTGCTTCTATACTGGTTTTAGCCGTACAACTGTTGTTAATTTTGAATCATGAGTTGGGGAAGTTGCTTTCATGATTCTTTAACTATTGGAAAACATATACTTTAACTTTTCCTTTTGCATAACCCAACCCCCATTAAAAGGCATCATTCTAGACTACCCCACCTTTCATTTCATTTAACAAGGTTAATACTAAAGCTTTATATCATTCATGCTTTAACCTACCAACCACATACCACTGATCCTCATTTATTTTGAATTCTATGCTTTCTCTAGTCAACCAGGTTCGGGTATTGCTATCTTAGCGAAATCTTGGATAAAGCGTATATAGTATCCAGCAAGCCCGAGGAAACTTCTAACTTCCGTAGGGTTCTGAGACGGTTCCCACTTCATCACAGCTTCTACTTTAGTAGGATCTACCTTAATCCCAGTTTGATTGATATGATGACCCAAAAACTACACCTCTCTTAACCAAAAACTCACACTTGGATATGAGCACCATGTGCTTCTGAAAGCTGTCTTGGATACATCCTCATTTCTAATCCTGAGCTGATGATAACATAACCGTAAATCTATCTTTGAAAACCATGATGCATTATGGAGTTGATCGAACAAATCATCTATTCTAGGATGTGGGTACTTATTTTTAATTGTCACCTTATTAAGCTCTCTGTAGTCTATACACCCTCTAAATGTGCCATCTTCCTTTTTCACAAACAGAACCTGTGCACCCCACGGTGAAGTGTTGGGCCGAATAAAACCTTTATCCGTCAATTCATTCAATTGCTTCATCACTTGCTGTATATCTGAAATCTGCTACTACTTTTACTTTCCCTGCTAAAATCTCCACAAAAGATGATAATGTTGTACCACAAGGGACTAGATACTTCCTTACTTCCACTAACAAACAAGGATATTGGTTCTTATAATTTTACCTTTACTAAACCGTTCTTCCCCACTTGGGGTCTGAACCAGTACTGTTCTCTATTCACTGACTACCTTAACTTGATACAGGCTCAACCAATGCCTACCAACAACTGCTCGAAACTCTTTTATCACGATTGGCACAAATTTGATGGGGAAACTAGCAATTGTCTATCTTTATCACATCATCCTTACACCTACTATTCTCAGAAGTAGTTTTATCATCTGCTACTTCTTCCTCAAGAGGGGATTCTGTAAAATGGAATGAAACACACAACTGCCACTACATCCAATTCTACTGCTCCTCCATAGCCATAAGCTTCATTTTCATTTACCCGTCCCTACCCTTGCTAAAAGAGAGTGGTGGAAGAGGATTCCTGTGCTTTTCTCTAAAGCTATTAACTTAGGGCAATAAGCTCAATATGCCCAACCGGTAAAATGATAACATCCTTAAAGCGAATTCTAACAATTTCTAGGTACATGCCTCTGCTTTTCACACTTTCACATATCTGAATAAGGAACTAGCCTTCCCCGTTGTAGTACAATCACTAATCTCTCGCTTAACATATTTGCTAGCTTACCCTTTCACTTTTCCATTTGTCAATTCCTACCTGACCAATTACTGTTCTCTCTTTTATACCAAACTCATTCGTTGTGCTACAAGTAACCATTCTAAACTTTTTTCAGATATCATTTATAAGTATCGAAATATGTCACTACATTCTATATGCTCAATAATAATACACTCTAAAAAAATGAGTTATTTCTATTGTAACATCCGCAAACCCGGGCTAGTTGATTAGCGGGCTAGCGGCAGATGATCTCGTATTTAAATTGCGTAAGTCGATTATATGAATAAATGAATCAATATTTGATTGAATTGAATGTATATGTTTATGAAAATATATAATTGTGTTACTGGAATAAAAAGAAAAAGAAAAAGATATGTATGTTATGTATGTGCATGTAAGTAGGTATGCATGGATGAATGTTGTATGAAAGAAAGAATATTTGACACGTCCTGCTTTGAATAAAAGGAAGTATGTATACGTGGGTTACAAAGTATCTGCACATAGTAAAGTGTGAAAGTGTGTGTTGGTTAAAACCACCTTTGAAGAAAGCTAGAAAACTTGGATTTTCAAGAAGAGGATTTGGTGATTCATAATTCAAACTGAAGATTTGTATGTATTCATATGATGTTACACATTGTTTTGATGTGTTTATATGTTGAAATACATGCTAGAATGAAGAACTACCATGATAGGAGCTTAAAGCTCAAAACTTGATATATGGGTTACGTTGAATAATGAGTTTCAATTGGATTTGATCAGATATATATGTTTGTTATGATGTTATATGAAGTTTCATGGGTGTTGGAAGTGATTTGGATTGAGAAAATGGAAGTTGGAAATGAAATATATAAGAGAAGTTGGTTGGAAATCCGATAGTTTATGAAGAAGAAAACTGGAACGCGACGCGACACCCTAAAATCCGGATCCTTTGAAATCCGATAGAAGCAAATCCGAGAGACCAAATCCGAGAAACCCAACAATCCGGAACCCGGAATCCGATACCCAAATCCGCATGCGTCGCGGCGCGACGCAAGAGCTTGTCGCGACGCGATAGGCCTATTTTAAGAAAATTGTTTGTTTTTGTTATGTATTTGTGTGGGATGTGATGGGTTATTGTTTATATGATTATTGTAAGTTGTTTACAAGTTATATAGAGATATAAATATATATTTTGGATATATATTTATCAGAGATTGACTTCGGTTTGTTGTGTTCTCAGGATTTGCAAAGAGTCAGTGACATTAGACAACTGAGCAAACGGGAACGTGGACTGAGGTGAGTGGAAGTGTACTCACGAGTGGTGATGGTGGTAACATTTGTGGTTACATGTTTTGAGATATATTTATGATTTTGAGATGACATGATAGACTGTTGAGTCTGAGTTGCCTTGCTAGACTGTTGAGTCTGAGTTGCCTTGCTAGACTGTTTAGTCTGAGTTGCCTTGCTAGACTGTTAAGTCTGAGTTGCTTTGCTAGACTGTTTAGACTAAGATGCCATGCTAGACTCTTAAATCCAAGATGCCATGATGAACTGTTTAAGTTGAATTGCCAGTATGGAATGTGTTACTTGATATGTGTCGACAGACTGTGTAAATGTGATTCGTTGATTGTTGCTTGTTGATTGGGATTGTTTGGATTGTTGCGTGGCCAGTGCACATGGTTAATTATGTGTGCACGTGGCGAGTCCTGTACGCATGGTTAATTATATGCGTGCATGGTTGGGGGTTAGCTATCGCATGTTTTGGGCTGGGCTATCTACTATTGGTTGCACAGTTCTAGACTTTCTATGCATTTTTTGCAGTAGAAGGGGCTTTAACTGTACCTAGTAGCAAATATCTAACGGTAAACCTTTGCTTTGGCCTGCATCGGTTCCTCTAGAGATTGGATTGGCTTGTGATTGATTGTTTGATCTGTTGAGATTGGTTCGCTTGTGCAGTTGGTGATTGCTTGTGCCTGTTTATTGAGGATGCTTGTTTGTATCTTCCATTCACTAAGCTTTGTGCTAATTCCCCTCAGTTGATTGTTTTTGCAGGTCTGGCTGTTTAGCTTTGTTTTGGGGGAAGAGAAATTTGACCAATGCTCTGATATTATGTTTTGAGAAGAGACGAGCCACGTTTGTAAATATTTTGTAACACAACTTGACGTGATGTTTGTGAACAGTACTTTGTACTTTGTATTTGATTAAATGAAATCAGTTAACGCTTCCGCAGCGATTTAAAAAAAATTGCTTGAGAATTTACGGTGTTACAAGTTGGTATCAGAGCCTTGGTTTGGCGTGTAGGCACGGCTAGAGTGTTGCATTCCCAAATCTTGGCTCGTGTTGGGTCAAACTTTCCTTGGGGGAATTAGAGTGAATTGGTGAAGCTGTTTGTAGTTAGTATGTTATGTACTAACAGTTTATCTAATGAGATTGTGAGATACTGTGGATATGATGAACAGACAGGTATGGCTGACAGAGATACCCCTGCTGATCCTCCTGTAACCCAAACGGTGGTTGAGACCTCAGTGATTGATACTGTGGATATGATGAATCGCGTGGGTACTTCAGGTTACGAACCGGAAAATGATCGAGAGGCATATATTCGCAAGTTAGAGGATGAACTTCAGGAACTCAGAGATATAGTTCGTGATATCGGAAGAGAGAGGATTAATCCGAATATGTCATCACATATACCAACAACTGTTGTTACCAAACCTACTACTTTACCGGTTACTGCTCCGTTTCCTCCGGTAACTCAAGTGACGCAACCGTTATTTTTCAATCCTTTCACTTTACAGGGAGACTATCCTTTTGGATATCTGGGATTTAAGCAACCTTGTTCGTACAAGCAATATTTGGATTGTAAACCATCAAGATATCATGGGAGTACTGATCCGAACGAGACTTTGAATTGGTTGCGAGAGATAGTAAGAACTCTTGATGCGTGCAATTATGAGGATGAATCCAGAGTTAAATTTGTGACTTGTATGCTCAAAGGTGATGCGATGGTATGGTGGGATTCATTAACTGGGCATTTTACTGAAGCACAACAGGAAAGTATTACTTGGAATCAATTTCAAGAGAAGCTGTGCGAGCAATATTGTAGTTCATTTGAGATTGAGAAAATCAGGAAAGAGTTTAAGGAGTTGAGGATGACAAGAGACATGACACTGGATGATTTGATTAAACAATTCAATTAGAGGTTGCGATTTGTGAAACAGTGGGTTCCAGATGAAGCAACAAAGATACAACATTTTGTGGGAGCTTTACTTCTAGAATATCGAAGTACTACCAGATGGGAAAGTACCTTATCACAAGCGTTTAATCTAGCCAAGACGGCTGAGGGTGATGGAAAGGCAAGAGATAGAATGAATAGAGAGTGTATCTTGCAACATAAATCAATGATTGGACGTGTAGAAGAATCGAAATAAGAAATCTAAGACAAGTGGATCTAAACAAAGTTCATTGTGGTGCCGCCGGTGTAGATTTGTTCATACGGGGCCTTGCACACCTCAGACTTTGCGTTGCATCCAATGTGTATTGTTTGGACATGAGATCAAGGAATGTGGTTTCTCTCAAGCTATGTGTTGGAATTGTCAAAAAGAGGGTCATCATACGAATGAATGTACAGAGGAAAGGAAAATGGGGTCGGGGCCAGGAGTGGATGCAGGTGAGGGATCCTCGTCAGCAGTTGGACGAAAGAGAAGGAACCCTTATGTGCGAGAGGGTAGAAATTTTGATATGATGAATGATGACGATATTGATATCAATGATGATATGACAGGTACGTTTTGATAACTTCTATAATTATGCGTATGTTTATTAACTTTAGAGTTAATTGTTGATGCTTGATGCCTGTGTGTGCTAAGTGTATATGCTTACTTCTGAAAGAGCATGATTCTTTAGAAGTAAAGATAATTAATAATATGTTATCGTGAAAGTATCTGGTATTAATGTCAGGAAATGATATGATGGTGCATATGTGAAATGTGAAATGTGAATTGAGTATGATATGCTAAGGAAAGAATATTCCAAATTAGTTAAAATTGCATGTTATGCAATGTGTTGTACAACTGTTCTGTAATTGGTATATGTTTTAGCATGCTGTGTTTGTATATACGTATATATGTGTTTATATGTTATGCGAAGATGAGGGGAAGAGAATAAATTGTAGAGTCTGGGAAGAAATTGGTGTTAACCAAGAGATGTTTTGATGAAGATATGATTGAGATTATGAACTATTAAATCTACTGGGTAAAGATAATCGATGATGATGAATGATGAATCTGAAGAGATTAGGGTATGTTGAAATATGGAAACTGTTGGATCAATTAATGAAGTTATGCTATGGGATTAAAGAGTGATTTATGTTTTATAATAAAGATTTTGAGAAGAATGATTTAATTCATGCCTTTAAGACTGTACATGATATGTTTGCATTGATTATGTGAGAAGTGTTGATTGTAAAGAATGGTATGTGTGATTGACATGCGTATTAAAAGAAGAAGTGAATGCTTATATACAGATGAATTGAATATACGACAGAGATAGAGTTCATAATGAATAGAAGAATGTGAATGAGGGATTGGAATATTATTTGGGTAGAATAATTGCTAGTAGGCATGTGAAAATACGAGGGAGTTTATGATAATAACACTAGAGTTATGTGGATTGAAGTATACGCAACTTGATGAATGGAATTGAAATTGCCTTTACTGGAAATTGATGACTTAATGATTGAAATATGAGAAAGAGATTGATTGTTACAAATTGGGTAAATCTGAAATGTACAAGATTGTTTGAGTAAAAAATGTAACTGACATTTAATTATAAGAAGTTATGTATGTGAAAGAAGTGACTAAATAACAATGATTATTTGTGAACTGAAGACATATGTGATTTGAAGAATGATGTAATGACTTGAGCATAAGGAATGAAGACTTTTGAATTTATACATGAATTGCCTTTGCTAGGAAAATGCCTTAGCTTGGAATTGGAAATTTGATTCGAACAGGACTTATGGAACTAGATTGCCAGTGCACTTGGAAGGGCTAAATGATATAATGCCATACAAAGTATTTAATTGATGAATTACTAAAGGAATGAACATGATGTAGAAAATGAGTTAAGGCAGAGTATTAAAGATTTATGAACTGTTGAGATGACTTAATATACCAAAATGATGGAAGTGAGCTGCAATGAAGTTTATACGTGATTTACCTTACATAATGGAATCTGAATATATATATGGGTAATTGCCAGTAAGACGGCATTGTTGAGCAGAATTGCGTACTGACGAGCTAAGTTGAGATATCAGAATGATTGTGAAAACCAGTTACGATGGTGTTGACACCCGATTTATTATATGAGAAGGAATTTGGATATATCACGAGTGATTATTGATTGATCAGTAAGATAAACTAGTATGATATCACCAGTGGGATGGTCTTGGTTGGGCAAATTATATTGTGACAAGATGATTTGAAGACATGATGTTTTATATGTTGAGACTGTTGATGAAACATTGAGATGTAGTAAATAATTTTTAAATGATTGTATTACAGGGATTGAGACGTGAAATAAACAGTACGACTGAATCCTCATGGATAGTGCAGTAGAAGAGCTGTGCAGATATGTAAATGAACTTTTGTTTGTATTGGATTTTGATGTTTCGTGGAATTTATAAACAATTGATTAGACTGACACGATGAATTTTATCAAGTGGATGTTAACATGTCAATTGTGAGTGGTTATGTGAATATCGGAGTAATGTACCGACATGTTCGTTGAAAGTAAGAAGAAAGCGATATGTGAGTATTTTACATGACAGACAGTGAATGAAATGTACATGAAATTTGTTTATTCAGATAAACAGGGTACTATGAGTGAGTATTCAAGAGATGCATTGAACTTGACTATATGCTTGAATGTGAAAGAGAATGAGTTGAAAGACAGACTAATTGAATCTATGAGTTACGTGTTGAGTTTAATGTGGAACTGAAGAAGAGGTTTGAAGGATAAATTGATAAAGAACTAATGATAGTAAGCTGAGAAAGATATGTAGAAAGAAATTATTGTGGCTGATAATGAGATGAAGCTATGTATGAGTTATAATTGAATTGACAATCAGTGATGAATGAATATGAAATGTGGAGAATTTGTTTGATGTGTACTATAGGATTCCGAGGACGGAATCCCCTAAAGGAGGGAAGATTTGTAACATCCGCAAACCCGGGCTAGTTGATTAGAGGGCTAGCGGCAGATGATCTCGTATTTAAATTGCGTAAGTCGATTATATGATTAAATGAATCAATATTTGATTCAATTGAATGTATATGTTTATGAAAATATATAATTGTGTTACTGGAATAAAAAGAAAAAGAAAAAGATATGTATGTTATGTATGTGCATGTAAGTATGTATGCATGGATGAATGTTGTATGAAAGAAAGAATATTTGACACCTCCTGCTTTGAATAAAAGGAATTATGTATACGTGGGTTACAAAGTATCTGCACATAGTAAAGTGTGAAAGTGTGTGTTGGTTAAAACCACCTTTGAAGAAAGCTAGAAAACTTGGATTTTCAAGAAGAGGATTTGGTGATTCATAATTCAAACTGAAGATTTGTATGTATTCATATGATGTTACAGATTGTTTTGATGTGTTTATATGTTGAAATACATGCTAGAATGAAGAACTACCATGATAGGAGTTTAAAGCTCAAAACTTGATACATGGGTTACGTTGAATAATGAGTTTTAATTGGATTTGATGAGATATATATGTTTGTTATGATGTTATATGAAGTTTCATGGGTGTTGGAAGTGATTTGGATTGAGAAAATGGAAGTTGGAAATGAAATATATAAGAGAAGTTGGTTGGAAATCCGACAGTTTATGAAGAAGAAAATTGGAACGCAACGCGTCGCGGCGCGACACCCTAAAATCCGGATCCTTTGAAATCCAATAGAAGCAAATCCGAGAGACCAAATCTGAGAAACCCAAGAATCCGGAACCCGGAATCCGATACCCAAATCCGCATGCGTCGCGGCGCGACGCAAGAGCTTGTCGCGACACGATAGGCCTATTTTAAGAAAATTGTTTGTTTTTGTTATGTATTTGTGTGGGATGTGATGGGTTATTGTTTATATGATTATTGTAAGTTGTTTACAAGTTATATAGAGATATAAATATATATTTTGGATATATATTTATCAGAGATTGACTTTGGTTTGTTGTGTTCTCAGGATTTGCAAAGAGTCAGTGACATTAGACAACTGAGCAAACGGGAACGTGGACTGAGGTGAGTGGAAGTGTACTCACGAGTGGTGATGGTGGTAACATTTGTGGTTACATGTTTTGAGATATATTTATGATTTTGAGATGACATGATAGACTGTTGAGTCTGAGTTGCCTTGCTAGACTGTTGAGTCTGAGTTGCCTTGCTAGACTGTTTAGTCTGAGTTGCCTTGCTAGACTGTTAAGTCTGAGTTGCCTTGCTAGACTGTTTAGACTAAGATGCCATGCTAGACTCTTAAATCCAAGATGCCATGATGAACTGTTTAAGTTGAATTGCCAGTATGGAATGTGTTACTTGATATGTGTCGACAGACTGTGTAAATGTGATTCGTTGATTGTTGCTTGTTGATTGGGATTGTTTGGATTGTTGCGTGGCCAGTGCACATGTTTAATTATGTGTGCACGTGGCGAGACCTATACGCATGGTTAATTATATGCGTGCATGGTTGGGGGTTAGCTATCGCATGTTTTGGGCTGGGCTATCTACTATTGGTTGCACAGTTCTAGACTTTCTATGCATTTTTTGCAGTAGAAGGGGCTTTAACTGTACCAATTAGCAAATATCTAACGGTAAACCTTTGCTTTGGCCCGCATCGGTTGCAGGTTCTGCAGAAGATTGGATTGGCTGGTGATTGATTGTGTGATCTGTTGAGATCGGTTCGCTTGTGCAGTTGGTGATTGCTTGTGCCTATTTATTGAGTATGCTTGTTTGTAGCTTCCATTCACTAAGCTTTGTGCTAATTCCCCTCAGTTGATTGTTTTTGCAGGTCTGGCTGTTTAGCTTTGTTTTGGGGGAAGGGAAATTTGACCAATACTCTGATATTATGTTTTGAGAAGAGACGAGCCACGTTTGTAAATATTTTGTAATACAACTTGATGGGATGTTTGTGAACAATACTTTGTAATTTGTATTTGATTAAATGAAATCAGTTAATGTTTCCGCAGCGATTTAAAAAAAATGGCTTGAGAATTTACAGTTTTACATCTTTCAACCTTCTGGTGATATCATTCACCGCTTTTGTCATCTGTCGTAGGTCTAAAAACTCCTCTATAATCTTATCTTTTCAAGCTGATCGGTGCAAATTGCACCTCTAACACTTCTTTATACTCAGCCCTAATCATTTCGTCCATCTGCACCTTCTCTTTCCTTGGTAACAACAAGGTTTACTGATCTTTTGCTGTTCCACATAATAACTTTAAATCGTACATAACTTTTCATTTTACTAGATACCCAACTATGTGGTATGCCTCTTACGTCTCTGCTTGCTAACTATTACTCACAATCGAATCTGTAACCTCCTCCAAGAAGACGTACTTTGCCTGCTAGAAATCTCTGTAAGTACACCCTATCTCTTATAACTAATCCATTCTGGCCTTGATTCTCTCAATTCTTTGAACATACATCATTGCAGCCTACATCGTTGCATCTACTCGTTTTATAACATCATTTCCAGACTTTCTTACACTTGCTCAACCACTTGGTTGCTTATTCAAGGAACATTTATCTGTAGGCTTTACCCTACTCTGCATCTATTGTCTCTTTTACCATACTGTTCTCATATTCTTGCAGTTCCTCTATAACTCGAATCTTTCACATACTACCCGCAGTGCTAATGGTTGGGATAGGAATTGCATCTGAATTATACATGTCTCAAACTTTTCTACATACTTTCTTCTGAAAATCAGAAATCATTAACATACAATACAATAACAACTTTCTCTCTACTATCACAGGTATATTGGTCTACATACACATACTATCAAACACATAATCCGCGGGGTCCATCATGATCTTGTTGAGTTTAAGTATGTACCATGTGTTTATAATA
The DNA here is from genome assembly GCA_038502395.1 of Dittrichia graveolens. Classification (NCBI taxonomy): domain Eukaryota; kingdom Viridiplantae; phylum Streptophyta; class Magnoliopsida; order Asterales; family Asteraceae; genus Dittrichia; species Dittrichia graveolens. The sequence goes on from JARJIL010000006.1 coordinate 34,558,943, forward strand.
ATATAGGCCCTACATTATTATGAACACACTATACTTTACCTATTCTCAACTTAACCAATCAGATTCCCGCTTCATAACATTTAACACTTAGCCACATAACTGTTGTACATGCATAAACAGGCTAACTCATACTCAATATGTAAAACAGATATCCGTCATAATCTTCTATTAACCGTATGCTCACCAAGGTTTATTGCCCCAGAGATAGCCCCAATTAATCTCAAAACCATGGTTTAAGTTTAGACATCACACTCATGTGTGCCGAAATTCCTTAAACCTTGGCTCTGATACCAAGTTGTAACACCACTTTTCCAAATTAGATTTAAAAACATTATCTTATGAGTTAGCACCAAAAAGTTATCAGAGTTTCACAAAAATACAGTTTCTAAACATACATGTGCTAACATTTTCAAAAGTAGTGTCAAAGTTTTCTTCTTAAAAAAATCAGGAGCTATCCAGCTGATCTCTACACTGGGGTCTTACCCTTGCTGGAACCTGCATCACCTGCAAAATGCAATACTGAAACATAAGCTAATGCTTAGTGAGTATACTAACTGAACATAACAACATAAAACAGGAGTAAAATCTCCCCAGGATGAATCGCATCCAAACTGTAACAACAGGAGTAAAGTCTCCTCAGGATGTCTCGCATCCAAGCTGTAATACCTGCAAACCTGCACAACTGTTACTATGCTAGGGTTTATCCACACCTTAAGGTGGAATATCCCCAACGCTTTACTTGGGTATAAAGAGCTCGATATACCGCTTTTCACTTTCTGGGATACACAACTACGCTTGCACATACTGAGTATCCTCTGTGTCGGGCTTATCTACACCTCATAGGTGTAGCCTATCCCAGCTTCTCTTGGTATACAGATCATTGTATAACCTCTTTAAACAGGAGTAACAACTCCCCAGGATGCCTTGCATCCGACTCACAGATAAAACACATAACAGTTTTATCATACAGTTCAACAATTATAATCATGTATTGCTCATGCTAAAGAATAGTATACTCATGGCAAGGCTATACGTATGTACTTGCATCATATATTCATATCATATATCATATCACATCATACCATATCATATCATATCATCTGTTGAACATATACATACACTAACTCACATGTACTTACTCTGCTTTAGTATACAGCTACACCATCCGCGTGGCTGTATACCATAACACTGTACTTGGTACAAAGTTACACCAAGCGCATACTTTGTACCCTGCTGCTTTATTGAATATCTATAACATTCATATTTTATAACAGAAATATCATGCTATCTAAATCATAGCCATATGCTAAACATGCTAGAGGACTAGTACACTCACCTGGTAACTGTGTAGAATGCTAATCAGATAACTTTTGCTGTCAAGTCTTCAAATACCTTCCTGTATTAGAGATTAAGCTAAACATCATAAACTGTACAAACTGAACTGAGAAAGGGGCTACACGGGCCGTGTAAGCCTACACGAGCCGTGTACCCTGCATACTACACGACTACTCTTGGCCACATGCCCTGTGCTGACACATCACCCTACACGGGCCGTGTAACCCTACACGGGCCGTGTACCCTTTATGCTACATGACCATGTATCCCTACATGGCCTGTCACCGCCTTTGACCTCTACACGGGCCGTGTACCTTACATACTACACGACCATGTTACCAACATGCCCTGTCACTGTCTTACAAACTTGTACACGGGCCGTGTGCACCTACACGGGCCGTATACACGACTAACCTGCAGGGTCTGTGATGAACACAGCTGCTGTTCTTGGTCCAAATCATATTTAAAATCATTCCCAGAACTTACAATTCCAGTTATAACAATTTGTAACTGCTAAACATCAACTAAAACATCATTACTAACAATACTCAATGATTTCACCTTTGAAATCACCTTCTTGACTCATAACACATAAAACTCACAACAAGAATACATAACTTGCTACTAATAATCACTTCGTTGTGTTGCTACACTCTAAATCTGTTGTTCTTGATCATAGAATTCAAAGGAATTGGCTGCACAATGAAGGTTTGACTTACTTAGTTAAACTACACTTTCATATATATAATAGAACTAGCCACTGAACTTATCATGTTTCAAACTAACAACTTTAGCCCCTATAGTTTTATAAACACCTCTAACTTTAAATAACTCTTAACCATAGCAACTTTTGAACTTTGGGGCGTTACACAGATGAACTTCCATATCCATACATCTACTTTAGCAGCTTCACTTGCTGCAATGTATTCTGACTCAGTTGTAGAATCAGCTACTGTGTCTTGCTTTGAACTTCTCCAAGTAATGGCTCCACCATTTAATAGGTAAACAAACCCCGATTGTGATCGGCAGTCATCCCTATAAGTTTGTAAGCTAGCATCAGAGTAACCGTTTACTTTGAGCTCTTCCTCACTACCAGTGATCAAGAACATTTCTTTAGTCCTTCTAAGATACTTAAGAATGTTCTTTACCGCAACCCAATGGGCTTGCCCCGGCTTTCCCTGATATCTACTAGTCAAGCTCAAAGCGCATGACACATCAGGATGAGTACATAACATGGCGTACATGATCGAGCCCACGGCCGAAGCATATGATACTCGCTTTATTACTTCTAGTTCCTCTTGAGAACTAGGACATTGAGTCTTACTCAATATCACTCCATGTGACATAGGAAGATTACCTTTCTTGGAATCCTCCATCTTGAATCGTTTCAAGACTTTGTCAATGTATGTACTTTGACTCAACCCAAGAAGTTTTCTAGATCTATCTATATAGATCTTGATACCCATAATATATGTCGCTTATCCTAAGTCTTTAATCGAGAAACATTTTCCAAGCCAAGTTTTAACACGTTGCAAGGTTGGAATATCCTTTCCAATGAGTAGAATATCATCCACATATAAGACTAAGAAAACAACGGTGCTCCCACTAGCCCTAACGTATACACATGGCTCGTCTACACTCTTCGAAAAACCAAACTCTTTGATTTTCTCATCAAAGCATAGATTCCAACTACGAGATGCTTGTTTAAGTCCATAAATAGACTTCTTTAGTTTACACACTCTATTAGGATGCTTTGGATGTACAAAACCCTTAGGCTGCGTCATATACACCTCTTCGGAGAGCTTCCCACTAAGGAAGGCAGTTTTGACATCCATTTGCCATATTTCATAATCATGAAATGTGGCGATTGCCAAAAGTATCCTAATAGATTTCAACATGGCCACTGGGGGAAAGTTTCATCATAATCAAACCATGTGTCTGGGTGAAACCTTTAGCCACTAGTCGAGCTTTGAATGTGTTAACTTTTCCATCCATGTCGGTCTTCTAATTGAAGACCCATTTACACCCTATTGGTTTACAACCGGGTGTAGGAACAAGCAGTTCCCAAACCTGGTTATCCTCCATGGATTGCATCTCGTAATCCATGGCCTCCTTCCATTTAGCAGACTCGTGGCCCGCTGCCGCTTCGCGATAGTTGGTGGGCTCATTAAGATCCACCAATAGCTCGTCGCCCTCAGATATGAGAAACCCATATCTCTCTGGCTCATGGCGAGCTCTACCGGATCTACCGGGGGGGATGGATGTACGTTAGTCTCCGCATTGCCATGCTCAGACTCAACCTCACTAGGTTGTTGGCTAGTGCCAATGTGAGGTCTTTCATCCGTTGACCCTTTAACTTTCTCAAGGTCAATCTTGTTCCCACCTTGCTGATTGGATATTAATTCTCTTTCTAAAAAGACCACCTTCCGAGAAACAAATACTTTGTTCTTAGAAGGTTTATAGAATATGTATCCAATACCCGCTGTTGGATATCCGATGAAATAACACTTTTCGGATCGGGGTTCTAATTTGTCATCAACCTCGCGTCTCACATAGGCTTGGCAATCCCAAACATTTAGATAGGCAAGAACGGGAGGTTTCCCATGCCACATCTCGAAAGGCGTTTTTTTCGACCTTCTTCGTTGGAACGAGATTAAGTATTCTTGTTGCCGTTTCAAGAGCATAACTCCAAAGACTCATAAGCATCTTAATCTTTTTGCCCAATTGATTCTCTACTTCGTTTTGGAAAGTCTTAAAGACCTCAAAGGTCTCGGACTTTTTTCTAACCAAGTAGACATACCCATACCTACTATAATCATATATAAAGGTAACGAAGTATCTAGAATTGTCTCTTGTGATGTGCTTAAACGGACCACACACATCAGAATGTATGATGTCCAACAAGTCTTTACCCCTCTCATTCACGCCGGAAAAGGGTGCTTTAGTCATCATGCCTAATAAACAAGATTCGCATACTTCATCTGACTCATGGTCAAATGATTCCAAGATCCCAACCGCTTGGAGCATGGCGATACGAGTCTTGTTTATATGGCTAAGTCTACCATGCCACAGAGACAATTTGTCTAAACCATTTTTAGACGTTGAACCAATATTCATGATTGATTGATTATTACTAACGTATGCATCTACTTCATAATTACCACGACAAGGATAAGCTTTAAAATAACAAATATTATTTTTAAAACAAACGATAACCCCCATTGTCAAATGTAAAACCAAAACCATTGTCGTGTAAAGCATGAAAAGAAATAATATTTCTCGCCACTAGCAGCGAGTAGCATACGTTCAACAATAATATAGAAAAACCAGAATCAAATGATAATTCAACTTCTCCACGAGCCTTGACCGGGACAATCTCCTTGTTTCCCATTATCAACTCAAGCTCTCCATTCTCTATCCTTCTACTTTACTTTAGCACCTGCATAATATTATGAAGATGTGTGCCACAGCCGGTATCTAATACCCAACTACTAGATGTATAAGTATGATGGAGTTCAATCATGTATGTACCTTAATCGGAAGTTCCTCCAATGCTCAACCCCTTAAGCTTCTTAAGACCTTCTTGGTACCGCGGGCATTTACGGTGCCAATGGCCCTTCTTCCTGTAGAAGAAGCATTCCGCTTCATCTGGAGTTTTGGCTTGGGGAACCATCTTCCCCTTGCCTCTACCCTCCGGAGTGGGGCTAGGCTTGGCAACGCCAACCTTCCCCTTCCCCTTACCCTTAGGGGTATAAGCAGTCTTCTTCTTCTTTTGGATTCGCCCTTCCGTTATAGCAAGAGCGGGATTTGGAACGGTAGGCTTATGTTTGGTCATGCTAGACTCCGTTGTCTTGAGCATACCATGTAGCTCCATGATGGATTTATCCATACTAAGCATATGATAACTCATGACGAATTGATCATACGTGGTGGGCAAGGACCATAGGATCAAATCCACGGCTAACTCCCTCCCTATGGTAAATCCAAGCCGTTCCATGCGCTCCACGTTTGCTTTCATGCGTAACACGTGAGCACTCACATTCCTGCCATCAGACATCTCACTACCAAGAACCGTCTTAAGACTCTCAAACCTCTCTTGTGTCGCTTGCTGCGAACATTTCCTTAAGCTGAGCGATCAAGTCAAAAGCACTTAAATGATCCATTTGCTTTTGAAGCTTAAGGATCATAGTACTTAGGATGAGGCAAGTAATGTCCTCGGTATCCTTGACACGCTTCTCATAAGTGTCTCAGTTAGCTCGAGTGGCATTGGCAGCAAGAGCCTCGGGTAGGGCCTCCTCTATGGTAATTGTTGGAGAATGCCCACTCACACACACAAGTTGGTATCACTGCCGATGACGCATAGGCCTATTGGGTCACACGCCAAGTATTGATTCCGGCAACACCTTTGAACAAGAGAGAGAAAAAAAAAATACCAAAATGGGTTTTGGTTAGACCGGGTACGGTCCCAAGGCCGGCGTTCCTAGGGCGTACCCATTGGGGCTGGCACGGGCGTGCCTCATGGAGGTATGGCCGTGGCTTGTTCGAAAGCACGAGCCCAAGTCGGGCGTGACTTGTTTTGTTTCCGCTGCGTTTTCTTGATGCCACCAAAACCCAACAGTGGTATCAGAGCCTTCTCTAGCATGGCTTTGCACTGAAACCGGAATTTTGAGTTTTTTTGTCAAAATCTGGTTTTCTGGTGACCGGGCACGGCCGTACCTCTTGGGGTGCGGGACGTGCCGGCAGAATATTTGTATGCTTAAAACTGTTTAAACTGTTCACTGACAAAAGGGCAGGCACGCCCGTACCCTTTGGGGTACGCCCGTGCCATCTGGTTTTTGGTCAGAATTTTGTTTCTGAAACAGTAAGTTTGAAATTGAAATTATATTTAAATTCTGGATTTGTTGGTTGGACTAGTCTTGGATCTAGTTTTTCCCCACTATATTTTGATTCCTTGAATTTATATATTTTGTATGGCTTGGCATGAAGTATATAAAAATATATATATTTAAAGGTGTATATATGAATAAGTAATTTTAAAGGTGTATTATAATTACTAATGCATATGTACAAGGATTGTCTTTTGTACCTTGTGTGTCTTGTTGGCAATCTTAATCAAAATATGTTTGACATGGTTTTGTGGCACACGATGGTTTTGCTTTGGTTGTGTTTGATTGCGGTTCAGTAACAAGATGCCCTTTAGACCTATGTGTTGTGATGGTTGGTTTATTTGGTTTTGATGGCCTGCGTGCCGTATTGTTGTTATTTGTATTATTACTATTTGATGCGGCTTGCATGCCGTTTATTTATTCCTTTGTACTTGTATTGGTAGCATAGGATTGTGGCTTGCATGTCATTTCTTCTTCTATGTATTTGTAAAATAGTATAGAAGTTGATTTTGTATGTAATAAACCAACAGGAATCACAACGTTGATGTCTTGGCAACGTGGAGTCCAGATTGCTTTTTGGAGATTCCGGCTTCAGTTGGAGCACACCCGACTGGGTACTTTGGATCTTGGACTCCTTAGTTGACCTTGTTTTCCCCGTGTGGCTCGCGGGAAAACGCATAGGATTTGGGCATGAACCTGAACTATTTTGTATGCGTGGTTGTTTTATATATATTTACTATTTTGCATAGATGTGTAGGATATCGCATACTAGATAATTTTTCCAAAATATATAAAAACCCAAAGATTTATAAAACTGGTTTAAATTTCTTTATGCGCGTATAGAATTAACAAGATAATATAAATTTGTATTATATTATAAGTGGATAAAAATTGTATTTATCGCTTGACATGTTAATTCGCAAAATGGGTTAAAATTGTTTTAACCGGAAAAACAAAATCCTGTTTTAAAATGTAAATCACGCGCCATCCGTAAGACGACACCACCCAAATCTAGTGAAACTTGGATGATTGTCGAGCTTTAGCACGAGTCATGCCGGGTAGAACTGTGTGGAAGGTGAGTGTGGTAACTCGCAATATTGGTTGTCGAGCTTAGCACGAGCCAACTATTAGCGAGAGTTGCACCGTGTGTTTTGACGGGCGGTTTACATTTCTTTTTGTGACACTTAGGTGGCGTCGAGCTCTAGCCGAGTCATTTAAGGGCATCAAGTTAGAATTGGTGCGAGAAGGGATCAAACATGCCAAAAGACATTTTGATTGTCAATGGATCCCGCAAGGATCTAAAAGTTGCAAAGTGTTTGCAATTGTTAAAATGGATACCGGCCTAAATAGCTTTGCTTTGTGATCCGAAGTAAACCCGTCATAAGGTAAAGTGAAATATGGTTTCTATCCTTGTTTAAATAATTGGTTTTGAAAACTATTTGGGTAATTATTTCTACAAGGGTTATATCTAAATTCACTAAAACGTGTACTCTAAAATTGTAGATGACAAACGTTAACAACGCAACACCAAATTTATCACTCCGTTCATTCCTAGAAAAGGAGAAACTCGAAGGCGTGAACTTTGTGGATTGGTATAGGCAATTGCGAATTGTCCTTCGCCATGAATCTAAGTTGCACATCCTTGAGGAACCTCTTCTGGAACCACTTGCTACCAACACAGGTTGGGCCACTAGATATGCCTTTGAAAAGCGTATCGAGGACGCAAAAGATGTTTCTTCTTTCATGTTATCGACTATAAGCTGCGAGCTACAAAAGCAACTCGGGCATATGAGTGCGTATGACATGATTAATCGGTTGAAGGACATGTTCCAACATCGGATTAGAGAGGAACACTTTATGTGTGTCAAGGCCCTTGTTCGGTTGCCGGATGCAGGAAGGTGGGAAGGTTAGTGTTCATGTGCTTCGTATGAAGGCATACATTGACCAAATGGAAATACTAGGATTTCCCATTGGGAGGGAGCTTGCGGTGAATATGATTCTCCGGTCTCTTCCCGCGTCTTATGATGAGTTTATCAAAAACTATCAAATGGACAAAATGGTAGAATCCTTAGACGAGTTGCATGTCATGCTTAAGACTTTCGAGTCTAACATGGCCAAACACATGTTCGTTCACACCCGGTTATTTGTGGAACATAAAACCGAGAAAGAGAATATGACTCCTAAGGGAAAAGTTTGCTATTTCTGCGTTAAATATGTCGATTGGCGCCGCCATGCTTGTACTGAGTGTTCGAAGGAGTTAAAGCTTCCTATGATGCACGGGAATTGCTCCTCGTCGTTAGGTTCATTCATGGTTAACTCTATTGCTTTTATACTTCTTAGCTAGAATTTTTGAAATGCTCGCTATAACACTCACGTTTGTTGCAAAAATTGTTTTGTTACAAAGTGTAGGTGTTAAACGGAAGAAGTAGCTGATAAGGCATGGAGAGCTAGAGCTCAAGATCGGGAAACTTGGACGTTGTCTCGATTGAGAGGATTGGGAGTTTTGATCTCGCCATTTCATCTACCTATTTATTACTTTATTAGATTAATATATTATCTCCCCTGCGTGGGGAGAGAAAAATTAAGTCTATTATGCATTGGTTGACGATGGATGTTACTTTGTATTTGATATGTATATATTAGTGGTTTATTTCAAAGTTTATCCATGTCATGGCATTTATAAGCTTTTGCTTAAAAGTAATAAAGTAATCATGAATAATTTGTTTAAATCCAAAAAATGGTTTGGATTAGTTATCCAAGTGGCAAGATTATTTAGCTATGTAAACAAGACTTGCTACACCAAGTTCTGTGTGGTTTGGAATCTTGGATGCATTTGATAATCAATCAAATGTTGCGTGCGAGAATTGTTTATTAGGCTAAATAACTTGTACATCTTTCACTGGCGTATGTAAGTGGATTGAGAGCTTGTTGTAATTAGTTCACACTTGTATGTTTAATTCGTTCAAGCAAATCCATGGGGATAACTACATGCACTTCGTTACCTTTACCCGTGGTGGTAGTAGGGATAGGTATATTTGAAACCTTTGAGGTGTTCATTGATTACCTTAACGAGGTTTTTGGACGAAAGGTTAAGTTACTTAAATATTGTAAAGATGTTGAGTATCTTAAATATATGAATTTTGAGATCATCATATGAATTATGGGATTTATGTCCTAAATTATTTCTCCTAGGACACATTGGCATATGGGTCGCATAGAGGAGAAACCGAATATTCTTGGATATGTTAGGGTCTTGATGTATCGCAAATTCATACCCAATGTTGTGGGATGTTTAAGTATGGCAGGAAATGTTCTATATATAAAACCAACAAAGATGGTTTAGTACGCATCTTAGGAGAAAAGACTAGAAAGAGTGTCGTTGCTGGTCTATCTCAAAACCTAGATTATCCAGCCTACGTGTAGACGTGAGGTGGTATAATCCGTGGACTAAAGACACTACTCCATTAGGCATGAGATATTTGTTTCACGAACTTTTGAGGACAAGTTTTGTCACTCAATAGCAAGTGGAAGTCTAATATCTATGGGAGCCAGTGGGAGTAAAACCTGATGTTGGCACTAGCATACAATCTGTAATGATTGGAACTCAGCATGGCGATGTTGGAGTACCCGGCATAATTCGTTACTCTTCCTATTTCTGATAGGAGTTGTCATAAGACCGGATAGATATATGTTTTATATCAAAAGGGAGATATCTCGATGATGGATTAATTGAATTCATCAACTATCGGAAGTCCTGGTTGGCCTAGTGTCTACTAGAAGGAGAGAAGTGCTTTAATACTCTCCGAGAGTCTTGTACATTATTAGTAACCTCGTATGGTCTATAAGCCCAAGAAGTCTATTCATGGACTTGAACTTCAAATACCAACTAATGATAAATGTTCCGTTATGATTGACCATGGGGATGGTATCATAAAGAAATTTTCCTAGTGGTCATGTTGAAGTTTACTCGGATACATGTGTTTATCACTGTATTGTAAAGATCGTGTTCCGAAGGTCTTGTATGTTGAGAGTATCCTCGTAGACTTGGATAAATATCGCAAGGTTGTAATCTTCACTTTAATGAGAAAATCATAGATTTTAGTTTTCGAAAAGGGAAGATTAAACTTGGATGTATGCCAGAGCTAGTGGGAGCGCTTATGTTCCAAATATTGTGTATCCATGATATACTTCTTAAGGATAATATCCTAACTTGGCGATTCATAAAACTGGGGTGACAAAACTAAGAGAGTGATATTGAAACATGATTAACTAGTGTATTAATTTAATTAGCAACTTGGTTTATCACATGGTTTCTTTTCTCTCAATTTTGACATACTTGGAAGAACTCTCGGTACATTGTTCTTCAAGTTGATGTTCGGTGGTAACAAGGAAATTTGAGTAATATATTACTCTTGGTGAATTGTTATTGTTGTGTTGTTAAGTGGAGTGTTATCAACTAGAATGCTTCTTTAAGCATCATTGACTTTATTGGGTTCTCTTGAGAAAATAAGAGTGTGATTGCTTATATATGTGAACCATAGTCTTGTGCATTGTGACTCTATTAGGTTCTTTGGAACAATGAGAGCATGAAGGATTGGACAAAGGACCATGATCTTGCCGGCGCACACTTTTAAGTGTTTGGTCAAGAGAAGATATGGTGATTGTTAGAGTACGCATGGATGTCACTTTATGAATCCGCTTACTAAGCTTTAGTTGTGAGCTAGTGATGAATTTTCATACTAGGCTTGCATACACTTGGTTTACAAGTGGCTTTGGCTTTGGTTTGTTTAGTTGAATTTGATATGTTTTGAGTTGGGAACATTAAAGAAATAATGTGCTTTGATTGTATTGATTATCAAATGGGGATTTGATAATGCGCATGGAGCGGGTACTTTCATTAGCCTCTATTGTCTTCCATCTTAGCATGTTTAATTGCTTCCATGAATAAATTTATTCTAAATGCTCCACGATTGGTCGTTCTTCATTGGATGGAAGAAGTGAATTAAGATCGAGGCAAGTGGTTAGTAAAGTATTCATAATGGATTGAATAACATGTTTACGCATCACTAGCTTGTACTTGATAGTGATCAAGTAATTAGAGGATCCGCACCTGAGTTTACTTCATAGGCATGATCACAAGTAAATCAGGATGATAATAGTGCTTTCTAACACGGTTCGTAACTGGTTGTTATAAGGGAAGTTTTCTTGCAAGAACTTATTATTATGAGGGAACGATGTAGCCAAAGGTATTCGTTGATGACATCAAAATGCATGGCCGTGCTCAAGTTGAATTGATAGTGGATCAATTTTGCAACTTGTATTGTTCGTCATAGTTAGTCTAGATCGAGAAACATAATCATGGATGTTTTGGGGTTGATGATGTTCCATGACCTGCATTTACAACGAATATCTTGAACGAAGGGATGAATAATCACTTATCTGTAGGACCATTCTTTACAGGTGTGTACTTGTCACGGGCGACATACCCTATGCTGACTTGGGGGCATAGATGCCTTGCTAGAGGACGCTCTATGTCGGTGTTGCCTTTCATAGGTGTGTCATGTGCAAGTGGGAGTTTGTTGGAGAATGCCCACTGACACACACGAGTTGGTATCACTGCCGATGAGGCATAGGCCTATTGGGTCACACGTCAAGTATTGATTCCGGAAACACCTTTGAACAAGAGAGAGAGAAAAAAAATACCAAAATGGGTTTTGGTTAGGCTAGTTACGATCGTGCCTTGTGAAGGTACGGGCGTGCCCTATGCCGGGTACGGGCCCAAGGCCGGCGTGCCTAGGGAGTACCCATTAGGGCCAGCACGGGCGTGCCTTGTGGAGGTATGGCCGTGCCTAGTGCGAAAGCACGAGCCGAAGTCTGGCGTGACTTGGGTGTGCCCGTGGGCTGGCACGGGCGTGGCCTGTGAGGCATGGCCGTGCCTCATGCTGAAACAGCCTATTAAACTAGCCTTTTAAGACTATATTAACGGTGTATTCATGATTATTGATGACCATTACTCCTAGATCGGTTATGAACGTTTTAGTCTTCAATTTGGATTCTATATAAGTTCAAATGAGCTTATGGAACATGGTTAGTTACAACTAGTTGCTACTAGTTGTTTTTGATACATGAACTTGTAACTTATTGTTAGTTCATGCTCTCTCTCAAAGTAAACACTCTTAAAGATTAGTAACAAGGCACTATTGATATTCAAGTTGTTGTAAGTTATTTATGGGGCTTTTGGCGGCGTCCAAACATAGCTAGCACGTGGGGATCATCAACACTTGGTGTGGATACCGATAGTGGTACACTACTTTGTGTACAAATCTTCCAAGGCAATAAGGAGAAATTCTTTTGTATGGTATAATTTATTGTCCTTGTTCTTCTTCTTTTAGTTGCATTGCTATTGTCTAGAGTTTACTCCATGGGGTGGTGTATTGGTGGCATAAAACTAAAATTGTTTTATACTTGTTTTGTTTCCGCTGCGTTTTCTTGATGCCACTAAAACCCAACAGTAACCATCTTCCCTTATTGGCGTAAGACAAGCTTGAGTTGCCTAAACCAATCCAAAAATTTGTTACCATTAATTTTCTCCTTTTCAAGGAAAACTCTTAGCGAAAAGTGGTTGGTTTTGCTTGAAAACGCCATCTAAAATAGCAAAGTAGTTTTAGTTTGAAAATCCTTGTTAAAAACAAGTACCCATAGTTTTAAACAAAACAATTATTTGTAACAAGGTCTAAGAACCTTGTTTCACTTCACACCGTGACGGGTTTACCGCGGATCACGAGGCGAAGCTATTTAGGTCGGCAACCATTTTTCCAATTGTAATCTATATTACAACTCTTAGACACTTGCGGGATCCGTTGAAATCCATTATGTCTGTTACCCCACTAACCTTCCACACAACTACACAAGGAATGACTCGTGCTTAGCTCGACAACCATCCTTGCTTCGTTAGATTCGGGAGGTGTCATCTTACAGATGGTGCGTGATTTACATTTTGAAAAACGGGATTTTGTTTCCAGTTTATAAAAACCTTTTGTGAATTAACAAAGTAAGTGTCAAAATGATTTTAAGCACTTTTAAATATAATACCATCTTTATATTTTTCTTTGTCAATTCTATTTGCGCGAGATTGTTAACCATTTTAACAAACGTTGTATTTTATTTAATTTTAAAGAAAAATTGTCTAGCATGCGAATTGTAATCCATGCATAGAAAATAAAATACAACCACGCAAATATATACATAATTCGGTAATATGCCCAAAGATCCTATGCGTTTTCCCCGTGAGCCACAACGGGGAAAACAAGGCCAAAACCTAAGGACAAGGTATTGTCTTGTTGGGTGAGCTCCCACCGAATCCAACACCTCCAATAGCGTGTTGACTCCTTCTCGCCAAGACGTCATCACCATGACTCCCGTTGACATCTCTAGCTCTAATTCTATACTATTTACAAATACAAAGAATATATATAAACAACACGCAGGTCTCATTCCTATACTATTTATACATATACATGGGATAAAAGAAACGGCATGCAAGCCGCACCAACAAATAAATAAATAATTTTACATCAATACAGCACGCAGGCCGCCAAAAACCAAATCAATCAATCACCACAACACATAGGTCTAGGGCATATCATGTTACCGAGTCTAACCAAACACATCAAATAGAAACATGGTGTGCCACACAAAACCATGATAGAAATATATATATCTATATTTTAGTTAAGATTGTTAAAAACATCAAAGGCACAATATGACAATCCTTGTACATATGCATTCATGTACCAAACCATTTTTGAAACACATATTCGTATACACATTTGTAAGTATATATTTGCGTACACTTCATGCCAAGTTACAAAAAATATATATTTAGAAGACTACAAATATATCAATTTTAGCCCAACAAGAGTCTCCATGAAAAACCAATTTAAGAAAAACAATTTTCTTATCATGTAAAATACTTATATGGTTTTTCTAGACTCGTTAGTGCAAAGCCATGTTAGATATGGCTCTGATAACACTGAAGGTATTCGTTTGGCACAATCAAGTAGCAACGGAAGCAAAGTATAGAACAAAAATTCAAATCCAAGCAAACGAATACTTCCATGGACCAAAATCTAACCATGAAATTGCAGCTAAACAAATAAACAAGATAGGATGAATTGTACAACAAAGCTAAGCGCAAATCTCTTGTCAAGTTGTGAGAATCCAACCAAGAATTCCTCCAATGAAGTCCACCCCAAGTTGTGTTGATTCCCAAATGCTAGTTAGTTGGTGTTAGACACTAAAGCAACACTCTAGTGTATATCTTGCTCTCTTGTGCACCAAAAAGGATCACCAAGAAGAATAAAAACTTAGAGAGAATATGAACGTGAACTAACTCATTGAACCACCCAAAAGTCTGTTCTTTTGTAGAGAAAAACGTAGCCTCTTTGTCAACCAATTAAATTGACATAAAACACCATTAAACATAGTGTTTAAGGCTGTTAATTATGCTATTACAGCGAACGTACATGGCCCGTGTTCATCAATACGGCCGTGTAGGCCCAAAGTCCAAGGCCCCAAATGGGCTAAGATGGCCCGTGTCTAATAGGCTACACACGGCCTGTGTTCAGCTACACAGCCGTGTCGGCCCAAACTACACGACCTTGAATTGGGCCAAAACGCCCCGTGTCTGTTGGACTTGACACAGCCCGCGTTCATCCACACGGCCCGTGTTCATCCACACGGCCCGTGTACCATCCTACCAAAACCAATTTTGGCCTTTTCCTCTCTGTTGCTTGATCAAGTTGCTGGAATCAATACGTGGTATGTGACACAATAGGCTTATACCTCATCGGTAGTGTTATTAACTCGTGTGTGTCAGCGGACATATACAACAGTACTAGTGAATCTGAAGGATTTTACACCTCTTGCTTGAATATTGGTGATAATTGTGTACGTGGGATATCATCTGCTCATTTTTATCAAAAGTGAAATTGTGTAATGTGTGTAATTGAGAGCAAAACCCCCTGCGAAGAAACCTCTCAAAACTTGCAAACTTGAAATTGCTAAGTGAAGATTTTGTGCTTGTAAATTCAAGAAGAAGGTTAGTAGGTGTTTGTATCATGTTACAATTCATTTTGATGCATAAATCTGTTGAAAAACATGTCTATATGGAGTTTCACCATTGATGGAGGTTGAAGCTCAAACTTGATAAGTGGGTTTTGTATGATATGATGTTTTAATGAGTTCTAAGATGTTCATGATAGTTATATACATGTTATATAACGTTTATACATGTTTAGAAGTGTTTTGGATTGAAAATCATAGCTTAAAAGAAAGTTTCTAAGTTTGAGTCGGCTGGAAATTTTGAGATAATGATGCAGAGTACGACGCGACGCGATGCGTCATATCCTTGGATGCGACGCATTCTCGCATTTTAGCGGATTCCTTGAATCCGAGTGGGAAAATCCGATGGGTTGAAATTCGTAGGCCAAAATCTGATGGTTTGAATTTGACAAATGAAATCCGCAAGCTAGAATCTGGGATTTGAAATCCGCCGGATTCTTGAAATCCGATGGTGGAAATCCGACATTTTGGGTGACGCGACGCGTCAGATTCATGGACGTGACGCGTCCGTTGATTTTCATAATTGTGGACTTTGTTAAATTGATCTATTGATTTGTATTTCAAGTGTTTATGTTAAGTCGACTTATTATAAGTATTGAGACATAAATATATGTGGGTAAGTATATTTTTATGTCCGAAACTGATTTTGTTGTTTTCGTGTTTTTAGGCAATCTAAAGACTTAGTGATATTAGATATCTAAGTTCGCGTTGGAAATGTGGTGAGTGGACGTTAATCGCGGATGGTAAAGATTATGGTTAATGTTATTGATGTGATGCATGTGATTGTAATTGGAAGATTGATTGATTGATTGTTGATTTTGATTATTGATTGATAATAACTGTTGCATGACTATTTGGCCGATACACGCTCTTTGGATGATATTAAGTTGCATTTGAGAAGTCAGCTACAAGTAGAATTGGGCTGGGCTCGTTTACTGGTTGGCTGTACAGTGATGGTCTTACTTGTGCATACGTTGCATCAGAGGGGAATTTTCACTGTGCCAACTCAGTGGAGGGATATCGGTAAACCTTAGCTTTGGCCGGCATTGGCTATAGAATCTGCACTGAACCGCCGGTCTTCTTGGATATGTGATTACATGTTTTGATATTGACCGCTGATGTTTGCGTTTGTTCTTAGCCTCTACACACTTAGCTTTGTGCTAATTCCCCTCAATTGTTGCTTTTGCAGGTTTGTGTTTGTGGTGTTAGTAGAAGGAAAAGTTGACCTGACTCTGATAAGTTCTGTAGAAGAAAACGATTTATTAGTTTTTGTA
The DNA here is from genome assembly GCA_038502395.1 of Dittrichia graveolens. Classification (NCBI taxonomy): domain Eukaryota; kingdom Viridiplantae; phylum Streptophyta; class Magnoliopsida; order Asterales; family Asteraceae; genus Dittrichia; species Dittrichia graveolens. Next base: position 34,575,561 of record JARJIL010000006.1, read on the forward strand.
ACACCATGACTTTGTTTTGTTGGTTGAAAATAGATATTTATGTATTGTACATATTTGAAATGTTTGCAAAGTAAATTTATGTAATTAAGCTTCCACATTGCGTTTAAAAAATAACGACTTGAGAATTTTCCGGTGTTACAGTTTGGTATGAGAGCCTTGGTTTGGCGATGCATGCACGGCTAGAGTGTTGCATTCCCAAATCTTGGCTCGTGACGGGTCAAGCTTTCCTTCGGGGGAATTCAGGTGAGTTAGAGATGTTTGTAGTAGTTAGTATTTTGTGTACTAACGGTTTATGCTAATAAGCTGTGAAGTGATGTGATTGTAACAGATATGGCTGACAGAGAAACCCCCATCCTTCTTCCTGTGACCCAAGCTACAACTGAAGCACCAGTGATTGAAAACTTGGAGAATGCAGAGATTGTCGGAACATCAGGTCAGACTCGCAAAGAAGACGAAAGCGAGTATGTTTATCAGTTGGAAAATGAATTAGTGGAACTCAGGAATAAAGTTCATAGTACGGAGTAGCAGCAACAGACCCAACCTGAACCAACCCCGGTACTAACTGCGATTCCTACTAAAGCAACTACAGCACCAGTAACAACACCCCTAGCCCAGTAACACAGATGATGCAACCACCATTTTATTATTCGTATGCATAACCGGGTGCTTATCCTTTCGCGTTCCCAGGATACAAACAACCGTGCACGTATAAACAATTCCTAGATTGTAAGCTTTCTGAATATCGAGGGATTTCTGATCCCAATGTCACCTTGAACTGGCTCAGAGAAATGGTTAAGGCATTAGATGCCTATAATTGCATGTACGAATTGAAGGTGAAGTATGCAACGAGGATGTTGAAAGGAGATGCGATGGGGTGGTGGGATTCGATAACTGGGCACTTTACTGAGAAACAGGAAAGTATCACATGGAGTCAATTCCAGGAAAAGCTATGCGAGCAATACTGCAGTTCCTTCGAGATTGCCAAAATCAAGAAGGAGTTTATGGATTTACAAATGACGGGGAATATGACTATGGATGATTTGATTAGGCAATTCAATGAGAAGATGAGATTCGTGAAACACTGGGTACCTGATGAGGAATCAAAGATCGCTCACTTCGTTGGAGCTTTGCATCCAGATTACCGTAGCGCCACTAGGTGGGCTACTACATTATCCCGGGCTTTAACTTTGGCCAAATCGGCTGAAGGGGATAAACTTGCGAAGGAGGGTTTGAGTAGGGAGAGGATTTCCCAATAGAAGACTAAGTTTGAACATTATAATACTCAACAGAGGCAGGGAGGGCAGAGCAGTGGTAGCAGGCAGGGAGAACAGAGTAGGAGGCCTACTGTGGGTGGGTCTAACCAGCGGGCACCTTGGTGTTGCAGGTGCAAATCTTTTCACAATGGCTAGTGTACGCCACAAACACTGAGATGTGTGAAGTGTGGTCAATTCGGCCACGATTTTAAGAACTGCAGATTCCAGAAAAGCGTATGCTGGAATTGTTAGAAGGAGGGACATAGAGTTGGTGAATGCCCAGTGGGTAAGAGATCAGGGTCAGGATCAGGAGCGGGAATGGCTGGGGGATCGTCTTCAGCTGGCCAGAAAAGGAAGAACCCACCCACTGCCGAGGGTCGGGCGTTCAAAATGACGGTGGATGATGCCACCACCACAGACGATGTCATCACGGGTATGTTTCTGATAAACTCTACTCCTGCTAGAGTATTATTTGACTCTGGGGCAAACCGCTCCTTTGTTTCTATGGAATTTTGTGATAAACTGAACATGCCTGCTATTAAGCTTTCTAATGCTTTAGAAATAGAAGTAGCTGATGGCATTATGGTTCCGGTCACGACTGCTGTGGCAGGAGCTAAAATTCATATAGATGGTGTGTGTTTTCTTGTTTATTTTCTTGTTATGCCATTATCTGGTTTCGATGTGGTGCTCAAGATGGATTGGCTGAGTCTGAACCAAGCAAGTATTAAGTGCCACAAGAAGTTGATTTATTTCCCGTTGGCGGATGGTACGCGTGTAGTAGCAAAAGGTGAGAAGGCTGGATTTGCAATCCCGATTATTTCTTGTTTGAAATCTAAGAAAGCAATGGATAGGGGATGTGAATCATACATGGCGTATGTTATCGACGGGAAGAAAGAAAAGGAAGCTATGACTGATATTCGGGTGGTAACAAAATACCCGGACGTGTTTCCGGAGGAGTTGCCAGGGCTGCCTCCAGTTCATGAGGTAGAGTTCAAGATTGATTTGATCCCTTGTTCTCGACTAGTGGCAAAGGCTCCGTACAGATTGGTACCTTCAGAGATTAGAGAGATGATGACGCAGATTCAGGATCTGTTATACAAAGGCTTTATTCGTCCAAGATCCTCTCCATGGGGTGCACCAGTGTTATTTGTGAAGAAGAAAGACGGTATGGTGCGTATGTGTATCGACTACCGTGAATTGAATAAGAGAACGATAAAGAACAAGTATCCGTTCCCATAATTGATGACTTATTCGATCAGTTACAGGGAGCTTCGTTCTTTTCTAAGATTGACTTGAGATCGGGTTATCATAAAGTACGTATTTTTTGAGGAAGATGTGTCAAAGACAGCCTTTCGTATGCGTTATGGTCACTAAGAGTTCTTGGTTATGCCGTTCGGCTTAACCAATGCACATGCGATCTTCATGGATCTTATAAACAGAGTTTGTCGACCATTTCTGGATAATTTTGTGATAGTTTTTATTGATGATATCCTGATTTATTCAAAGACTGAGATGGAACATGAACAACATTTGAGACACGTTTTAGAGACTCTGAAGAAAGAACGTTTGTATGTGAAGTTCTAAAAATGCAAATTCTGGTTGAGAGAGGTCCAGTTCTTGGGGCACGTGATATGTAGTGAAGGAGTGAAAGTGGATCCTTCAAAACTGGAAGCAGTGATGAACTGGATCGTTTAAAGACACCATCAGAAATAAAGAATTTTCATGGATTGGCCGGATACTACCGCAGATTTATCAAGGATTTCTCCAAGATTGCGGGTCCGTTGACTAAGTTGACTCGAAAAGACGTGAAGTTTGTATGGGTAATGAACAAGATAAAGTTTTCTAGACATTAAAGCAGTTGTTATGTCAGGCTCCTATCATTGCTTTGCCAAGTGGATCATATGATTTTATCATATATTGCGATGTGTTGTTTGCTGGATTGGGATGTGTACTAATGAAGAGGGATCGCATGATTGCGTATGCTTCAAGGCAGTTGAAACCTCATGAAAAGAATTACTTGACTCAAGACTTGGAGCTAGAAGCAGTGGTGTTTGCGCTCAAACTGTGGTGGCATTACTTTTATGGTACTAAATGCATAATCTGCACTGATCAGAAGAGTCTACAGTATGTATTCACCCAGAAAGAACTGAATATGAGACAGAGGCGATGGGTAGAACTGATAAAGGACTATGATTGCGAGATTAGATATCACCTTGGGAAAGCGAATGTAGTGGTAGATGCCCTGAGTGGCAAGGGAACTGGAAGTCCTATCCAATTTATGCATATGGAGATAGTATCTGATTTAGTGGATAGATTGAAATCTGCCTAGTTGGAAGCTTTGAAGGAAGAAAATTTGAAAACTGAATTGATGAAGAAACTTAAAGATGAACTTACTAACGATTCTCGTGGATTGAAGGTATACAAGACTCGTGTGTGGGTGCCTATGCTTGGAGAGTTGCGAAAGTTGATTTTAACTGAAGCACACAAGTCGAGACTGTCTGTACATCCACGAAGCACAAAAATGTATAACGATTTGAAGGTGCTTTACTGGTGGCCTACAATGAAAGCGGATGTGGCACACTTTGTGGAATCATATCATATATGTGCGCAAGTGAAGGCAGAACATCAGAAACCATACGGATCCTTGAAACAGTTAGAGATTTCTGAGAGGAAGTGGGAACACATAACGGTGGATTTTGTAACAAAACTTCCGCGAACTCAGAAGAATCGATATGGGTGATTGTGGATCGACTGACGAAGAGTGCTCACTTTTTGGCTACTTGTGAGACGGCTTCTTTGAGTAAGTTGGCTCAACTATATATTGATGAGATTGTTGCAAGGTATGGTATACCTTTGTCCATAGTATCTGACAGAGACTCCAGGTTTTTTTCTAACTTCTGGAGGAGTTTACCAAGAGAATTGGGGACAAGGATTAACTTGAGTACTGCTTATCATCCCTAGACTGACGGTCAGACTGAACGAACCGTACAGACACTCAAACATATGTTACGTGCCTGTGTAATTGAGTATGGTGGATCTTGGGAATCACACCTGCCATTGATAGAGTTTGCGTATAACAATTCTTACCACTCCAACATTGGAATGCCTCCGTATAAATGTTGTACGGTCGTCGCTGCAGTACACCGACTTGTTGGTTAGAGGCTGGTGAGAAACAGTTTGTAGGGCCAGAGATTGTTCAGTTAACAGCTGACAAGGTTGCTATTGCAAGAGAGAAATTGAAAGCTACGAGGGATAGACAGAAAATGAATGCAGATCCACGACGTTGTTCGGTATCTTTTGATGTGGGGGAGTTGGTGTATCTAAAAGTTTCTCCATGGAAAGGCGTGATTCGCTTCCGAAAACGCGGGAAGTTGCGTCGCAGTTTTATTGGTCCTTTCCGCATTCGTCACATAGTGAATAATTAGACAGTTACATTGGATTTTCCAACGGAACTTGCAGGAAATCATGATATGTTTAATGTTTGCTATCTAAGGAAATGTAAAGTTGAAGATGAAAGTCAAATTCTCCCAGTGCATGAATTGAAGGTAGATTCGAAGAAATGATTAATAGAGGAACCTGTTGAACTGTTAGATCGAAAAGTGACCAAGCTCCGTAGGAAGCAAATTCCGATGGTGTTGGTCAAGTGGAAGCACAGTTTAGGTTATGACTTAACTTGTGAAACAGAGGCAGATATGAGAGAAAGATATCCCCAATTGTTTGAACAAGAAGGGATTCCGAGGACTGAATCCTCTTAAGGAGGGGAGAATTGTAACACCCGCAAACCTAGGCTATTAAATTAGCGGGTTGGCGGTATGTCTTTAATTGCATTTTAATTATTTATGTGTTATTTTAAGTTAATTGGTTAATTAAATTTACTAATTGAGAATATATATATGTTAATATATATATTAAAGTCACTAGAAATGAAAAGAAATAAATAGTAGGTATGTATGGTATGTTGTGTATGAATGTATGTATGTATGCATGTATTATTTGATAAGAAGGATTTTACACCTCATGCTTGAATGTTGGTGATAATTGTGTACGTGGGATATCATCTGCTAATTTTTATCAAAAGTGAAAGTGTGTAGTGTGTGTAGTTGAGAGCAAAACCCCTTGTGAAGAAACCTCTCAAAACTTGCAAACTTGAAATTGCTAAGTGAAGATTTTGTGCTTGTAAATTCAAGAAGAAGGTTAGTAGGTGTTTGTATCATGTTACAATTTGTTTTGATGCATTAATCTGTTGGAAAATATGTCTATATGGAGTTTCACCATTAATAGACCTTGAAGCTCAAACTTGATAAGTGGGTTTTGTATGATATGATGTTTAAACGAGTTCTAACATGTTCATGATAGTTACATACATGTTATATAACGTTTATACATGTTTAGAAGTGTTTTGGATCGAAAATCATAGCTTAAAAGGAAGTTTCTAAGTTTGAGTCGGGTGGAAATTTGGAGAAGGTGATGCAGAGTACGACGCGACGCGATGGGTCATATCCTTGGACGCGACGCGTTCTCGCATTTTAGCGGATTCCTTGAATCCGAGTGGGAAAATCCGATGGGTGGAAATCCGTAGCCCAAAATCCGATGGTTAGAATCCGACAAATGTAATCCGCAAGCTAGAATCCGACATCTTGAATCCGGGATTTGAAATCCGCCGGATTCCTGAAATCCGATGGTGAAAATCCGACATTTTGGGCGACGCGACGCGTCGGATTCTTGGATGCGACGCGTCCGTTGATTTTCAGAATTGTGGACTTTGTTTAATTGATCTATTGATTTGTATTTCAAGTGTTTATTTTATGTGGACTTATTATAAGTATTGAGTCATAAATATATGTGGGTAAGTATATTTTTATGTCCGAGACTGATTTTGTTGTTATCGTGTTTTCAGGCAATCCAAAGACTCAATGATATTAGATATCTGAGTTCGCGTTGGAAACGAGGTGAGTGGACGTTAATCGCAGATGGTAAAGATTATGGTTAATGTTATTGATGTGATGCATGTGATTGTAATTGGAAGATTGATTGATTGATTGTTGATTGTGATTATTGATTGATGATAATTGTTGCATGACTATATGGCCGATACGCGCTCTTTGAATGATGAGTTGCGTTTGAGAAGTCAACTACACGTAGAATTGGGATGGGCTCATTTACTGGTTGTTTGTATAGTGATAGTCTTACCGGTGCATACGTTGCATCAGAGGAGAATTTTCACTGTGCCAACTCAGTGGAGGGCTATCGGTAAACCTTTGTTTGGCCAGCATTGGTTGTAGGTTCTGGGTCGAACCGCCGGTCTTCTTGGATATGTGATTACATGCTTTGATATTGACTGCTAATGTTTGCGTTTGTGCTTAGCCTCTACTCACTTAGCTTTGTGCTAATTCCCCTCAGTTGTTGCTTTTGCAGGTTTGTGTTAGTGGTGTTAGCAGAAGGAAAAGTTGACCTGACTCTGTTAAGTTTTGTAGAAGAAAACGATCCAGTAGTTTTTGTAACACCATGACTTTTTTTGTTGGTTGAAAACAAATATTTATGTATTGTACATATTTGAAATGTTTGTAAAGTAAATTTATGTAATTAATCTTCCGCATTGCGTTTTAAAAAAATGGCTTGAGAATTTTCTGGAGTTACACTGTGCGTCAGGTACTTCATCCTCCATTGGTTAAGGTTCCACATCATCTAGAATTTCTTCTAGATTGACTTGCCTCCCACTAGCTTCTACAGATATAAGCTCCCTTTCAAGGAAGAACGCCCTTCGAGCAACAAATACTTTGTTCTTGGAAGGTTTATAAAATAAATATCCCATAGAACCAGTTGGGTAACCAATGAAAATACACTTTTCAGCTCTAGGTTCAAGTTTGTCTTGAGTTTCACGTCTTACGTAAGCCTCACCACCATAGACTTTGAGATAGGCTAGGGAAGGAACCCTTCCATGCCACATCTCGAATGGTGTTCTTGCAACCTTCTTTGTTGGTACAAGGTTTAAGGTCCTAGCAGCAGTTTCCAAAGCATAGCCCCGAAAACTTTTGGGTAGCTTTGTGCGACTCATCATGGGCCGAACCATATCCAATAAAGTTCGGTTTCTACTTTGAGCGACCTCATTTAATTGTGGTATCCTAGGTGGAGTAAGTTTTGAAATAACTCCACAATCCCTAAGATATCAAGAAACTCGGTACTAAGATACTCACCACCCCTATCGGATATGAGAATCTTAGTCCGCTTGCACAATTGATTCTGCACTTCGTTTTTGTATGTCTTAAACACCTTAAAGGTTTTAGACTTATGCTTAATCAAATAAACATAACCATACCTACTGAAGTCATCTGTAAAAGTAATGAAGTACCTACAGTTGTTTCTTGTAGCAGACCTGAACGGACCACACACATTGGTGTGAACAATGTCCAACAAGTCTTTGCCCCTCTCACTAACGCGGTTAAGGGAGCTTTAGTCATTTTGCCTAATAAACAAGAATCACATACTTCGCTGGACCCGTGGTAAAAAGATTCCAAAATCCCATGCACTTGGAGTTTGGCAATACGTTTCTTATTTATATGGCCAAGACGACTATACCACAAAGACAACTTGTCCAATACACCTTTGGACTTAGAATCAATGTTCATGATTGATTTATTACCATCCAAACACACACTTGTTTCATAAATACCACGACATGGATAAGCTTTAAAATAATGAACACCATCTCTTAAACAAGAAACAATTCCATTATCAAAATTAAACTTAAAACCATTGTCAAACAATTCATGAAAGGAAATAATGTTGCGTGCCACGCAGGGCGAAAAACAATCATTAAGTAAAGTAATAGCAAGGCCCGAAGGAAAGGCGAGATCAACACTCCCAATCCTCTTCACATGAACCACCTCCTTGTTCCCCATGATAAGGTCAAGCTCTCCAGTACCCAGCACCTTACATCTTTTTAGCACCTCCACGTTATTAGAAATATGGGTGCCACAACCGGTATCAAGTACCCAGCTGTTAAAAGTAGTGGTGTTGTGGAGTTCAATCATAAACGTAACTGAGTTACCATCTCCCTTCGGTTTTACCCGCTTGAGCTCCTCGAGGTACTTCGGGCAAGAACGCCTCCAATGCGCCTTTTCTTTGCAGTGGAAGCACTCAGCTTCCGCAGGGTCCTCGGCCGGGGGAACCATCACGGCTTTCCCCGTCCTCTTCCGGGCCAGACTCGGTTTAGGTCTTGGAACCTTCCCCTTACCCTGTCCCTTGGAGGGGGAGCGCCTTTCCTTTTGGTTCCGCCTCTTTGGATAGCTAGGACCGATTTGGACGAGGAGGGCTTGTTGAACATGTCCGACTCGACGGTCTTTAACATTCCGTGAAGCTCCATTAGGGATTTGTCCATGCCATGGACATGATAGATTCGCAAGAATTGTGAGAAGGAACTGGGCAGAGAACGGTGGATCACATCCTCCGCTAACTCCCTCCCTAATGGGAATCCCAACCTCTCCAAGCGATCAACCAATGCTTTCATCTTAAGCACGTGAACGCTAACATTTCCACCCTCCTGCATGTGGCAGATGAATAGGGACTTTAGGCATTCGAAGCGCTCTAGCTTAGCCTGCTGTTGGAACATTTCCTTTGGCTAGTTAAGCATATCATACATCCCAAGATGTTCCATTTGCTTTTGAAGCTCGGGAATCATCGAAGAAAGCATGATACAAGCCACTTCGTTTGTTTCCTTGACGTGCTTATCATGCGCGTCTCGGACCGCCCTAGTTGCACTCTCCGCAGGTGGTTTCGGCAGAGGCTCCTCAATGGCCCACATTTTTTGTTCATACCTAAGAGCTATCCTTAGTTGCATGAACCAGTCCATGAAGTTTTGGTCATCGAGTTTGGCCTTTTCAAGGAACAATTTCAGGGAAGTTGAGTTTGATGATGTAGAAGCGTTGTTGGGTGCCATCTACAAAATTAGAGTACCAATTTTAGTTGTCAAATCCTTGTAGAAATAATTACCCGATAGTTATAAAACCTATTATTTGAACATGGCTAAGAACTGTATTTCACTCTATCCCGTGACGGGTTTACAGCGGATCAAGAAATAAGTTATTTAGGCCAGTAACCATTTTACCGACTGCAACCATTGCAACTCTTAGATCCTTGTGGGATCCTTTTTGACATCAAATTTCTAAGGCATGTTTGATCCCTTCTTACACCAATCCTTTTATTATTCTTAAATGACTCGGCTAGAGATCGACTACCAATATTACGAGTTGCCACACTCACCTTCGACAATCATCCAAGTTTCGTTAGATTTGGGTGGTGTCGTCTTACGAATGGCGCGTGACTTACTTTTGAAAAATGGGTTTTTGTTTTCCGGTTAAAAGAATATTTTAACAATTTTGCAAATTAACAATACAAGTGATAAAAACACCTTGCGATCACCATTTAATATAATCGCCTTTTATATTAATATTGTTAATTCTTATGCGCGTAGAAATATAAACTCATTTATAAATCTATTTGTTTTATATATTTTTTAAAACTTCTCTATCATGCAAATCCTTAAGAATCATGCAAGGAATAAAACCACGCATATAAAATAATCAAAAACCCGGTAACATACCCAAATCCTAAATGATTTCCCCGTGAACCAAAACGGGGAAAAACATGGCCATCTAGGGACAACAATAAATGCTCCGTCACGATCTCCACACCTGTGAATCTCCCGAAATTGATTGGTCAAGACGCCAACACCTTGCCTCCCAATAAACTATTACGAGTACAAAATAGTTTGATGCAATATATATATATATTTAAAAATAATCTAAGTACGAGTACATAATAATAAGAAAATGACATGCAAGTCGCGATCCTAATCAACTATTACGAGTACAAATATTTTAAATAAACGACATGCAAGTCGCACCAAAATATAAATATTACAACCATACGGCACGTAGGCCAAACCAAAACCAATAACAAACCAAAGGCTAAGGGCGTATCAAGTTACCGGGCAACCACAACAAACACAACCATACGGAAACAATGACGTGCCACAAGTCAAACAATATATATATTTTGATCAAGATTGCAAAACAACATTTAAGGCACAACTAGCAATCCTTGTACATATGCATTAGTAATTTTAATACACCTTTAAAATTACATATTCATATATACACCTAAAAATATATGTTTTTATGAACTTCATGCCAAGCCATACAAAACATATAGAATTAGGAATCAAAATATAGTAGGGATAACCAGAATCAAGACTAGTCAAAAACAATATAACTGGATTTTAACATAAGTTTAAACCCACTGTTTCAAAAACAAGTTCTGACCAAAAAACCAGAAGGTACGGGCCGTACCCCCACTAGTACGTCCGTGCCCCGGTAGCCGGCACTGCCCGTATCCCTAGAGGCACGACTGTTCCCGGTCGCCGGGAAACCAATTTTGACAGAAAAACAGAAAAATCTGGCTAAACTCCAAAAGTGGAAACCCATGTTAGAGATGGATCTGATACCACAGTTGGGTTTTCGTGGTCCAAAAACACAACGGAAGCAAAACGAGTAGAAAAATAGGTTTCAATTTTTGACCATGCAACACCTACCAAATGGACCAAAACTCTAAACATGACAAAGAAACTAAATAAAGAGACAAAGAAATAGTGTCATACCCTTGGAGTTTTGATGGTATGTGTACTAACTTGTACACTACTTGTTAATTCCACACCAAGCTCTTATCTATTCCCACTTGCTAGAGTGTAAGATTTATCAATCTCTACACCTCCAAATGTCTTGCCACAATGAACCCCAAAGCATTGTGTTCTTGAAGTGCTTTGAGAGAGTTTAGTATGCAATATGTATTCACTAGTATCAAAAGTTCAAGTAACCAACTTACATAAGCTTCAAGGACTACTTATAGAACTCACAAATCAGTTCAAATTTGTGCCTCATAACTCCATGCATCTGTTTGAAGAATCAATACCATTAACACCTCTTTTACTAGCCTTAAAGGCATAGTAAAGAGGCTGTTACTGCATAAGGCACGGGCATGCCAGCCCAAAAGGCCACGCCCAAGTCACGCCTGACTTGGGCTCGTGCCTGTGAAGGTATTCGTTTGGCATAATCGAGTAGCAACGGAAGCAAGATACAATACAAAAACTATAACTAGCCAAACAAACACACATGCCATGGACCAACATCTATACATGGAATTGCAACTAAATATAAGAACAAGATGGATAGAAATGTACCACTATGCAAGTACTACAATCTTCCGCTTGTCAAGCTTCAAGAATCCAACCAAGTGAAGCTTCAAGAATCCAAACTATGATTCATCTAATGAAGTCCACCCCAAGTTGTGTTGATTCTCAAATTCTAGTAGGTTGGTGTGTAATCACCAAGACAACAATCAAGAACAAGCTACACCTTTGAGCATCAAAGCTTGATCACAAAGTGTATATTACCCTCTTTAGTGTATCAAACTTGACCACCAAGAAGAAGAAAAATTGGAGAGAGTATGAACTCAAGCATAAGACTCTAGAGCTACCAAAAGTCTGTTCCAGAGACATATGAATCGTGGCTCAACATTCCCTCACATTAATCCCATTAAAATGAGTGTTTAAAGCTGTTTATTCTACTATTACAAAGCCTGTACACGGCCCGTGTTGGCCAACACAGCCGTGTAGGCCCAAAGCCCACGCCCTTAATTGGGCCAAGTTAGCCCGTGTCTAACAGACCTAACACGGCCCGTGTTCATCTACACAGCCGTGTAGGCCCAAAGTACACGGTCCCTACTTAGGCCAAAACGCCCCGGGCTAGTTGGGCTGGACACGGCCCGTGTTCAAGAACATGGCCCGTGTACCATCCTGCCAAAACCCATTTTGGCCTTTTCCTCTTTTTTGGTTGATCGTGTTGTCGGAATCAATACTTGGTGTGTGACCCAATAGGCCTATACTTCATCAGCAGTGCTATTAACTCGTTCGTGTCAGCGGACATATTCCAAAAGACTCCCACTTGCACGTGACACGAGTACGAAAAATAACACAAACATAGAGCGGCCTCTAGCAAGACATATATTCTCCCAAGTCAGTATAGGGTATGCCACTCTTGACAAGATCCCTATCATAAAATGATTGTCCTAAAGATAAATGAACATGTCCTTCCCTTTGTTCACGGTATCCTATGGGAACACAAGGCATGGAATAACGTCAACCTTCAGATCGTTCACGATTATGTTTCTCGATTCTAGATTAGCGGTGACCAACAAACCAAGTTAACATTGATCCATCATCTATATAACTTGAGCATGCCATGCATATGAACGTCAGCACTCAATCATCGAGGGGCCCATGGATATCTTCTCTATACATAGAGGAACAAATTCCTTTTGACTACATAATCCCACCACATAGATAGTACTTAACTTAATCATCTCCCTTATAACGATCATTTACGGACCGCGTTAGAAGATGATCAAAGCAAAGCAGACCTATGCTTTGGAATCACATGTATCTCTAGTTTAAGGATGAAACGCCATCATCATCCCGAGTTACTTATGACCAGAACCATGAAGCAAACTCGGGTGCGGGTCCTCCAATCAATTGAAACCCCTTTCAAGTACAAGCAAGAATCACGTTTAAGAAAACTAATTCTTTACCTCAATCTTAATTTATACTACCTTCCCATAAAGTATAACCGATTGTGGACATTTTAGAATGGAAAACATTCTCGGAAGTGTTTAAAAATGCTAAGATGAAACACAACTTTATCTATTTATATTTTTGTTTTTTGGCGGGTTCGGTCAGGAGGGACAAAAGTTCATAAAATACCCGCCCCCGGCGTATTATTAAATCTCCATTTAATAATCGATATAGTATGAATTGCAAACTGCTTAACGTCCCAAAAATATAATTACAAACCAAACACAAACCAAAACATATTCAAGCCAAGTTAAATGCATTAGAAATTCTAATTGACCTAGTATGATAAACATCACTAGTCCTTAACAACGGCTTAACTAGTGAATTTGTACCACAACATCCACAAGTACTTTTGTTATTCAACTATATCTCTTTTGACAAGACACTTCAAAAGTATGCATAAAAAAGATCTCAACTTTTCAAAAGGTTAAAGTAACCACACCCTTATTGTCTCAAAAGCCCACAATAAGGTTAGTGATACTTTAAGAACCAACAAACAACACCACAAGTTAGGATCATCAACTTTGACCAAAGATCAACAGTTATCCTAGCAGAAACACGCATTAGAGTAACTACTTACTCCAAGCCTATTCTAGTCGTCAAACACCAAGAACATATCTCTATATTTCTTGAACTAAATACTATCCAATTTTGTATCTCCTAAATGCCCTTATGAAGCAGTAATTCCTGAACTAGGTTTGAAGATAACCTAATGTCGGGACATTATCTTCAACAGACATTTAACACTAGGAATACAACAAAGCTCCCACTAGCCCTGACATACATCAAAGGTTTTATCTAGGCTTCTAGAAAACTCGTCACTGTGATTTTCTAATAGTAAGCAAAGATATTTCCTTTAAGACGCAAGCATAAGCCCGAATCGGACTTATCCACTTTCGTAGACATAATATGGATACTACGGATGTATATTAAGACCCTCAGAGAGTGTTATAAGCACTTCCTCATCATATTGTTTCATGACGTAACGCGGTCATTAATATCCATGAGTATCAAACATTCTTCAACATAGCCACTAGGACAAGTTTCTCCATAACCATCATGAAAAACTTTACAACTAGTCGGTATTTGAAGTTGTCTACAACCCCATCCATGTTAATCCCATCACTACCACCTTGGTATACACCTAGGTATGGGATCAAGTCAAGTCAAGCACTTGGACATTTCAAATGAATTGCATCTCTTTATCATTTACTTCTTTTATTTTTATGAACTCTGGATCCACTACGTCTCCCGATAGGTGGTGAACTCAACATAACTCACCATCAAGTCATTGCCACTTAGATATGAGAAACCCATATCTCTTTGGCTCTATATGACTCTAATCAGAATTAAAAGAAGTAATGATCCTTAGTTAGGTATACCAGCATAACTATGCTGATCATCTATCAAAGATATTAGATTATAAGCTAGTATCGTCATCAAGTCTTTCATTTAAGCTCAACGTTCTTCCACTGGAATGCCTTAGTTTTAGTTTCTCTCTTCTTCCCCTTTTAAGCAACAAACATTGTTCTCAAAAAGGTTAAATAACTAAAACTTAGAAGAACTCCTCAAATGTATTAGCACTACTTGATTTCAAGTTTATCCTTCTCCCACTGAATGTAGAATGGATAATTTCGAACTATAAGATAGACAAACAAATAACCTTTCTAGTCGTACCTTAACAAATGCTAAATAGACCATCAATCGAATTTAGATTTGAGGACTTAGTCACAAGGGTGAATTAATGTCCCAACAAATCGGACACACACTCTTGACCCATCATAAACCGAATCATTATCAATAACACCCGGTTTCCTACTCCATGACACCATGTACCAATGTGTCTTAGTAGGATATGAATTCTAAAACAATTCCACAATTCAGTATATGGTCATCCAATATATAGATAATAGATACCTTAGCATCTTAACTAGATCTAAGTACCTTGATCTATATGCCCTATTGATTCTTAAAGTTATTTTGGCTAATTCTGAACACCAACAAGGTTGCAGACATATGCCTAAACTAGTAAATGTCTCGCAACAACTACCATCAAAGTAGTGACAAAGAGGTTTCTCTTTTGTTATTCTTTGTGGTGTACTTGAACGGATTATCCCCAAAATGTGATCAATATCCAACAAGCCTATAATCCTCTCACAAACTCCGGTGAAGGATCTCATAATCATCTTAGCCTAATAAACAAGATCAACATCAAAGCGTTTAGCCCGAGGCTAAACTATTCCGAGATCCCAACCACATGGATCTAGGTGATATATTTCTTGTTTTTGTGGTAAAGTTGATTATCACACAAAGATGGTTTATCCAAACTACTTTGGATTAAGAATCAATTATTTATGAGTATTCTATTACTCGTAACAAAAACCTTGTGTATGCCATGACATGGAAAATTTTTGAACAAAATATCTAACAACAAATTTCTATAATAAATTTCGTATTTTAAGAATAAACTAATCGTCACCACATGTAAAGTTGTGTGCCACGCAGGGCAAAATAACACATGAGCTATGACACAAACACCTTTTATAAATAACGCTTAAAAAGGTTTTACATCAATTCTTAAAACTTCAAAACTATGTCCATCGTAATTGAAAACGAGCATACAAAAAGATGTTACTTCCCACGCAGGGCAATAAAACAAAGTAATAAATAAACCGGCGACAAAAGCGAGATTAAGTCTCCTTATCTTCTCTTAGAGGACAATCACCATGGTTTCCTCGTTCGAGATCCGGTTCTTCATGCTTTTCTCTCACCAAAGGACATACACTTTGTAACAAAATAAATTTGTGACAAATGTGAGTCAATCAGCTCGGGTAAATTGCCCAGCTTATATAAGAATAGCAATGAATCATGAACATAGCTCAAGATGGAAAATTAACTCTCTCTTTCCTGAGAAGTTTTATATCCTCTCGGCACGTAGGGCAGGCCTGATGGCCCCAATTTCCAAATCTTCCACAGAAGTACCAAACCACCTTTTCTTGAGTCTCTTCTTGAGGCACATTCTCTATGTCCTTCGACTCAATATCAAGGATAGGCTTGGAAACTCCAACGTTTCCTTTTAGGGTCGGTTTCTTCTTCCTTTTCTTTTGTTTCTTTAAGCCCAATACGGGAGTGGTTGAGGTGGAATTATGCTTGGCCATGTCAGACTCCGCAGACTTCAACATGCCATGCAATTCGCTTAAGGATTTCTCCATTCCTTGCATATGATAGTTTGTGACAAACTGATCATATGATGCGGGCAGAGACTAGAGTACAATATCCACAGCAAGCTCTCTCCCAATAGGAAATCCTAACTTCTCCATTTGGTCCACGTTTGCCTTCATCTTAAGGACGTCAAGACCAACATTCCCGCCTTCCTGCAGCCTACAACCGACTAGGCTTTTAACACACTCATAGTGCTCCTGCCTAACTTGCTGTTGGAACATATCCTTGAGCTTGTTTAACATATTGTACACACTCATGTGCTCGAGCTGCTTTCGCAAATCCGAGCTCATAGTTGACAACATGAGGCACGCAACATCGTGCTTGTCCTCAACACGTTTTTCATACCCGTATCGGACGGCCCAAGTCGCGTTGGTAGTAGGTGGCTCCGGAAGGGGTTCCTCAAGGATGTGCAACTTTGAGTCATGGCGTAGAACAATCCTCAATTGCCTAAGCCATGCAATAAAGTTCACCCCTATGAGTTTCTCCATTTCTAGAAACACACGAAGTGAGATGTTTGACGTTGTGTTGTTATGGTTTGACATCTATAAAAATAATACGAGTTTTGGTTAGTCTAGATAAACCTTGTTAAAAATATTACCCCATAGTTTTAGATAAAAACAATTATTCGTAACAAGGGCTAAGAACCTTATTTCACCTCGCACCGTGACGGGTTTGCCGCGTATCACGTGGCGAAGCTATTTAGGCCGGCAACCATTTTACCAATTATAATCTCTATTACAACTCTTAGACACTTGCGTGATCCGTTGACATCCATTATGTCGGTTGGCATGTTTGACCCCTTTCTTACACCAGTCTTAATATATAATTTTGTTTAGCTTGTGCTTAGCTCGACAACTAATCAAGAATTATATACTAAAATTGTAAACCGTCCGACAAGACACACGGGTGGCACTCCCAACCATCAATTGGCTCGTGCTTAAATCAACAACCAATCATGCGAGTTACCCCACTCACCTTCCACACAACTACGCAAGGAATGACTCGTGATTAGCTCGACAATGATCCTTGTTTCGTTAGATTCGGGTGGTGTCATCTTACAGATGGTGTGTGATTTACATTTTGAAAAACGGGATTTTGTTTCCGGTTTCTAAAAAACCCTTTTGAGAATTAACAAAGTAAGTGTCAAAACGATTTTAATCACTTTTAAATATAATACAAAGTTTATATTTTCTTTGTCAATTCTATTCGCGCGAGATTGTTAACCATTTTAACAAACGTTGTATTTTATTTAATTTTATAGAAAAATTGTCTAGCATACGAATCCTAATCCATGCATAGAAAAATAAAACACAACCACGCAAATATATATATATATATATATAATTCGGTAACATGCCCAAAAATCCTATGCGTTTTCCCCGTGAGCCACAACGGAGAAAACGAGGCCAAAACCTAAGGACAAGGTAAAGTCTCGTTGGGTGAGCTCCCACCGAATCCAACACCTCCAATAGCGTGTTGATTCCTTCTCGCCAAGACGTCATCACCATGACTACGGTTGATTTCTCCGGTTCTAATTGTATACTACATACAAATACATAGAATATATATAAACGACACGCAGGTCGAATTCCTACACTATTTATACAAATACACGGAATAAAAGAAACGGCGTGCAAGCCGCACCCATAAGTAAATAAATGAATTATATTACATCAATACGGCACGCAGGCCACCAAAAACCCAAATCAATCAACCACCACAACACATAGGTCTATGGGCATATCGCGTTACCGAATTAACCAAACGCAACATAAATGAAACATGGTGTGCCACACAAAACCATGATACAAATTTATATCTATACATTAGTTAAGATTGTCAACAACATCAAAGGCACCATAATGACAATCCTTGTACATATGCATTAGTGTACCAAACCATTTTTGTGGCACATATTCATATATACATTTATAAGTATATATTTGTGTACACTTCATGTCAAGTTACAACAAATATATAAATATAAAAACTAAAATATTAACAAGGCTACAAATATAACAATTCTAGCCTAACATGAATCTACATGAAAAGCCATTTCTATAAAACAATTTTCCTAATATAAAAATATTTATATGAATATTATGTAGGCTACAAAAATATCAAATTTAGCCTAGCAACCATCCATACGAAAAATCATTTCAGAAAACAATTTTCTTATATAAAATATTTATATGGTTTTTCTAGACTCGTTAGTGCAAAACCATGTTATATATGGCTCTGATACCACTGAAGGTATTCGTTTGGCATAATCGAGTAGCAACGGAAGCAAGATACAATACAAAAACTATAACTAGCCAAACAAACACACATGCCATGGACCAACATCTAGACATGGAATTGCAACTAAATATAAGAACAAGATGGATAGAAATGTACCACTATACAAGTACTACAATCTTCCTCTTGTCAAGCTTCAAGAATCCAACCAAGTCAAGCTTCAAGAATCCAAACTAGGATTCCTCTAATAAAGTCCACCCTAAGTTGTGTTGATTCCCAAATGCTAGTAGGTTGGTGTGTAATCACCAAGACAACAATCAAGAACAAGCAACACCTTTGAGCATCAAAGCTTGATCAAAAAGTGTATATTACCCTATTTAGTGTATTAAACTTGACCACCAAGAAGAAGAACAATTGGAGAGAGTACGAACTCAAGCATAAGACACTAGAGCTACCAAAAGTCTGTTTCAGAGACATATGAATCTTTGCTCAACATTCCCTCACATTAATCCCATTAAAATAAGTGTTTAAAGCTGTTTATTCTGCTGTTACAGAGCCTGTACACAGCTCGTGTTGGCCAACACGGCCATGTAGGCCGAAAGCCCACGGCCTTAATTGGGCCAAGTTAGCCCGTGTCTAACAGTCCTAACACGGCCCTGTTGGAATATGCCCGCTGACACGAACGAGTTAATGGCACTACCGATGAGGTATAGACCTATTGGGTCACACACTAAGTATTGATTCCGGCAACACGATCAAGCAAAAGAGAGGAAAAGGCCAAAATGGGGTTTGACAGGATGGTACACGGCCGTGTTCCCGAACACGGGCCGTGTCCTGTCCAACATACACGAGGCGTATTAGCCCAGTTCAAGGTTGTGTAGTTTGGGCCTACACGGGCCGTGTAGTGCTAGATTGACACGGGCTATCTTAGCCCAATTTGGGCCGTGGACTTTGGGCCTACATGACCGTGTAGACCTACACGGGCCGTGTACGTTCGCTGTAACAGCAGAATTAACAGCCTTAAACACTTAGTTTAATGAGGTTAACTTCTCATAATTGTGTTAGACAAAGAGACCACGAGTTATCTGCTCTTGTAGAGGCTTTTGGTTATAACTTTGTTTTTTGGTTCCTTCACCTCACTTAGGAATAGACAAACATGGATCCTCCTTTTGTCATATCCTCTAAGGCGTTTACATGACCATCTTTGTTGTTTATAAGATTTAGAACTCATGCCCACCATTTGGAGAATGACCCAAAACAATTTTGTACATAAAAGTGTAACTTATCACTTGTCGGACCATATCAAAATGTCCGGTTTCTCCTTTAGACGACCACATGTAACAATGTGTCTTAAGAGAAATGAATTGTGAGACAATCCCATAATTCTTATGATAGTCACATAATATATAAAACTAAGGTACTCAGCATCTTAACTAGATCCAAGTATCATAGTTGCATTGCCCTCTCTATCATGTACCTCGTTATGGTGAGTTCTGAACACCTCTAAGGTTTCAAAAACTAGTCCATTAAAAATAGACTTACCATCCCTTCTACCATCACCGGTAAAGGTAACAAGGTATCTAAAGTTACTCCTTAATGTTTGCTTGAATGGTCAACACACTAAAAGTGTGAACGAAATCCAACAAGCTTTGAATCCTCTCACATACTCAAGTGAAGTATGTTTAAGTCATTTAACCTAGTAAAAAAGATATGCATTCAACATTTGACCCATGGTCAAAGGGTTCCAAGTTCCTAAACCTCATAGATCTTGGTGAAGCAAGTCTTGTTTATATAGCTAAATCGACTTCAACATAAGGATAACTTATCAATACATTTATGATCGTTCTATTACTCCTTAAGCAAAAGCTTACTTTAAATGCCACGACATGGATAAACTTTGAAATAAATCACCACTAATTTCAAAAGTCAAAGTAATATCCATCGTCAACAAAGGCGTTTAGATATAATGTTTCTAGCCATACATGGCATAAACATACATCCAATAAAGTAATAGAATAGCTGGAAAGGAAAGGCAAGATACAAACTTCCAATCCTCTCAATAGGGACAACAACTATGTTTCCCTTTTCGAATTCCAACTCTCCATGCCTCATCCGCCTACTTCTCTTTTAACACCTTCACTTTGTAACAAACAAATTTGTGACAAACGTGAGCGTTATTGCTAGCGTTCAAAACCTAGCCTTTAGAAGTAGAAGAGCAATGGAGTTTGATCATGAATCTTCCTGAAGTCAAGGAGCTAATTTCTCTTACTCATAAGTGATTTTAGCTCTTTCAGGCTTATAGGGCAGTCGTGGTGGCGCCAATTTTCCAATCTTTCCGCAAAAGTAGCAAATTACCCCTTGTGGAGTCATATCTTGAGGCACAATCTCATTGCCGTCTAACGTCACATATATGGTATGTTTGGTAAAACCAAACTTTCCACTTGAGGTCAATTTCTTCTTCTCGGTTTCTTGTTCCTTTATAATGTTAGCAGGAGTTGGTGAGGCGAGTCATACTTTGGCCATGCAGGACTTAGGAGTCCATAACATGCCATAATGCTTTATCAAGGACTTCTCCATATTGTGCATGTGATAGTTCACAATGAACTATTTACATCACGTGGGCAGGGACTTTGGAGAATTTTCATTCACCACAAGCTCCCTCCCTATGGCGAATCCATGCCTCTCCTTTAGGTCCACATACGCCTTCATCTCAAGGATATGGACACTAATATTCCCGCCTTCATGCATCCTTCAACCGATCAATGCCACAATGCACTTTTACATGCATATAGAGGTCTAGGTCGCGTTGGTAGCATTTTGGCTCTAAAGGGATTTCTCTATAATGTGCAACTTTGACTCATGGTGGAAGACAATCCTCAACAACCAATCCTAGTCCACGAAGTCCACATTAGTGAGTCTCACCTTCTTTAGGAACGAACGGAGTTTTAAGTTGAAGTGGTGTCGTTAACGTTTGCCAATTAAACATATAAGAATACACGTTTTAGTTTGTTTTGATACAATCCTCGTTACGATAATTACCCATTTAGTTTTAAGAAAACCAATTATCTTAACAAGGCTAAGAACCTTATTTCACTTCACTACTTGACGGGTTTGCCGCGGATCACTTCATGAAGTTATTTAGGCCGGTAAACGCTTTACCAATTGCAATCCGAGATTACAACTCTTAGACACTTGTGGGATCCATCAACACTCATAGCGTCGGTTTGGCATGTTTGATCCCTTCTCACACCAATTCCTCGTTAAGCCTCTTTGGAAACTCGGTATAGGCACGACAATTACCAAGGCGTATTAAGTTGGAATTGTAAATCGTCCGTCAAGATACACGGTGACACCCTTGACAATCATTGGCACGTGCTTAGCTCGACAACCAATAATTTCAAGTCGTCACACTCACCTTCCACATAGATCCACATGGAACAACTCTTGCTTAGCTCGACAATCATCCCATGCATCACTAGATTTGGGTGGTGTCATCTTACGGGTGGCATGTGATTTACATTTGAGAAAAACGGGACTTTTGTCTTTCCTGTTTAAAAAACCTCTTTTCAAGTTGATTAACAAACAAGTAACAAACGCATTTTTCACCTTAATATAAACCAATTTATATTTATTTGTTAATCGTGAGCGCGCGAGGTTTGTTAAACAATTTAACAACTCTTGTGATTTTATTATTTTGAAAAGTTTTCTAGCATGCGAAGATCCTAACAACCACGCAAGAAAATAACAAAAAAAATCACAACCACGCACAAAGCAAATATCCGGTAACACGCCCCTAAACCCTATGCGCTCTCCCCGTGAGCCAAACGGAGAGAGCAAGGCCAAACTAAGGACACAACCAAATGGCCTCGCCGGAAGTGCTCCCACTGAATCCGTCATCTCCAAATGATCCACTAGATCCAATATAGCCAAGACGTCTCTCCACGACTCTCGATGGTTGTCTTAGGTCTTCTTTTCACAATTACAAACAATTTGAAAAGAAACGGCGTGCAAGCCGCGATTGCTGTTCTAAGCTACTTACAACAAGTACAAAGGAAAGCAATGGCATGCAAGCCATAATAAATTTACGAATTTACAAACCGAATTAAATATTATTACAAACCATTGTGACTAAAAGTCACCAAATGAATGAATACATAAATAAACAACCAAACAACCAACACATAGGTCTAACGGGCAAGGCGTTACCGGACACAACAACAACCACAAACAAAACATGGTGTGCCACAACAAAACCATGCAAAATGTATCTCAATTAAGATTGTTCAAACAAGCAAAGCACTCAAGGCACAAAAAGGAACAATCCTTGTACATATGCATTAGTATCCCAAACACTTTGAGAACACATATTCATATATACACAATATAAGTATATGCATGTGTGCATTTTATGCCAAAACCACCCAATACATATAAATATACGAATCAAGACACATAAATGGGGCTCTTCGAATGTCCAAACAAAAGGACAGATTCTGGAAAAACAGAATCGAAAGGTGCTAAAACCGAAAATCTATTTCTTTTATAAACAAGGATAAAAACACTGTTCACGAGACCTTCACAGCCCAGAAGCCTTCACGAGCCCTCACGGCCCGTGAAGCCCATGAGCTCCACGACTCTAACACAGTCAAAACCTTTCACGAGCGACACCCCATGAAGCCGGTCGTGTAGGCTTCACGACCCGTGAAGCCAAAACCTCCACGGCCCGTGAAGCTCATCTGGACAGAATGTCCATTTTCGGTTTTCAAGCCATCAAAGTGCAATTTCTTTGTAGAGATGGCTCTGATACCACTGTTGGAACTCATGGTGAGCACAAACGCAGCGGAAGCAAACAAGAAAGTAGCATGCAAGACATAAAATGAAAGCACACACAAAGCCCACAACTAGTTCCAATGGTGGAACACACTACAAAGCAAATTGCAACAAAAGAACAAGAAGAAGGAGTAGAAAGTACCTCCTTACCATGGCTGGAATTCGAGCTCTTCAAATGTGGGATGAACTTGAGGAAACAAAAGGCTTCCTCCTCCATTGCTAGTCCACACCAAGTATTCTTGATCCCATTGTACTAGCAACCCATAGATGAACGTCCACCATGACTCTATCATCTGGAACAGCCCATGTAGATCTGCTCTTGCGCCATGAAAGCCTCACATGAACACTCAAGATCATCTTAGTGTATGTATGTGTTACTATTGCACCAAGAGAGAGCTACAAGTAAAGAGAGAAATGTTGTGATATCTTCTATGTACCCTTACAGCCTCAAATGACAAGATTAGGAGTCAAAAGTCGACCATCTTGCATGTTAATTGATTGGACCATCAAATGGTCCAATAAAACACAACTATCACTGCAGCTACCCTCTTCACGGGCTCTCACGGGTCGTGAAGCCTAAGTGCGCCATGAGGGGACTTAGAACTCCACGAGCCGTGCTGCCCGGTCGAGACTCGTGAGGGCATCTCCTTCACGACCCCTCACGACCTCGTCACGGGTCGTGAAGCCCAAAGGCGTCACGACGCGTGGCGGCCGTCGAACAATCTTTAGGGAAGCCTGCTTCACGACCCGTGGAGCACCATTCACGGTCTTGAAGCCCCGAATCAAAACACTTTTCATTCTTTGACTTTCTCCATCCACATAAAGCTATCGGGATCAATCCTTGGCGTGTGACCCAATAGGCCCGCGCTTCATTAGCAGTGATACCGGCATACGTGTGTCAGTGGGCAGATCTCCAACACACGGGCCGTGTAGTGCTAGATTGACACGGGCTATCTTAGCCCAATTCGGGCCGTGGACTTTGGGCCTACACGACCGTGTAGACCTACACGGGCCGTGTATGTTCGCTGTAACAGCAGAATTAACAGCCTTAAGTACTTAGTTTAATGAGGTTAACTTCTCATAATTGTGGTAGACAAAGTGACCACGAGTTATCTGCTCTTGTAGAGGCTTTTTGTTATGACTTTGTTTTTTGGTTGACACTTGAACTCTCTCTCACTTGTTCATCTTGTTCTTGGTGTTCTTGAACACAAGAAGCAAGAAACACATAGGCTTGGGTGTGGTTTTGGTGGCTACACCAACTTACTAGCATTTGGGAATCAAGGTTTCTTGGGGTGGACTTCATTAGAGGAATCCTTGTTTGGATTCTTGAAGCCTTGACTTGCTTGAGTTCTTGAAGATTAACAAGAGGAAGATCATTGTGCTTGAGTTGTGGTATAACTTTTCTTCTATCTTGTTTATTATATTTTAGTTGCAATTCCATGTCTAGATATTGGTCCATGGGAAGTGTTTGTTTGGTTAGCTTATTATTTTGTATTATATCTTGCTTCCGTTGTTACTCGATTATGCCAAACAAAACACCTTCAGGCCCGTGTTCATCTACACGGCCGTGTAGGCCCAAAGCACACGGTCCCTACTTGGGCCAAAACGCCCCGTGCTAGTTGGGCTGGACATGGCCCGTGTTCAAGAACACGGCCCGTGTACCATCCTGCCGAAACCCATTTTGGCCTTTTCCTCTCTTTTGCTTGATCGTGTTGTCGGAATCAATACTTGGTGTGTGACCCAATAGGCCTATACTTCATCAGTAGTGCTATTAACTCGTTCGTGTCAGCGGGTATATTCCAACAGCCTATCCACATGGCACTTGGCACAGGCGTGCCTCCTAGAGGCACGGGCATACCTAGCCACAGGCCACGCCCGACTTGGGCTCGTGCCTACCCGTAGGACATGGACGTACCTCAAAGAGGCACGGGCGTGCCTTGGCCCACCATAACCAGTTTCTTGTTTTCTCTCTTATTTGACCATCTGTGATGCTGGAATCGATACTTGGCGTGTGACCCAATAAGCCCTTTCTTCATCAGCCATGAAGCCAACTCGTGTGTGTCAGTGGGCATAATCCAACAATAACCAAGACCGTGAACAAGTTCTAGTATTTCATCTACCCCTGGAGTTTCATCAAAGTCAATTTTATCAGGGTAGTGGTTTGCTGTGGGTAGATCCAGTACGTTGCGGAGTCTGACAGCTGAGAGAGTGAATAGATCATATTTAATACATCCTTTGATGCACTTGTGTCCGAAGCGAGTGACACCCTCAGTAAAAGTGTACAACAGTTGTTGTAGGTAAATGTCAGGTACATGGGTAGGTGAGGTGTTTGGATTTTCAGTAATGACTTGGCACAATGAATGGGTTCGGATTATTTCAGTGTCTATTGGGATTTTGGTATCAGTTTCCAAGTTAAAGTGGAGGTTGTTGATGCTTGTTTCAAGACGCTCGTCAGCAGGGACGAGGCTCTCCTTAGGTAGGGGTTGAGCTGGCTAATTGGCTGCCATTTGTAACAAGTAGTATAAACCAGATCAGTACAATAGATAAAAGCAGTTTAGAATGCACATGTGAATGTTTAAGGGAGTTTGTGTTCTTTGATTTCAATTCACATGTGAATGATGACTTTGACTTGACCTTTGAGTTTTGACTTCTGATTTAAACATTTTGGAACCTTGTGAAAATTTGTATAAGTGTTGAAAGTCGGATGAACTTTCACTTGAAAGTCGCATTAGGTAAAATTCAAGTGAAAGTCGCTTGAAAAAAGTTTCAAGTGTCAAATGAGAATCCATAAGTGTTGAGAATCCGACATAAGTCACAAATCTAATCTTTCAAAATTCTGACAGATCACAAAATTCGATTGTCAAAAGTTTTATAATTGCAAAATCCGATAAAATGAAATATGGTAATCCCAACACTACACTATCGGATTCTGTACAAGTCCGACGGTTCATCCTTTGTTTGAATTCACCAAGTTTCGAAAAAGTTTCAAGTGAAGGTCGCATGAAAAAGTTTCAAGTAAAAATCGCATGGGTACACCTTTACTTGAAAGTTGCATGGATTTGTTTCACATGAAAGTCGGGTGAACTTAAATCATGTGAAATTCGGGTGGACAGTTTGTGCAAAAGTTGGATGGAGTCAAGTTGAGAGAAGGTGGCACGGTTTCATGTCATGCGAAAGTCGAACGGCTTAGTTAAACTTAAAGTCACATGAGTCAATTCAATTGAAAGTCGGATGAACTCAAGTCATGCAAAAGTCGGATGACCTTGAGTCATGCGAAGGTCGCATGGCTTAAACTTAGCATTTTCAGAATTGTGAGATACGAAAGTCGCATGGACTTAGTCACTTGAAAGTTGGATAGACCAACTGGATTCCAAAGTCGCATGGGCTTATTTGACCAAAAGTCGCATGGAACATTTTTCCCAAAGGACGGATAGACCAAGTTCATCCGACTGTCGGATGATTCAACTTTATTTTATGCAACTTTTAAGATCTTCCTGTCTATTCGTACAAAGTCTAGAATCTATTTTTGACTAAATGTATGATTGTGGACTCAAGTTTTATACCAAATGACTCGGATTTCAACACCAAACATCTGTGTGTTTGCAATCAAACCCAAACAACACTAAATTTCACATATTCTTGACTTGAAGCACCCCTGTTCATCGAAGAAGATGAACAGTACCCTTAGTTCTTGAAAACCCATTTCTGAAATCCTCATTTCAATGAATTTAACCACCATTTTTGTTTCAAGACATGCGCAATCATCATAAACATGATTTACTTTAATCAAACACTACAAACAACAACATTTAAGATATAAAAGATTCAATTTTCAGATAAAAACCCACTGTTCGATAAACACAAAATTTTCACAAGTGGGAAGCTTCGATCGAAGGCAGTTAAGAGAGAGAAGAAGATGAATAGTGTTTGCCTTTTGAAATTTTGAAAGCGTGGGGAAGAAGAAGGTCGGATAGCTATATTTATAAGTTATCCGACTTTCGGATCAAGGTGGGTCGGGGCTTATCCGACTGTCGGATCGACCTAGTTTGGGCCAAATTTGATGGTTGGCCTAGCCCATTCTGTTTTAGCCCAAGACTTAGAATTTTACACTATTTAAGCCCAAAAGCTGAAATAAATTGATTATTCTTGCTTTTATTGTTTTCTACTTCATTTAACTCCCCTATAAATGATAAATAGATATAAAGTAAGCGTCTGGAAATAAGTCATCTGAAAATCAAAAACTGCGAGTGTTTGTCTGATTTGAGATGAATTCTTGAATTTCTGCCCCTACACGAATGCACGGAAAGCATTCATGTCAACCAGTGAATCGCTTTGCTCCCCCTAGACAGGAACATCTGTATTTCTGCAGAAATAACAAAACCACGCGTAATTCTATTAATAAAAGATAAGAAAGTAATGAATTACAGTTTGAGATTCAACATACCAATCTTAGACACCAAAAATGTAAACCGTGCTTCATCGAGTGGTCTGGTGAATAGATCAGCCAGTTGATTGTCGGTGGGAACGTACTGTAATCCAATTAGGCCTTTTTCAACATTGTCTTTCAAGAAGTGATACCTGATGTCGATGTGCTTGGTTTTAGAGTGATGGATAGGATTGCAAGAGATGGTAATTGCACTTTGAGAATCGCACAACAGAGGTATCTTAGAGCAGGTGAGACCAAAGTCCCGTAGTTGAGTTTGCATCTACAGACTCTATGAATAGCAAGTGGCAGCAGCTACAAATTCCGCTTCATCAGTTGATGTAGACACACAGTTTTGTTTCTTTGAACTCAAGTGGACCAACCGATCTCCCAAGAAGTGTGCAATCCTGGATGTGCTTTTCCTATGCAACATGCATCCTGCGTAATCCGAATCTGAGTACCTAAGCAATTTGCAGGACGAGTCACGGGGATACCATAGACCAAGGTTAGGAGTCCCTTTTAGGTATTTGAGGATGCGTTTCATAGCAAGGAGATGTGATTATTTTAGATTTGCTTGAAAATGAGGACAAAAACACATAGAAAACATTATGCCCTGTCTACTAGCTGTAAGGTACAGTAAAGAGCTAATCATACCCCGATAGATTCTCAAGTCGACTGCCTTTCCGTTAAGATCGGCAGACAAGTTAGTTTTGGAAGACATGGGGGTGGATTTGAATGAGCAATCAGACATTTCATATTTTCTTAGTAAATCATTAATGTATTTAGACTGATTTATGAAAATGCCATTTGAAAGTTGTTTGACATGTAAGCCAAGGAAGAAATTCATTTCTCACATCACGCTCATTTCAAAATTACTTGCCATTAGTTTTTAAAACTCGAGACTACATCGTGGGTTCGTAGAGCCGAAAACAATATCGTCTACATATATCTGGACTAAGATATAGTCATCCCCAATCTTCGTGGTGAATAGGGCGGTGTCAGTTCGTCCCTTGGAGTAACCTTCATTTACTAGATAGGCTGATAGAACATCATACCAAGCCCGTGGAGCTTGTTTGAGTCCGTATAAAGCCTTATTAAGTATATAGACATCATTTGGTCTCTTGGGATCAACAAACCCTTCGGTTGGGATACGTAGACTTCCTCCTTAAGGATTCCATTTAAAAATGCCGTTTTGACATCAATTTGATAGACCTTGAAATCCCTGTAAGCAGCATACGGGAGGAATACCCCAATAGCTTCTATACGGGCAACAGGAGCGAAGGTTTCATCATAATCAATGACCTTCTACTGATTGTATCCTTTGGCTACCAGTGTGGCTTTGTTTCGAATCACCACTCCGTCTGAATCTTTCTTGTTTTTGAAGACCCACTTAGTACCAACAATTGTCTTGCCGTTGGGGCGAGGGACCAGTCTCCAAACTTTTAGGCGTGTTAATTGATCTAACTCATCTTGCATTGCAAGTATCTAGTCAGTGTCTTGTAGTGCATCTACAGTTCGTCTAGGTTCTGTCATGCCAAGAAAGCTGGAGAACTAACACTCATTCGTCATGGTAGATCGATTATGAATGCTAGCATCTTTGTCTCCAATGATTTTTGTTTCAGGATGTGTGGCAGTCCATTTGGTCACATGGGGAGTGGGGTTATCGGTGAATTCATCATGGGCATCCTGAGGAAAGAATTCATCTAGCCGTTGTTGTGTGGACGTTTCAGCCTTAGGAGTTGATGAGTCTGGATTGTACCGAGGTGTAGTGTTTCCTTGGTTCTCAATATCAGCATCGTCAACAGTGTTAATAGTTGAGTTGGATGCAGTGTACCATTCACCTAAAACGAATAATGGGTCTACAACTAAATCAACAAGTCTCGATGTAGAGGTAGTAGCCGTTTGCTGAGTAAGTTCAAGAGATTCCTTAATAGCATCTGGAGGCCTGTCGATAGGTACACAATTAGTTCCTGAGTCATCATCTAATAAATCAAATATATATTTTAGATCCGAGGGTTCATTCGCATGAGATATATTTGTTTCTTTTCGATTAAGTCCCGGTCCTGAACTGATGTGTTCAGAAACGATTGTTGGTGACTCATGAGATATTGATGTTATGGTTAATGTATCATCAAAAGTCACGTTAATACTTTCAGTCACAGCATTGGTTCGTTTATTTAACACACGAAACGCTTTAGACTCACAAGAGTAACCTAAGAAAATTCCCTCATCTGCTTTGGGGTCGAATTTTCCTAAATTAGCCTTTTCATTAAGGACAAAGCACCTATTACCAAACACATGAAAATGTTTGATATTAGGCACTCTGCCATTAGCCGGTACATAAGGAGTTTTATTAAAGCGGCGGTGTAAGATTGAGCGATTTTGAGTATAGCAAGTTGTGTTGACTACTTCTGCCCAATAGGAAGTTGGTAAATCAGCATAGGACAGCATTGTTCGAGCTGCTTCAACAAGCATTCGATTTCTTCATTCAACAAACCCATTTTGTTCTGGAGTGTAAGCTGCTAAGAATTGATGCATGATTCCTACGGAGTCAAGATAGGAATCCAAGACTTTGTTCTTGAATTCGGTGCCGTTGTCAGTTGGTATTGTACCAACTCTTCTTTGTGATTAGTTTTGCACCTGTTTGAGAAACGAGATGATTGTTGACGGAGCTTCATCCTTCATTCTTAGAAACTTGACCCACGTATACCTTGAATAGTCATCAACTATCATAAGGATATACTTCTTCCTATTCCTTGACTAAACTCTTATCGGACCACATAAGTCCATGTGTAATAGTTGGAGAGGTTCTTTTGTACCAGACACCTGTTTGACTTTGTGTGATTCCCTTTTCATTTTACCTCTTTCACAATGTTCACATAGATGTTCTTTTTCAATTTTGAGCTTTAGAAATCCACAAACTAAATCACTTTTGACCAACTTGTTGATGTTTTTGAAATTTAGGTGAGATAGTTTGCGATGCCACATCCATGTGAGTTCCGATGAGGCCTTTGATAGAAGACATATTGACTGCTTTCCCTCCAAGTGTACTAGATCAATTGTATACGGGTTTAACCTTCTGGAGCCTGTTAGTATTACATCACCATTCTCTGTTTTGACTTAGCAAGTCTTGGCTTTGAAGTTGACTCATAGCCCCTTATCACAAAAATGCCAAATGCTAAACAGGTTGTGTCCCAAGCCCTCCACATATGACACCTTACTGATTTTTATATTTTCTTTTATTATGTCTCCAGTTCCCATTATTGGTGCAACATGGTCATTCCCAAAACGAACATTTCCCGAGTATTTTGGTACATAGTTCATGAGAAGACCCTTTTCGTCTGTCATATGTTTTGAACAGCCAGAATCCAATTACCACCGGCTAGATACCTGCACATGGAAGACAAAAGTTTTTGAGGTACCCATTGTGTAGTGGGTCCTTGATTCTTAGCATATGCAACAGTTTCAAATGATGCTTCAGTTAATGAAGTCATTGCTTTTGCTTTGGGAACCCATACTTGTGTGGAGGATTGAGGTTGGGTCGGTGACGGTGTTACAATTTCTTTGGATATGGCGGGGGTTGGGATTGTTTTCGATGTGACTATGGGTTGTTTAATTGCCACGCGATTGCAGCCTTTAGGGAGTGAAACATCATCGTCGATGTATTCACTTTGTTTCTTTGGATTTCTAGTTTCGTTCGTGGCTGTTTTAGTTTGGTGGTTTTATGTTGAACTGTTGGTTGTTTATGCTGTGAGACTTGAGTTTTCTTACTCATTGGATTTGTGAAATGTGTTTTGATTTTAACAGCATTTTGATTGGCGTGATTCCAGTTATTGTAGTATCTATGATTTGGAGTCCATGAAGTGTGACGATTGGTGAGTTTTAGTTCCGAATTATGCCTAGTGGATACACATTTATTGCTCATTTGGAAACATGCTCTGTTGGAGTGTCTCTTTCACCAATAGGTAATAAAATTTTCTATTTATGAATAAAGCCGTTTCGTGATTTGATTCAAAAGATTTGTAGTTGAGGTTTGGTTTGACTCCACGGTTCTTTCGATATTCGTCATACACACAGTGATAAGTACAATGTCCATCAACATAGCCATCACTCATGCAAAACATTTCAAATTTAATAAAATTAACTGGAGTTCTAACATGTTTGACATGTAAGACAGATGAATCATTACAAAATAGCAGATTTGTTTGTTTATTGAAATTCTACGGGTAAATCAAACAATCTTCGTTCCTTCTTTCTCCATTATTCTCTTGAGGCTTCTTACTCCATCCAAAAACTAGTTTCTTCTCGTGCTTCACATTGGCACCTAGATGGACATTTGGGTTAGAAGTAGAAATTGCCAATTGATCAGTTTTGGTTGATTGGGAACGAGAATGAGTCGTTTGTTTCTTGGTTCGTTTTTTTTTGGATTGAGGTGATCTTGATGTACTTGTTTTATGTGATAACCATGTATCAATTATTTTGGCTTTCCCTTTAAAGTTGGTAGACTCAATTGTGTGTAGTTTGAAAAACTCGTTCTTGAGGGAATTGAGTTTTTCTTGAAGTTTGAACAAAGAGTTTTCCTATTTTATGCATTCTTCACAGTTTTCACTAGGGTTGGTTAAGGATAAATCATTTGCAGGTGTGTTGTGTTTAGAATCTGTAAATGAAAAACAGTCATTTGTGTGCATGTGTGAGATATGCGTATCAGATATTGTCACACCCCGCTAAAGCGGAAACACGAGGTGTCACAGCACAAGATATCATCGCACAAGGTAAATAGATAATAACCATTAGATTAAATTAACAAAATAAGTAGTTCGGATGAAACATAAATAAAGGTTACATAACCGAATAATATTTAAAGGACATTGTCTTGTACGATGCGTAAATAAAATAGATATTGTTTTTATAAAATGTGATGATGAAGATGAAGATTACACACATCATGTTTGTAAGCATAAGGTACGTAACGGCGGTCACCTGAAAGCACGGGTAAAAGAAAAGGGTCAACTACTAGAGTTGGTGATTTCATAGGTTTTTAATGTATGCACAAAACATCTTTTAAATGAGAAAAGTTTAAATAATTGATGGAAGTTTTTGGATAAAAATCCAAGTATGAAATAATGATAGAAGATGTATTATATTGCCCAATACGTTGCACATGGTAGTAATAGACTATGATGATTGTTGCTTGAGCCATTATCCAACCTAGCCGACAACCAATTGCCCATGATAAACCTAACGCCTATATTAAATGACGTTAGTAGTGGTAAAGTACATCTATAGTTCGTCAACCATAAATGGGAGACGTCGGAATCTCCAAATAGCGCTACTTACTAATACCATCGGCTCACTAGCGGAGTTAAGGAATAATGTCCAACGAAAGGGTCTTACAACGATCACCCAAGCACATCAAAGAATAATACCATAAGTGCTCAAAATAATATTTGAAATAAATAAGAAGATAGGCAATAAACTTTTCATGAAACGTATACACATGCTTTCACCCCAAAATAATATGAAATACGGTAAAAAGGGGCTATGATACTCACTCGGTATGCAAAGGTGTTTTCTTGTAAGGATTTCTTGTTCCTACCGAAGCTCATTTCCTAATATAAAAGGTATGTAGCTCTATTAGACTTATTTTATTTATTATTTTGTATTATTTATTTGTGATTAACTTATTTATTTAAATAGTTGAAGGTTGTCTCTATTTTTCCATAAATCATAAGTGTTCACTGAAATTTTCAGTTCTTTGAGTTGAACTTTAAAAATTAAAAACTATAATTTAGGAGTCATACTAAGGCTTGATATTTTAATATAATCTTACTACATGTTTCTAGAATGTCCAGTAAAAATATAGGAATTTATAATCCATGTTTAGTATTTTTAATAATTAAAAGTGTATAGGATGTCCACTGATCAATGTCTGGATGACATGCTGTTACTAAAACGTCTGTTTAGGGCTCATACGACCTCCTTTTTACATGATTCAAACTGGGAAATAACCAAGACTCAAAGATTAAACTTTTAAAAAAAACTTGACGTAATTTGACCCAAGAATGAGTAAGTTACACGCGTTTAAAATGTACCCTTCTAAATCTGCCAGACTTCCAGATTCAACATATGGGTCTTTTTAAATATGTTTGAAGGATCAAACGTTCATGAAAATTAGTGAATCCAGGTTTAAATGAAAGGTAACACTTTAAAATAAGATTAGCAAAAAGAATCAACTAATTTTGATACCTAGAACTCCAGATATAACAAAAAGAAGTAGGGAGTTCTAACATCAGATTCTGCCAGATTTGTGATTCTTTTTGCTTATGGGTCATAACTTTAATATAACATGTTTATATTCATGAATAATCATATTGTATGAGTATAAGCTTTGAT
This sequence comes from Dittrichia graveolens, assembly GCA_038502395.1. Taxonomy (NCBI): domain Eukaryota; kingdom Viridiplantae; phylum Streptophyta; class Magnoliopsida; order Asterales; family Asteraceae; genus Dittrichia; species Dittrichia graveolens. The sequence goes on from JARJIL010000006.1 coordinate 34,609,603, forward strand.
AAGCCATGTGTTCTTACAACAATGGTAGGATGATACACATTTTATGTGTTCCGTACAACATTTGTTAAGATGAACACATGCATGATCAAAGTCTTATTTTCTTGATTTTTAGTTGATTAAGTTCCATACAACAACGGTAGGATGATGCACATTTCATGTACTCCTTACAACATTGGTAGGATGTTTATATTTACATGATTATATATATATATTAATAAAGGAAATAAGATGAACAACAAAGAAAATAAATAAAAGAAAGAAGAAAGAAGAAGAGAAGAAAGGTAGAAGAGTAGAGATGAGTGTTTTATGATCATCTTACCACTCTTTTCCTTGATTTTGTGTTTGATCTTCAAGAGATGATCAAGACTTAGATATATTTGGGAGATTTTTGTTGGTGAAAGAAGAAGAGAGAAAAGAGAAGAGATGGAGTGTGGTGGTAAAGGAAATGATAAAGAGTAGTAGGAGGCTTATATAGAGCATGGGGGAGATCAAGTGGTGGTTCTTGGGAAGAGAAGGAGGCAAGAGAATTTGAGGGGGGGGGGCTTAGGGTGGCCGGCCTCATGGGGGGGGTTTTCTTTTTTTTTTTTCAATAATTAAGTGTAATTGGTTTAAATGAATTTTGTATAATTGTTGATTTTGTTTAAATCTTTTAATTACAAAGTTTTTATTACTTTTATGAGTTTATTTTTATATGTTTTATATTTTAACTTATTTATATTTATCATAATTTATTTAATTATTTTAATTGATATTATTTTTATTATTGTACCTGATTTGTAATTCTTGACTCGTAATTATTCGATTTTTCGAGCTCGGGAAGGTTCTAACCATATAGGCGGGATTTCTATGAAATCTAATATTATTATGGATGTATTTAAGTCATAATTACTATTTTTAGTCATACTAGGCTTAAAATTAGAATTTCTAATGGCTAACCAGGGAAATTTGTTGCCGAATGTCACAGTCTCCCCTGATTAAAAGCATTTCGTCCCGAAATTAATCGTTGACGTCTTGGACTTGCTTTTTGGCGAAGAGGTGTGGATATTTGAGTTTCTTATAATCCTCTCGCTCCCAAGTGTATTCAGGCCTGTGCCTTGAGTTCCAACGAACTTTTAAGATGGGGATCCTACTTCTCCTTAGTCTTTTGACCTCCCGGTCAAGGATTTCGATTGGTTCTTCTACAAAGTGCAACCGGTCATCAACTTGCACATCTTTTAAGGGTAAGACTAAGGTTTCCTCCGTTTGGCATTTCTTTAAATTCGACACATGGAACGTGTCATGGATGGCGCTCAGTTCTTGTGGCAGTTTTAGCTTGTAGGCTACCGGTCCGATCCTTTCGATTATCTCGAACGGCCCAACATACCTGGGACTTAACTTGTTCTTTTTACCAAAACGCACTATCCCTTTCCAAGGTGATATCTTTAGTAGAACTTTATCGCCAACTTGAAACTCTAGGGGTTTCCTGCGATTGTCGGCGTAGCTCTTTTGTCGGTCCCTAGCGGTTTTGAGCCTTTCCCTGATAATCTTTATCTTATCAGTGGTTTCCTGTACGACATTTGGTCTGGACAATTGTCGGTCTCCGATTTCCAACCAGCTGAGCGGGGATCTACATTTGCGTCCGTACAATGCTTCATAAGGTGCACACCGGATACTGGTGTGATAACTATTATTGTATGAAAATTCAACCAGTGGCAAATGCGAGTCCCAGCTCCCACCAAAATCTAACACACAAGCACGTAACATATCTTCCAGCGTTTGAATAGTCCTTTCCGATTGTCCGTCTGTTTGGAGGTGGTAAGAGGTGCTTAAATTGACTCGCGTTCCCAATGCTTTCTGAAGTGATTGCCAAAATTGGGAAGTGAAGCGACTATCCCTATCCGAGATGATAGAGATGGGCACTCCATGACGCATGACGATCTCATTGATGTAGATTCGTGCCAACTTTTCCATCTTGTAATCTTCACGAATAGGTAGGAAATGTGCTGACTTTGTAAGCCGGTCTACTACTACCCAGATGGAATCGTACCCTTTTGCGGATCGGGGTAACTTAGTCACAAAATCCATAGTTATCTCTTCCCATTTCCATTCCGGGATTTCGGGTTGCTGCAGTAATCCAGAGGGTTTCTGGTGTTCTGCCTTAATCCTTGCACAAGTCAAACATTTCCCCACGTATAGGGCGACATCCTTCTTCATTCCGGGCCACCAATAGTATTCCTTCAAATCCTTGTACATTTTATCGGCTCCGGGATGAATAGAATACTTAGACTTATGTGCCTCATTCAATATCGTTAATCTTATGTTATTTACCTTGGGTATCCAAACCTTCTTTTCGAAGTAACGTACTCCATCAGTTCCAATCTCGAACCTGTGTTCCAAATGACGGAGGGTTTCCTCTTTTAGATTTTCTGCTTTTAATGCTTGCTCCTGAGCTTCAAGGATCCTTCCTTTCAGACTTGTTTGCACAACAGCTCCTAATGCTCGTACTCTCGTTGGTTTTACTCTTTCCTTCCTACTCAACGCGTCGGCTACCACATTGGCCTTGCCTGGGTGATATTTGATTTCGCAATCATAATCATTGAGTAGTTCTACCCATCGCCTTTGTCTCATATTGTGCATCTTTTGATCAAAAATATGCTGGAGACTCTTATGGTCAGTGTAGACGGTACACTTGGTGCCATATAAGTAGTGTCTCCATATTTTGAGTGCAAACACTACCGCTCCTAGCTCCAAATCATGAGTAGTGTAGTTTTTCTCATGAACCTTCAATTGTCTCGAAGCGTAGGCGATAACTTTGTCTTTTTGCATTAAAACACATCCCAACCCTTGGTGTGATGCGTCGCAATAGACCACAAAGTTTTCTGATCCAGTTGGCAATGCCAAGATAGGTGCGTTGCATAGCTTCTGCTTTAAGGTTTGAAAGGCTTCTTCTTGCTTATCTCCCCAAATGAATTTCTTATCCTTCTGAGTCAAAGTCGTTAATGGTTGAGCCACGCGTGAAAAGTTTTCGATGAATTGCCTATAATATCCTGCAAGACCCAGAAATTGTCAAATCTCAGTTGGCGTCTTTGGTGCTTCCCACTTTTTGATTGCTTCGATCTTTGCTGGATCGACATGAATTCCATTTGAATTAACTACATGACCAAGGAAGTGTACTTCTCGGATCCAAAATTCACACTTAGAGAATTTGGCATACAACTTCTGGTCCTTGAGTAGTGTTAAGATTAATTTCAAATGCTGCTCATGATCTTCCTTGCTTCGCGAATAGATGAGGATGTCGTCTATGAACACTATAGCAAACTTATCTAGATATGGTCTACAGACCCTATTCATTAAGTCCATAAATACTGCTGGAGCATTAGTCAACCCAAAAGGCATAACTAAGAACTCATAATGTCCATAGCGGGTTCTAAAGGCGGTCTTGGGGACGTCTTCTTCGCGAACTCTCAATTGGTGATATCCCGAGCGAAGATCGATTTTTGAAAAATATTTGGCGCCTTTAAGTTGGTCGAACAGATCATCGATTCGAGGGAGAGGGTATCGGTTCTTGATTGTTAACTTGTTGAGTTCCCGATAGTCGATACACATTCGTAGCGACCCGTCCTTCTTTTTGACGAAAAGAACTGGGGCTCCCCAAGGGGATGAACTTGGTTGAATGAAACCTTTGTCGAGTAATTCTTGTAGTTGTGCCGATAGCTCTTGCATTTTTGATGGGGCGAGTCGATATGGTGCTTTTGCCACGGGAGCCGCTCCAGGGACTAGATCGATATGGAATTCGACTTGCCGATTCGGGGGTAATCCTGGCAAATCTTCCGGAAATACTTCAAGAAAGTTTCGCACGACGGGAATTTCTTGAATGTTTTTCTCACAGGTTTTCTTATTGATTATATGTGCTAGGAATGCCTCGTTTCCTTTCCTTAAGCAATTTCTCATCTTGATGGATGAGATTATCTTGAAATTCCTTCCGGATTTTTCTCCATACACCTTAAGTGTCTCACCATTAGGCGTCGGAATTCGGACGATCTTTTCGAAGCAACAGATTTCCGCTCGATGGCTAGAAAGCCAATCCATCCCAACAACTATGTTGAAACTTCCCATTTCAAGTGGGATTAAATCTATGGTATATGTTTTATCGGCTAAGCCCAAGGTACAACCAGGGATTATGTCCTTAACGCTAGTTTTCTGACAGTTAGCAAATTCAATGATGTAAGGCTCTTTCATTTCTATGGTTTTTAGGTTTAGCCTTAACTTAAATCTTAATGATATGAAGCTTTTATCGGCCCCTGAATCAAATAGTACTGATACGTAATAACCGTTTAGAGGAAACGTACCTGTAACGACATCGGGGTTTTGTCTAGCTTCATTTGCTCCAATCTCAAACACCCTGCCTCGTGCTTGATTTCCTTGGTTACTTTGGCTTGCAGGACGTGCTTGATTATAATTAGACCCTTGAGTTAGCCGCGAGTAGACGGTGCCATGGTGCTCCAGACTTCCGCATTTAAAGCATGGCTTTACTCGGCAAGTTTTGCTGAGGTGTCCTAGCCGCTTACACCTAAAGCACACCATGCACTTCCCTTCGTGGTGTTTGTGGCACTTGTCACATTTGGGGTAGGATCTCCATCCTTTATCGGCCGCTTGCGCCTGAGCTCCGAAGTTTCTAGCCCTTTTTTGAGTCCTCGCAGCTTCTCCACCGGATGGCTTCCTCGGCATCTCCTCAAGCTTCCTCTTACCCTTGTCCTTGTTGCTCCCAAGCGATCCCGATCGGATGGCATTGTGGGTAAGTCTTGTAGCTAGATTTACCGCACTTTGGATGGTGTTGGGGTTTGCAGCCGTGACATTTGCCCGGATCTCAGGGGCTAGACCCCAAATGTATCTATCGATACGGTTTTCTTCCGGGGTCACCAAGTGCGGCACCAGCTTGGCCAAATCATGAAATCGGGTGGTGTAGGAGTTGATGTCATCCCCGATCATTTCATGATTCCACAGCTCGACTTCTAGCTTTTGAATTTCACTCTTCGAGCAAAATTCGTCCCTTAATAGCCTGAGGAATGCATCCCAGGTGAGTTGGTGCGCGGCATTTCTTCCAAGCGTTTGCACTTGGATATTCCACCACGATAAGGCTCGCCCTTGCAGAAGACATGCTGCAAACTCCACCTTGTTTGCTTCCGTACATTTACTGATGCTAAGGACTGATTCCATGCTTTCAATCTAGTTTAGTAGACCCACACCTCCTTCCGTTCCAAAGAATTCTTTAGGGTTGCAGGCCCTAAAGGTTTTGTAGTTGCAATCTTGGGTTGGGGTTGGTACTCCTTGGTTTGTTTGAAGCCCAGCAGCAACTTGGCTAACTATGTTGGGTAATGTTGCAATCACTTGTTCCATGACAAGTTGATCTAACTCGGGGTTTGCTCTTCTTGGAGGCATCGTTCTAGAGCATAATCACACGACGATTTTTAGTCACTCAATCTAATCGGTTTTATCATACTACTCTATGTGTAACATGTGTAATTCATTCATGGAATTAAATATGACTTAATAGTACGAGATTTAATTAAATAATCAATCATTCACTTGGCACAAAATAATTACCAAAATCGGCTCTTTAAAAGATGCCATATATATTAATAAGGAGTTAATAGTAGCCATACAATCATACATCCTTCATACCAACATAGGATATTTTAGTTCATAATCAACAAAAGAGAAGGACATTAAAACACAAAGTAGATCCACTCCAACCCATCTAGCGCCCAATTCCAATGTAAGCTAGCCCCACTAACATCATCAACCCAACCCCTAAAACTAGGCATGTATGCACTAGCCTAATTAGTCTTCGGGCTTCTTGAGCCGCCTCTAAGGCTTGCCTTGCGTGATGGTGGTTAAGGTCCGCCATGTCTAAGCACGAACTAACCCTGTAGGTTTGGTAATCTAACATGCCTCTTATGTTATATAGCTCCAGACACATGTGGTGGAATCTCCTCTTTTCTACGTCGGTCATCCCGGATGAAGGTATCATCGGGATTCCCGTGAGGGCTCTTACTGGCTCGTTCACCTGCCAGGAAGTTTCTCCCATGGTAGACTGGGGTGGTGCTACGGTTGCTCGTACTGGAATGGCTACCCTCTTTCGGGCAGTTTGTCTAACCCGAGGCCCGGTTGTTCCGGGGTTTGGGTTTTGGTTTGGTTGAGAGGAGGGAATGTCAAAGATCCTTACGGGTCTACGTAGGGGTTCTAAGAATCCTTCAGGCAGCTGGTATTGTGGGGATTGGTTACTATCGGTGGAAGATCTTTGGCTGTTCTCGGTAGGTTCACTTTCGCTTGACATGATTTGCAAGGTTTGAATAGACTTATTTACTAAATTCATAACTTAAATTGTCTATATATGAATGTTATGCTCATGCACACACACAATGATCATGATCTAGAAAGAAAGTAAATAAAATTTTGTTTCTAAGTATATTTTTATTATAACTAACCTAAGTGCCATATCGTACATAGCTAAATTAGACATAGGTGATCAAGCTTTGTCTAATTGAGGTATAACAATGTGGTACTCAGCTTAATTATATTATCAATACACTTGATGCATTTTAAACAAATTATTTGGAAAAATTATTTTTATAAACCTTTGGTCATAGTTGTTGTTTTCCCCCCATAAGAAAAACAACATTCTCTATAACCTTAGGCTCTGATACCAATTCTGTCACACCCCGCTAAAGTGGAAACACGAGGTGTCACAGCACAAGATATCATCGCACAAGGTAAATAGATAATAACCATTAGATTAAATTAACAAAATAAGTAGTTCGGATGAAACATAAATAAAGGTTACATAACCGAATAATATTTAAAGGACATTGTCTTGTACGATGCGTAAATAAAATAGATATTGTTTTTATAAAATGTGATGATGAAGATGAAGATTACACACATCATGTTTGTAAGCATAAGGTACGTAACGGCGGTCACCTGAAAGCACGGGTAAAAGAAAAGGGTCAACTACTAGAGTTGGTGAGTTCATAGGTTTTTAATGTATGCACAAAACATCTTTTAAATGAGAAAAGTTTAAATAATTGATGGAAGTTTTTGGATAAAAATCCAAGTATGAAATAATGATAGAAGATGTATTATATTGCCCAATACGTTGCACATGGTAGTAATAGACTATGATGATTGTTGCTTGAGCCATTATCCAACCTAGCCGACAACCAATTGCCCATGATAAACCTAACGCCTATATTAAATGACGTTAGTAGTGGTAAAGTACATCTATAGTTCGTCAACCATAAATGGGAGACGTCGGAATCTCCAAATAGCGCTACTTACTAATACCATCGGCTCACTAGCGGAGTTAAGGAATAATGTCCAACGAAAGGGTCTTACAACGATCACCCAAGCACATCAAAGAATAATACCATAAGTGCTCAAAATAATATTTGAAATAAATAAGAAGATAGGCAATAAACTTTTCATGAAACGTATACACATGCTTTCACTCCAAAATAATATGAAATACGGTAAAAAGGGGCTATGATACTCACTCGGTATGCAAAGGTGTTTTCTTGTAAGGATTTCTTGTTCCTACCGAAGCTCCTTTCCTAATATAAAAGGTATGTAGCTCTATTAGACTTATTTTATTTATTATTTTGTATTATTTATTTGTGGTTAACTTATTTATTTAAATAGTTAAAGGTTGTCTCTATTTTTCCATAAATCATAAGTGTTCACTGAAATTTTCAGTTCTTTGAGTTGAACTTTAAAAATTAAAAACTATAATTTAGGAGTCATACTAAGGCTTGATATTTTAATATAATCTTACTACATGTTTCTAGAATGTCCAGTAAAAATATAGGAATTTATAATCCATGTTTAGTATTTTTAATAATTAAAAGTGTATAGGATGTCCACTGATCAGTGTCTGGATGACATGTTGTTATTAAAACGTCTGTTTAGGGCTCATACGACCTCCTTTTTACATGATTCAAACTGGGAAATAACCAAGACACAAAGATTAAACTTTTAAAAGAAACTTGACGTAATTTGACCCAAGAATGAGTAAGTTACACGCGTTTAAAGTGTACCCTTCTAAATCTGCCAGACTTCCAGATTCAACATATGGGTCTTTTTAAATATGTTTGAAGGATCAAACGTTCATGAAAATTAGTGAATCCAGGTTTAAATGAAAGGTAACACTTTAAACTAAGATTAGCAAAAAGAATCAACTGATTTTGATACCTAGAACTCCAGATATAACAAAAACAAGTAGGGAGTTCTAACATCAGATTCTGCCAGATTTGTGATTCTTTTTGCTTATGGGTCATAACTTTAATATAACATGTTTATATTCATGAATAATCATATTGTATGAGTATAAGCTTTGATAATCCATGTGTTCTTACAACAATGGTAGGATGATACACATTTTATGTGTTCCGTACAACATTTGTTAAGATGAACACATGCATGATCAAAGTCTTATTTTCTTGATTTTTAGTTGATTAAGTTCCATACAACAATGGTAGGATGATGCACATTTCATGTGCTCCTTACAACATTGGTAGGATGTTTATATTTACATGATTATATATATATTAATAAAGGAAATAAGATGAACAACAAAGAAAATAAATAAAAGAAAGAAGAAAGAAGAAGAGAAGAAAGGTAGAAGAGTAGAGATGAGTGTTTTATGATCATCTTAGCACTCTTTTCCTTGATTTTTTGTTTGATCTTCAAGAGATGATCAAGACTTAAATGTATTTGGGAGATTTTTGTTGGTGAAAGAAGAAGAGAGAAAAGAGAAGAGATGGAGTGTGGTGGTAAAGGAAATGATAAAGAGTTGTAGGAGGCTTATATAGAGCATGGGGGAGATCAAGTGGTGGTTCTTGGGAAGAGAAGGAGGCAAGTGAATTTGAGGGGGGGGGGGGGGTAGGGTGGCCGGCCTCATGGGGGGGGGGGGTTTTCTTTTTTTTTTTTTTTCAATAATTAAGTGTAATTGGTTTAAATGAATTTTGTATAATTGTTGATTTTGTTTAAATCTTTTAATTACAAAGTTTTTATTACTTTTATGAGTTTATTTTTATATGTTTTATATTTTAACTTATTTATATTTATCATAATTTATTTAATTATTTTAATTGATATTATTTTTATTATTGTACCTGATTTGTAATTCTTGACTCGTAATTATTCGATTTTTCGAGCTCCGGAAGGTTCTAACCATATAGGCGGGATTTCTATGATATCTAATATTATTAGGGATGTATTTTAAGTCATAATTACTATTTTTAGTCATACTAGGCTTAAAATTAGAATTTCTAATGGCTAACCTGGGAAATTTGTTGCCGAATGTCACAGATATGCCTGAAGCAGCGGAATTATATGATTGGGTGTTTTCATTTCCAAGCTGATTGATTACGTTATGAAGAATTGCAGTCTCAAAGTCAAAGAAGATGGACCTATTGAGAAGTTCGTGTTCAAGCAATTCAAGGTTTTGCTATAGATCTATATGGCTCGGGTGGAGAATCTAAGATTGATGGTAAGGATTCCATTTCTGTTTCAGAATAACTACGAAAGTAGTAATTAGAGATCATGGGTTCGAAGTCATCTGTTAGGTATGACTGGTTTAGACTTTCGTAGTCATGTAGGGTTGAAGCTCTTTTGGAGATGCGTCTCTTGTGTTCCTCCTTAGAGAGTTCATCGATTTGTCCAACGAATACCATTTTCTTAGTTAATCTTAGATTCATGCTATCGAAATCATACAATTGTTTATGTTAGAACCATATTTGTGTTTGTGGTCTAGATACATTTTAATGCTTATCTAGTTAATTTTGTACTTAGAATGTCACCTTTAATGATATGTATATAAGGTGACTTAGGCCTTGTTTCAGTGTAACCTTTGACATATATTCAAATAGACTACACACACTTAAAGATGTTTTCTACTAATTGCACTCATCTTGATTCTACTTGTGCTCGTTTATTGCTCTACAATTGGTATCATAGCTAATCATTGATAAGATAAGGTTCTTGATTGAAGAATTCAAGCAAAAACAACAACATTTTGAAGCAAATTATTGGTTTTGGTCGACTTTTGGACAATTCGGATTTCAATCAATTCAAGACTGAAAATGGATGTTTAATAGCTTGTTAGACTCGCATTCATCATTGGATTAAATCTGTGTAAGTCCGCGATCGAGTATTACAACAGTTTGTACTGAATTGAAATATTAGTATTTTTCGAGTTTGAAACCATTTTGATCGAATATGTATTCTACTGGTTAATTTTTGTTTTAAAGTTGATTCAAAACTGTAATTGCTAGTCTACGAACCTTGTGGAAGAAGAAATTCTCAAATTAGATCAAAATTTGAAGGAATTTGAAGTTTGGAAGTTGCGGTTTGTACTGTGAAAGAACTATCAGATTTCAACTCAAGAACAGTCGGATTTCACAAATCCGAAGGTTTCTATCGGATTCCGATACTTTTCTAAGTGTCGGATTTTGACAATCGGAATTGGAGTTGCGGATTTAGGAGTTGGATTTGTTTGGATTTGAGAATTATCGGATTTAAGTTTCCGGGTTTGGTTAACTATCGGATTTGTTTACTTACGGATTTCCAAAAAATTGGAATTTGGAATTTCTCAGATTCACATCAATCGGATTTCCAAGTATTGAAATTTGATAAGTTCTCGGATTTTCACAATCGGATTCCAAGTTGTCGGAATTTGATCCAATCGGATTTCCAAATTGTTGGATTTCAATCGGATTTCAAGTCATCGAATTTGAATTTCTCGGATTTGCAGATTTGAGTTTATTGGATTTGTGATAAAAAGTTGCGGATTCTTCAATCAATATCTTTCAAAGAAAAGAACCTGAAGCAAGAATAAGTACATACAGTGATGAGAACACAAATGTTCACGCACAATTCGTCTTGGTGGCAGAGGTAGAAGAATTTGAGTTCAAAGAAACGGACGGTGAAAGTGAAGATGAAGTTGTTGATGCTGATTCTGGATTCATGGCCAGATTTGATGAATTAGACATTGAAAGTGAGTATGAAGAAGAAGAAGAAATAGAAGGTGAGGTTTCTACTGAAAGCACCAACCAATTTGTTGCTACTGAAAGCACCAACCCATCTGTTGCTACTGAAAGCACCAACTCTCATGCAACAGCTGGAGCTCTTAACTTCCAAGGATTAATCACTCACGACCAAGAACCAAAAGCTGCATGAAAATAATTTAAATCAGAAAATGAAACAAGCAACAAAAAGTGAAGTCGAACTGACAACTCAATCCTCAAAAATAGTACAACTTCAACAGGAAATAATAGACAAAGAAAATGAATTCATAAAGTTACAAAAAGAAATAGAGTTAAAAGTGCATGACTTGAATGAAGCAAAACTGTATGCAGAGATTAATCTTAATTTAATAATGAAAGAGAAAAAGAATTTAGATGTAAAAGTTCAACATCTTGAGGGAAGAGTTAAGAGGCAACTCACTACTCGTCACAGTATCTTTAAAAACCTTAAACCAAACGTGAAGAATAGATATAAAGGCTTAGGGTATGACAAAAACAACTTTTTCTCAAAGATTAATTGCACACAACTATACCAATTTGAGAGAATGAATCAGGGATGGACATCCAAGATGGTGTGTGTGGGTGAAGAAGAAATCAAAACGGAAGAACAACTTAAAAGAAAAACCACAACGAAAATGGAAAACTCACTTAATCATGATGAACTGAGCGCGTCATATGCAGATGCTGAGAAAAGTGGTGGTTGTTCTTCAGAAGAGTGATTCATTCCTATCCTACCTGAAGTGACGAAAATTGTTGAAGAAAACAATGGAACTGCAAGAGTTTATATTCCACATATGGAACTGCAGAGAAGGCAGGAATTGCTTGAGGTAGCATGCATTAATTAGAAAATTCAATTTGAAGTGGAAAATTGTGTACTAAGAGAAACAATCTTCAATCTTAACAAGAGGTTAAATTCCGCTGCCTCTGAAATTAAGATTGACATAACTAAAGAAAAAGTTAACAATTCTGATATTGCACAATACCTAATTCCTCAATTTATTTCAAATGCAATTGAAAGAAGAATGCTTGAAGAGAAGATTGAATGCTTGCTAACTGAATTAGATAGATATCTGGATATTGTGTATCCTCAGTGTCCAAAGGCATGTAGGGAATTTATGTCACACAAGTCTAATAAATTCTGTGATCCCAACAGTGTTAAAGAGGAAGGATCATCATCGAAAACAAAGCAAATTCCTAAATTGACGAAAATCAAAAAATCATCAACTGTGCATGATTCAAAGACTGTTAATCCACTTCATGTCTCAAACAAAACTTCTTTTTCTGAATTAAAATCAGACCAGTCAAAAGGGAAAGAAGTTTCAAGCAAAAGAGTAAAGAAGACAATCACCAAAGGGGTGAAGAATGGAGGGACAACAAAGGCTCCAATGAAGTGGATTCCAAAGGAACAATTGAAAGCAAAAGAGAAAAATAGAGTGCATGTAATCAATTCTGTATCCAAGAACACAGTTAAACCATTTTGTAATATTCATAAATCATACTAAAATAAGATTTGTGAGTCACTTTTTTGTTGGATAATCAAAACTGAAAACTCAAAAACAAAAATAACTGATAACAAGATGAGTTGTACTGGAGTTGGCTGTCCTAAGGACACTGTGAGTTCAAGTGTGAGTATCATCAAAATCGAATGAAAAGAGGATTAAAGTCGAATGAAAAGAGGATTAAAATCGAACAGAAACTGGAGGAATCCTAATGAAGATAAAATTCTGTTTTTGTTTGTAAACAAGAATGGATTCATCATTCACCAATGGATTCACAAACATCAAAGAGTTGGATTGTTGAAAAGGTATGCTAACAGAAAGATACTAGTCCGGCCAGGACAATGGAAGGAACATCTTAAAATCATGAATGCAAATCAAATCCTTCCAACAACTTCATTGAATCATACTTGTCAAAACAGATTCACACCATCCAAAAGGGTTCCAATGAAAGTTGAGTCTTATTCATCAATAACACTAAAATCACAGAAAAATCAGAGAAAAATGTTGAATACATCTGTGTCGAACGAATCCACTATGAAAACAATCTATGTGGAAAAAGCAAAGATGTTTACTCCAGTCAACAATTGGTATCATAACATCTATTGTAAATCAATTGGAAAAAGAACATCTGAATATAATGAATGTAAATCAAAAACCAGTTCTAACTCCATCAAAACATAACAAGTTCACACCAAACAAGCATGTCCATTTGAAAGATGCTTCATATTCATTAATTACACCAAATTCAAAGAAAAATCAAAAACTAATGATGAATACAAATTTGTCATACACACCTAATGTGGAAAGCATGAATGTTGAGAAAACCAAGCAGTTTTCACGGGTGGTCAAAACAACTCTGTCTCTAAACAAAAGAACAATGTTAACTGAGAAATGGATTGTGAAAAGACCAAATCTTGATACAACAACTGTAATTTCTAACAGAAAATAACAAACAAGTTTCTTTTCCATGTGCAAAAGGATTATCTCTAGTACATGGAATCTGGCTGCATGAAACAGATGAACATATCAAATACAAGTTATGAATCACTGAGGGTTCATACTTGTATGGGGAGAAATTAAATCAGGTTTTGTATATATTAAATGAAAAATCAAAAACATTTACAAAACAAAGAAAATTCGAAAATATTTTTTTCTTCATCTCAAATTGATGTACATTTGTACATGGTTTGAGGGGAGTTTTATTTTGTTTTTGAATTAAAATTTCAAATTTTTGAAAATTTCATCTTCATGATCAATGAATTATTATTCAAGATGAAATGTGGTGTTTAAGGGGAGTGAAATGCTTTGAAAAATCAAATTTTTGATTCAAGTTAATCGACTTTTGGGATGTGTATATCTTTGATCTGAGATTGTCGGTTTTTTGAATGTTTAATCGGGATTTATGAACTCAACGATGAACTTGTTTAGTTGTTGATTGTGTGGTTTGAGTCGAAAGGAGTTCTTAGTTTAGGGTTAATTGCATAAATATTTTGGTATTAAGTGTTAAGTGAACAAAAATGGTTGTTTTGAAAGTATCATAATTTCAAAAATGTGAAAGGATGTTCATATGGATGAACTATCGGATTTAATCGGATTTCAAGTGTTAAATCCGATTGTTTGTTCAAAGTGTAAAGTTTGTCGGATTTAAAAACAAACGGATTTCAAAGTTGTCGGATTTTGTGATAAATCCGAGTGTTTGTTAAATTTGGGAAGTTTGTCAGATTTCATGTAAATCCGAGTGTTTGTTAAATTTGGGAAGTTTATCGGATTGTGATAAATCCGAGTGTTTGTCGGATTTCAAGTTCATACCAGATTTCTAAGCATTATTGGATTTTGAAAATATCGGATTTTTAATGATTGTCGGATTTCAACTTATTGGACTTGTCGAATTTTGGGATTTAAATGACTATCGGATTTTGAAGTAAAGGAGTGTCGGTTTTTAAATTTCATCGGATTTTAAGACATAAGTGTCAGATTTTTAAGGATATCGGATTTTGGAAGCAAAAGGGTGTTGGATTTTGCCTCACATCATATTTGTCGGATTTCATCCAACACTTAGGACTTTTGAAAAAAATTCAAATTTTTGAATTTTATCACTAACTGTTTTTTCTTACACATGGCGCAAATCCCTTCGAATACCTTGTACATCCGAGCCAATTTTCTTCAAAACCAACTTAACAATGCCTACTTTCTACCCAATGTAACCAAGATTGAATACCTAATCATCACCGAACTCATCACTTCTCATTCTTTGAACCATGTTTTCACTTTTCACCCCACTGAATCCAAACCTCATGTTCCAGAGGTTTATGTACAACAACTGTGGGGTTCCCTTACCCTTACTGAATGTGTAGAAGGTCACCCAGTCCTTGGAGGCCAAATCGATCAGGTTGAATTTGAAATGGGCCTGGAATGTATACGCAGAATTCTCAGACTACCAAAACTAAACACTTACCCATCCAAAACTGCTTTTGATCCAATTCCCACTCATAAACAAATTCTAATACATGTTATGGACCTCGGATGGAGGGGAGATGAACTGACGGGGATGTCTAAATTCAAACGTTCTGGACTGGTTCCCTAGTGGCAAACTCTTTACGCGATTATCATGAAATGTGTAACAAGCGTGACGAAAGGAATTGATGGTGCCAATGCCTTTGCATTGAAGGTTTTGGTTGGAATGGCTAAACACTTTCATTTTGATTATGCAGAGTTGATATTTATTAAGATAGCAAAGGTGGTCAGGGAGAAGGTGATGCCAGGCAAAAGACGTATTTTTCTACCGTTTCCACGGTTTCTTTAAATGATTATCCAAAAGGTGATGGCTAGGGATACTGATATCTCGAGGCGCGTTGACGAGCCACCAGTGCAAATTCTAATGATGATCAAACTTTACAAAATCCTGGAGATGTCTGATATTCAACCCTTTGTGATGCCTGCAGAATTTGTACATTTACTGGATTTGGAAAGTGAGTTTGTCCAGGAGTATGTGAGAAGTAATAATATTGTTCTTATGGCTCGGCAAGAGCCTGTTGATCCTACCCCGAGAACGTTAGGATCCCCGAGTGTTAGTGAAACTAGGAGTCAGACTTCTCTGGGAGAAGCTGACAGGGACGAGCAAAGTGAAAAAATTAATGAGAGGGGTGGAGGAGAAAGTGAAGGTGTAAGTGAATTTAGAGAGGGAGTTGCTCTCGACACTTCTGAAAGTGAAACTGATTCATTTCAATAAGATATTCAAAAAATGTTTAAAAATCAGGATGAACAGTTTGAGGAGGAGTTGGGTCCTGATGGTTAAAAAGTATATCCAAGTATACCTGCATTTGATGACCAAATGATTTTTCGGATATTGATACTCAACTGTTGTATGATGATATTAGTGCGCTTAACGTAGACGAAGATGCTGAGAGGCAAAAACAAAGCGAGGGAGAGAGGGATGTGAGAAAAGAAAATGTGAGTGATGAGGTTCCTCCAGCCATTTTAAGCCGGGACACCACATCTACAGTCGGGTTTATACGTAGCATTGAAAAAGACTCTGGCTTCCCACAAGAGCATGCACAAACCCCTGCCAGCCACTCAGTATTCTCTCAAAAGAATCTTGTTTCATTTCACGGAGATATAGCACATACTCTAACGGTTCCTCATTCGGAGGGTACTGTTATTAAAACCAGTGGCACTCCTCTCCAAGCCATGCCTGTTGTTTCGGCACACATTGATAACTATCAACAAATTGTTGATTTCCTTTCTAAACACACGGACACAGTTGATGCACTAACTGGTTTATTTAAAGGTAGACCAGCTGGAACTACTATAGGTAAAGCGTTAACATGACATATCCGAGGATTAATAGGATATCCTACCACAGCGAACGTCAATCCAGCTGTGAATGTGGGTGGTCCTTCGTCTTTAGAATTCGTTTCTGGAGGTGATGGAACCTCAATAGGTAATCTAAGTGATCCTGCTGCTACACGAACTGAATCTGAACCGGCTAAGGAATTTGTTTCCAAGGCTGATTTTGATGCTGCTATTGAGCACCTTCATGAACGAATTGACGATATCTAAAGATTACAACTTGATAGATTAACCAGAATTGAAAAGAAATTGGATGATTTAGTTGAAAAGAGAGAGACTGAAATGAAATATAAGGTAACTGATGACCTATCCATGGATGAGTTGAAAAGTTTGTTAATGGTTAAATTGATTGGCAAAAGTGAAACTTCTTCAGAGGATTTAGATATTCTATCATTGTTGCGAACAGAAGTCGTGTCAACTTGCAAAACTACTGTCGGGTCATCAAAACGATCTAGGCATGACGACGATGACTCCGACACCGATCGTCCTGAGGGGGAGAGAAGATTAAAGACTTATTTTGATACCCCAGCTGCTCAGCGAATCGGTGCAGTTGCTACTAGATTGGAGAAAACTTCATTTAAACAGAAATATAAGGGCAAGCAAACTGAGATGGTTGAGTTTGAGGAAACGAATGTGCCTGAGGTTGAGGTAGAGGATGAGGATTTGACACTAGCCTTATGGATGAGTAAACAAGAGGTTGAAAAGCCTGCTAAAACAATTGTTGAATCTGATCTTGATAAGTACAAATTGGAAAGTGTAACGCAAATACATGATGAAGTAACAGAACAGTTTCCTCCGTCTCCTGGTAAATTCAGAACAACTCATGCAGACATCAGAAAACAACAACAAAAAGAAAGTCAAATCGGTGAACTATCAAATCAGTCTGAATGGAAGATTCCTAAAACCGCTCAAATAGATCCGGTTCACGCTGGGTCTTTACCAAACGTGAAAAAGAGCTATGTGCTGACTAGGGAGGCCTTGAAGAAGACAGTCAGGACCTGGAGGTACCAAGATATTCCAGTGGCCTTCCTCGAAGAAATTTTTGTCAACATCTACACTGATGAAATCGAAGAGATGTTGGATATAAATATGATGGATGCAAAGAATGTTGATGAAGCCAAAACAAAAATGATTCTTAATATGCACACCGGAAAGAAAGAGGAGATTGAATCAACACGTCAGATCATAAAGCTTAACTATGTTGGAATTCAGAAAGTCTTATTCAAAGATATGATCAGCTTTCTCGTCACAAGGTCAGATATGAAGAGTTATACTATTGGGCATGTGGACCTAAAATTTTTAAACCATGGTGACGTCAACTTTCTGCTAGAGCAACTTGAAGTAAAGTTAGAAAAGAATGTTGAGGATTCAGCTGGCTATCAAAACCTCAGGGAGTTCATCAGACATCGATGTCAAATAGTAGAGTATACTGATCTTCAGTTGGGAGTTGAATCTGATAAAGCTAAAATCAATTTGTTAAAGCCGAATACGAATCATTCTAAAATTGACCAACTGGAGATGTATCAAGTTGTCTGAAGTTGTGATGAAGAGTTTCAAGGAGATGAGGGAATCGTACTGTTCAATAGTAAAGGAGATAAGTTCTTTCTAAGTTTCAAAGAAGTCAATACTTACTCCGATGGATCTTTGAAAGTTTGGACGATAAAAATCAAAGAATATAGCATAAGTTTGAAGGAAGAAGTAGATCAAGCGCCCAGAGTTAGACTTACAGAAGTTATCAAACTATTTGATGCCAAACGCGACGAACAAAAGATGATAAGACATTGGTAGAGAAAAATTGGGCCGAGGAATACAAGCTAGACACAAACAAGGGGGAGATTGTTAGAACCATATTTGTGTTTGTGGTTTAGATACATTTTAATTCTTATCTAGTTAATTTTGTACTTAGAATGTCACATTTAATGATATGTATATAAGGTGACTTAGGCCTTGTTTCAATGTAACCTTTGACATATATTCAAATAGACTACACACACTTAAAGGTGTTTTCTAGCAATTGCTCTCATCTAGATTCTACTTGTGCTCCTTTATTGCTCTACAGTTTAGCACTAATCTTGTCACTTATGTGTGGATTTACAAAACCTAAACCTTCGTATGTCCACTTTGAGAATTTAACGTCCTTAGGTTTGTTTAGAAAAATGGTTTGTGCAGTTTGGTCTTGTTTTATTAACAAGTCTTCGAGATATTTTATTTTTGAGTATAGTTGACATCATTCCTTTTATAAGAATTTAAAATCTCATCCACCGAAACCTTGGCCAATTTTAAGTTGTGAATGGTTACCTCATTTTCATTTCTTAAGGTGTTACAGTTCATTTTCTGAAGGTCGTCTAAGTTAGATGTTGATTGATTTTTGATATTAAATTCCAACTTAGTGATTTTTCAGTTTTGTCTTTTGATGTGTTCAACTAAGGTTTGTGCATACTCAATGTTTACCTTTCCTTGAACACCTGCATCACTAGTCTGAGTGTGTTCAAACTCATCATCATCATTATCAGCTTCATCACCATCAACTTCATTACCATCATCATCATCTAAGGAACCCTCTCCTTGAGCCATTAGACAAAAATGTGCCTGATCTGGTCCATCATTATCTGAATCATTTGTATCGGTCAAGAATTGGTCCTCTTCTACCAGCATAGCTCTACCACTTTCCTTCTTCTTGGTCAACCGCAGCTTGTTCCTATAGTATTCAGCATCCTTCATCTTTGGTTTCCTATAATCTTTGATAAAATGCTCTGTTCTACCACAGTTGTAACATTTCCTCTCCTCCTCCTGAGGCTCTACAGGTTTATCAATCCTTCTCTTTTCTTCTGGCATGCTTCCTTCACCTTTTCTCGGGCCGAAGGTGTACATTTGCTTGTTGTAGGTCTTTCCATACTTGTTTTGGAAAGCCCTTGCGATGAGTGACATGGCTTTCAGTACAGTCTCCTTCTTTGAGATCTCTAGTTCCCCTTCCGATGAGTCGGAATCTATCACAACCTGTTTACCCTTGCTTGACCTTGACGGTTTACACGGTCTTCTATCGGCCACCAGTGCAACCGGATCAGATGGTTGCTTGATTGAGAGTTTAATGAGAACCTCATCCTGAAACTGATTCAGGTCCTCGTAGATTGAGTGATGGGATACCGCCTTGAGATTCCGATTAACATGTTTATACAAACAAACATGTTCACTCCATTCTGGACCAAGAGCATTAATCCAGTTGACATTTATATCCAGATCAGATCTCGTCACACCGTGGTTTCTCATTTCGTTTAATAGTCTGCAAACTATATGTATCCTGCAAAAGCCTCCTTCCCTTGCTTTGATTTCTCTGAAGATGTTAACCAGCTGAGTTTCTCTAATGAATGATCCCTATTCAGTTCCCTACATTTGCTGTTTTACTTCATCCCAAATTTCTTTGGCAGAAGTAAAATTATTTATCTTAGAATAGATTTATTCACACAACTCCTGTTTCAAACAATATTTTGCGTCTTTGTCGGCGCGTGCACGGTCTCTTTCCTCAGCAGTTAATTCTGACGGGAGTTTGCGTCTTCTTTCAGCGGCTATTGGTGGATTGTTATCGGGAACCGCCTCGATAATATTTTCGAAAATGACATCACCTTTTAATATGCTATCTTTCATTATCTCGCCATATTTCTCGTTGTGTTCTATGAAGTCCATATACCTTCATTTCCATACATTGTATTCATTTCTGAAGAGTACAGGAGGTTTAGTGTTTGTGCCAATGGCAAGAATCTCATTGCTAGAACTCATCTTTTTGTTTGGATCTTTCTCCCTGAAGTGGATTGGTGAGTTTGTTTGTGAGAAACTTTGAAAGTCGGATGAAAGTGTTTGAAATTCGGATGAATCTATGCGACTGTCGGGTGAATGTTTTATGTGACAGTCAGATGAGTCAAAGAGTCGGATGGCTCAAGAGTCGAATGACTTGAAAAGTCAGATGGCTCAAGAGTCAGATGACTTTCGAATGTCGGATGACTTCCAAGTGTCGGATGACTTGAAGA
Organism: Dittrichia graveolens; assembly: GCA_038502395.1. NCBI lineage: Eukaryota > Viridiplantae > Streptophyta > Magnoliopsida > Asterales > Asteraceae > Dittrichia > Dittrichia graveolens. The sequence goes on from JARJIL010000006.1 coordinate 34,630,033, forward strand.
GTCGGATGAGTCAAGTGTCGAGTGAGTTAAAGGCAACAATATGATGAGACATAAGTTCAAGTGTCGAATAGAACAAACGTTTCAAAAGTCGAATGAGTCTAAAGTTACACGACAGTCGGATGGGCAAGTGTCAGATGACTTTAAATGAAAAGTCGGATGAACACTCTTAGGCAACTGTCGGATGAACCAAAAGTTGCATGCACCAATAACAAGAGTCGAATGAGATAAAGGTCGGATGAAATGAAAGACGGATGGGATAATAATCCAAAAACTAGCAGGTCTGACCTCTGTTATCGAATAGAATACCGATTTTGCCTAAAACACACTAAAAATTCACTTAACTTTTGCTTTGACCTTCCTTATCACTAAAAACACTTTCCTTAACCAATTTCAACCCAAAACAACAACAAATTCTTGAAGAAATTGATGGAACAGTGAAGAATATTTAGAACTTGAAGAAAAAGAAAAATTCAAAATAAAGACCCAAATGTTGTTTGTTTGTCTAAAACCACTAGAAAATGTTTTATCTTACTTGAATACTTCTAAAAGACAACAAATAACTTGAAAACAAGAAGATTAGAGAAAATGGGTTTTTGGCTTCCAAAGCTTTCACGTAAACAAGAATAGAGTTCTCCTGGGTTTTTGTTTCTCACTCAAAGATGTTACTTTTAGGTAATGTTGAACCAATCAAGTAAGGAATTGATTGTGATACCAATTGAAAGTCCTTTGTTAGTGAAGAAGATGAGTTACTAAGGAATACTTGAACAAAAGATGATGAAGTTTATGTAAAACAAGTATGAACACTTTGCATGCAACTTGAAGTTTCTCTTTGTATTTCTTTTCACGTGTACAAGAAGAGATTAAAATATAGCAAAGGTTGTCCTGCAAACTAGGTTTGCAAGGTATTTATACAAAAGCCTCATGGTCATAAAAGCCACATGGGCCAAAAACTAGTTAAACTAGACTAAACTAGGAATTACATATTAATGTGGGCTAAGCCAATTACAATGTCTAGTCTAGTAAAGATAGATTAATTACAACAAAAGAACACAAGCCCAAAAAACTAATAAATATCTAACATTATCATACAATATTGTTCTTTACTTGTCAGATGCTAGAATGTGATGGGAATACAAATGGCTAGTGAATGGGCAATACCATGCTCGTCGGATGCCAGAATATGAAATCGACAAGATTCATTGCCAACAATTTAGTGACTGGTTTAAGAGAAGGGTAATTTAGAATAAAGATTGAATTAGTGAGATTGAATTCGTGAGAGTTTTCATTTGGGATCTTAGTGAAATTACCATTAACAACTATGTATCAGGTGGAATGAATGGAAGATGAAGGTGTTGAAGTAACCAACGATATAAAATAGCTTGCCCGTGGGCCACATAGAAGCGTGCAACAATGCTCAGGCTACCTTATAAGGGGTATTGGTTTCACAAACTAAAACGAGAGGAAACACTAAAAATACAAAATAGTGGTTTGGTTGTTAGTGTAGAAGGTGCAAATTATGCTAGTAGTTGTGATAGAAGTCCTGTTGATGGTGTAATCAACTACTATGGTAAATTGAATGACATTATTTAGTTAAACTACTCGGGTCAAATACTAGTAGTTTTATTCAAATGTGATTGGGTTGACATCAATAGGGGCTGCAAGAAAGACAATGGTGTAACATTCGTGAATTTCTCATACAAGGTACATACAGGTGCTAATTTAACTGATGATCTGTTGGTTCTATATGCATAAGACATAAATTAATACGATATTGCTAATAATAAATAAATCCATAGGGTCACACCTTTACAGTCAATGGACACCAATTATATATTTGAATATGATTTAAATATGTTTCTAACTCAATATATATAAGTTTATATGCATTGTTGTATATTATTATTTATGTGAAATAGTAAAACTACTCTTATATATGGATATAAGATAATGCATATCAAATACATAAATATAAACAAAATGATTTTATATATATGTATGTGTGTATATATATATATGTATGTATATATAAATATTTATTTGTTACAAGTAAAATTGTTATTAGTAGTAATTATATATATGTATTGAAAGTATATAAAATACAATACACATAGATGTATTTTATACAATGTATTGAAAGTATAGTATTATATTTTATACACTTAAAATGCTCACAATAATTATAAAGGGGGCCATGTTGACTTTCTTGCAAAATGCTACTAACCAATGCATGGACTTGATGATCAAGTGAAGAATAGAAGCAAGGAGTGGGGCCTCCCCATCCCTCCCATTTACGGCCATAACAAGGCCAAGGAAGGGGCCTCCCCTTTTGTGTTGGTTGCTTGATTTATTAAAATGTTATGCATGGTTCATTTCATACTAGAACATACAACCATCTTTTCTTGTTGTTTTCAAGTGTTGTAGCAAGCCTTGCTTGCATCTTTACACTCTTGTATTGGTGTATCAACTTGGCTAAGTGTGGTGATAAATACATACTCATAAATATACACATCTAGTTCAAGAAGAAGAACAAAGGTTGTTTCTTGCATTCTTGATATTCAAGGGTTGGAGAAACTGGCATTTCAAGGTGTTGGATTCATTGGCTAGTGGATACCTTGGCTTCTCTTTGATCAACCGCTACACCAACGGTTTTCTCACTCTACAAAGGTTGTAGTTCTAAACACCCTATGATTGTTTTGTTTCTTAAGGCTTGCATATGGATAATTGGTTGGGAGTTTTAAAAAATTAAAATTGTTGTTCATGCTTCCATTGCTAAAAATATTTTGAAAAACCGAACAAACCCCAATAGTGGTATCAGAGCAACTTATGCATAGTTTTAAGAAACATTAATTTTGAGTATGTATTGTTTAAGAAAATGGACAATTTTTCTTTTGTTAGAAAAGTTGTGGATTTTCTTATTGGCAACTTGTATGTGTTTATATATTTGTTTTTGTGATACAACCAAAACACATGCATGTTTGGTTGTAAAAGTTTCCTATATATCAAGTGTTGATATATATGTTTGTTTGAGTGTATGTTGTGCATAACAAGCCATAGACCTTTTGTGATGTGTTGGAAATTCGATTTGGTTGTAAAATTATTCTTTCATTTGGTATGGAATAATAATTTGTTTTGTTTCATCTTGTTGTATTTTTTAAGTAGTAGAATAGTTTAGACTAGTTTACTTTTATAAAAATGTAACAAGATGGAGACATGACCAAGTTGGAGTTTTCAAGTACGGTGGAGTCAACCATGGAGACTTGGAGTCATTTGCACTACAAGGAGTTGTTTATGGTCCTTAGTTATGACTTGGTATGTTTGTATGGCTCACAAAAATACCACTTAGGATAAATGGCATGGTTATGCACTTATACATGTTTTATGTGTGTGTTTATGTTTATATTATTATGCATCGTTGAAAATATGATTTTTTGCATGCTAGATAAGATTTTTGACATAAAATAAATTACACTTATGAGAGTTTAGTATTTTAAAGTTGACATAACATAAGATTTAAATGAATTTTATATAAAAAGGTTTTTCTTTTAAAGATTAAAATTCATTATGTCTATATATATATATACACACATATATATATGAGTTTTATAAAATAGAGATTTTAAAAACTCAACCAAAATCTATTCAAGCTTAATAATAAAATAGTTTTATTACAAGTTAAATTGGTCATATTCGCGCACTCGAAACTACACACATTAATATAGGATATTAATACTAGCTTAAAACTGACCGTGTCGACAGTTCGTAAAATATGGATCTTAAAAATACTCAAGACCGATATATATAAAATATGATTTTATAAAAAACGTGGACTTAGGATTGTATGCATGCAACATTTGTCACACGGTTTGTTTTATTTTATTAAATAAATATACAAAACGGTGAAAGCCCTTTTTCAAAACGTAAGTCTATGCCATCACATTTTAAGACTCTCGCTAGTTGCAATGACACTCACGTGGAGAGAGCACTAGCCAAACGCATGGATCGTTTTTCTAACAACCGAGGTGTTTTTCCGCGAATTCCATAAACGTCTTGGGCCAGAAATTCACTGTCTTGAAACAGGACAACTTAATCAGAATCTTATTACGGAGAGAGCACTAGCCAAACGTAATGAAGCCCGAGGCATAGATGGTATCAAACATGCCAAAATTGACAATCGTTTTCTAGGATCCCATAATGATCTAGGAATTACATACAAGATGTAATTGGTAAACGTTACTTACCTTGTAGTTTTAACTTGATGGAGAGAGCATTAGCAAAACATTCAAGGTTAAGTTTAACTTAGATCATAGCCTTTAACAATTAAAGAGTTTTATAATTCTAAAGGGTATTAATTATTAAAGGATTAAATATCAAAAATACTAAATTGAACTTTGTTAATTTTGTAGATGGCCCATAACTCAACTATGCCTGTTAACAACTTATATCTTCGTTCCATCTTAAAGAAAGAAAAACTCAATGGTACAAATTTCTTAGACTAGTATAGTAACTTAAGAATCGTTCTTCAGCACGAAAAGAAATTGCACGTACTTGAGGATCCCATACCTGAGGAACCTCCATTAACTACGGCCTAAGCCGTTAGGGATGCTTGGCTGAAGCATTCCGACGACTCGGTTAAAGTTGCATGCCTCATGCTTGCTACCATGTCTCAAGATCTTCAAAAACGCTTCTAGGTCACTCGAGCCTTCCATGCATGCAAAATGGAGAAAGATCAATCTGTTAGCGACTATGTGCTAAAGATGAAAGGCTACATTGACCAGCTTGCTAGGCTTGGATCTCCCATAACCAACGAGTTTGTACAAGATATGATCCTTAACTCGTTGACAAAAGCTTATGATCATTTTTTCAAGCATTAACAATTGGGAGAAATTTGTCTCAGAGTTGCATGGGATGCTTAAGACTGCTGAGAGCAAGATTCCAAGCAAGACACCTCTGGTCTTGATGATTCAAAAAGGGAAAATCAAGGAAAAGAACAACTCAAAGGCGAAAGGCGAATGGAAGGCAAAGGGAAAGGACAAAGGCAAGCAAGTTGCCAAAGCTCCTACACCCAAGAAATCGGGAACGGTTCCCAAGAAGCAGCACGTGCTTTCAATGCGGGGTGGTAGGACATTGGAGGCGCAATTGTCCAACCAGCTCGCGAAGCTGAAGAAAAAGAAGGTTGGCGAGGCTAGCACTTTAGGTATATATATGATTGAAATGTTTACTTTTCCAATAATTCTTGAGTATTTGATACCGGTTGTGGAACTGTTAGTGTAAATTATGTTTGTAGGCCTTGTGGACTTTTGTATAATTATTATTATGTAACTAGACTAGTTCAGAATCTTAGGCTTGGCCGACACTTGTATTATTTATCTAGTTTAGTGATGTTAGGCCTATGTGGCATCTTCTTTATATACCTTGCAAACCTAGTTTACAAGGTAACCTTTGCATTGTAACTCTTATCAGCTTGTAATACACGTTCAAGTTAATTCTACTATATCTTCAAGCTCTAGCAAAGTGTTCATACTTGTGTTCTTGAGTTATTCATCATCTTACATATAAGTATTTTCTAGATTACTCATCTTCTATCACATCTTTGGACTTTTAATTGGTATCAGAGCCAACTCCTTGCTGGATTGGTTCAACATTACCCGAAAGTAATATCAAAGTGTGGGAAACAAAACCCAGAAGTTTACTCTGTTCTTGTTTGTGAAAAACCAACTTGAGTCAAAACCCACTTCTCTTAAATCTTCTATTTTCTCAAGTAATTTTTGGATATTAAGAAGATTTTGAGGTGGAGAAAACATCTGGTCGTTTTATTTCCAAAACAAACAACATTTGAGCTCACATTTTGAATTTTTCTTGTTCTTCAAGTTCTTGAAGTTCTTTACTGTTTCATTGAAATTTTTAAAGAATTTGTTATTTTTAGGAGCTAATGTAACACCGATTTTGCAAACACCAAAATTAGCAAAAATTTGTGTTTTTCATAAACGTGAACTCAATCATGAATATATATCATTGAGTTAAGCAGCGGAAAGCTAAACCAAAAAGTTTATACTAGTTATTTACATTCAAAACTTTGTATCAACAGTTGGTGTTACTCTAACACAATAACCGACCATAACATCATACATATATACATAGAACATACGTGTTCCATCCCAGAGGTGCAATAGTATGCACAAGCAAACCGCCTCACCAGGCCTTCTATTCTTTATCTGTAAAAAGAGTCAACGTGGCACCTAGCTATACACATAGCTAGTGAGTACAAAATTAACATAAGCATCAATAAAGCAAGTCATGCATCACAGGAATAAGCATACAATGCTATTCTATCACATTGTGGTGTGCTGACAAGATCGGTATAAGTCATTTCTTGCAAGATAGCCGGTCCCGCTCAACAACAATACACCAGGGGATCAGACACGACCATCTATGCTGGTGGGGGAGCATAATGTAGTCCACCAAGCATCGTTTACGGAATCGTAGGCTCCTTAGGCAACTCAGCTACAACCGGCTGATTACCTCTCATGATATAAGGCACGACAGTTCTGTAGAACTTACGATCTGGAATGTTACCTCGAATCACCTGATCAAGGATCCCTTGAACCCAACTACAGAGTTGACCTTATCCATGCTTGAAGATGTCCGCGGACTTTTCACATACACATAGCTTATCCAATCTGGATCATTCACTTAGCATGCATATTCATTTAATTCATTAAGCATGCATAGTCATTCATTTCATCATTATGGATCCAATCTGGATCCCTATCATACATATCAATCATCTTAACTAGGCAGCTCCAATTCTGGATTCCGCTGGCATGCACTTAGTTTACATTCATCGAGTATTTAACATGGAATAGTGCATTAAGTAGAATGGCAACACTTACATATTTACTTTCAAGCATACATGCAACTAAAAATATTTTCACATCACATACAAAACATTTACTGCCTCTGGATCCCTTTTTCTTTTCTTTTCTTTTCTTTCTTTTTTTCTTATACATTTTACATATATATATATATATATTATTACACAAGTATACATATATATATATATACACACACACATTTCTTCATTTAACAATTAACACAAATATACTTTCATTAATATAATTAGCTTACAAACAGTTATATAACTTGGACCCTTTACACAAGTTACTATCTTGCATACGTTTACGACGATTTGCAACTAGGCTCAAATTGAGGATGTTACAAATCTACCTCCTTAAGAAGATTCTATCCTCAGAATCTACCTAGTGATAAACAGGTGAGGGTATCTTCTCTTCATCTCGTCCTCAACTTCCCACGTCAGGTTTGGACCTAAGCTGTGCTTCCACTTAACAAGAACCAGCTTGATTTCAACAGGTTCTTGACCTTAGTGTCAGGAATTTCAATAGGTTCTTGACCTTAGTGTCAAGAATTTAAATAGGTTCTTGTATGAGTCGCTTAGAAGAGTCAACCTTCACTTCTTGCAATGGGAAAATTTGCTCATCTTTAACATTGCACTTACGCAAGTAGCATACGTTAAAGGTATCATGAATTCCAGCTAGCTCAGGTGGCAGCTCAAGAGTTACCGTCTGATCATTGACTTTACGCACGACTTTAAATGGGCCTATGAAATGTGGAATTAGCTTCCCCTTGCGCCCTAATCGAATAACGCCTTTCCAAGGAGAAACCATCAAGAATACACGATCACTAATATCAAATGTAGTGGGGCGACGTTTATGATCCGCATACATCTTTTTTCGGTCACGGGCTGCTTTCAGCTTCTCTAACGCCACATTCACTTTATCTGAAGTGATCTGGACAATCTCAGGTCCAGCAAACTGCTTCTCCCCAGGCTCCAACCTGCAAGTTGGAGTACGACAACGTCTCCTATAAAGCATCTCGTATGGTGGCATTCCAATACTGAAATGATATGAATTATTATAAGAAAATTCAATCAATGGGAGGTGAGAATCCCATGATCCACCAAACTCGAGTACACACGCACGAAGCATATCATCCAATGTCTGGATCGTTCGCTCAGATTGGCCATCGGTCTGCGGATGATAGGCAGTGCTCAAATGAACACGAGTGCCTAACTCACATTGCAAACTTTGCAAGAAATTAGATACAAATCGAGAGTCACGATCAGAAAAAATTGAACAAGGAAGACCATGACATGGTACTATATCATCGATATACAGCTGAGCCAAACGAGTCAACAAAGCAAACTCGTTGGTTGCCAAGAAATGAGCACTTTTAGTCAACCGGTCAACGATGACCCATATCATATCGTGCCCTCTGAACATCTTAGGCAGCTTTGTCACGAAATCCATCGTGATATGATCCCAGTTTCATTCCGGAATATCAAGTTGTTGCAGATTGCCATAAGGCATTTGGTGTTCCGTCTAGACTTATGCGCAGATTTGACATATCTCCATCGTGATATGATCCCACTTTCATAGTACATCTTGGTGATTCGCGGATGGATAGATAACTTAGACTTGTGGGCTTCTTTCAAAATCAGCTCACGATTACCTCCAACAAGAGGTACCCAAATCCTGGATTGAAAAGGCTTCAACCCACGATTATCTTCACCTAGCTGGTCTTTTAATTTCTTTATCGTTTCATCTTTCAGATTGTCTTCTTAGAAAGCTAACTGCTGGGTGTCTTTTAAATTTGCAATCAAATCTGATATTACTGTGAGCTTCATAAACTTTGCTTCTGCTGTCAGTCCTTTACGGCTCAAAGCATCTGCCACAACATTGGATTTACCAGGATGGTAACAGATTTCACAATCGTAGTCTTTAATTAACTCCAACCAACGGCGCTACCGCATGTTGAGTTCTTTCTAGGAAAAGTCATACTGTAAACTTTTGTGATCAGTGCATATCACACACTTCGTGCCATAAAGGTAATGCCTCCATAACTTCAGTGCGAATACAACAACAGCAAGCTCAAGATCATGGGTTGGGTAGTTTCTTTCATGTGATTTCTATTGCCGAGAGGCATAAGCAATCACTTTATCTCTCTGCATGAGGACGCAACCCAAACCCGCATATGAGGCATCACAATAGATAGTGAAGTCCTCCCAACCGTCAGGCAAGGTGAGAATTAGAGCGTCACACAACAACCGCTGTAAGGTCTGAAAAGCTTCCTCTTGAGCTTTCGACCAGACAAACGCTACATCCTTAAGAGTCAGCTTGGTCAACGGACCCGCAAGTTTAGAGAAATCGCGAATAAATCGCTGATATTATCCAGCCAAGCCAAGGAAACTTTTAATTTCGGAAGGAGTTCGAGGAACCCCCCAATTCATCACAGCCTCCACCTTAGCTAGATCTACTTTGACACCATCTTGACAAATGACATGGCCAAGGAAATGCACTTCCCTAAGCAAGAATTCACACTTAGAAAACTTGGCGTACAATTGTTCTCGTTTGAGAGTTTCGAGAACTTGACGAAGATGGAGCTCATGATCAGCTTCAGTCTTCGAATAGACAAGAATATCATTAATAAAAACGATCACGGATCTATCAAGAAATGGACGACCAACGCGATTCATTAGATCCATTAAAATAGTAGGAGCATTGGTTAAGCCGAATGGCATAACAAAGAATTCATAATGACTGTAAAGATTTCGAAAAGCAATTTTCAGAATATCTTCTTCATGAACTCAGACTTGATGGTACCTCGAACGGAGATCAATTTTAGAGAAGTAAGTAGCTCCCTGCAATTGATTGAAGAGATCGTCTATTCGCGGAAGGGGATATTTATTCTTTACAGTTCGCTTGTTAAGCTCCCTGTAATCTATACACATACGCATGTTCCCATCCTTCTTCTAGACGAATAACACGGGAGCTCCCTACGACGAGGAACTCGGACGGATAAAGCCTTTCTCCAACAACTCTTGTATTTGAGTCATCATCTCGAGAATTTCAGAAGGAGCAAGACGATACGGAGATCTAGCTACAGTTGTAGCTCCAGGAATAAGTTCAATTTTATATTCGACATCTCTGACCGGAGGTAAACCCGGCAGTTCTTCAGGATATACCTCAGGGTAATCAGACACTACCCTGATATTTTGAACTGGTTGTTTCTCCATCGTAGCATCAATAGAATATGCTAAATAAGAGTCACAACCTTTGGAACTAGACTTTTGAGCTTTAATGACGGAGATAAGAGGAATATCAGACTCCCGTCGCTCTACTCGAGCTACTGCATAAGATCCATCAGCAAGAGGAATCTTAATCATCTTTTTGGAATAGAGAATCTCAGAATCACATTTGTTGAGCCAATCCATTCCAATTACTACATCGAAGCCCGCAATAGGCATTATGAAGAACGAGATAGGGATACTACTCCCATCAATATAGATAACCGCGATAGGAACTTTCTTGATAACCGAGACTACTTTACCATCAGCAACCTCTACATTAAGTGGCTCATCTAACGGAACAACAGGAAATTGAAGTCTTTTACAACAAGGCATAGAGACAAAGGAATAAGTTGCTTCTGAATCAAATAACACGCATGTAGGGATATAATTAATAAGGAATGTACCCGTGATGACATCCTCCGCAGCCTTTGTCTCCTCTGTCGTCAATGCCCTCCCTTTAGCGCGAGGCGCACCATCTCTCTTCTGCCTTCCAGAAGACCCACCTGCTCCCGAGCTTTGGCTGTTGGGAAAATCCACCATCTTATGACCGGGCTTGCGACACCGGTAACACACTTCCTCTTTATATCGGCACTCGCTCACCAAATGCCCCTTCTGCCCACACCTCTAACATCTTCTGGTTGCTGCAGAAAATTCCCCAGAATGCTAGGTACGACACGAAGAACACCGAGGATTGTCCGGTCTTGGTTTCTTAGAAGTATCAGTTTTTCCACCTCTAGAGGATTGCCCTTTTGAAGGATCCGATTTTTGAGATGGCTGAAACTTTCTTTTATAACCCCCACTGGCAAACTCACCCCTACATTGAATTCGATCACCTTCCATTTTCCATGCCACATCAAATGCCCGATCCAGAGTTGCAGCTACTCACACATAGCACGAAATTCTAGTGTCAAGGTTTCCACAAACCATCTTATCTTGGTGACCTCGTCCGGTATCAGGTGTGGTACAAACCTCATCTTATCAGTGAATGCGGTGATAAGATCTTCCATCAATTTATCTCCCTTTTGGAGATTGTTGAACTCTTTTTCCATTCTTTCCAAGTCATAATCAGTACAATATATCTTCAGTAGTTTCTCGGAAAACTGCTCCCAAGAAAGAGCACTCAACACCTCTTTGTTAACCGAGGACTTCACGGTGTCCCGCAAGAAAATGGCGTGACCTTTCAACATACGTACTGCGTATTTCACGCAATACTCTGGTTAACACTCGCAAGACTAGAACGTTTGCTCCATTTCACGGAGCCACTGCATCATCACTATGGGGTTATCACTCCCCTCGCATCTGGATCCCTAGCATACATATCATTCATCTTAACTAGGCGGCTCCAATTCTGGATTCCACTGGCATGCACTTAGTTTACATTAAACGAGTATTTAACATGGCATAGTGCATTAAGTAGCATGGCAACACTTACATATTTACTTTCAAGCATACATGCAACTTAAAATATTTTTACATCACATACAAAATGTTTAGCAAGTAAGTCTTCCTCTACTGAGGCTTACGGAAGTCGGTACTCACCTGAGTACCTTAATTAACCAAATTACTTTAACTCCGGTTCAACTAATTTGGTAAGCTTACCTAGAATCATTAGTTACGTCATTCATATATATATATATATATACATATATATATACAAGGTATGACTACTAAAGCAATCAAAGGAATCCCCAAATCTGGATTTAGCATAAATATGCCAAAACCTGCGGATTTTGGGAAATCCGACACATATTAGTGGAATCCGACCAACTGAGTGGATTCTGACACTTATCTTACGGATTCTGGAAATCTGACATACGTACAAGCGGAATCCGACAAACTGACGGAATCCGACACATGAGGAAATCCGACATGCACGCAGAATCCGACAACTTGCGGATTTCGACATACTAGCGGAATCCGACATACACAATGCAGATTTTGATAAACTTGCGGATTCCAACACTTTTGCAGGTCTCGGAATCCGACACTTGACAGACATGAATTGCGCCACCTTCTCGATTTATTTCCACGATTTCATACTTGTTAGTTATACATTTAAAACACTTTAGAGTTTCATATATCATCTATATGAACCTCAAAAACACAACAACATCATTCAAAAACTTCAAACATACAAAAACCCACTTTCAAGTAAGCTTGTATGTTCATCAATGGAATTTTCTTTAGAATTTGAATTTCCAGGCATAAACTCAAACATAGTAATTACAAAACATGTTCAATCTTCATGAAGGAGAGAGAAGGAGAGAGTATGCGGTTGTACGTGTGTTTGTATGTGTGTTGGCCAGTTTGCCAACTTTGACTAGCATAGTCAAAGTACACACTTCTACATATATATCAAACCTACATCCAGAGGCAACCACCTCTGGATCCCTTTTTCTTTTCTTTTCTTTATTTTTTTCTTATACGTTTTACATATATATATATACATATACATTATTACACAAGTATACACACACACACACATATATATATATATACACACATATCTTCATTTAACAATTAACACAAATATACTTTCATTAATATAATTAGCTTACATACAATTATATAACTTGGACCCTTTACACAACTTACTATCTTACGTACATTTACGACAATTTACAACTAGGCCCAAATTGAGGATGTTACAGCTAAGTTTGTTCAGGAAAGTGTTTTTATAGATAAGGAATGTCAAAGCAAAAGTTAATTGAATTTTTAGTATGTTTTAGGCAAAATCAGATGTCTATTCGATAAGCAGAGGTCAGACCTGCAAGTTTTGGATTATTAGCATCATCCGACTTTCAAGTCAACCGACCTTTATCTCATCCGACTCTCGGTTGTGGTGTATGCGACTTTTGGTTCATCCGACAGTTGCCTAAGAGTGTTCATCCGACTTTCAATTAAGTCATCCAACACTCGATTCATCCGCACTAGTTCATCCGACTTTTGGTTCATCCGACAGTTGTCCCAAAAGGTCCATCCGACTTTTGAAATCATCCGACACTCGCACCTGAACTACCCGACTTTTGTGTCATATGACTTTCATCTCACACGAACATTGAAGTCATCCGACATTCACACCTTTCATCCGACTGTCACTTAAAACCATCCGACCTTAAATCAAGCATCTCTATCCGAAAGTCACCTCAAAATACTCCATCCGACTATCAATGTTTCACACAAAAATCAAACTTAGCAATCCATTTCAAGGAGAAAGATCTAAGTGAAAAGATGAGTTTTAACAATGATATCCTTCCCATTGGCACAGACACTAAACCTCTGGTCCTTTTTAGAAATGATTACACCGTATGGAAAGGATGTTTTAAGGATTTTATATAAAATAATGAGAAGTACGGAGAAATGGTGAAATACAGTATCCTCAATGGTGATGCTGTCATTGAAAAGATCGTCGAAGCAGTTCCTAATCACAACCCACCGATTGCTATTGAACGAAGACTAAAACTTCCTTCCGAACTAACTATAGAAGAGAGAGATAAGGCACGGGCTGAAAAGGATGCAAAATACTACCTGCAGCAGGGTCTATGTGTTGACAATTACTCAAAAATAGACAGTCTAACTTCTGCCAAAGCAATTTGGGATGAAGTTAAACAACAGATGCAGGGCACTGAACAAGGTGTATCTATTAGAGAGAGACCCAGCTTGTAAATACCTTCCGAGAGTTTAAGGCAAGAGAAGGTGAAGTACTGCAAGACACATATAGTTGTTTGTGTAGGTTGCTGAATGAAATGAGAAAACATGTTGTTATGAGATCCGATTTGGACATAAATGTTAACCGGATCAATGCACTTGGTCCAGAATGGCAAGAACTTGTTCATTTGTATAAACATGTAAATCAAAATCTCAAGGTAGTATCTCACCACTCAATATATGAGGACCTGAATCAATTTCAAGATGAAGTGCTAGCTAAAACATCTGCAAAACAATCCTCTTACGCTATTGCACTAATAGCAGAAAGAAGATCAAGAGAGAGCTCTAGGTCTTCAAAAGGAAAGCAGGTAGCACTTGAATCCGACTCATCGGAGGGAGAGACTGAATCCTCCGACATGGAAGTGGTAATGAAGGCAATGTCACTGATCACAAAGGCTTTCCAAAACAAATATGGAAAGCCTAAAAATCATCAAAGATACACTTGCGGGTCTAGAAGGATTGAGGGAGGCCAAGCAGAAGAGAAGAAGCTCTTTGAAAAGCCAGCTGAAACTTAGGAGGAAGAGAAAAAATGCTATAATAGTAGTAGAACGGGGCATTTTATTAAAGACTGTAGAAAGCCAAAAACCAAGGATGCCAAGTACTATAAGAACAAATTGAGGCTGACTCAGAAGAAATCCAGCGGCAAGACTATGCTAGTGGAGGAGGATCAGTTCTTAAGTGACACTGATGATTTAGATGAAGAAGACAAATATCAAGCTCACTCCTGTTTGATGGCTAAAGATGCAGATTCCTCAGATGATGAAACAGAAGAGGTTGATGAAGAGTTTGAGGAAACTCAAACCGAAGATGCTTCTGCTCATGGAAAGATAATTGTTGAGTATGCACAAACATTGGTTGAACATATCAAAAAACAGAACCGAAAAATCACTAAATTAGAATCGAAAATCAGAAACCAATCAACTACTAATTTAGACGATCTTCAATATGAACTAACTCTCAAAGAAAATGAACTAAACACCTTAAGAAACAAAAATGAGGTAATTATTCATAATGTAAAAGCAGCCAAAGTATCGGTTGAAGAAGATTTTACATTCTTGCAAAAGGAACGATGTCAACTATACTCAAAAATAAAAGATCTCGAAGACTTGTTGATAAAATGAGACCAAACGGCACAAACCATTTTTCTAAACAAACCTAAGGACACCAAATTTTCAAAATGGACATATGAAGGCTTAGGTTTTGTTAATCCTCACATAAGTGACAAGATTACTGCTAAACAACTGTACAACTTTGATAGCATCAATCTAGGATAAACGAAGAAAATGGTATTCATGGGACAAGTCGACGAACTTGCAGAAGAGGAGCACAAAAGAAGCATCTAAAAAATGAGCCTCACCCTCATATGACTACGAAAGTATAAATCAGTCATACGAAACAGATGAATTAGAACCAATAATGTCTGATGACTATTTTCGAAGTTATAAACAAATAGAAATGGAATACATGCCGTCAATTTCCGATTCTCCACCCGAACCTCGCATATACATTCCTCACATGGAATTACAGCGAAGACTTGAATTGGTTGAAAACAAACTTTTCAATAAATCCATCAAATTTGAATTGGAAACTGCAGTTCTTTATGACATAATTAATCTTTTTGTAAATGATAACACTCACCTTCACAATTCTACTACACCAAGCACCTCAAGTGCATACAGATGATTGTTTCTCATTTACAGATTCCACATACAATACAACTGCAAATGATTTGTCATTCACTAACTCGAGATTAGTAGAAAACAATGATAAAATCCAACTACTAATTGAGCACGACAAAGAAAAACCCAACTTAGCCAACTCAGGAGAAAGATGTGAAGAATGCACAAAGTTGAAAAACACTCTCTTTGAACTTCACTCAAAACACAACTCTTTTGAAAACGAATTTTTCAAAATGCACACACCTGAGTCAACCAATTTCAAAGGTAAGGCTAAAATCATCAATTCATGGTCATAACCTGGTGCAAGCACATCAAAACCATCTCGGTGAAAAATAAAACGAACCAAACCACAAACAACACGACCCCGCACTCAAACAACCAAAGATGATCAGTTAGCAATTTCTTTTTCTAACTGAAATGTACATCTAGGTGCCAAAGTAAATGGTGAGAAGAAGCAGGTTCTGGGATGGAGAAAGAAGCAGTAGGAAAAGGATGCAGAAGGAAGAGGAGAAGATTGTTTAATTTACCCCATAAATTTCCCTAAACAAACAAATCTTCTATTTTGTAATGATCCATCTGTTTTGTGTATTAATCCTGTTCAAACTCAAGTTGATTCTAATAAATTTGAAACGTTTTCAATGAGTGATGGTTATGTTGATGGACATTATTCTTATCATTGTGTATATGACCAAAATCGAAAGAACCATGGAGTTAATCCAAACGTTGATTACGAATCTTTTGAGTCGAACCACGAGCAAACTTCCTTCATAAATCAAAAAGGTAATAGAATTACCTACTGGCGAAAGAAACGCTCCAACAGAGCACAATTCCAGACGAATGATGCATATATAACCATAGAGAAAAATTCAAAATCACGGATTCCCAATTACCAAACGACGAGCAAATCTTTAACAAACAATTGGACACCAAACCGTAGACACTTCAATAACTAGAATCACGCCCTAAACAACACTGTTGAGAACAAAACCAATTCCACAAATCAGAATACTAAGCATACTAAGTTCTCACATTCAAAACAACGATCAATTTGACACACCAAAATAAAAGTCAAACATTCCATTCCAACAACGTTCAAATCGAGGAATGAAGAAAGGGAAAATTCTAGAAACAAATTGACTACATCGACAATGATGTATCTCTCCCACAAGGCATTCATCGTATGGTAATCAAACAAACAATCATTACATCTACCCCTGACACATCCAAAGATTGTGTGGCACCGTCACTAACCCAACCACAAACCATGACACAAGCATGGGTTCCCAAAATTAAAGCGACAACATCATCACTTGAAAACTAAATAGAATCTGTTGCATGTGCTAACACTCAAGGACCCACTTAAAACTGGGTACCTCAACAACTCTTGTCTTCTATGTGCAGGTATCTAGTCGGTGGTACTTGGACTCCAGCTATTCAAAGCATATGATGGGAGGAAAGGGTCTTCTCACGAACTTTGTCCCACAATACTCAGGGAATGTTCGTTTTGGGAATGACCATGTTGTACCAATAATGGGAACCGGAGATATAGTAAAAGAAAATATAAAAGTCAGTAAAGTGTCATACGTGGTAGGTCTGGGTCACAATTTGTTCAGCATTGGGCAGTTTTGTGACAAGGGACTTGAAGTCAACTTCAAGGCCAAAACGTGCTCATTAAGAACAGAGAACGGTGACGTGATACGGACTGGCTCTAGAAGATCAAATTTGTACACCATTGATCTAGCCGATCTGTAGGGCAAACAGTCAGTCAGTCTTCTGTTTAAAGCCTCATCCGAGCTCACCTGGATGTGGTATTGAAAATTATCTCACCTTAACTTTAAAAATATCAAGAAATTAGTATAAGGTGATTTAGTGCATGGAATTCCCAAATTGAAGTTTGAAAAGGAACATCTGTGAGCACTGTGAGAAGGGAAAAGTGAAACGCGCTTCACAAAAAGTAAAACAAGGGTCAAGCACAAAAGCCCCTCTACAATTGCTACACATGGATCTGTGTGGACCGATGTGGGTGCAGTCTAGAAATGGGAAAACGTATATCCTCGTGATAGTAGATGACTACTCACGATATACTTGGGTCTAGTTCTTGAGAACGAAAGATGAAGCTTCATCAACAATCATCTCCTTTCTCAAGCAGGTGCAGAATTGGTCACAAGCACAAGTTATAACTATCAGAACTGACAATGGCACCGAATTCAAGAATAACGTCTTGGATTCCTTTCTTGACTCTGTGGGGATCACACACCAGTTTTCAGCAGCATACACCCCTGAACAGAATGGGGTAGTTGAACGATGAAATAGAACGCTGGTTGAAGATGCAAGAACGATGCTATCTTACTCGGATCTACCACCTTTCTACTGGGCGGAAGCAGTCAACACAACATGCTACACGCAAAATCGATCTATTCTTCATCGCTGCTTTAACAAAACTTATTATGAACTTGCAAATGGCAGAGTTCCTAATATCAAACATTTACATTTGTTGGGTAATAGGTGCTTTGTCCTTAATGAAAGAGCTAACTATGGAAAATTCGATTCAAAAGTTGAAGAAGGAAGTTTCCTTGGTTACTCACAAGAGTCTAAGGCCGTTTCCATGCTGAATAAACGAACTAACGTTGTGGTTGAAAGTATAAATGTGACTTTTGATGAAACTTTAATTACAATATCTTTATCACAAGAGTCACCGGTAACCGTTTATGGACATCTTAGTTCAGGACCGACACTTAATCGACAAAAAACAAATATATCTAATGTGAAAGAGTCTGCTGATTTGAAGTATATTTTTGATTTCTTAGATAATGATTCTGGATCTAATTGTGTACATAATGATAGGCATGTAGATGTTGTTAAGGAATCACTTGATCTTTCACAGCAAACAACAACAATATCTACCTCAAGAACTGTCGATTCCGCTATTGATCCGTTCTTTATTTTAGGTGACAGGTGCACTGCATCAAACTCCGTTGCCAATATTGACGCGGATGCTGACACTGCCAACCATGGAGATACAACCCCTTAGTATAATCTAGAATCATAATCACCAAATGAGGAATCATCCACTCAAAACCAATTGGATGATTTATTTCCTCACATAGATGAATCTCCCTCAAATGAAAACCCAACCGCCCACACTACCAAATGGACATCCACACAACTTGAGACTTAAATCATTAGCAACAAAGATGCTAGCGTTCAAACATGATTTGCCACTGCTAACGAGTGTCAATTCTCAAGTTTTCTAAGCCTGATTGAACAAACACGCAATGTTGATGCCCTACAAGATGCTGACAGGATCCTAGCAATGAAAGATGAATTGTATCAGGTCACGTGACTAAAAGTTTGGAGACTGATACCTTGACGAGAAGGAAAAAAAATTGTTGGTGCCAAGTGGGTATTCAAAAATAAGAAAGACTCTAACGGAGTAGTTATACGAAACAAAGCTTGTCTGGTAGCTAAAGGATACAATCAATAGGAAGGAATTGACTACGATGAAACCTTCGCTCTTGTTGCCCGTATAGAAGCTATCCGGGTATTCCTCGCTTATGCTGCCTATCGGGATTTCAAAGTTTATCAAATGAACGTTAAAACAACTTTTCTAAATGGAATCCTGAAGGAGGAAGTTTATGTATCCACATGACGTTTACATTCTTGATAAGGCTCTTTATGGACTCAAACAAGTTCCATGAGCTTGGTATGATATCCTCTACGCCTACCTGGTTAATGATGGGTACACCAAAGAGAGAATTG
The DNA here is from genome assembly GCA_038502395.1 of Dittrichia graveolens. NCBI lineage: Eukaryota > Viridiplantae > Streptophyta > Magnoliopsida > Asterales > Asteraceae > Dittrichia > Dittrichia graveolens. Next base: position 34,649,323 of record JARJIL010000006.1, read on the forward strand.
ACACAACCTTGTTCACAAAGAAGATCGGAGATTACTATATTCTAGTCCAGATCTATGTAGACGATATTATCTTTACTTCTACCAACCCACAGTACAGTCTTGAGTTTTCAACACTACTGGCAAGAAAATTTGAAATGAGCATGCCGGGGGAGATGAATTTCTTCCTTGGACTACAAGTTAAACAAATCTCAAATGGCATTTTCATAAATCAATCAAAATACATCAATGATTTATTAAGAAAATATAAAATGTTCCACTGCTCATCCAAGGCAACAACAATGCCTTCTAAAACCAAGTTATCTGCTAATCTTGATGGTAAAGCAGTTGACTTGAAAACGTATCGGGGTATGATTGGTTCTTTACCGTACATAACGGCTAGTATTTTCTACATGGCTATGTGCTCGCTTTCAAGCAAACCCCAGAGAATCACATCTCCTTGCTGTCAAACGGATTTTGAATTTGTTGGATTTTCATGGTCCAAAAACACAGCGGAAGCAAAATGATTAGAAAAATATTTTTCAATTTTGACCACGCAATACCCACCAAATGGACCAAAACTCTAGACACGACAAAGCAACAAAAACAAAGAAAACAAGAGGTAGAATTATACCGTTGATGTTAACTCCTTCTTGCACTTGAGATTGAACTTTGGAAGGTACGTGCACTAACTTGTACACCACTAGTGAAGTCTACACCAAGTTGTTACCAACTCCCACTTGCTAGAGTGTTAGATTAGCCAATATAAACACCACTATAAGTCAAACACAAAAATATCAAAGCCTTGTATATCTTTTGTGTATTAGAGAGTATATGCAGTGCAATACGTATATTCTAGTAAATCCAAGTTCAAGCAACCAATACACAAAGCTTCTTGTGGCTTATAAAGAGCTCAAATTTGAACTCAAAAACATCCACAATGATGGTAGGATCAGTTACTAGAATTATGACCAAAAACACCATCATAACCAACTTTGAAAGCTGATTAAAGAGGCTGTTACTACACAGGGCATAGCTGTGCCTTCACAAGGCACGGGCGTGCCAGCCCAAAAGGCCATGCCCAAGTCACGCCTGACATAGGCTTGTGCCTGCCTGTAGGGCACGACTATACCTTATAGAGGCACGAGCGTGCCTAGGCCCACCAGAACCAGTTTCTAGGTTTGTCTCTCGTGTGACCCAATAGACCCTTGCTTCATCAGCCATGATACCAAGTCGTGTATGTTAGTGGGCTTAATCTAACAGACTCCCACTTGCACATGCACAATTACGAAAGGCATTACCGACATATAGCGGCCTCTAGCAAGGCATCTATGTCTCCAAGTCACCATAGGGTTTGTCTTCCAAAAACAAATACCTAACCAAAAGGAAAGGTCCTATAGATAAGTGATCACTTATCCCTACGTTCACGATATCCGATGTGAATGCAGGTCATGGAACATGGTCAACCCCAAAACCTTAACGATTATGTTTCTCGATCTAGACAAACTATGACTAACAATACAAGTTACATAATTGATCCACCATCAATTCTGTTAGTATTTAGAAAATGTAGAAAAGCTTAATTTGTAGGTGTGGCCTATAAATAGGCCCTTGGCCTTGTAATGCTTTTTGATCATTAATGCAATATCGATATTCAAAGCAAAAGGTGTAGTGTATGTTTCTCTCAAATACCATCTTCTCTCTACACTAATACTTGAACGTATAATCACAAGAAAGTGCTTTCAATTGGTATCAGAGCCAAACATGATCTAAGTTGGCTCGTGATTGGGTGAATCGACGAAGAACAAGCAGAATTGAAGAATTTACTATTCAGAATTCGAGGTTATGAAGGTTTGAGTGTGTTTTGTGTTGAATTTGGTCCCATTCATCTCTATATCAAGTCTAAGTTCGCAAAAAATCTGATATGATTTTATTTGGATCATAATCGATTGAGTTTTTGAAGTTGTTCATAGAAATTCCTACGGTTTTGCTTCAAAAGTTCATCATATATCAGAAGGATGATGGAATCATTGGGATAGTGTTGATCTACACAGAATTGTGAGTTGAAGGATATTAAATTCGAGTGGTTTTTAATTGTTATTGATAAGATTTAAAAATTTCAATCAAAAACATATGAAGATCATCAAGAACAACATAGATCTGAGTTTTTGATCGGTTTGGATTAAAATTTCAAACGATTTTGTGTTTCCCAGTTGATTTCAAGCGGGTTAGTTACTCCCTAGAAGACTTCGAGTTTGGCAGTTGAGAACAGATCCCTAAAAATCCAGAATTTGTTACTCATAGCACACTTCGAGTGTATCTAAGTCTTGAATTCAAAGGTAACACCTCAAATTTGAAGCCTTAACACTCCGAGTTCGAAACCATTACTACAAGTGTAAGTTCGAAACCCATTCTAAGACAACTTTGAGCGGAATCTAGGGTCCATAAGTTCACTTCGAGATTGAAATCCACTTTAATACTCAGACTTCGAGCGAGTTCATTATTCCACATATCCACTTCAAATACATAACTCTTTTGACTTCGAGTGTGTTCTCCATTATAAACACACTTCGAAAACCCAAATCAATATCAATGATTAGCCTCATTTTGCATTTGAATATGATTTGTTCGATGTTCCTTTGAATCATTCCTTCGAATTCAAAATAGAACTGTTACATTCGAAGTCAACTGCAAAGTTCACTTCGAACTCCGTACTATTCACTTCGAATTCAAGTCACTTCAAACCAATACTTCCGAATTCATTCCCTTCTTCGAATTTAAAGCATACTTCGAACGGAGTTCTAATACAAAACATACTTCGAAGAAACCAACTTCGAACCCCAACCACCAACTTTTCAAGTTAACGATCACTATCTAACTTTCAAGTATCTGAACAAAAATGTCAAGTTCCAACGAGATTCTAACCATTGGCACAGACTCAAAACCCCCTGTTCTCTTCCGCAATGATTATCTAGTCTGGAAAGGGAGGTTTATGGACTTTCTGGAACACAACGAGGTGTATGGCGAGATGATGATAGATTCTATCCTCAATGGAGATAAGAAATTTCAAAGAATCATCAACGCTCAACCTGATAACAACCCTCCAAGTCCTGGAGTGGCAAGAGAGAAAACACCTGATGAATTGACTACGGCTAAGAAAGAAAGAAAAAAAGCAAACAAGCTTGCTAAGTATTATCTGAAACAAGGCTTATCCTCTGAAATGTACATGAAAGTGGATAGCTTTAGCAACAGCCACAGAAATACGGGATGAGATAAAAAGACAACTGCAAGGGACTGAGCAAGGAGAGCATATAAAACGAACACAACTTGTGAACATTTTTCAGGAATTCACTGCTAAAGAGAATGATCTGCTTATTGATACTTATAGTTGTTTCTGCAAGCTCTAGAATAAGCTGAGAACCAACAAGGTTGAGAGAACTGAATGGAAGGAGCATGTGAAGCTATACAAGTATATCACTCGAAACCTCATGATTTTTACATACCAAAACATCTTTGAGGACCTTCAACCATACCAGGATGAGGTCTCAAAGTCTGCTCCCAGGATGTCTACTGATCCATTGGCTCTTGTAGCTATTGAACCATCACCCTGCGAATCCTCCAGAACTCAAAAATACAAACAAGTGGCTTTGTCTGACTCAGAATCTGATGAGTCAGATGGTACAGAGATGGAACAAGTAACAAAAGCCATTATCACAAAGGCATTCAAGAATCGGTATTCCAAAACCAACAACCGTCAAAGATACACATCTGGGTCCTGTAGACTAGATGACTTCAAGGTTACTGAGAAACCTAGATTCGTGAAGGAGGAGAAGAACGAAGACAGAAAATGCTATAACTGTGGGGGAAATGGTCACTTCATTAAAGATTGCACTCAAAAGAAGAAAAAGGATGCTGAGTATTACAAGCAAAAACTCAGGCTATGCAAGAGGAAAAGTGCAGGGAAGGCCATGATGGTTGAAGAAGACCAATTCCTATCAGATACTGATGATAGTGAGTTGGATGAGGAAGCACAAGCACAATTTTGTATGTTGGCTGATGTTTAGGATGAATTTTCAGATGAAGATGTAGAACCAGAGGCACACTATAATAACTCAGAAGATGAAGGGCTTGATGTTGAGGATAAGGTACACTCTAACTCCCTAACAGGTTGTGGTCTGAGCATGAAACATGTTCAGATCATCATGACACACATGAAAAAGGGAGAGAAAAAGATACAAAAATCCAAGAAAAACAAAGAAAAATTAAAAGAAATAATAAGAAATCAACAAATGGAAACTTTCCAGGTTGACAAAGAAATAGCTGAACTCAAAACAAAGATAATTGACAAAGAAAACGAATTAATTTAGTTAACAGCAACCATGAGTAGCCGAATTCATGACCTCAAAGCAGATAAAATTAGTGCTGAAAATGACACTAAATTTGTTATCAAAGAAAAGGGTGAATTATGCTCAAAGATAAAAGAACTTGAGGATACATTGTTTAAAAGGGGACAATCAGAACAAACAATTTTTCTTAATAAATCCAAAGAACGAAAATTCTCTAAATGGACCTATGATGGTCTTGGATTTGAAAACCCGAGAATCAGTGAGAAAGTGACAGCCAAACAGTTATATGACTTTAATCTAACGAATGATGGCATCACAAGGAATATGGTATTTGTTGGACAGGAGGAGGAAGTAGTAGAACATGATTTCAAAAGAAAGACAAACTTAAAGTCTAAAATTCCTTTTAACTATCAGGAATTAAACGAGTCTATCACATATGAGCCCCACAAGCTCAGTGAGTTAGATGATTCTATGCTTACATATCTTGAAGATCTTAAGAAGCCACAAGTTGTTCTGGAAGCCCGAGTTTACATACCACATATGGTGTTGCAAACGCAACTTGAAATACTCATAGCCTATTATTTTCAAACCATCATTACAAATGATTTAGAAAAAGAAGTAAAAGAATCAGAAAAGAGTCTTTCATGTCACTGTAAAAAGGAAATCTTGACGTGCACTTCAATACCTTCTACCTCCCAACCAATAAGAAAGTATACCAGAGAAGAAAAAGGTAAAATGAAGGTGGAAGATTCATGGATTCCAAGATAACATTACAAATCTCCTCAAACCACCAAAAGGCAACCAAATGCCATTTATAGATCCAAAATCACACAACTTCACAAAGACAAACAACAACCTCAAACAAATGTTGTCAAAAAGAATTTGAAGTCTTTCGCAACTAACCATTGTTCAAATGTTTCAGATGTGAGAAGAAAAGATAACAACCTGGGAAGTTTTTTCAGAAAAGATATCAGAGGGAAATTTACACCTAGTTTTTCTAAGCCATGTTTTGATTTTTCAAAGAAGTGTCATCACATTTCCAATTTCTCCAATCAATGTATTTCTTTTTCGGAATCAGAAATGAAAGCAAGTACTTGTTTTTGCACAATTAATGGTTGTCTACACGAACATTGCGAGTACAAATGTGAGTATGATAGGCTTAGAAAACACTTGGGAATTCGTGCATGTGAGAATTGGAGACCACAAGGGTCAAATCTAATCAATGCACCCTTTATCACATCACACGGAATAATCATTCATCAATAGGTGACCAAACATGCTCTACACCTCATGAATTATTGGAACTATGAAAATAGATTAATCACAATTCAAGAGTTAGAAGCATACCAGAAAGGAGGGTACCAATAATTTTTGAAAGCATGGAACAATATAGAATTCAAATCTAGGAAACTTCACTCCACACGTCCCAAATCTCTCTCCAAACCCAAATCTAAACCATCACAATTGTCATGCTCAAAAGTTCACACCACCAAACACAAAGCAACCAAGAAAACCTCCAATTTATCCAAACCTGTAACCACTAATCAACCATCAAAAGCTAAAACAGTAGCACAACCGAAAATGATTCAAGTTTGGAAACACAAAGATATGGTTAAGGTACTTGATCTCATAGACTCAACGGAGCCCACGATTCTTGAAAAAGGAGAGATCCCTCTAAAATTGAATCTCAAATTGTTCCTGATCCACTCTGGATTAAAACTTCAAAGTTCAATAAAGAAGAACAAAAGATTCAATGGAAATCACAAGAAAGCATTCATTGCATTCTTCAAGAGGTTGTTGACATCAATGCATCATCTAACACACTAGGACCCATCTCTACATGGGGACCTAAACCTTCATTATTTTCTATGTTCAGGAACCTAATCTCTGGTACCTGGATTTAGGGTGCACCAAGAATATGACAGGTGACAAGAGTCTTCTCAAAAACATCTGTTAGAGTTACATTTGTGTTTAATATCTAGTCACAATTTAGTGTTTTTATTATTTACTTTGTACTTAGTATAAATAGTATTGTAGTCTTCTTTCCTTGTAACCTTTTGACATATTATTGAAAAGAAAACACACACTTTAAGGTGTTTCCATACATTCTCTCTACTTGAATCTATTGTGTATTCATTTGATTGCACTAAATATGGTATCAGAGCCTAATCTTTGCTAAGATAAGGTTCTTGATTGAAGAATTCGAGAGAAAACAGCAACAATCCGAAGCAATTTGTCGGATTTGAGGTTTTTTGGTCGACTTTTGGTGCAATCTGATTTCTATCAAATTGAGAATGAAAATGGAGGATTAGAAGCCTATTTGATTCGCAATCATCATTGGAGTAAATCTGTGTATGTCCGCGATCAATCACTACAACAGTTTGTGTTGAATTTGAGATTTTGTATTTTTCGGTTTTTGAGAAAAATTTGATCTAAAATGTATTCTAGAGGTTGAATTTTGTTGTAAAATTGATTCTGAATTGTAATTTGATTGTTTACGAACCTTCTGGAAGAAGAAATTCATGAATTTGATCAAAATTCGGAGGAATTTGAACTGTGAAAGTTGGCGGTTACAACAGTTGCAAGAACTATCAGATTTAGTCTCAAGAACAATCGGATTTTACAAAATCCGAAGATTTCTACCGGATTCCGATACTTTTCTAAGTGTCGGATTTTGACATTCAGATTTTGTGTTGCGGATTTTGGGAATACAAGGATTGAGTCGAGGATTTGGAGTTTGTTTACTATCGGATTGAGTAGATTTCCATTGGTTTTGAGTTTCGGATTTTCAAAATATCGGATTTTGGATTTACGGATTTAATCAACAGATTTGATTGATCGGATTTACAAAGTTTGATGGAATTCTCTCGGATTTCAAATCATCGGATTTGAATTTCTCGGATTTTGAATTAACCGGATTTCTAACTCGGTTTTCAATCTCTCGGATTCCCTTGGATTGTCAAGCATTCGGATTTCAAAACCTCTATCAGATTACAAATCTATCGGATTTTGAATAAATCGGAATTCACTTCTATCGGATATCAAAACCTCGGATTTTGAAGTTTGGATTTCTCAACTATCGGAATTTGAATCTATAGGATTTCAAATTTACTCGGATTTCAAGTCTCGGATTTCGGGGATTTGATAGGTATTGGATTTTAAGTCTTGGATTTTGGACTTGAGTGAGTTTCGGATTTCAGTGAGTATCGGATTTCAGTTTAAACAAGAATTCTTCAATCAAATATCTTACAAAGAAAAGATCCTAAAGCATGAATGAGTACATATAGTGAAACACTTTCATTCGGTTCAGACACGAAGTCACAAGTATTGTACAAAGGAGAGTACCATGTATGGAAAGGTCGTTTCATGGATTTTATAGACAACGATCAGCAATATGGTGAGGAGATGAAGAATAGCATACCGGAAGGTAATGGAATTTTCAGGATTGATTAAGAAGCAAACCCTCATGATAATCCACCCTTGGATGAAATCCACCGAGAAAAGCTTCCATCTGAGTATACAGCTGAGGAAAAACATAGAGCCACAGCAGATCGTAAAGCAAAATATTATCTAAAACATGGCCTTTCTTCAGAATTTTACATTAAAGTGAATGGACTCAACACTGCAAAGGAGATATGGGACGAGATAAAGAGCCAGATGGAAGGCACAGAGTCAGGGGTCTGGATCAAGGAGACTACATTGGTTAACTCCTTTGATCATTTCAAAGCTCGAGATGGGGAAGCACTAATTGAAACTTACAGTTGCTACTGTAAACTACTCAATGACCTTAGAAACCATAACCTTGATGATTACTCTAATGTCACGATGAATACGAGGTTTCTAAACTCTAGGGACTGAATGGAGATCCTAAGTGGCAATCTACAGACAGATGAATCAAAAGAACCTGAACAAAGTTACTCAGCATATGATTTTTGAGGAACTAAATCAATATCCGGATGATGTTGGTTTCGGTACACAAAAAGACACTGTAGATCCACTGCCTATAGTGGTTAATGAGTAAAGGGTTAAGAGCTCAACAAAGTCTGTTAAAATGAAACAAGTTAAAGAGACATAATCTTAAGATTCGGAGGAAGAGAATATGGTTGATAATGAGAAAATCATGGAGGCAATTGGCTATTTAACCAACATGATGCAAAATAAGTTTCTGAAGAACAAAACGAACAACAGGCAAAGGTTCACGTCTGGTTCTAGAAGGAGAGATGACCAATTCCCAAAGAAGGATGGTCAGAGATTGGAAAGGAGGTATGAAAGAAAAGTAGAAACTGCCCAGGAGCGCAAATGCTACAACTATGGCGGAACTGGGCATTTCATTAAGGATTGCAAAAAGCCTAAGGTTAAGGACTTTGAGTATTACAAGACTAAACTCAACCTCATCAAGCAAAGAAATAGTGGGAGGCATTACTTGCTGAAGAGGATCAATTCTTATCTGATACTGATAACAGTGATGAAGATCCCAATGTCCACGCCCAGTTTGTTCTAATGGCTGACGTAGAGGAATGTGAGTTCGAGGAAACCGATGGGGAAAGCGAAGATGAAATCGTGGGAAATGACTCTGGATTTATGTCTAGATTTGATGAGTCAGACATGGAGAGTGAGTATGAAGAAGAGGAAGAGATTGAACCTGAGGTTGTTACTGAAGGCACAAACCCATCTGTTGCTGAGAATGAAGAGAAGGTATTGACAGATGACTCTGAATTTACTACTGAGTATATACTAACTCTTGTGCAACAGGTGGAGATCATAACTTCCCAGAATCGATCACTCACGAACAAGAACCAGAAGCTGCATGAAAAGAATATAAATCTAAAAATGGAACAAGCAACAAAAAGTGAAGTTGAACTAAAAACTCAATTCTCAAAAATAGAACAACTTCAACAAGAAATAACAGACAAAGAAAATGCACTTAACAAATTACGAAAAGAAACGGAGTTAAAAGTGCATGACTTGATTGCAACCAAACTGTCTACAGAGATAAATCTTAATTTAATAATGAAGGAGAAAAGGAATCTTGATGAAAAAGTTCAACATCTTGAGAAAAGAGTTAAAAAGCAAGTCACTACACGTCATAGTATCTTTAAAAATCTTGAACCAAATGTCAAGAACAGATATAAAGGTTTAGGGTATGATGAAAATAATTTTTTCTCAAAGATCAATTGCACTCAACTGTACCAATTAGAAAGAATGAATCAAGGTTGGACTTCAAAATTGGTGTTTGTGGGAGAGGAAGAAATTAAACATGAAGAAGAAGTTAAAAGAAAAACAACAAAGAAAATGCAAAACTCAATTAATTATGATGAACTCAATGAGTCATATGTAGACACGGAAAAGAGTGATAGTTTTTCATCAGAAGAATGTTTTGTTCCAATCCCACCTGCAGTGAAGAAAGCTATTGAAGAAAGAAACAATGGAACAACAAGAATTTATATTCCACATATGGAACTGCAGAGAAGGCAGGAATTGCTTAAAGTAGCATGCATTGATCAGAAAATTAAATTTGATGTGGAAAATTGTGTTTTAAAAGAAACAATCTTCAATCTTAATAAGAAGATAAATTCCGCTGCATCTGAAATAAAGATTGAAATAATTGATGAAAAATTTAAAAATTCTGATATTGCACAATACCTTATTCAACAATTTATTTCAAATGGAATTGAACGGAGAATGCTTGAAGACAAGGTGGAACGATTGCTAACTAAATTGGACAGATATCCGGATATTGTGTATCCACAGTGTCCGAAGGCTTGCAGAGAGTTCATGTCACATAAATGCAATCAATTTTGTGATCCAAACAGTATTACAGAGAAAGGATCATCTTTGAAAACAAAGCAATTTCCTGAAATGCCACAAATCAAAAAGTCATCAATTGTGAATGCTTTAAAATCTGTTAAATCACTTCATGTGTCTAACAAAACTTCCTTTTCAGAAATAAAATCAGATCAATCAAAAGGGAAAGAAGTTTCAAGCAAAAGCGTGAAGAAGTAAAACATCAAAGGTGTGAAGAAAAGATAGACGACAAAGGCACAAATGAAGTGGATTTCAAAGGAAGATCTGAAAGAAAAAGAGAAAAAGAAAGCACATGTAATCAATGCTGATTCCAAGAACAAAGTTAAACCATTTTGTAATATCCATAAATCATACTGTAATAAGAATTGTGAGTTACGTTTTTCTTGGAAAGTCAAAACAGAAAGCTCAAAAGCAAAAATACTTGATAACAAAATGTGTTGTGCTGGAGTTGGCTGTCCTGAAGGACAATGTGAGTTCAAATGTGAGTATTATCAAAATAAAATGAAAAGAGGATTAAGATTCAATAAAAACAGGAAAAATCCAATTGATGATAAAATTCTGTTTTGGTTTGTAAACAAGAATGGATTCATTATTCACCAATGGATTCACAACATCAAAAAGCCGGATTGTTAAAAAGGTATGCTAACAGAAAGATACTACCAGTTCGCCCAGGTTAGTGGAGAGAACATCTGAACATAATGAATGACAATCAAAAACATTCTCCAACTCCATCAATTCATAACAAATTCACATCTTTCAAACAAGCTCAACAGAAAGCTATTTCAAATTCATCATTTATATCATATTTAACGAAGAATCAAAAACAAATAATGAATACAACATTGTCATATCAACCCATAGCGAAAAGCGTGTACGTTGACAAAAACAAGCATTTTTCCCCTGTGATCAAATCAACTGAGAAATCAACTGGGAAATTGATTGTAAAGGAAATGGTTAACAAAGAAATTTTGAATGTTGTTAAAACACCTGAAACATCTAACACAACAAATCAAACTAGTTTCTTTTCCATATGTAGAAAGATCATATTTGGTACATGGACTCGGGCTGCACAAAACATATGATGGGGAACAAAGGTCTTCTCAAACACTTTGTGAGTAAGAACACAGGAAATGTAAAGTTTTGGAATGACCAAGTTTCACCGATCTTAGGCCATGGGGTAATAGAAACAGGAAATTTGAAGATAGAAAAGGTGTCCTATGTGGAAGACTTAGGCCACAATCTTTTTAGTATAGGACAATTCTGTGATAAAGGTATGGAGGTAGTTTTCAAGAAAAGCTCGTGTTCGTTAAGAACAGAAGATGGAGCAGAAATTTTGGGTGACAACAGAAAGTCAAATTTGTATACAATTGACTTGTCAGAGAAAGGTTCTGGCGCACTAGTATGCCTTCTATCTAAAGCATCATTAGATCTAAACTGGTCATGGCATCGCAAGTTGTCGCATTTGAATTTCAAAAATATAAACAAGCTGGTGAATGGTAACTTGGTCAGAGGTCCCCCGAAGCTTAAATTTGAGAAAGATCATCTCTGTAAGGACTGCGAAGCAGGAAAAATGAAGAGAGTTCCACACAAAGAGAGTTAGATATCTTCAACTACCGCGCCTTTGCGATTGATCCACATGGACCTCTGCGGACCAATGAAAGTCCAGTCAAGAAACACGAAGAGATATATTCTGGTGATGGTGGATGATTATTCCCGGTACACTTTGGTCCGGTTCGTGAGTCATAAGAGTGAGGTACCACAACAAGTGATTCTATTTCTAAAGAAATACAAGACTCATAACAGACAACCGGTGAAGAGTATTCGAACAGACAATGGTATAGAGTTCAAAAACAGAACTTTAGATTCCTACTTGGATTTTGAGGGAATTAATCATCAGTTCTCGGCAGCATATACTCCGGAGCAGAATGGAGTAGTTGAAAGGAAAAACAGAACTTTGGTTGAAGCTGCGAAAACAATGTTGCAATACTCAAAGCTACCACCATCCTACTGGGCTGAAGCCGTGAATACTACATGCTACCCCAAAAACAGATCCTTAATACATCGTCGCTTTAATAAAACTCCATACGAATTATGTAATGGAGTAGTACCTAATATCAAATACTTTCATGTATTCGGTAATAGGTGCTTTGTGCTGAATGAATCGAACAAACTGTCAAAGTTTGATTCGAAAGCTGATGAAGGAGTCTTTTTAGGTTACTCAATGGATAAAAAGGCTTTTAAAATTCTAAATCAAAGAACTAACATGATTGTCGAAAGCATGAATGTTACGTTTGATGATTTAGTCAATTTAAATTCCTTAACGAGTAAACCTAAATATCCAAACATTCAATTTTTACAAATAACAAAACAGATGAGTCATTCACACATGCAGAAGATATAAGATTGGATTTTATGTTTGATTTCTTTAAAAAGAACGATAACACATCTACTGTCTTGCAGGATATTTAGCAGGAGTCTGTGTCAATAACTGAGCCACCTAGTGTATCTACAGTTCAACGGACTACAAATTCTGATAACTCGGAGTTTGAAGCTACAAATATCCCTGCAAACGAACAAAGTCCAATATATGATCAAGCAGTAGAAGAAATTAATTCAATTAATCTTCAAAATCTTAATGACTTCATTCAGGTTCAATCCCCCGAACCTGTTTGGCTGAAGAGTCATCCAGAGACTCAAATCACAGGAAGTTTGGACTCCGGTGTTCAAACTAGATCTGCCACAGCTAATATATGTCAACAGTCTAGTTTTCTATGCATGGTCGAACCCACACGAGTGTAGGAAGCTCTAGCTGATCCTGATTGGATTATAGCTATGCAAGAAGAGCTAAATCAGTTTGACCGACTCAAAGTCCGGAGACTAGTTCCGCGACCTGAAGGCAAATCTATTGTTGGAAAGAAGTGAGTGTTTAAGAACAAAAAGGATTCTGATGGTGTGGTGGTTAGTAATAAATCTATGCTAGTGGTTAAAGGGTATAATCAACGGGAAGGGATTGATTATGATGAGACCTTCACCCCTGTAGCAAGGATAGAAGCAATTCGACTTTTCCTAGCCTATGCTTCCTACAGAAACTTCATGGTGTTTCAAATGGATGTGAAGACTGGCTTCCTCAATGGTAAACTGAAAGAGGAAGTGTATGTCAGTCAACCTGAAGGTTTTGTAGACCCTAACAGACCCAATGACGTCTACATTCTGGATAAAGCTCTATATGGTTTAAAACAAGCCCCGAGAGCTTGGTACGACGAGCTGTCAGAACATCTGGTAAATGAAGGATACGTCAAAGGGAAAACTGACACCACATTGTTTAAAAAGGAAATTGGAAACAATTATGTATTGGTACAAATATATGTCGATGACATAATATTTGGTTCTACAAATCCTAAGTATGACAATAAATTTTCAAACACTATGAAAAATCGATTTGAAATGAGCATGATGGGGGAAGTTACTTTTTTTCCTCGGATTGCAAATTAAACAATTTAGCAATGGAATCTTTATAAATCAAGCTAAGTATATCAAAGATCTGTTAAAGAGATTTGATATGACTGGTTGTTCATCAATATCAACACCCATGGCTTCTCGAACCAAACTATTTGGTGATAGGTTCATTGCTATATTTAACAGCTAGTAGGCCGGATATTATGTATTCTACATGCCTTTGTGCCAGATTCCAAGCAAATCCCAAAGAATCTCATCTTCTGGCGGTAAAGCACATATTTAGATATCTTAAGGATAACCCAGATCTAGGTTTGTGGTATCCTAGGGATTCTGGGTTTGAGCTAATTTCCTATTCTGATGCAGATTATGCCGGATGCATGCTAGACCGAAAGAGCACATCTGGGAGTGCACACTTTTTAGGAGACAGACTGGTCTGCTTGGGGTCCAAGAAGCAGAATTGTGTTTCATCATCAACGGCTGAAGTGGAGTACATTGCTGCTACTAGCTGCTGTTCACAATGCTTTTGGATTCGGACTCAGCTTTCCAACTTTGGTCTGGTATATAACAAAATCCCTCTAATGTGTGATTCTCAAAGTGCCATTGCAATTACATGTAATCCGGTACATCCTTCTAAACCAAAACATATTGACATCAGATACCACTTTATAAAAGAATATGCTGGAAAAGGTTTAATTGAATTAAAATATGTTCTAACAGATAATCAACTTGCTGATATTTTCACCAAAGCGTTAGACGAATCTCGTTTTAATGCTTTAGTGTCAAGATTAGGGATGTTGAATTTGACAGTTTAATATAAAATTCTGAATCAACAAAACTTACATGGTATGTGCTAGTTGTGCAGGTCAAATTCAGTCAATGGACAGACAAATCAAATACAAGTTATGAATTACTTAGTGTTCATACTTGTAGGGGGAGAAAACATATCAGGTTTTGTATATATTAAATGAAAAATCAAAAACATTTACAAAACAAATAAAATTCAAAAATATTTTTTTTCTTCATCTCAAATTGTTGTACATCTGTGCATGATTTGAGAGGGAGTTTTATTTTTATTTTTGAATTGAATTTGTCAAAATTTTTAAAAATTCATCTTCATAATCAAAGAATTATTTTTAAAAATGAAATGTGAAGTTGAGGGGGAGTGGAATGATTTGAAAAATCAAATTTCTAATGTGAAGTGTTGAAAATCCGCTAAAGTTATCGGATTCCGATACTTTTGTCGGATTCCGATACTTTGATCGGATTTTGACAAAACCGAGTGTTTTATTGGTTTTTGAGGGTTCGGGATTTCTTGTGGATCGGATTTTACCCATTCGGATTTCATGGATCGGTTTTTCTATAAAAGCACAAATCCGATTTCATTATCGGTTTTCCAAACTTTCACAAGAATCCGAGTGTTCAAAGAATCCAAGATTTTCAAAGTCTTCGTTTGTGCAAACAAAGTACAGATCCTTGTTCGAAATACCTTTCTGAATCCAAAGGTATACTTCGATTGCAATTTCATCAACACTTAAATAGATTTTAATCAATTTTTTTGACCGAAAAACCCTTAAATCGGTTGATGTTTAAATCTTCAAAATAAAATGTGTTGTTAACATGGTTAGACTCGGTTTTAGTTGTAGATTAATGCGTTGTATGTTGATTTCAAGATAATCGATATTTGTCTTAGGTATTTCATGATTTTGAATCTGTCGGTTTTCGAGTGTTTAAACGTGAGTTTTGATCTAAACGACGAAGGGTTTTAGTTAGTGTTTGTGTTGTTTGACTCAAAAGGAGTTCTTAGTTTAGGTTTAGTTGCACAAAAAATTTGATTATTAAGTGATAAATGAAAGAAGACCGGATTTTGAAAGAATCGGATTGTCGAAACATGAACTGTGTTCATAAACATGAAGTGTCGGATTTCATGTAAATCCGATAGTTTATCGGATTTCATGTTCAATCGGATTTTCACAAATCCGAATGTTCACATTGTCAAGTGTTAGATTTAATAACAAACAGTTCAAAGGATTTCAAAGTTGTCAGATTTCATGTAAATCCGAGTAGTTGTCGGATTTCATGAAAATCCAAGTGATTGTCGGATTTTAAGTCATACCGGATTTTCAATATCATCGGATTTTGAAAATGTCGGATTTCAAGTTTGTGGACTTTTCGGATTTTAATTGATTCATCGGATTTCAAGTTAATGAGTGTTGGTTTTTCAATTCCAATGGAATTTGAAAATTGTAAGTGTCGGTTTTTCATCTTCATCGGTTTTTCATCTTCATCGGATTTTGAAAAACATGACTTTCGGATTTTGAAACTTATTGGATTTGGAAGTTACTCTTTATCGGATTTTAACAAATGTTGGGTTTTGGAACAAAAAGGGTGTCCGATTTCGCATATATCATATGTGTCGGATTTCTTAGTGTCGGTTTTTGCCAACACTTAGGAATTTTCAAAACTTTTTCAAATTTTTGAGATTTGTACTAACAGTTTTATTTCACAGATGGCTCAAATTCCTTCAAATACACTTTACCCTCAAGCCAATTACCTACCAAACCAACTCAACACCGCCTACTTCCTACCAGACATAACCATAATTGAATACTCGTTAATCACCGAACTCATAACATCTCACCCATTGAACCACATATTCACTTTCAATCCTTCTAAAGCCTTCCCTCATGTTCCAGAGGTGTACGTACAACAATTATGGAGTTCTTTATCTTTAACCAAAAGTGCAGAAGGTCTTCCCGTACTCGCAGGTCAAATAGAACAAGTTGAATTTAAGATGGGTATTGAAAGCATCCGCAGAATCCTTAGACTACCCAAATCAAACTCTTATCCACCAAAAGCTGACTTTGATCCCATCCCTATTGACAAACAAATTCTAACCCATGTGATGGACCTTGGATGGAGAGGAGATGAATTGATCGGCATGTCAAAATTCAAACGTTCAGGACTCGTTCCTCACTGGAAAACTTTATATGCAATAATCATGCGGTGTTTGACAAGTGTGACCAAAGGAATAGATGGTGCCAATGCCTTTACATTGACGGTGCTGGTTGGAATGGCTAAGCATTTTTATTTTGACTATGCAGAATTATTATTTGTGGAGATAGCCAAGGTAGTGAGGGAGAAAGTGATGCACGGGAAAAGACGTAACTTCTTACCGTTTCCACGGTTTCTTTCTAGGATAATTCAACGGGTGATGGCCAGAGATACTAATATCTCGAGGCGTGATGGTGAGCCAACAGTGCAGATTGAGATGATGATAAAACTATACAAAATCCCGGCGATGCCTGATATTCAATCATTCGTGATGCCTGCTGAGTTAGTACATTTGTTGGATCTGGAAGGAGAAAGTGGTCGAGGAGTATGTGAGAGTAAATAACACTGTTCTTATGGATCGACAAGAGCGTGTTGATCCTACCCCAAGAATGTTAGGATCCCCGAGTGCTAGTGATATTAGGAGTCAGTCTTCTGTGGGAGAAGCTGACAGCGGAGTTCAATGAGAAAAAATAATTGAGAGGGGTGGAGAAGAAAGTGAAGGTGTTAGTGAGCTTAGAGAGGGAGTTGCTTTGGACACATCTAAAAGTGATACTGATTCGTTCCAAAAACATATCGAGAAAATTTTTCCTAAACAGATTGAGGAGGAGTTGGGTCCTGATGGTCAAAGAGTACATTCTAGTTTACCTGATTATGACCAAATGATGGATTTTTCGGATATTGATACGCAATTTATGTATGATGATGCGCTTAATGTAGATAAAGATGCTGAGAGGCAAAAAAAAGTGAGGGAGTGAGTGTTGGGAGAAAAGAATATGTGAGTGCTGAGATTTCCCCACCCATTCTAAGACGGGACACCACATCCACTGTCGGGTTTATACCTGGCATTGAAAAAGACCCTGGCTTCCCATTAGAGCATCACAAACCCCTCCAAGCCACTCAGTATCCTCTCAACAGGATATTGTTTCATCTCACGTAGATCAAGCACATAATCTAACGGATCCTCATTTGGAGGAAACTGTTATTGAAATAAGTGGCACTCCTTTCTAGGCCACACCTGTCGTTTCTGCGCACATCGATAACTATCAACAGTTGATTTTCTTTCCAAACACAGGGATACACTTGAGGCAATAAATGGTTTATTCAGTGATAGACTAGCTGGAACTACTATAGGTGAAGCCTTCACAGGCCATATCCGAGGATTAGTAGGAAATCCCACCACAGCCAATGTTAATCCAGCTATGAAAGTGGGTGGTCCTTCATCTACAGAATTTGTTTCTGGAGGTGCTAGAACCTCAACGGGCAATCTAAGTGATCCCGGTGTTACACCTTCTGAATCTGAATCGGCTAAGGAATTCGTTTCCAAGGTGGATTTTGATGCTGCTCTTGAACATTTGCACGTACGTATCGATGATATCCAAAGATTACAACTTGACAGACTAACAAGAATTGAAAAGAAATTGGATGAGTTGGTAGAAAAGAAACAAGTTGAAATGAAAGATCAGGTTACAGATGCCCTATCAGTGGATGAGTTAAAGAGCTTATTGATGGTTAAATTGATTGGCAAGAGCGATAGCAGTTCAGAGGATTTAGATATCTTATCATTATTGAGAACTGAGGTGGAGTCTACTTGTAAAGCTGCTACCGCGTCATCAAAACGACCTAGGCATGACGATGATGACTCAGACACCGATCGTCCTGAGGGGGAGAAACGTTTAAAAACTTATTTTGATACCCCGGCTGCTCAGCGAATCGGTGTAGTTGATGCCAGATTGGAGGGAACGTCGTTGAAACAAAAATACAAGGGCAAGCAGATTGAAATGGTTCAATTTGAGGAGTCAAATGTGCCTGAGGTTGAGGCAGAGGATGAGGATTTGACGTTAGCCTTGTGGCTGAGCAAGCAAGAGGTTGAAAAGCCTTCTTCTGAGATTGTTGATGAATCAGGGCTTGAAAGATATAATTTGGAAAGTCTCATGCAAGTGCATAAAGAAGTGACAGAACAATTTCCGCCATCTCCTAAAAAATTCAGAATCACTCCTTCAGACATCAGAAAACAACAGCTGAAAGAAAGTCAAATCGATGAACTATCAAAACAATCAGAATGGAATATCCCTAAAACTGCACAAATAGATCCGGTTCACACTGGCTCTTTACAGAATGTAAAGAAAAGCTATGTATTGACTAGGGAGGCCCTGAAGAAGACAGATAGAAACTGGAGGTACCAAGACATTCCAGTGGCCTCTCTAGAAGAAAAATTTGTTGACATCTACACAGATGAAATAGAAGAGATGTTGGACGTGAATATGATGGGTTCAAACGATGCAAAGGATGCTAAAGCAAAGATGATTCTTAATATGCACACTTCTAAGAAAGAGGAAGTCAAGTCAAAATATCAGATCATAAAACTCAAATTTGTTGGAGTTCAAAAAGTTGTATACAAAGAAATGATAAGCTATCTCGTCACAAGGTCGGATATTAAGAGTTATACAATTGGGCATGTGGACCTAAAATTCTTAAACCTTAGTGACGTTAATTTTCGGCTAGAGGAGCTCGAAATGAAATTAGAAAAGAATGTTGAGGATTCAGCTGGTTATAAGAAGCTTAAGGAGTTCATCAGGCACCGATGTCAAATAGCAGAATATACTGATCTTAAGTTGAGAGTTGAATCTGATAAAGCAAAAATAAATATACCGAAGCCAAACACGAAGCATTCAAAAATTGACCAACTGAAGATGTTTCAAGTTGTCTGGAGTGATGATAAAGAGTTTGAGGGAGATGAAGGGATTGTTTTGTTCAACAGTAAAAGAGAAAAGTTCTTCTTAAGGTTCAAAGAAGTTGATGACTATTCAGATGGATCTTTGAAGATTTGGACCTTAAAAATTTTGGATTATAGTATGAGCTTAAAGGATGAAGTAGACCAAGCGCCCAGAGTCAGATTAACTGAAGTCATAAAACTATTCGATGCCAAACGCGATGAAAGAAAAATGATCAGACATTGGCTGAGAAAGATGGGTCAAAGAAATACGAGCTAGACTTAAACAAGGGGGAGAATGTTAGAGTTATATTTGTGTTTAATGTCTAGTCACAATTTAGTGTTTTTATGATTTACATTGTACTTAGTATAAATAGTATTGTAGTATTCTTTCCTTGTAACCTTTTGACATATTATTGAATAGAAAACACACACTTTAAGGTGTTTCCATACATTCCCTCTACTTGAATCTATTGTGTATTCATTTGATTGCTCTACAACATCGTTCCCAAGTATTCAGGGAATGTTCATTTTGGGAATGACAATGTAGCACCAATTCCGGGTACTGGGAATGACAAGAGCATCAAAATCAAGAAGGTTTCATTTGTAAAAGGATTGGGCCATAACCTATTTAGCATTGGCCAGTTCTGTAACAAAGACTTGGAGGTCACCTTTAAAAAGAATTCATGTTCAGTCAAAACAGAAACAGGTGATGTGCTTCTAGTTGGATCATGGAAGTCTAACTTGTATTCCATCGATTTGAACAACTACAACACAAAGACCTATGTCTGTCTTATGAGTAAGGCATCGTCGGACTTAACTTGGCAGTGGCACAGGAAATTCTCACATCTCAACTTTCACAACATCAACAAACTGGTTACTGGAGATCTGGTGAGAGGACTGCCAAAGTTATAATTAAACAAAGATCATTTGTGTGCAGATTGTGAAAAAGGCAAGATGAAACGATCATCTGACAAAGCCAAGAAAATCTCAAGTACAAAGAAAACAATGGAGCTTTTACACATTGATTTGTGTGGTCCGATGAGAGTCCAAACACACAATGGGAAGAAGTATATCCGAGTCATTGTTGATGATTATTCTAGGTATACTTGGGTCAAGTGCTTAAGGTCAAAGGATGAAGAAACTCCTATCATCATCAGTTTCATCAAACAGCAGCAGAACAAGTTTGAACAGAGTGTTGCATCCATTCAAACAGATAATGGAACTGAGTTCAAAAACAAAATCTTGTCTGACTATCTTGACCTGGTAGGGATGACACATTAATTTTCTGCAACATACACTCCATAACAGAATGGAGTGGTGGAATAACGCAACCGCACTCTGGTTGAGGCTGCTCGTACTATGCTATCATACTCCGGTCTCCCGCCTTCCTATTGGGCTGAAGTAGTTAGCACAGCATGTTACACACATAATCGTTCTTTTATACATAAACGTTTCAATAAAACTGCTTATGAATTGGCAAATGGCTTTGTTCCTAATGTCAAATACCTTCATATATTTGGTAATAGGTGCTTTGTACTCAATGAAAAAGATAATCTAGGAAAATTTGAAGCCAAGGCTGATGAAGCAATTTTCCTAGGTTACTCACATGAGTCTAAAGCCTACAGAGTTTTAAATAAAAGAACTAACTGTGTTATTGAAAGTATAAATGTTACATTCAACGATATGTTGGATGTTAACACTTTTCAAAAGAACAAGGAAATTGCTTCTGGACAAGTCAGTTTAGGACCAGTATTTCAAATAAAAGAAACAAATACAAATCGATGTTCATTAGAATACAATTTAGATTCCCCTATTTGATTTCTTACATTCTGAATCTAATGTTCCTAATGTTGGTGACAAGAATGATGCAATGTCTCCTGCTACAACTACAACGGAGGTTGACAACTCGTCTTCATATCCATCCATTGATTATCCATCTACATCAATTTTCAGCCCAGTTGTAGTTCCTCATGAGCCGGTTTATGAGGATACTTCCATTAATGATTCAGAACCAACACCAAATGAGGAAGACATTGAACTCACAAACAGATTAAATGAGTTATTTCCTCCAATTTAGAACCCTCGAGGAATAAGATGGACACATCCCCATCCCGAATATCAGATTATTGGAAATGTTCAAGATAGGGTAAGGACTCGCTCTGCAACGGCTAATGAGTGCCTTCATTCCAGTTTCCTATCTATGATTGAACCCACCAAAGCCTCCGATGCTTTACAAGATGCTGATTGGGTCATTGCAATGCAAGAGGAACTCAACCAGTTCAAAAGACTCAAAGTCTGGAGATTGGTACCACTTCCAAAAGATAAATTAGTGGTTGGTACCAAGTGGATCTTTAAGAACAAATTAGATTCCGATGGAATAGTGGTTAGAAACAAAGGTAGGCTAGTTGCTAAGGGTTACAACCAACAGGAGAGTATAGACTATGATGAGACCTTTGCTCCTGTAGCTAGGATTGAAGCCATTAGACTATTCTTAGCCTATGCTGCCTACAAAAGCTTTAAGGTTTTCCAAATGGACGTCAAGATAACATTCTTAATTGGTATTCTCAAGGAGGAAGTTTATGTGTCTCAACCAGAAGGCTTTGTCAATCCCAAACTCCCACATCATGTTTATATTCTAGACAAAGCATTATATGGACTAAAATAAGCCCCGAGAGCTTGGCATGATGTTCAGTCTAAATATTTGCTAAGTAAGGGATATGGCAAAGGAAAAACTGACACCACTTAATTCATAAAAGCCAAAGGAAAGGATCTAAATTTAGTACAAATTTATATGCATGACATCATCTTTGGTTCTATAAAACCTTAGTATAGTGATGAGTTTGCACTAACTATGCAAAATCGATTTTAAATAAATATGATGGGAGAGATGAATTTCTTTCTCCAATTACAAGTGAAATATGACATGCCCAGCTAGAAATATGACATGCTCAGCTGTTCCTCTTTATTTGTAATATCCTCGATTTGGGCCTAGTTGTAATTCATACGTGATTAGTAAAGTAGACGTATAATTGTTGTAAGTATTTGTAAGTACTTGTGAAAATTAAATGATTTAATGTTGTGTCATGTGTGTTATTATATGTAAGTATGTATATGTATATATATATATATATATATATATATATATACTAATTGCATGGATAAGAAAAGAAAAGAATAAAGAAAAAGAAAAAAAGAAAGAAGATATTTGTCTAGAGGCGGTTTGCCTCTGGATAAGATTTATAAGATATATATATATATATATATATGTGTGTGTGTGTGTGTGTTGTGTTATTTGACTCACAAAAGTCAAATATTGCAAAAGCTTTAAGAACACACACTTACACACACTCATACTCTCGTTCGTGAGGTTCTTGAAAGAGGCAGTTGGAGATTTGAAGCTATAAACTTGGATCCAAGGTTAGTAAGATGTTTGTTGTAGAGATTACACATGTATTATGCTAGAAACATGTGTGTTTTATGGCTGGAAGTTGAGTTAGAATGGAAACCACCATTAAAGAACATGAGAGCTTACTTTATAAGTGGGTTTCTCATGTTTTGATGTTTTTAAATGGTGTTAAAGTGTTCATGAGATTCATATAGGTGGTATATGAAGTTTAGAAGTGTTTAAAACGTGAAAATGACATGTTTGGAAATCTGGGTTTTTGAATATAATGAGTAAAAGTCAGATGAATGATGAACAAGATGATGATGAAGTGCAGGTTGGCACGCGACGCGACACATCGAAGAAGGGAACGCGACGCGTTCTTGTGTGTCGTGCGACTTTCACTTTCATCCGACTCTTGTTCCATCCGACTCTTTCTGGATCCGACTTTCATGGTCCGAAAGACGCATGAGCAATCCGACTTTCGCATGAGTCATCCGACCTTTGTTGATCCGAAGGTCACATGGTATAGCGCGACGCGACGGGTGAAAATTAAAGATGTTCATTTAAAAGCTAAGCAAACCTAAGGCACATGTTGTGCTATAAATTGTAAGATTCTTGTAAGGTGTCTAAGAGCCTTGATTGGTTCTTCAATGTGTTTTATGATAGAACCTTATGTACGCAAATGCTTAACGCGATTACTGATGATTTAGGTGAACGTGTCAGTTGAACCAACATTAAGTGAATGAACACTGTAAGTTAGTCAGATGAGTTCCTACTTTCATGAAACTCAGTAGAGTAAGTCTTGCAAGCTGAGATGACTATGTGAATGTGTGAATGTGTATGTATGTATGACTAATCTGTCTATGTAGGTACGCTTAAGAAAAAGAGTGTAAGTTTCTGAACGATGTTATGATAGCTTCTAAGATGTATAATAGGTGCATGCCAGCGGGTCCAAATTGGAACCGCTTAGTTAATGTCTGATGGTGTGCAGGAATGATGTATTGTATGATGATTGCATGTGAAAGTATGAATGAATGAATGATTGAATGATGGATCCCTGTGGGATCCCATGTACGATATATAACTATATGATGATGATGGATCCCTGTGGGATTGAATGTACGTATATGTTTATGTGAACTGTCTGCAGACTATCTAACGCATGGTTAAGGTCAGCCGGTTAGCTGGATCCTAACAGGACTTCAGTCATTTCTTGATTTAACGGCGATTCGGGGTGCATCCCGGATCGAGGTTCTGCAGAACCGCCGTGCTTTAACGTGAGACTGTAATCAACCAGGATCTGGCCGTGATTACTAGGGAACCTTGGGTTCCATAAACGATGCTCGGTGGACTGCTTTATGCTCCCCCACCAGCACGGATGGTTGTGACTGATTCCCTAGTCTGTGTTATTGAGCAGGACTACCTCTCCTGCAAGACATGACTTTTACTGACCTTGTCAGCACACCGCTATGTGCTAAGCTAGCAATGTGTGCATATGTACGATGTGTATGATGCATGAATTACTTTATTGATGCTTATGCTAAGTAATTACTCACTAGCTAGTGTAGCTAATGGTATTTTGTTTCCCTTTTCAGGTAAAGACTAGATGCCCTGCGAGGCGGGTTGCTTTTGGGATGTACCTTGCCCCTTGTGTGTGGAACACTTGTATTTTTATGATGTAATGTAAATAGGTACTATGGTTGGTTCCTGTATGTTAGGTAACACCAATGAATGTTTTGGAAACAAAGATGACGTAATTAACTGTTTGTTAATATTAAAAGAAAAATGTCCGCTGCTGAACCTGAATTATCACGAAAGTAATTGTTTTTAGAAGCGGTATTACAATTAGGTATCAGAGCCTATGTTTGAGTGAATTGGGTCTTTGTAAGAGTATTCCATCTCAAACTCGGGCCCGACCATAAAGAAGTCTTCCTATGGGGGGGGGGATTGAGTGAGTGTTATATGTATGCTAGCACTATAAGATGATTTGTAAGAAAGTTAAGTAAATGAGATAGAGTATTGATTTCTCTTTCT
The DNA here is from genome assembly GCA_038502395.1 of Dittrichia graveolens. Taxonomy (NCBI): domain Eukaryota; kingdom Viridiplantae; phylum Streptophyta; class Magnoliopsida; order Asterales; family Asteraceae; genus Dittrichia; species Dittrichia graveolens. The sequence goes on from JARJIL010000006.1 coordinate 34,674,089, forward strand.
CTGTCATATAGAAGTTAGAAAAGATGTCTGCCGAATGTGGCAATACCGAACAAGCTATCAAAGAATTAGAGGATGAGGCTTCTCATATGCCTCATCAGAGATCTCAGCATAATGTTGGTGATGGCAGACCTGAGCCAGATGAGGCTGCTATTATTAGGCGACTGGAGGAGGAGCTTCGAGTGACGAAGGAGCTCTTATTGTAAGCGACGCTGAACAAGCCCCGAAAGACTTGTTCATACAAGAGGTTTTTAACTTGCAATCCTCCGACATTCCAGGGGAGTGATAACCCCACAATTACCACACAATGGCTCCAGAGATGGAGTAAGTGTTTGAATCCTGTGAATGGGAACCGGAATATTGCGTGAAATACGCAATACGTATGTTAAAGGGCCGTGCCATCTTCTGGTGGGATACGGTAAAAGCGTCCGTTCGGAAAGAAGTACTGAGTGCTCTCACTTGGGAGCAGTTCTCTAAGAAGGTGCTGAAGATGTATTGCACCGAGTACGACTTGGAAAGAATGGAGAGAGATTTTAATGATCAAAGAAAGGGGATACACCAATCGAAGAACACATAACCGCGTTCACTGATAAGATGCGGTTTGTTCCCCATCTGATTCCAGACAAGACAACCAAGATAAGGCGGTTTGTTGCAACTCTGCCACTGGAATTTTGCCCACACGTGCGGGCTACTGTTGAACTGGATCGGGCGTTTGATATAGCCCGACAATTGGAAGGTGACCGTTTATATTGTAAGGGCGAATTTCCCGGTACAGAGTCAAAGAGGAAGTTTCCGCCGTCTGATAAATCGGGTCCTTCCAAAGGAGAATCCACTGTAGGTGGGAAGACTGATTCCTCTAAGAAGCCGAGATCTGAAAACCCTTGATGTGTTCAGTGTCGCACTTACCATTCTGGTGAGTGTTCTAGTGCTACCCAACGGTGCTGGAGGTGCGGACAGAAGGGCCACGCTAGTTTTGAGGGTGGTTTCAAAGAAAATGTCTGTTACCGATGCTATAAGCCTAGGAACAAGTTGACAGATTTCCCGGAAAGACAGGGTACCAGATCTAAGGGGTCTTTTAGAGACCAAAAGAAAGAAGATGCGCCTCGCGCGAAAGTGGAGGGCATTTCAGATGATAGCGGAGGAGACCAAAGATGCATGAGATGTCAATACCGGTACATTCTTTACCAACTGTTCCCCTGCTTGTGTATTTTGACTCTGGAGTTGATTACTCCTTTGTTTCTTGTCTTGTTGTTAGAAGTTAAGCTTACCTGTTTTTAAGATGATCAATCCATTCATGGTGGGAGTTGTTAGTAGTAAAGTAGTCTCTGTTTCAGAGAAAGTTTCAATAGTTGTTCTTGATGTCAAGGGAGGTAGTTTCCCTATCTTGTTCATAGTTATGCCTATTACGGGCTTTGATGCTAGTGTTTGGGATGGATTGGCTCAGCAGTCGTAATGCTGATATTCTCCGTACCCAAAGAAAAGATGGTTAAGATTCCTCTTTATGATGAATCTTGTGTTATAGCTCGTGGAGAACGATAGGGGTGTGATATTCCTATTATCTCCATTGTTAAGAGCTTAGAAGTTTGTTTCAGGTATTGTGACTCTTTCTTCACAAATTTATTTATGCCAAGATAGAGAAACAACCAGTCCAACATATCAGAGTAGTATTTGATTACCCTGATGTGTTTTCTGAGAAACTGCCGGCTTTACCTCCGGTCAGTGATGTCAATTGTGAGATTAAGTTGAGTATGGGAGCTACTGTGGTGGCTAGAGCTCCATCTTTGATAGGTTCTCAAAGTTCTTAAATGAGAACAGTTGTATGTCAAGTTGTCTAAGTGTGAGTCCTGGCTAAGGGAAATGTATTTCCTTAGTCATGTCATCTGTAAGGATTGTGTCAAGAACGTCTAGCTAAAGTAGAAGATATGATGAATTAGAGAGTTCCTAGAACTCCTCTTGAAATTAGAAGTTTCCTTGCCTTAACTGGCTGCTATTGGCGGTTCATCCGCAATTTCTTGAAGTTGTGAGTCCGTTGGTTAAACTGACTCGTAAAGATGTATATGTTGTACGATTGAAAGCTTAGGAAGAATCCTTTCAGACCCTGCAGCGATTGTTATGTGAATCTCCGATCCTCACCTTGCTTGATGGTTCGGAAGGCTTTACTATCTGTTGTAAAATTCGTTACTACCCTGGTGAAGCCAGTGTTGTAACAAATGCCTTAAGCCATAGAGGACCGTCAACGGGAGTTAAATTATGAAGATTATGATGATGTCAGATATGCACGCGAGTCGCGATGAATACCAGAGATCTTATGATCGTCTGGAACGATTCGATGTTCTGAAATTGATGTTCGTTTCTTAGCCACAAATGAGTCTATTTTGTTGACTCATTTGATTCAGTTATGTTAGTGAGACCGTGACACGTCACGGTCTTTCATGATTGTTTTGATTTCCACTTTTTGTTGTTTCTAGTTGTTGAAAGTCTCTCCTTGAAGAGATGTTATTCGTCTGAGATGTAAGGAGAAGCTAAGTCCATGTTCTATAGACCCGTTCAAAGTCGTGCATAAAGTTGGTGATCAGACGGTAACTCTTGAGCTGCCGCCTGAACTAATCAGTGTATGTGTCATCTTTAACGTGTGTTACTTACGCACGTGCCACGTTGAAGAAGAATCTGTGGAAATTCTTGAGACGAAGGTCAAGAAGCTGCGTAAGAAGATAATCGAGCTAGTTCTCTTGAAGTAAGAACACAGCTTAGGTCCAAACCCGACGTGGGAAATCGAGGACGTGATGAAGGAAACATACCCTTACCTGATTATCACCGAGTGGATTCTGATGATGGAATCCTCTTAAGGAGGGTAGATTTGTAACATCCTCGATTTGGGCCTAGTTGTAATTAGTACGTGAGTGTACGTGATTAGTAAAGTAGACAAATAATTGTCGTAAGTATTTGTAAGTATTTGTAAGTACTTGTGAAAATTAAATGAGTTAATGTTGTGTCATGTGTGTTATTATATGTAAGTATGTATATGTATATATATTAAATAAATATATATATATGTACTAATTGCATGGATAAGAAAAGAAAAGAATAAAGAAAAAGAAAAAGAAAAAAAGAAAGAAGATATTTATCGAGAGGCGGTTTGCCTCTGGATAAGATTTATAAGATATATATATGTGTGTGTTGTGTTATTTGACTCACAAAAGTAAAATATTGCAAAAGCTTTAAGAACACACACTTACACACACTCATACTCTCGTTCGTGAGGTTCTTGAAAGAGGCAGTTGTAGATTTGAAGCTATAAACTTGAATCTAAGGTTAGTAAGATGTTTGTTGTATAGATTACACATGTATTATGCTAGAAACATGTGTGTTTTATGGCTGGAAGTTGAGTTAGAATGGAAACCACCATTAAAGAACATGAGAGCGTAGTTTATAAGTGGGTTTCTCATGTTTTGATGTTTTTAAATGGTGTTAAAGTGTTCATGAGATTCATATAGGTGGTATATGAAGTTTAGAAGTGTTTAAAAAGTGAAAATGACATGTTTGGAAATCTGGGTTTTTGAATATAATGAGTAAAAGTCGGACGAATGATGAACAAGATGATGATGAAGTGCAGGTTGGCACACGACGCGACCCGTCGAAGAAGGGAACGCGACGCGTTCCTGTGTGTCGTGTGATTTTCACTTTCATCCGGCTCTTGTTCCATCCGACTCTTGCTTGATCCGACTTTCATGATTCGAAATTCGCATGAGCCATCCGACTTTCGCATGAGTCACCCGACTTTCGTTGATCCGAAGGTCGCATGGTATAGCGCGACGCGACGCATCCGGCCCTTGGACGCGACACGTCGGGTGAAAAGCAAAGATGTTCATTTAAAAGCTAAGAAAACCTAAGGCACATGTTGTGCTATAAATTGTAAGATTCTTGTAAGGTGTCTAGGAGCCTTGATTGGTTCTTGAATGTGTTTTATGATAGAACCTTATGTACGCAAACGCTTAACGCGATTGCTGATGTTTTAGGTGAACGTGTCAGCTGAACCAGCATTAAGTGAACGAACACTATAAGCTAGTTAGGTGAGTGCCTACTTTCATGAGACTCAGTAGAGTAAGTTTTGGAAGCTGGGATGACTATGTGAATGTGTGAATGTGTATGTATCTATTACTAACCTGTCTATGCGGATACGCTTAAGAAGATGAGTGTAACTTTCTGAACGATGTTATGATTGCTTGTAAGACGTATAATAGGTGCATGCCAGCGGGTCCAGATTGAAACCGCTTAGTTAATGTCTGATGGTGTGCATGAATGATGGACTGTATGATGATTTCATGTGAAAGTATGAATGAATGAATGATTGAATGATGGATCCCTGTGGGATCCCATGTACGATATATCACTATATGATGATGATGGATCCGTGTGGGATCGAATGTACGTATATGTGTATGTGAATTGGCTACAGACTATCTGACGCATGGTTAAGGTCAGATGGTTAGCTGGATCCTAATAGGACTTCGGTCATTTCTGGATTTAACGGTGATTCGGGGTGCATCCCGGATCGAGGTTCTACAGAACCGCCGTGCCTTAATGTGAGACTGTAATCAGCCAGGATTTGGCCGTGATTACTAGGGAACCTTGGGTTCCGTAAACGATGCTCGGTGGACTGCTTTATGCTCTCCCACCAGCGCGGATGGTTCTGACTGATTCCCCGGTCTGGGTTATTGAGCAGGACTAGCTCTCCTGCAAGACATGACTCTTACTGATCTTGTCAGCACACCGCTATGTGTTAAGCTAGCAATGTGTGCATATGTACGATGTGTATCATGCATGAATTACTTTATTGATGCTTATGCTAAGTAAGCACTCACTAGCTAGTTTAGCTAATGGTACTATGTTTCCCTTTTCAGGTAAAGACTAGATGGCCTGCGAGGCGGGTTGCTTTTGGGATGTACCTTGCCCTTTGTGGGTGGAACACTTGTATTTTTATGATGTAATGTAAATAGGTACTATGGTCGGTTCCTGTATGTTAGGTAACACCAATGAATGTTTTGGAAACAAAGATGACATAATTAACTGTTTGTTAATATTAAAAGAAAATTTTCTACTACTAAACCTGAATTATCACGAAAGTAATTGTTTTCAGAAGCGGTGTTACATTATCTACCCCTGTGTCTTCAAAAACAAAACTGTTTGCTGATCATGAGTGAAAAGCAGCTGATTTAAAAACATATCGGGGTATGAAAGGCTCATTACTGTATTTGATGGCTAGTAGGCCAGATATAATGTTCTCTACATGCTTATGTGCTAGATTTCAGGCTAATCCAAAGGAATAACATCTCCTGGCAGTAAATAGGATATTCAAATATCTCAAGGGTACTCCTGATCTAGGTCTGTGGTATCCTAGGGATTCAAGTCTACAAGTTATGTTCCTATTTAGATGTAGATTATGCTGGTTGCATGCTTGACAGAAAGAGCACATCTGGCAGTGCACACTTTTTGGGTGACAGATTAGTGTGTTGGGCTTCTAAGAAACAAAATTGTGTCTCTAATTCAATTGCTGAGGCTTAATATGTTATTGCTGTAATGTGCTGCTCTCAGAGTTTATGGGTTAGGACTCAGCTCTCTGACTTTAGCCTACACTATGACAAGATCCCACTACTATGTGATTCACAATCTGCCATAGCTATCTCATGCAATCCAGTCCACCACTCAAAGACTAAACACATTGACATACGGTATCATTTTATTAAAGATAATGTGGAAAAATGTATGATAGAGCTTCAATATGTTAAGATTGATGGTCAACTGGCTGATCTGTTTACTAAACCATTAGACGAAACTCATTTTAATGAGTTATTATCCAAATTGGGTATGTTGAATTATAAAGTCTAACTATCAGTCATTTGTTTTGAGTGGGTATTTCACTTTGTTTGTTCATGTTGCAGATAAAAGAAAGCATAATCTAAGAGGGAGTGTCAATCATCCGTACAAGTTACGCATGTTTGTAGGAGGAGTAAATACTTAAAACATTTTATAAATCAAAGAAAATACCAAAAACAATCACAAATCATAGAAAATACCAAAAGCATTTCACAAATCAAAGAAAATACCAAAAACATTTTTCAAAATTCATGAAAATATAAAAAATATGTGCTTTCATTGGTTTAAAATTGAAAAATAAAAAAATATTCGAATTTTAGTTTATAAAAGAAAAGAACAAAAAGATTTCAAGCTGAAGTACCTAATTCACTTCGAATTTGTAATCTTTCTCTTCGAATTCGAAATGATCATTCAATTCAAAGAACTTAGAACATCCTTTATAGTCTTCGCACTCGAAATAAACAAATAAATTTGAATTTTGCACTCGATAGGCACAACAGAAGACTTAGAGCGCTTCTTGACTTCGTACTCGATGTCAAAGGACTTCGAATACAAAGTCATCAATTCCTAGTTCACTTCGAGCGCGTTTACTAGCCTCAACTAGAAGCTAGTAGACTTCGCATTCTAAACGGTGTATCTTCAATACACTTCGAGCGCTCATGAACAGTACATTGAACGGAAACAAGACCAACTCACTTCGAATTCGATGTTTCTTGGACTTTGAGGTCTACAGTAGTCTTCATGACCACTTCGAGCGCGTTTTATTCTTCGGAACCCTTTAGACTTAGAGCGCGTTAAGTTTTTTTTCCGTTACATTCCTCACCTATAAATAGGATGTTACCATGGAGTGTTCTTCACGCGTTCAAACTCATTCAAATCTTCGAAAATTCCCGGTTACATACTTTTGTGCATTTTCATCAAAGTTGCTGTCTAAATTTCGAATTTTTGTGTGAAAGTTGCTAAATAACACAAGGTAAACCTAACAGACGCAACAAAACATGATTAAAACATGTTTCATATGTTCAAACTTGCAAGGACACTATTCAACTCAAAAGTTAACTTTTCCGACTTTGAATGCTTTGTTCGACATTCAAATGAACGTGTTAACATACATATCATTTGGGATGGGACTTAGGAACACTAGGACAACGTTTTTATCAAAGGAAAACTCAAAAAATATGAAAAGTGTTCTTCGAGTGGTTTTAGTTTGGGCTTGATTCCATTTTTAGCCTAGATCTTCATGTTATGGACCAAATGAGAAAAATTTCAATGTTACAAAAGTGTTTAGATACATGTATTCATTGTAAAACATGTGTCAAAACACATTTTTGTCCACCAATAATACCACTTTGTCTAAGAAGGATTTTTGGGTGTTATACATTTTTAACAAGGAGTTGACAAATTTTCCTAAGCTTGACTCTAAGTCAACGTTTACAACTCAAAAAGGGTCAAAGTGTTCCACACTTGAATGTTTGACCTAACAAGTCAATACACTTCAATGAGTTAATCTTTACAAAGTGCAATTATCTAACGTATTGGCTGTTATTACAAGATAAAAATGGCTATGGAAGATGAACCTGTCTCATACCGTTCTTCGACGGCTAGCCAAACCCATAACCCAGATGACCAACTCCTTCTCACCAATCAATTCTTATGTGTTGTCACTCATGACAATAGTCACTTCATAAACCTCGATAACTTTCGCAACCCAAACATCCCAATAATCTCTGAAATTCTCCGCATTCATCCATTAAACCACGTCCTTACTTACAATCCATCAACTTCTGGGACTCATGTCCCTGAATTGTATGTTCAACGATTCTGGCACACCGCCCATACTCATACCAATCCCGACTCAGGTCGCGTATCTATCCGCGGTGATGCAGACCATTTCACCCAGAACATCACTACTAGCCAACTGAGGGAAATCCTCCGGCATCCTACCGCTAGAAGCAGGCCTCTACTACTTGACTTTCACGAGATGCCTGACGAAACCACAACCCTTGAAGGCATTCGCGCCATCGGCTACGTTGGGGATCTACCTCTTCGTTCCCACTTCAAAATAGCCAACCTCCACACCATATACTATACATTTTTGACCATTCTTCAATGTTGCCTCACTCCTAAATACACAGGCTATGAATACCCAAACTCCAACCAAATCAAGCTCATATATGCTACTGCCAATCACCTTCATGTTGATTATTCCACGCTAATATTTCTTGACATTATGCAGCAGGTTGAAGGTAAACTCTCTGATCTCAAGAGAGCTAACGGCAGATTTCTGCCGTATCAAAGGTTTTTAGCGATGATGGTCCAGTTCGCGATGGACAGAAATGAGGAGATACCTAGACGGCTAAATCATGTTGCTATCAAGCCGAAGCAATTTATGTATGTTAAAGTTTTGACTCGTGATCATCCTGTTCAACCACAACCATTCTCCGTTTCCCTGCTAGATCTGTGCACCCAGAACGATGTGGTGATACATTATAGGGAGAGCATAGGATTTGGTCCTATGGTGCAACCAGAGCCGGTTGTACCTACCCCAAGGCCCGTAGTACCTAATGAGGATATATTCGATAGGCCTCAGACTTCCATGGGGCAAGCTGAGCGGGAAGCGGAGAGAGAGAAAAGCCTAGAGAGGGGTGGTGAAGGGGATGTGTGTGATACACATAGTGTGGGAGGGGCTGAATATGATCCTGCACAAATTCAAGCCATGATTGATACATTTTCCAATGTGCTCTCTGACCCTGAACAACAACTGCAATCTCCTAATATTCATGTTGGTTCAGTGGTGCCTGAGTTTGAAATAGACACCATCGCCCTGACCACATATTCTCCCGATGCAGCACCTCTGGTCATCGACAACACTAAGCAACAACGAGCAAAACTACAAGTAGTGACAAAGGAAGAGGATTTGAGTTTTTCCAATCTATTCCCAAACTTACCCGTCGCCTTTGATGATGAAACGCAATTTATGTATGGCTATCAACTGGATCCTCTTGACAAAGCAAGTGCAAGCCACGAATTTGATCCTGATCTGGATGTCTATGATGAATATGAAAGTCAAATGGAAGAGGAAGATGTAGAGAAAAGAGAGAGAGAGGTGAGTAAAGAAAAGGAGAGTGTTGAGGGACCCCCAAGCCCAAAAAGCCGGGAAGCCACATATTCTACCAGAGCTAACACTGTTAGCTCTGGTATTCAAACAGCCATTGTCATGCCAATAGTGCACACTTACCCCTCCAGCCACTCAAGTATCTCTCAACAGATGCTTGTTTCAACTCACGGAGAATTAGCAAATACTCAATCGGCCTCTCATTCGGAGATGGTTGGTATTGGAATTAGAGGTCTGCCTCTCCCAACCTCGACCGTTCCTTCAATGCACATTGGTATACCGTAGATTTCTGCATTTCTTTCAAGACACCAAACAACACTTGCACAGATTACGATGTTGTTTACACAACAACAGTCTAGAACACCTGTAGGTGGCACTATTGAAGGTGCCATTGGAGGATCATGTGAAAATCTCACCGGAGTGTACACCACTGCAACTCCACACGTGAGTAGGTCTGCCTCTATGGCAGAGACTTCAACGAGCACTCTTAGTGAGTCTTGATTTGTTACCAAGGATGAACTGAAGGAGGCCCTCAATCCGATCACAGAAAGCTTATCAGAAATCAAGTAGACACTTGCTTCACTGAAAACAAAGGTTGATGATGGTACAGGCTTATCTACTGATACATTAAAATCCCTGCTCTATGTTCTATCGCTAGAGAGAGCCCCAAACCATGAACAGAACCTAGATCTCCTTCAAACCCTTCAAAATGAACAGACATACAAGGGTAGTAACCTCAATGAATTTAAAGAAACAATTCTAAACTCAATGGAGGATATGGGCAATGTGGTCTTTCAGAAATTGGATTCGGTGGAAAACAGAATGACTATTCTTGAATCTACATGCAAATCCAAAGCTTTTGGGTCAAAGCGTAGGCGTGACAACGATGATCCCGATCATGATCGTCAAGAGGGGGAGAAGAGAGCGCGCGTTTTGACCTTTACTCCTCTGACCGGACGATTAGCGGCTGCAATGGGGATAGGGGCAGAATCTTAGCAACAACAACAACAACAATCTCAACAACAACAACAACAATCTCAATAACAACAACAACAACAACAACTGCAACAACAACGACAACTCCAGTTCCTATCTCATCAGAGCCAGGACTTGATAGACACAACATGTTCACGAGAGAAGCAATGAAAGACCCTTTGTGGGGAAAATATGGAGCGAACGCTGCTTACCTCGAGGATCGGATTCCTACTATCTTTACTTCTCAAATCAGAGACAAGATTCCTCCTGAACTGAGGGGTCTTGATGATGTTCAAAGGAGATAGTACAATCATATCTTTAATGAATAAAAAACACCGAGGGAGCTAATTGTGTAAGAATATCCTATCAGCAAAGTCCTTCGAATCAGCATGCAAAAATCTTTAAGTTACAGGTTTGCTGTATATGATGTACAGAGAGCAGATGGTCAGAAAATCTCTTTAAATGAAGCTAACTTCAAACACGTCAAGCTGCATGACATTGAGTTCAAATATGAGGAGCTATCCACAAAGATTAACAAGTCCTGTGAGGAACAACAAGGATGATCAGCTCTGATGAAGTATATGTGGAGATTTATAGAATTTATCCAAGAGCACAATCTACAATTGGGAGCCTAGAGTAATCAACTCGAGGTTAATCAGCTCAGACCACTGCATAACCATCCTTATATACAAACCCTAGAAGAGCTAACCGTTATTGATGAAAATCATCCAAGCTCTACACGTCAAAGAGCTGTCATCTTCGTCAACCAACGTCGTCAAAAGATCTTTGTTCAGATGCTGGACATGATGGCATACACTAATGGTACTTTAAAACTTCTATTCCATAGAGTCTAGGAAAGGACTGAAAAGGATCAATCAACATTAAGTGAGTCGGAACGGGCTGGGTTGATAAGAACAATAAACGCAGTTAAAAGGACGTTGGATAGTCGTCGGATAATTCGGTGGTGGCAGATGATGTTCAGAATAAGAAATAGCTCAATATTGTAATAAATATCTTTATGCATTTCTACATTGTCGTAATACTCTTTCTCTCCATTTAGGGGGAGATTGTTAGTATTTAAAAAATGTAGAAAAGCCTAATTTGTAGGTGTGGCCTAAAAATAGGCCCTTGGCCCTCGGCCTTGTAACGCTTTTTGATCATTAATGCAATATCGATATTCAAAGCAAAAGGTGTAGTATGTGTTTCTCTCAAATATCATCTTCTCTCTACACTAATACTAGAAGGTATAATCACCAGAAAGTGCTTTCAAATTCAACTTGAGCATGGCCATGCATTTTGATTGTCATCGGCTTAGTCACTGAGGGGCCCAGTGATATCTCTCTAAAGAGGAACGAATACCTTCGACTACATCGCCCTATCATAATAATAAGTTCTTGCCTGAAAACATCCCTTATAACAGCCAGTTATAAACTGCGTTAGAAAGCAATCTAAACATGTCAATATTATTAATCAAAAAACGCATGCATCTCTAGTAAAAGGACAAATAATATGATCATCCTGATTTACTCATGATCATATCCATGAAGTAAACTCATGTACGGGTCCTCCAATTACTTAATCACCATTAAGTAAAGGCTAGTGTTGCGTAAACATGTATTCAGTCCAAGAAGAATACTTCACCAACTACTTGTCTCGATCTTAATTCACTTCTTCCTTCCAATGAAGAACGACCGATCGTGGAGTGTTTAGAAAAAATAAATTTATTGAAGGAAGTATTAAACATGCAAAGATAGAACACAATAATACTTCATAAAGTAATCGCATCATGCGTACATTAAATCCCTATTTAATAATCATTACAATCATTTATTGCTTTAACGTTCTCAATAACAATTAAAACTAAAATAATTAAACTAAGTCACTAGTAAATCTAATGCCTATAGATTTAGCATGAGAATCATGTTTAGCCTTGACAAAGGTTTAGTGAGCAGATCTGCCAAGTTCCCCTCGGTCGGTACTCTACTGACCACAATGTCTCCATTCTCGATGATATCACGGATAAAATGATATTTTCGAGCAATGTGTCTTGTACGTCGATGCGCTCTTGGTTTCTTAGCTAGAGCTACTGCACCCTCATCCTCACAGAAGATCTCAATAGGGTTAGCGATGCTAGGAATAACTCTAAGATCTTGAATGAATTTCTTCATCCAGATAACTTCCTTAGCAGCTTCGTTTGCAGCAATATACTCTGACTCCGTGGTTGAATCAGCCACGGTATCTTGCTTAGAACTTCTCTAACTTATTGCTCCACCATTTAACAAGAATACAAATCCTGATTGAGACCGGCAATCATCCTTGTCCATTTGGAAGCTAGCATCAGAGTATCCAATAACTCTAGGCTCTTCCGATCCACTAAACACTAAAACATCTACTTAGTTCTCCGAATATACTTATAGATGTTTTTAACAACAACCCAATGACTTTGACCAGGATTAGCCTAATATCGGCTCGTCATGCTTAAGGCATACTAAGACCCATCAGGCCGAGTACATAGCATAGCATACATGATCGATCCCACCGCCGAAGCATACGGGACTCGACTCATTTCTTCTAGTTCCTTTTGAAAACTTGGACATTGAGACTTGCTCAATGCCATACCATGAAACATAGGCAAATTCCCTTTCTTGGAATCTTGCATCTTGAATCTCTTCATATATATGTACGTACTCTGGCTCAAACCAATGAGTCTTTTAGATCTATCTCTATCGATCTTTATCCGTAAAATATATGTTGCTTCTCCCATGTCTATCATAGAGAAGCAACTCCCAAGCCAGGTTTTCACTTCATGCAAGGTAGACACGTCACTTCCTATGAGTAGTATGTCATCTACATACAAGATGAGGAAAACTACAACACTCCCACTAGCCCTGGCATACATATAAGGTTCATCCTTGCTTTTAGAAAAGCCAAACTCTTTGACCTTTTCATCAAAGCAAATGTTCCAACTCCGAGATGCTTGCTTAAGGCCATAAATGGACCTCTTGAGCTTGCAAACTTTATTAGGATATTTGGGATGAGCGATAGCCATTAAAGTCCTAATAGACTTTAACATAGCCACTAGAGAAAATGTTTTATCATAGTGTACACCATGAGTTTGAGTGAACCCCTTTGCCACCAGTCGGGCTTTGAAAATGTCTACCTTTCCATACATGTTAGTCTTCTTCTTAAAGACCCACTTGCACCCTACTGGCTTGTGGCCGGGTACTGGATAAACCAAGTCCCAGACTTGATTATCCGCCATGGATTGCATTTCACTGTCCATTGCCTCCTTCCACGTAGCAAACTCAGGGCCCGCTACGGCTTCCCGGTAGTTAGTTGCTTCACTATGATCCGCCAATAGTTTGTCGCCTTTGGATATGAGAAAACCATATCTTTCTGGCTCATTACAAACTCTACCAGATCTACAGAGCACTAATGGCTGTGTGTCAGGTACCTCATCCTCCGTCGGTTGAGGTTCCACTTCTTCTTGTTCGCCGACCTCAAAAGTAGTACTAGTGCCAACATCAGGTTGATCATTCGCGTCATCTTGAATTTCTTCAAGATCGACTTGCCTCCCCGGATATCAGCTACCTATCAAGGATGACCGCCCATCGAGCAACAAACACTTTGTTCTTGGAAGGTTTGTAAAACTAATATCCCATAGAACCAGCTGGGTAACCAATGAAAATACACTTTTTGGGTCTAGGTTCAAGTTTGTTTTGAGCTTCACGTCTCGTGTAACTCTCACAACCCCAAACTTTGAGATAGGCTAGCGAAGGAACTCTTCCATGCCACATGTAACATCCTCAAAACGGGCCTAAACGTGTGTGAACGTGGTACGTCGGTTATTTAATTTAATTAAATAATATATATTATTTAGATTACGATATAAAATATGAAAAATAATAAATAAATGGGTTATTAAAAATATTAAAAAAATAGATAAATATTATAAAATATCGAATGGTTTCAAACGAGGATTCCAAAAATATCCTCGTTAGTTGAAACGATTAAACGAGAGATGAGTTGTAAGTTGAAAAGGGGAACAAAATACCCACTTGTGGATAATAATAACCCACAAGTCGGTTTTAGCCGTATCCCTTCATCAGACAACTACACACACGTATCAACACACACACACACACTCACAACTTCATGTTCTTGAATCTTTGAAGAAATCATCAAGAGGTCATCAAATAATCAAGATTTCCAGCTGCAAATCGAAGAATTAATCAACTCTAGATAATCACCTTCATCATCTCTATCACTTGTAAGCTTAATCTCCAAACTTGTTATTCATTCTTGATTTTTGGGTTTTGAAAGAAAACTCACTAATCCTTGTTCCAACAGTGAATTGAGGTTCAAATTGGTCTAATATGTTTTTATACATCAAGAACTGATTTTTAAGGTTCTAATAGGTTCATATGACTTATATGAATTGAAATGATGGTTTTGCTTGAATTGGCTAAAATAGTGAAAAATAGGATATAAATAGGCATGAAATTGGAAAATGGAATCAAAAAATCACTTTAAAAGTTTTGGTCAGTTGCAACACCTTCAATACATCATATTAGGTATATATTGAATGTTGCAATTGTTAGAATTGGTCAATACCAAGTTTTGGCCATTATGCGCACTTCTTTGTCCATTTAATTATGATTTTCGTTTGAATTAATTGGATAGGAATTTTTTATGTTAGAAAGCTTCCACAAGTGTTAAATAGTCTTATGAAATACTAGAATTTTACTAAAATTGATTTGGAATTGAAATGAGTAAAAATGGAATTGCTGTACACAAAACAGAAAGTTGCTTGGGCACTGCAGGCACCACGTGGCGCGACCTAGAAGGGTGTTGCGGCGCGGTCCCCGTGCACACAGCCTGCAATGCTATTTTGTGCTATTCATTCGCGTTTTGTTGCTTGGACTACTATAGTAAGTTAATATATGGTTAAATAACATCATTAGGGTATTGTTTCAAGTATCCTATATGTTCCTTACGTGTTCAAGTGATTAATGCGTAAGCATTGGTATTATAGGTCAAGTTGACAATCCGTGAGTGCCAAAGCAAGGTCTTTTCTTATTCTAGCTTATTAGGTGAGTACCGAATACCATAACAATTAATATATACATAACATATATTAACAAATGATCTGAGAATTTTATACCATGATATGTACACACTTGATTAAGTGCAGGTTGCATGATGATGTTAGACTTAACATTTTGACACAATGTAGTGTACTTAAAGGTTTCTCCATGGAAAGGTGTAATTCGCTTCGGCAAACGTGGGAAGTTGGCTCGTCGTTTCATTGGCCCTTTCCGTATTCATCAGATTGTGAATGATCAGGCGGTTACACTAGATCTACCCACAGAGCTTGCAGGAATTCATGATACATTCAACGTATGTTATCTGAGGAAATGTAAGATTGATGATGAAATTCAAATTCTTCCAGTGCATGAATTGAAAGTCGATTCAAAGAAAAGACTAATAGAAGAGCCGGTTGAACTGTTAGCTCGAAAAGTGACCAAACTTCGAAAGAACCAGATACCGATGTTGTTGGTTAAATGGAAACACAATTTAGGTTCTGATCTAACATGGGAGACAGAGGCAGAAATGAAAGAAAGATATCCCAGTTATATGAGCAAGAAAGTATTCCGAGGACGGAATCCTCTTTAGGAGGGGAGATTTCTAACACTCGCAAACTTGGGCTAGAAGATTAGCGGGTTTATGGTATGAGTTTATAGTGTTTTAATTGCTTTAATTCGATTATATGGTTAATTAAGTGATTATAGGTTATTAATTAATTAATTTAGAATTGTAGGTATGTATGTATGTATAACCGTGAATGTGTATGCATGTATGTAAGTGGAAATACACGTGGGATGTATTGGGTGTTAGTGTCACCTACTTTGCATGTACATTGTGTGTGAGTATCTAAAACTTGACATTATTTGCAAACAAAAGAAGTGTATGTGTGTGTATTTCTCTACCAAAAAAGAAACCGAAGAAGAAGAAGGACCATTAGAATTTCAGAATTGAGTTTTAGATCTAAGTTTAAGGTTAGATATTCATTTGATGTATTTGCATGCTAGTTTGATTAGTATGATATTTAAATAAACATGAATATATGTAGAACACTAGAATCAGATATGGTTTGAAACTTGAGTTTTTATGAGTTTTATGTGATCATATGAAATACATGTTAGTATGATGTTTTGATGCATGAAATATGTGTTTTATGATGATAAAACATGTTTTGAATGATTTTATTGAATTTATGAAATCCGGGTTTAAGATATAATGTTATGAAGGTGGCGGATTTGATGAAGTGTTGATGTTATCGGATTTGGATGAAGAAGGTAGAATCCGATACTTGTGAAATCCAAATCCTTAAATACGGAAGTCTATAAACCGATACTTTGGTCCTATAATAGAATCCGATATATGAAAATCCGATTGTTATGAGAAATCGTACATTCGTTTAATCTAATGAAATCCGAGACATTGAAATCCTTGACTAAATCCGATACTAGGAATATGACTACCTAAAATCCGAGTGCTATATGTTTATATGTAAACCGACTCTCTTTTAATCCAGGTACTAGAAATCCGATTAGGCAAATCCTATTGTTGAAACTTATCGGATTCCTAAATCCGACAGTTGTGAAAACCGACACAGAGTTGCGGATTCTTGAAATCCGATAATTTTGGGGAAATCCGATACCTTGTGTTATGATTTATATTTGTTATTGATTGTTTGATATTATGAATGAATTATAAATATATGATGAGATATATTTATGAGAATTGGACAGATTGGTTGTTATTGTGTTTTCAGGCAAAACAAAGGCTTAGTAACATTAGAATTCTGAGTGCTTCGTTTAAGATTGAAAGGTAAGTGGATGTTGAACTTGAATGGTAAAGAATTGGTTGATGTTACTGATGTAATGCATGATTGTATTTGATGTTTTGTTAGTGGAACTGTTGATTGTGGTTATTATTCATTATTGACTATTGCATGACTATTTGATCGATACACACTCTTAGTATGATTTTAAGTTGCGTTTAAGAAGTTAGCTATATGTGGAATTTGGCTAGGCTCGTTTACTGGTTGGTTAAACAGTGGTAGCCTTACTGTTGCATATGTTGCTTCAGAGTGGGATTTCAGTGTGCCAATTCAGTAGAGGGCTATCGGTAAACCTTTGCTTTGGCCAGCATTGGTTGTAGGTTCTACGCCGAACCGCCGGTCTTCTTAGAGTTGTGATTATATGTGTAACACCGCAAATCTCAAGCTATTTTTTTTTAAAAGACGCCGCGGATGCCTTTAATCAAGATTAAACATAATACATTTGTATTTACAATCGACAATCAACATTTGTTCACAAAACAAATCATCAAACAACTTGGTGTTACAAAGTACACATGGCTCGTTTCCATTTTAAAATACATATCAGAGCGGGGTCAACTTTTCCTTCCACGAGCACCAACAAAACACAAACCTGTAAAAACCAACAACTGAGGGGAATTAGCACAAAACTAAGTGAGAGGATACTACGACACATCAACAAATAGCACGATCAGAGAACAGGTACAAACACAAGCCAAACAGTCCAGTGAACTCCAGAGGACCGGCGGTTCTGCCGAACCTACAACCAATGCGGGCCAAAGCAAAGGTTTACCGATAGCCCACCGCCAATTAGCACAGTTAGATCCCCTCCAATACAACGCATGCATGAGAGGGTCTACAACTGCTCAACCAATAGCGATCAGGCCCAACTGAACTACTCGCTTAGCTGACCTCTACCAGCCGTACTACTCGCTTAGCTGGTCTCAAATCACAACCGAAAGCTCGACAATCAATCAAACTATAAATAATATCTCAATTATTCAGTACATCAATAACAATCCATTATCAGACTAAACAGTCTATGAATCACAATCATAAGTATCACATCATTCACAATCATAACCTTTACCATCTGTGAGTTCACATCCACTCACCTCGTGATTTCAAACGCGTAACTCAGATATCTAATTTTACTAAGTCTTGGTGTTTCCTGAAAACACAGTAACAACGAAATCAGTCTCGAACTCATAAATATATCTGTCCACATATGTTTATATCTCATTTTATAAAATATATAACTAACTTCAAATCATCAACAAACAAGAACATTTCCTGAATTTAGGTATCGGATCTCATAACCATCGGATTTCACTTCGTCGGATTCCCTACTCTCAAATTTCGGGTTTGTCGGATTTCAAGTTACGGATTCTGAGTACCGGATTTAAGTGTCGGATTCATCTATCGGATTTCAAAGTGTAGGATTTCAAACTATAGGATTTCAAAGTGTAGGATTTCAAACTATAGGATTTCAAAGTGTAGGATTTCAAACTATAGGATTTCAAACTATAGGATTTCAAACTATAAGATTTCAAACTATAGGATTTCAAACTATAGGATTTCAAAGTGTAGGTTTTTCTCATCTTCCCCAACACAAAATTTGTCAACCTCAACCACCATGGATAATATTCCAAGTTTCACAAACTCTTTAAATCTTACCAAAAACATATATAAACAACTATAAACATGATTTTATGAATCAAGAACATCTTAAAACTCATCAAAACACCAAAATACATAAAACCCACTTATCATACTTTGAGCTTCAAGCTCCAACAATGGTGCTTCATCATATCAGCATGTAAATTAACAAGAAAACATGCCAATATGATCAGATACATATCATGAATATATTCTCACCTTTTTCTTGAATTATCAAATCAACTATTCTTCAATCCACAGTTTCAAGTATGCAAGTTTTGAGTTTCTTCAATAAGAGGTTTTCACACACACACACACACACACACAAACTTACACCTTTTACACTTTTGAAGATATGAGCAGAATGGTGTACACGTATACACATATATTTCCAATTACAAAGAATGTGGTGTACTATTTAAATTTTTATTCATTTGACATGCATACATACCTACTATCATACACACACCTACATACTTACATGCATACATATCTACATACATACAAATATCTTTCAGTAAACATTTCCCATACTTAATTAAAATCAAATAATCCTTTTAATTAATTAATTTACTAATCAATAAAATTAATTAATTAAATTAACCACATAATTAATTTAACGCAAATAACACGCACCACTAACCCGCTAATCAACTAGTCCGGGTTTGCGGGTGTTACAAATCTTCCCTCCTTTAGAGGATTCCGTCCTCGGAATCTCATAGCACACATCAAGCAAAAATATCAACCTTCCATACTCATTTCTGATTGTCAAGTCAATTGTAACTCATATGCATTTCCATCTTACCAACTTATAAAAATCTACACATTTCTATTATCTTATAATCACCGGAGTTCAACAACTTCTCTTCCAATTCTCTTCTTCGAATCAATAATTGATTCACGGACTTGATAAATATGTCTTTCAATCATTTTCTTTTACACTTACACAATTAAACAATATCAAACGTCTCTTGAATACTTGTTCACATTCACCCGTTTATCTCAATTTAAAGAATTTCACGTATCTTTCATGCACTGCCTGTCATATATAAATATCCACATATTGCTTTCTTTCTTGCTTCCCATTAAAACATTACCATGATTCTCATATAACAATTTACAACTGATACGTTAACATCCATCCCATAGAAATCACATCACGTTTATCTAATCAGCTTGATTATGAATTCCACAAATCATCAAAATCCAACATATATAAACACAATTCATTCTTAATTATCTGCACAACTCTTTCTACTCAACTATCCAATAAGAATTCAGTCGTACTGCTCATCTCACGTTTCAATTCTTGTAGTAAACTCATTTAGAAGTTTGATCAGCTGAAGGAAATGTTTGAAGGAAATGGAACATTTAGGAGCATATGATATGCTTAACCAGCTGAAGGAAATGTTCCAACAGCAGGCTAAGCTAGAGCGCTTCGAGTGCCTAAAGTCCCTTTTCGATTGCCATATGCAGGAGGGCGGAAATGTGAGCGTTCACGTGCTTAAGATGAAAGCATTGGTTGATCGCTTGGAGAGGTTGGGATTCCCGTTAGGGAGAGAGTTGGCGGTGGATGTGATCCTCCATTCTCTTCCTAGTTCCTTTTCACAATTTGTGTAGAACTATCATGTCCATGGCATGGACAAGTCCCTAATGGAACTTCACGGAATGTTGAAGACCATCGAGTCTGACATGTCCAAGAAGCCGTCTTCGTCCAAACCCGTCCTAGCCATCCAGGGAGGCGGAACCAAAAGAAAAGGCGCTCCCCCTTCTAAGGGAAAGGGTAAGGGGAAGGTTGCAAAACCTAACTCGAGTCCGGCCCCGAAGGGCAAGGGGAAAGATGTGATGGTTCCACCAGCCGAGGAACCTACGGAAGCCGAGTGCTTCCACTGCAAGGAAAAGGGGCATTGGCGGCGTTCTTGCCCAAAGTACCTTGAGGAGCTCAAGCGGGTAAAACCAAAGGGAGCGGGTAACTCATGTACGTTTATGATTGAACTCCACAATACCGCTACTTCTAACGGCTGGGTACTTGATACCGGTTGTGGCACTCATATTTGTAATAATGTGCAGGTGCTAAAAAGAAGTAGGGCGCTGGGTGCTGGAGAGCTTGACCTGATCATGGGAAACAAGGATGTGGTTCCCGTGGAGCGGATTGGGAGTGTTGATCTCGCCTTTCCTTCAGTGCTTTCTATTACCTTATTGAATGTTTGTTTTTCGCCCTGCGTGGCACGAAACATTATTTCCTTTCACGCTTTGTATGACGATGGATATGATTTTGGTTTTAATAATGGAATTATCTCTTGTTTGAGAAATGATGTTCATTACTTTAAAGCTCATCTATGTCATGGGATTTATGAAACAAGTGTGTGTTTGGATGGTAATAAATCAATCATGAACATTGATTCTAAGTCCGAAGGTGTATTGGACAAGTTGTCTTTGTGGCATAGTCGTCTTGGCAAAATGACTAAAGCGGAGTATGCGATAGTAGTCATCAATACAATACTTTGTATAGCATTATTCAAGTAGTAACACTGGCGTTTCTTACTGAACAATCATAATCAGTCGTAATATATCTGGATTTCATCTCAAGTAGTAAATTAGATCTGAACTCCATCGTATCTTGTCATTATCACCATTCTAGTATCTCTATCCGACTAAATAATTCATAAATCTCTGATATCCTGATTTGACTCATACACAATCATGTCATATTTCCACGAAATATATTTTGTTTACTCTTCTTGGTAAGTCATCAATACAATACTTTGTATAGCATTATTCAATTTTAGCCCTTCCAAATGCACTCGCAATTTAGATTCATAAATCTCCTTAAAAAAATCTCCAAATTTCAAGCATAGGTACGTATACACAAGGTTCTATAAATCTTCAGTCCATATGTTTTGGCAATTGATTCCTCTTTGTTCTTCCTCGTATTTGATAATTTCAATCATTAATTCATTAACTTCCAGTAAAGGCAATACCAACTTTATCTACTAAATCATGTATACTTCACTTCGCATATTACCAGTGTTATCATCATTAACTCCCTTGCATTTCAACCTTTCTAACAACAATCTGTCTCTCCGAGACAATATCAAATTAATCATATATGCCTTTCTTTATAATCAACATTTCCATATAGTTAATACAGACGCATCTGCTACAACTTCCCAATCATGGGTTGAATCATTTGTCTCAAGAACCTTTAACTTTCGCAAGACATAAATTATTCCTCTAATTTCAAAGCACATCATCATATATTAATCCATCAAATATATTATCTCAACATGTCATAAATCTTCTCAAGTTCTTCCATCAATATCATAAATTATCTTCATTCATTAGGTTTACCAATAACTCGTAATTTCAATCATACTTTTATCAAAACATTTCTTGATTATCACCAAATCCTTCCAATCTTCAATAATCATCCACTTTCCTACTTCTTTGCACAAACATATATATACACATATACAAACACAGAAAACAAGACGAGTCTTGCAACACATAACATAGCATACGATTTTAACTATTCTGATAACATTCTTCTTTGGTATTTGATACCCAATTCACATCATATCATGTATCACATTCCTACTATAACATCACCTACTATCATGGTTATCAGATAATTTTACAATTTAGATAACATATATTATCAATTATCTCTACTTCTAGAGAATCATACTCTTCAGAAGTAAGTATACACACTAGCACACATAGGCATCAAACATTCATAATTAACTCTGAAGTTAATAAATACACGTACGAGTATAGAGATTATCAAAACATACCCGTTATATCATCTGCGATAAATGTTCTACCATCTTGATCAGGAGGGTTTTTTTCTCTTTTGTCTACTTACTGATGAGGATCCCCCAGTTACTCCGACTCCTGACCCAGATCCTGTCTTTCTCTCAGCTCGGCACTCGCCCACTCGGTGCCCCTCTTCTAAACAGTTCCAACAAACATTCCTTGGAAACTGGCAATCCCTAATTTTATGTCCAAACTGTCCACATCTGACACAACGTAGTGTTTGGGATGTGCAAGGTCCCATATGGTAAGACGTACAATTACCACACCATTGTGATCGTCGATTAGGCCCTCCACATAAGCCTACGATTCTAATTATCCCGATTCTGTCTATTCTGCCTTCCTTGCCTTTGTTGATCATTATAATGTTCAAATCTTGATTTCTGATGGGAAATTCTTTCCCCACTCAATTTATTTCTTGCAATTAAATCTCCCTTAGCCGACTTGGCTAACGTGAAAGCCTGAGATAAAGTGGTAGCCCACCTAGTAGCACTACGAAGATTAGGATGTATCGCACCGACAAAATGGGCAATCTTAGACTCTTCATCTGGTACACAATGCTTTGCAAATCGCATTTTCTCGTTGAATTGTTTGATGAGTAGGTCTACGGTCATATTTCCGGTCATTTGCAATTCCATAAATTCCCTCTTAATCTTTGAAATCTCAAAAGTACCACAATACTGTTCGCATAATTTATCCTGGAATTGACTCCAGGTGATACTTGTTGGATTATGCCCACTGACACACACACGAGTTGGCATCATCGCTGATGAAGCAAGGGCCTATTGGGCACACGCCAAGTATCGATTCCGGCATCACGGATGGTCTAATGAGAGAGAAAACCATAAACTGGTTCTGGTGGGCCAAGGCACGCCCGTGCCTCTATGAGGTACGGCCGTACCCTACGGGCAGGCACGAACTCAAGTCGGGCGTGACTTGGACGTGGCCTGTGGCTAGGTACGCCCATGCCTCTATGAGGCACGCCCGTGCCCAGTGGACAGGCATGAGCCCAAGTCAGGCGTGACTTGGGCGTGGCCTTTTCGGTTGGTACGCCCGTGCCTTGTGAGGAACGGCCGTGCCCCGTGCAGTTACAGTCTTCTTAAACAGCTTTCAAAGCTGTTTATGAAGAAGAATATGGTGTTTTATTGCTTATTGATGGATTATCAATGCATGCACGTTTTTATTCTCTTTTGAAGAGTCTATAAAAGGTGGTGCATGATTCCTTTGTTGGGTTACAAGTTCTTGAAAGGCAAAAAACACGCATTGCACACTACTCTCTCAAACACTCAAACTAGTTCCAAGGCTTTGGTTCTATATTGTGTAGACATCTTGGTGGTGTTTAGATAAACTTATCTAACACTCTAGCAAGTGGGAGGCGATAGTAGCTTGGTGTGGACTTCGGTAGAGGTGTACACGTTAGTGCACAAGACTCCCAAACTCCAAAATGACTAAAGCGCCCTTCACCGGCGTTAGTGAAAGGGGCAAAGACTTGTTGGACATTATTCACACGGAAGTGTGTGGTCCGTTCAGGTCTGCTACAAGAAACAACTATAGGTACTTCGTTACTTTTACTGATGATTTCAGTAGGTATGGTTATGTTTATTTGATTAAGCATAAGTCTGAAACCTTTGAGGTGTTCAAGACATACCAAAACGAAGTGCAGAATCAATTGGGCAAGCGGATTAAGATTCTCAGATCCGATAGGGGTGGTGAGTATCTTAGTACCGAGTTTCTTGATCATCTTAGGGGTTGTGGAATTATTTCACAACTTACTCCACCCAGGACACCACAATTAAATGGGGTTGCTGAGAGGAGGAACCAAACTTTATTGAAAATGGTTCGGCCCATGATGAGTCGTACAAAGTTAACCGTAAGTTTTTGGGGTTATGCTTTGGAAACCGCTGCTAGGACCTTAAACCTTGTACCAACAAAGAAGGTTGCAAGTACACCGTTCGAGTTGTGGCATGGAAGGGTTCCTTCGCTAGCCTATCTCAAGGTCTGGGGTTGTGAGGCTTACGTGAGACGTGAAGCTCAAGACAAGCTTGAATCCAGAGCCGAGAAGTGTATTTTCATTGGCTACCCAGCTGGTTCTATGGGATATTTGTTTTACAAGCCTTCGGAGAACAAGGTGTTTGTTGCTCGAAGGGCGGTCTTCCTTGAAAGGGAGCTGATATCTGCAGAAGCCAGTGGGAGGCAAGTCGATCTTGAAGAAATTCTAGATGACACCAATGATCAACCTGATGTTGGCACTAGTACCGCTTCTGAGGTCGGCGCACCAGAAGAAGTGGAACCTCAACCAACGGTGAATGAGGTGCCTGATACACAACCATTAGAGCTCCGTAGATCTGGTAGAGTGCAAATGGGTCTTTAGGAAAAAGACGAACATGGATGGAAAAGTAGACAACTTCAAAGCCCGACTGGTAGCAAAGGTTTTCACTCACACTCATGGTGTAGACTATAATGAAACCTTTTCTCCTGTAGCTATGTTGAAGTCTATTAGGATACTAATGGCTATCGCTGCATATTACGATTACGAAATATGGCAGATGGATGTCAAGACTGCCTTCCTTAATGGGAAGTTGGCAGAGGAGGTTTACATGGCACAACCTAATGGTTACGTAAACCCCAAATATTCTAATAGAGTCTGCAAGCTTAAGAGGTCCATTTATGGACTTAAGCATGCATCTCGGAGTTGGAACATTTGCTTTGATGAAAAGGTCAAAGAGTTTGGCTTTTCTAAAAGCAAGGATGAACCTTGTGTATGTCAGGGCTAGTGGCAGTGCTGTAGTTTTCCTAGTCTTGTATGTAGATGACATACTACTCATAGGAAGTGACGTGACAACCTTGCAGGAAGTAAAAACCTGGCTTGGGAGTTGCTTCTCTATGAAAGACATGGGAGAAGCAGCATATATTTTGGGGATAAAGATCTATAGAAATAGATCTAAGAGACTCATTGGTTTGAGCCAGAGTACGTACATAGATAAAGTCTTGAAGAGGTTCAAGATGCAAGATTCCAAGAAAGGGAATTTGCCTATGTTGCATGGTATGGCATTGAGCAAGTCTCAATGTCCTAGTTCTCAAAAGGAGCTAGAGGAAATGAGTCGAGTCCCGTATGCTTCGGCAGTGGGATCGATCATGTATGCTATGCTATGTACTCTGCCTGATGTGTCGTATGCCTTCAGCATGACGAGCCGATATCAGGCTAACCCTGGTCAAAGTCATTGGGTTGCGGTTAAAAACATCCTAAAATATCTTCGGAGAACTAAGTAAATGTTTTTAGTGTTCGGTGGATCGGAGGAGCTCATAGTTACTTGATATTCTGATGCTAGCTTCCAAACGGACAAGGATGATTGCCGGTCTCAATCGGGATTTGTATTCTTGTTAACTGGTGGAGCAATAAGTTGGAGAAGTTCCAAGCAAGATACCGTGGCCGATTCAACCACGGAGTCAGAGTATATTGCTGCAAGCGAGGCTGCTAAGGAAGTCGTCTGGATGAAGAAATTCATTCAAGACCTTGGAGTTGTTCCTAGCATCGCTAACCCTATTGAGATCTTCTGTGACAATGAGGGTGCAGTAGCTCTAGCTAAGGAACCAAGAGCGCATCGACGTACGAGACACATTGCTCGAAAATATCATTTTATTCGTGATATCATCGAGAATGGTGACATTGTGGTTAATAGAGTACCAACTGAGGGGAACCTGGCAGATCCACTCACCAAGCCTTTAGTTGTATTTGTTATTGAGAACATTAAAGCAATAATGTATTTCTTATTGTAATGACTATTAAATGGGGATTTAATATACGCATGGTGCGATTACTTTACGAAAAATTATTGTGTTCTATCTTTGCATGTTTAATACTTCCATGAATAAACTTGTTTATTCTAAATACTCCACGAGCGGTCGTTCTTCATTGGGAGGAAGAAGTGAATTAAGATCGAGGTGAGTGGTTGGTAAAGTTTTCATCTTGGATTGAATACTTGTTTACGCAACACTAGCGTGTACTTAATGGTGATTAAGTAATCGGACCCGTACCTGAGTTTACTTCATGGATATTATCACGAGTAAATCAGGATAATAATATTATTTATCCTTCTACTGGAGATGCACACGTTGCTTGATTATTAACTTGGACTTGTTTAGATTGCTTTCTAACGCAGTTCGTAACTGGCTGTTATAAGGGAAGTTTTCAGGCAAGAACTTGGTATTATGATAGGGCGGTGTAGTCAAAGGTATTTGTTCCTCTTTTGAGAGATATCCTTGGGCCCCTCGTTGACTAAGCTGATGACAAACCAAAAATGCATGGTCGTGCTCAAGTTGAATTGATGGTGGATCAATTATGCAACTTGTTTTGTTAGTCATTGTTAGTTTATATCGAGAAACATAATCGTGAATGATTTGGGGATGATCATGTTCCATGACCTGCATTCACAACGGATATCGTGAACGAAGGGGTATATAATCACTTATCTATAGGACCTTTACTTTTGGTTAGGTATTTGTTGTGGGATGACAAACCCTGTGCTGACTTGGGGGCATAGATGCCTTGCTAGAGGCCACTCTATGTCGGTGACGCCTTTCGTGAGTTTGTCATGTACAAGTGGGAGTCTGTTGGATTATGCCCACTGACACACACACGAGTTGGCATCATCGCTGATGAAGCAAGGGCCTATTGGGTCACACGCCAAGTATCGATTCCGGCATCACGGATGGTCTAATGAGAGAGAAAACCAGAAACTGGTTCTGGTGGGCCAAGGCAAGCCCGTGCCTCTATGAGGTACGGCCGTGCCCTACGGGCAGGCATGAGCCCAAGTCGGGCATGACTTGGGCGTGGCCTGTGGCTAGGTATGCTCATGCCTCTATGAGGCACGCCCGTGCCGTGTGCCCAGTGGACAGGCACGAGCCCAAGTCAGGCGTGACTTGGGCGTGGCCTTTTGGGCTGGTACGCCCGTGCCCCGTGCAGTTACAGTCTTCTTAAACAGCTTTCAAAGCTGTTTATGAAGAAGATTATGGTGTTTTATTGCTTATTGATGGATTATCAATGCATGTACGTTTTTATTCTCTTTTGAAGAGTCTATAAAAGGTGGTGCATGATTCCTTTGTTGGGTTACAAGTTCTTGAAAGGCAAAACACACACATTGCACACTTCTCTCTCTCAAACACTCAAACTAGTTCCAAGGCTTTGGTTCTATATTGTGTAGACATCTTGGTGGTGTTTAGATAGACTTATCTAACACTCTAGCAAGTGGGAGGCGATAGTTGCTTGGTGAGGACTTCGGTAGAGGTGTACACGTTAGTGCACAAGACTCCCAAACTCCAAAACCGCACGTACCAAGAAGATAGCATCAAGGGTATAACTCTATCTCTTTGTATGTTTTATTTTGTTGCTTAGTGTGACAACCGTCACCAAAAGGAAATGTATATATATATATATATATTTATTTAGTTATTTATATTTATATAAAAAAATAATAAATAATAAAAAAAATATAATAATAATAATAAATAAATAAATAAATAAAATTATATACATTTATATATAAAAACATGTATATAATTATATATATATATATTGTATATAATAAACAAAAAGAAAAAGAAAATAGAAATCAACCCAACACAACACAGTCATTTATTTTACTTACACACTCAACCATCATCACCACCTCACCCCCCCTCACTTTCTTATTCTTTTTTTTCTATAAATACCAACCCTTTTCATTCATTTTTCACACTACCTTCAACCAACTTACTCTCTCTCTCATTTTCTTACACTCCATCTCTTCTCTTTTCTCTCTTCTTCTTTCACCGACAAAAATCTCCCAAGAACATCCAAGTCTTGTTCATCTTGTGAAGATCAAACACATAATCAAAGAAAAGAGTTGGTAAGATGATCATAACACACTCATCTATACTCTTCTACATTTCTTCTTTTCTTCTTTTTTTTATTTATTTTCTTTGATGTTCTTCTTATTTATTTTATATATATCTATAATCATGTAAATATAAACATCCTACCAATGTTGTAAGGAGCATATGAAATGTGCATCATCCTACCATTGTTGTATGGAACTTAATTAACTAAAAATCAAGAAAATAAGACTTTGATTATGCATGTGTTTCATCTTAACATATGTTGTAAGGAACACATAAAATGTGTATCATGCTACCATTGTTGTAAGAACACATGGATTATCAAATCTTATACTCATACAAGATGATTAATCATGAATATAAACATGTTATATTAAAGTTATGACCCATAAGCAAAAAGAATAATAAATCTGGCAGATTCTGATGCTAGAACTCCCCACTTGTTTTTGTTATATCTGGAGTTCTAGGTATCAAAATCAGTTGATTCTTTTTGCTAATATTAGTTTAAGGTGTTACCTTTGATTTAAACCTGGATTCACTAATTTTCATCAACGTTTGTTCCTTCAAAAATATTTAAAAAGACCCATATGTTGAATCTGGAAATCTGACAGATTTAAAAAGGTACACTTTAAACGCGTGTAACTTACTCATTCTTGGGTCAAAATACGTCTAGTTTTTTTTAAAAGTTTAATCATTGAGTCTTTGTTAATTCCCAGTTTGAATCATGTAAATACGAGGTCGTATGAGCCCTAAACAGACATTTTAGTAACAACATGTCATCCAGACACTGATCGGTGGATATCTTATACACTTTTAAT
The DNA here is from genome assembly GCA_038502395.1 of Dittrichia graveolens. Taxonomy (NCBI): domain Eukaryota; kingdom Viridiplantae; phylum Streptophyta; class Magnoliopsida; order Asterales; family Asteraceae; genus Dittrichia; species Dittrichia graveolens. Next base: position 34,703,100 of record JARJIL010000006.1, read on the forward strand.
TATTAAAACTATTAAACATGGATTATAAATTCCTATATTTTTACTGGACATTCTAGAAACATGTATTAAGATTATATTAAAATATCAAACCTTAATATAACTCCTAAAATACAGTTTTTAATTTTTAAAATTCAACTTAAAGAACTGAAAATTTAAGTGAACACTTATGATTTATTGAAAAGTAGAGACAACCTTTAACTATTTAATAAATAAGTTAACAATAAATATATAATACAAAATAATAAATAAAATAAGTCTAATAGAGCTACATACCTCTTATATTAGGAAAGGAGCTTCGGTAGGAACAAGAAATCCTTACGACTGAATACCTTTGCATACCGAGTGAGTATCATAGCCCCTTTTTACCGTATTTCATATTATTTTGGGGTGAAAGCATGTGTATATATTTCATAAAAAGTTTATTGCCTATCTTCTTATTTATTTCAAATATTATTTTGAGCACTTATGGTATTATTCTTTGATGTGCTTGGGTGATCTTTGTAAGGCCCTTTCGTTGGACATTATTCCTTAACTCCGCTAGTGAGCCGATGGTATTTGTAAGTAGCGCTATTTGGATATTCCGACGTCTCCCATTTATGGTTGACGAACTATAGATATACTTTACCACTACTAACGTCATTTAATATAGGCGTTAGGTTTATCATGGACAATTGGTTGTCGGCTAGGTTGGATAATGGCTCAAGAAATAATCATCATAGTCTATTACTACCATGTGCAACGTATTGGGCAATATAATACATCTTTTATCATTCATGCATACTTTTATTTTATTCCAAAAACCTCCATCAATTATTTAAACTTTTCTCATTTAAAATTATTTTTTGCATATATTAAAAACCTATGAACTCACCAACTCTAGTAGTTGACCCTTTTCTTTTACCCGTGCTTTCAGGTGATCGTCGTTAGGTACCTTATGCATACAAGCATGATGTGTGGCATTTCCATCTTCATCGTCACATTTTATGAAAACACTATCTATTTTATTTACGCATCGTACAAGACTATGTCATTTAATTATTATTTGGTTATGTAACTTTTATTTATATTGTACCCGAACTATTTATTTTTGTTAAGTTAATATAATGGTTATTGTCTATATACCTTGTGCGATGATATCTTGTGCTGTGACACCTCGTGTTTCCGCTTTAGCGGGGTGTGACAGATTTGGTATCAGAGCCTAAGATTATAGAGAATGTTGTTTTCCTTATGGGGGGAAAACACCAACTATAACCAAAGGTTTATAAAAATGATTTTCAAAATAATTTTGTTTAAAATGCATCAAGTGTATTGATAATATAATTAAGTTGAGTACCACATTGTTATACCTCAATTAGACAAAGCTTGATCACCTATGTCTAATTTAGCTATGTACGATATGGGACTTAGGTTAGTTATAATAAAAATATACTTAGAAACATTTTTCATTTATTTTCTTTCTATAGCACGATTATTATGTGTGTGCATAAGCATGGCATATCATAAGTACTTGCATATATTAGCACACTTAGTAACCAATTTTATATATATCGAAGTCTGTAATGTCATCATTAGGTTGACGCACTAAGATTACATATTCTTTACCCATAGAGGTTAGAATAGAAACTTAGTAGGAGAGTCCCCGAGTTTCACGACCTAGTGTATTATCAACACCAACTTCCTGTGAAGCATGTGTTAGACTCACGGCTAGGAAAAGAGTCCCCTTACCAACGAGAGTAACATCGTGACCTTTTCATTAGGAGGGAGAGAACTGCTGATTTAGGGAGCACATAGAGGCACCCTGAGTAGTAACGGGAACTATATGATTGAACATGTTTTGCTTAAATCACGTTATGAAATGTATGATTTTAAAATTTTACATGCATTGCTATATGATTGAACGGGAGTGTTAGTTATTAGACCTTATATCTTAGGATCACCATAACCTAGCTAAGTAAAATTTGTACAAAGGAGAGACCCGAATGTGATTACTAGTATGTTTCTTCTGAACAATTATAATGCATCAATGTTATCTGACTCTAGAATATATAGAAGCTTCGTAACACTAGTTTTTAGGTCAATGCTCAATCTAAAATTTCAAATATTGAAAGAGGCCTATATCATGGAATTTGCTAATGGACAAGAAGTCAAGACTAGAGATATAATCACTAAGTGTACCTTGAACTTAGCCAGCAAAAACTTCAACGTAGACCATACCAATCAAATTAGGGAGCTTTGATGTAGTTGTTGGTATGTATTGGCTATCCAAAAATCAAGCTGAAATACTTTGTTATGCAAAGATCATTCAGATTCCACTATCACAAGATGAAACGCTTGTCATATAAGGAGAAAAGACCAGGAAGAACGTCAAAGTGGTATCATGCATGAAAATGCAAAAATATTTAAGAAAGGACTATATCGCATTCTTCACTCACGTTGTAGAAACAGATGTTTAGGAAAAGCACATTCACGATTTTCCAATCGTTTGGGATTCTCCCAAGGTGTTTCCGGATGAATTACCCTAAGTTAGACAAGACAAATTTGGATTGATTTTATCCCTGGAGCCGCGCCCGTAGCAAAGGCACCATATCGGTTAGCCCCGTTGGAAATGTAGGAAATTGCCTGCACATCTTCAAGAGCTACTCGACAAAGGAATTATTCGACCAAGTACCTCACCATGGGGAGCCGTAGTCCTATTCGTCAAAAAGAAAGATGGATTGTTGCGAATGTGCATAGACTATAGGGAACTCAACATATTGACCATCAAAAATCAATACCCTCTTCCTCGAATCGATGACCTTTTCGATCAACTTCAAGGTGCTACCTATTTTTCTAAAATCGATATTCAATCTGGATATCATCAATTAAGAATCTGTGAAGAGGACGTGACCAAAACCGCGTTTAGAACACGTTATAGTTATGCCCTTTTGATTGACAAACGCACCAATTGTCTTCATGGACGTAATGAACCGAGTATGCAGACTATACTTAGATAAGTTGTGATTGTGTTTGTTGATGATATACTCATATACATGCGACACAAGAGCAACCATGAAAAGCATTTAAGGTTGATACTAAAGTTACTTAAGGATTAGAAGTTGTATGCCGGGAATTACGTTTTCTAGGCCACGTAATTAATAGGAATTCATGTTGACCCAACAAAGATCGAAGCCATAAAGAAATAGGAACCCCATATATCCCGACTGAAATTGTAAATTTCTCGGTTAAGTACATTTATTTATAGCAAATTTCTCAAAATTTGCGCAACCACTCGCGGCATTAACTCAAGAGGATAAGAAGTTTGTTTGGTGAAAAAAAAACATTTTCTACGCTTAAGAATAAGTTAGCAATGCACCAATTTTGGCGTTACCCGAAGGAACATATAACTTCGTGGTATATTGCGATGCGTCACACCAAGGATTGGGTTGTGTCTTGTTGCAAAAAGAGAAAGTCATTGATATGATTCGAGACAATTCAAAGTGCATGAGAAGAAATTTACTACCCACAACTTAGAGTTAGGAGCCGTAGTATATGCCCTTAAAAAAATGGAGATATTACCTTTATAGTACTAAGCGAACTATTTATACAGACCACAAGAGTCTTCAGCATATTCTTGATCCAAAGATGCTCGATATGAGGCGTAGAAGATGAGTGGAATGGCTTAGTGACTACGATTGTGAAATCAAATACCATACTAGCAAGGCCAATATGGTCGCTGATGCTCTATGAAGAAACAAAAGAGTGAATCCATCTAGGGTACAAGCTTTAGGAGCAACCATTCAAACAAGCCTAAAGGAAAGAATAGTTGAAGCTTAAAAAGAAGCATCAAAGACGGAAAATTTGATGAACGAGACCCTATATCACTTGGAGCGATGATTCCAAATAGGCCAGATGGAGTGCACCACTTCGAAAACAAGAATTGGATAGCTAAGTTTAATAATCGTTAATCAACAATTTTAGACGAGGCTTATAATATTCAATCCACCCTGGAGCCGACAAAATGTTCTCAAGGAATACTATTGGTAGGCCTGGAATAAAGAAAGACGTCTCCTTGTTCGTGGGAAATGTTTAACTTGCGCAAGGGTTAAGACAGAACACCAGAAGCCATCCGGTTTGTTGCAACAGCCAGAATGGAATGGGAACATATAAGCATGGATTTCGTATCTAAATTACTCCGATCTGCAAAAGGGTACGATTCCATTTGGGTTATAGTAGATCGACTCACGAAATCGGCACCTTTTCTCCCTATACGGGAAGATTACAAAGTCGAAAACTGGCTCAGAATTATATTGACGAAGTTGTTGCCCGACACGCAGTACGAATTGCAATAATATCCGATAGAGGTAGTCGGTTCACATCCCAATTTTGGCAATCGTCACAAAGGGCGTTAGGTACGCAAGTAAACCTGAGCAGCACCTACCACCTCAATCGGATGGGCAATCGGAGAGAACGATTTAGACACTAGAAGACATGTTGTGTGCATGCGTAATAAATTTTAGTGGAACTTGAGATTCACATATACTATTAGTTAAGTTTTCTTAGAATAATAGGTGTCACACTAGCATCCAGTGTGCACCATATAAAGTCTTGTATGGGCGTAAGTGTAGATCCCCACTTAATTTGTTGGAAATTGGCGATAGGAAATTGACTAGACCTGATATCATGCAAGCGGTCATCGACAAGAATACAATTATGAACGATAGGCTTAAGACTGCCAAAGATCATTAGAAAATTTACGCTGATATTCTCCGTAAGCCTTTAGAGTTCCAAGTGGGCGATAAAAGTGCTTATTAAGGTATTGCCGTGGAAGAAAATAGTACTTTTTAGGAAAAGAGGAAAACTATATCCCAGATTCTTTAGACCATTTGATATAATTAGAAGAATTAGGCGAGGGGCGTATATGCTTAAATTGCCACAAGAACAAAATACCATACACGATACCTACCATGTGTCACATCTAAATAAATTATTAGCTGATGAAACTCTAGTACTACCCCTAAAGTATGTTCAGATGATCGGTTAAATTTCGTACATGAACCAATTGAAATTCTTGACCGTAAGGTCAAACAGCTTAGAAAAAGTAAGATTCAAATTATAAAAGTTCGATTGGAAGTCAAGTACGGACCCGAATACACATGGGAACGCGAAGACTACATGAAACATAAATATCCTCACCTCTTTAATAACGTTAGTACAAATTAAATTTCGGGACGAAATTTCTCTAACTAGGGGAGACTGTGACAACCGTCACCAAAAGCAAATGTATATATATATATATATATATTTATTTATTTATTTATATTTATATAAAAATAAAAATAAATAATAAAAAAATATAATAATAATAATAAATAAATAAATAAAATTATATACATTTATATATAAAAACATGTACATAATTATATATATATTGTATATAATAAACAAAAAGAAAAAGAAAATAGAAATCAACCCAACACAACACAATCATTTATTTTACTTACACACTCAACCATCATCACCACCTCACCCCCCTCACTTTCTTATTCTTTTTTTTCTATAAATACCAACCCTTTTCATTCATTTTTCACACTACCTTCAACCAACTTACTCTCTCTCTCATTTTCTTACACTCCATCTCTTCTCTTTTCTCTCTTCTTCTTTCACCAACAAAAATCTCCCAAGAACATCCAAGTCTTGTTCATCTTGTGAAGATCAAACACATAATCAAAGAAAAGAGTTGGTAAGATGATCATAACACACTCATCTATACTCATCTATACTCTTCTACATTTCTTCTTTTCTTCTTTTTTTTTATTTATTTTCTTTGATGTTCATCTTATTTATTTTATATATATCTATAATCATGTAAATATAAACATCCTACCAATGTTGTAAGGAGCATATGAAATGTGCATCATTCTACCATTGTTGTATGGAACTTAATTAACTAAAAATCAAGAAAATAAGACTTTGATCATGCATGTGTTTCATCTTAACAAATGTTGTAAGGAACACATAAAATGTGTATCATCCTACCATTGTTGTAAGAACACATGGATTATCAAAGCTTATACTCATACAAGATGATTAATCATGAATATAAACATGTTATATTAAAGTTATGACCCATAAGCAAAAAGAATAATAAATCTGGCAGATTCTGATGCTAGAACTCCCCACTTGTTTTTGTTATATCTGGAGTTCTAGGTATCAAAATCAGTTGATTCTTTTTGCTAATATTAGTTTAAGGTGTTACCTTTCATTTAAACCTGGATTCACTAATTTTCATCAACGTTTGATCCTTCAAACATATTTAAAAAGACCCATATGTTGAATCTGGAAATCTGACAGATTTAAAAAGGTACACTTTAAACGCGTGTAACTTACTCATTCTTGGGTCAAAATACGTCTAGTTTTTTTTAAAAGTTTAATCATTGAGTCGTTGTTAATTCCCAGTTTGAATCATGTAAATACGAGGTCGTATGAGCCCTAAACAGACGTTTTAGTAACAACATGTCATCCAGACACTGTTCGGTGGATATCTTATACACTTTTAATTATTAAAACTATTAAACATGGATTATAAATTCCTATATTTTTACTGGACATTATAGAAACATGTATTAAGATTATATTAAAATATCAAACCTTAATATAACTCCTAAAATACAGTTTTTAATTTTTAAAGTTCAACTTAAAGAACTGAAAATTTAAGTGAACACTTATGATTTATTGAAAAGTAGAGACAACCTTTAACTATTTAATAAATAAGTTAACAATAAATATATAATACAAAATAATAAATAAAATAAGTCTAATAGAGCTACATACCTCTTATATTAGGAAAGGAGCTTCGGTAGGAACAAGAAATCCTTACGACTGAATACCTTTGCATACCGAGTGAGTATCATAGCCCCTTTTTACCGTATTTCATATTATTTTGGGGTGAAAGCATGTGTATATATTTCATGAAAAGTTTATTGCCTATCTTCTTATTTATTTCAAATATTATTTTGAGCACTTATAGTATTATTCTTTGATGTGCTTGGGTGATCGTTGTAAGGCCCTTTCGTTGGACATTATTCCTTAACTTCGCTAGTGAGCCGATGGTATTTGTAAGTAGCGCTATTTGGATATTCCGACGTCTCCCATTTATGGTTGACGAACTATAGATATACTTTACCACTACTAACGTCATTTAATATAGGCGTTAGGTTTATCATGGGCAATTGGTTGTCAGCTAGGTTGGATAATGGCTCAAGCAATAATCATCATAGTCTATTACTACCATGTGCAACGTATTAGGCAATGTAATACATCTTCTATCATTCATGCATACTTTTATTTTATTCCAAAAACCTCCATCAATTATTTAAACTTTTCTCATTTAAAAGTATTTTGTGCATATATTAAAAACCTATGAACTCACCAACTCTAGTAGTTGACCCTTTTCTTTTACCCGTGCTTTCAGGTGATCGTCGTTAGGTACCTTATGCATACAAGCATGATGTGTGGCATTTCCATCTTCATCGTCACATTTTATGAAAACACTATCTATTTTATTTACGCATCGTACAAGACTATGTCATTTAATTATTATTTGGTTATGTAACTTTTATTTATATTGTACCCGAACTATTTATTTTTGTTAAGTTAATATAATGGTTATTGTCTATATACCTTGTGCGATGATATCTTGTGCTGTGACACCTCGTGTTTCCGCTTTAGCGGGGTGCGACACTTAGTCATGTCTAGAGTTTTGGTCCATTTGGTGGGCGTATTCGTGGTCAATTTTTGAAACTATTTTCTACTCGTTTTGCTTCCTTTGCAATTTTAGACCACGAAAACCCAACAATACTCTCCTGTTGCTGCTCTGTAAAATGGCCGGTAATTGAATCCCACCAGACCATGGCTTCTCCCTTCAGCATTCTCGATGCGTATTTCACTTTCAATTTATTTTCGCAATTGCAGGCATTCAATGCAGGGTTGTTTGAATCCCAGAAACGCAAATGGACACCCTCTACGTTGTGGATACGGATAGAAGAAGGGTTATTGCATCATCTGAGTCATTGGTGGTAAAGGTCTTGACACTGGCGGTACGGTTGCTTGTGTGGAAATCGTAGTTGGTACAGGGGTTGGTTCAGGTTGATTTAATCTTTGCTCCCTGTTAAGGACTTTACTTCGAAGATCCATCAATTCATTTTCCAGTTTAAATATGTATTCACTTTGATCCTCCTCTTGCTCTTGGCCAGACGTTTCGGCTTGGTTTACATTACTTAAATCTTCAGTTACTGGTGCTTCTACTGCAGCTTGAGTCACAGGAGGAATGATGGGGATCTCTCTGTCAGCCATATCTGTAACAATCACATCATCTCACTTTCATTAGCATAATCAGTTAGTATTCAAAAATACTAACTACCATAAACAACTCCAACTAACTCTAATTCCCCCTCAAGGAAAGCTTGACCCGTCACGAGCCAAGATTTGGGAATGCAACACTCTAGCCATGCCTACATTGCCAAACCAAGGCTCTGATACCAAACTGTAACACCGCAAATCTCAAGCCAGTTTTTTTAAAATACGCCGTGGAAGCCTTTAATCAAGATTAAACATAATACATTTGTATTGACACTCGTCAATCAACATTTGTTCACAAAAAAAATCATCAAACAACTTGGTGTTACAAAGTACACATGGCTCGTTTCCATTTTAAAATACATATCAGAGCGGGGTCAACTTTTCCTTCCACGAGCACCAACAAAACACAAACCTGCAAAAACCAACAACTGAGGGAAATTAGCACAAAGCTAAGTGAGAGGATACTACGACACATCAGCAAATAGCACGATCAGAGAACAGGCACAAACAAAAGCCAAACAGTCCAGTGAACTCCAGAGGACCGGCAGTTCTGCCGAACCTACAACCAATGCGGGCCAAAGCAAAGGTTTACCGATAGCCCACCGCCAATTAGCACACTTAGATCCCCTCCAATACAACGCATGCATGAGAGGGTCTACAACTGCTCAACCAATAGCGATCAGGCCCAACTGAACTACTCGCTTAGCCTCTACCAGCCGTACTACTCGCTTAGCTGGTCTCAAATCACAACCGAATGCTCGACAATCAATCAAACACAAATAATATCTCAATCATTCAGTACATCAATAACAATCCATTATCAGACTAAATAGTCTATGAATCACAATCATAAGTATCACATCATTCACAATCATAACCTTTACCGTCTGTGAGTTCACATCCACTCACCTCGTGATTTCAAACGCGTAACTCAGATATCTAATCTTACTGAGTCTTGGTGTTTTCTGAAAACACAGTAACAACAAAATCAGTCTCAAACTCATAAATATATCTGTCCACATATATTTATATCTCATTTTATAAAATATATAACTAACTTCAAATCATCAACAAACAAGAACATTTCCTGAATTTAGGTATTGGATCTCACAACCATCGGATTTCACTTCGTCGGATTCCCTACTCTCAGATTTCGGGTTTGTCGGATTTCAAGTTCCGGATTCAGAGTACCGGATTTAAGTGTCGGATTCATCTATCGGATTTCAAAGTGTAGGATTTCAAACTATAGGATTTCAAAGTGTAGGATTTCAAACTATAGGATTTCAAAGTGTAGGATTTCAAACTATAGGATTTCAAACTATAGGATTTCAAAGTATAGGATTTCAAACTATAGGATTTCAAAGTATATGATTTCAAACTATAGGATTTCAAACTATAGGATTTCAAAGTTTAGGTTTTTCTCATCTTCCCCAACACAAAATTTGTTAACCTCAACCTCCATGGATAATATTCCAAGTTTCACAAACTCTTTAAATCTTACCAAAAACATATATAAACAACTATAAGCATGATTTTATGAATCAAGAACATCTTAAAACTCATCAAAACACCAAAATACATAAAACCCACTTATCATACTTTGAGCTTCAAGCTCCAACAATGGTGCTTCATCATATAAGCATGTAAATTAACAAGAATACATGCCAAGATGATCAGATACATATCATAATATATTCTAACCTTTTTCTTGAATTATCAATCAACTATTCTTCAATCCACAGTTTCAAGTATGCAAGTTTTGAGTTTCTTCAATAAGAGGTTTTCACACACACACACACACAAACTTACACCTTTTACACTTTTGAAGATATGAGCATAATGATGTACACGTATACACATATATTTCCAATTATAAAGCATGTGGTGTACTATTTAAATTTTTATTCATTTGACATGCATACATACCTACTATTATACACACACCTACATACTTACATGCATACATATCTACATACATACAAATATCTTTCAGTAAACATTTCCCATATTTAATTAAAATCAAAAAATCCTTTTAATTAATTAATTTACTAATCAATAATATTAATTAATTAAATTAACCACATAATTAATTTAACGTAAATAACACGCACCACTAACCCGCAAATCAATTAGTCCGGGTTTGCGGGTGTTACAATATGTTTAGTATTGGCTTGATGTTTGCTTTTGGGTTTGGCTTCTACTCACTTAGCTTTGTGCTAATTCCCCACAGTTGTTGCTTTTTGCAGGTTTGTGCTTGTGAATGTTTGATTGGAGGAGAAGTTGACCTAACTCTGATGTCATGTTTTATAATGAAACGAGCCAGTCATTTTGTAACACAAAGTTTATGTTTGATGGATTGTTAAGATCAGATATTTTTGGTTTAGTAAATATTTGTTAATGAAATGTATGTTTAATCTATTGAAGCTTCCGCAACGTAATTAAAAAAATGACTTAGATTTTATGGTGTTACACTTTGGTATCAGAGCCTAGGTTTGGCGATGCAGGCACAGCTAGAGTGTTGCATTCCCAAATCTTGGCTCGTGATAGGTCAAGATTTTCTTCAGGGGGAATTAGAGTGAGTTATTGTAGTAGTTAGTATTTTGAGTGCTAACAGTTTATGCTAATAAGTTGTGAGATGATGCGATTGTAATAGATATGGCTGAAAGAGAGACCCCTATGCTCCCTCTTGTGACCCAATCATCTGTAGAGGCACCTGTAATAGAAGATTTAGATGCTACTAATCGCGTAGGAAAATCTGGTAACGATCAGGAAGAAGACCAAAGTGAATACATATTCATGTTGGAGAACGAACTATTGGATCTTAGAACTAAAATACATAACTTGGAACAAAGATTGAACCAACCTAAATAAACTCTAGTGCGAACTGCGATCTCTACTCAGGCAACCATACCACCAGTATCGATGCCTCTACCACCCATGACACAACCAGGAGCTTACCCTTTTGCGTTCCCTGGGTTTAAACAACCATGCACATATGGACAATTCCTTGACTGTAAGCCTTCTAAGTACTGCGGGAGTTCCGACTCTAACATAACCTTGAACTGGCTGAGGGAAATGGAGAAGGCACTTGATGCCTGTAAATGTGAGAATGAATAAAAAGTCAAATATGCATCTAGAATGCTGAAGGGAGACGCAATGGTTTGGTGGGGTTCTATCACTGGCCATTTTTCTTGACAACAACAAGAGAGCATTACGTGGAGTCAGTTCAAGAAAAATTTTGTGAACAATATTGCGGTACATTTGAGGTTGCCAAGATCAAGAGAGAATTCATGGAGCTGCAAATGACAGGAAAAATGAAAGTGGATGATATGATTAAACAATTTAATCAGAAGATGAGATTTGTAAAACATTAGGTACCTGACGAAGAGTCCAAGATCGCTCACTTTGTTGGAGCACTGCACCCCGATCTTCGTAGCGCCACTAGGTGGGCTATCACCCAATCACAGGTTTTACCTTGGCTAAGACAGCAGAAGAGGATTTGATTGCCAAGAATAGACTAAGTGGGGAGAAAATTGCCCAACAAAAATCAAGGATTTATCATTATAATTTTCAACATAGACAAGGTGGGCAAGGTAGTAGATATAGACAAGGAGACAAGAATAGGAGATCTAATGTAAGTGGGTCAACACATAGGGCACCGTGGTGTGGTCGTTGCAAGTTATACCACAATGGGCAGTGTATGCCCCAAACAAGGAGATATGTTAAGTGTGGCCAGTTTGGCCATGATGTGAAAGATTGCAGGTTCCCACACAGTGTTTGTTGGAACTGCAAGAAGGAAGAGCATATAGTGGGAAAGTGCCCGGTGGGAAAGAAAACTAGGTCTGGTGCAGGGGCGGGGATAGCTGGGGGATCATCTTTAGCTGGTCAAAAGAGAAAGAATCCACCTACTACTCAGGGTAGGGCTTATAAAATGACGGTGGAGGATGCCACCACTACTAACTATGTTATGTTTTTTATTAACTATATCCCTGCAAGAGTACTATTTGATTATGGACCTAATCGCTCATTTGTTTCTGTGGAGTTTTGTGGTAGATTAAATGTACCTGTTATTAAACTTGCTAGTACCCTAGAGATAGAGGTAGCAGATGGCATGATCGTTCCAGTCATGACTGTTGTGGCTGTAGCTAAAATTGATATAGATGGTGTGTGTTTTCCTGTTTATTTTCTTGTCATGCCTCTATCTTGTTTTGATGTGGTACTGGGTATGGATTGGCTAAGTTTGAATCAAGCAAGTATAAAATGCCACAAGAAGTTGATCTCATTCCCATTAGCGGATGGTACTAGAGTGATAGCAAGGGGTGAGAAAGTCGGGTCTACAATTTCTATAATTTTGTGTTTAAAGGCAAAGAAAGCATTGAATAAAGGATGTGAATTATATATAGCATATGTGATTGATGGGAAGAAGGAAAAGCAAGCAATAACAGACATTCGGGTGGTAACAGAATACCCAGACGTGTTTCCAGAGGAATTACTTGGGTTGCCTCCAGTTCGAGAGGTAGAATTCAAGATAGATTTAATTCCTGGTTCCCGACCAGTGGCTAAACCACCGTACAGACTGGCGCCTTCAGAAATCCGAGAAATGATGACACAAATTCAAGACTTGTTAGATAAAGGATTTATCCGTCCAAGTTCATCTCCGTGGGGTGCGCCGGTGTTGTTTGTACAGAAGAAAGACGGTACATTACGTATGTGTATTGATTACCGGGAATTGAACAAGAGAACGATAAAGAATAAGTACCCGTTGCCCAGAATTTATGATTTATTTGATCAACTGCAGAGAGCTTCCTTCTTCCCTAAGATTGATTTAAGATCGGGTTACCATCAGGTAAGGGTGGCAAAAGAGGATGTGTCAAAAATAGCTTTCCGTACGCGATATGGTCACTATGAGTTCCTGGTAATGCCATTTGGTCTAACCAATGCACCAACAATATTTATGGATCTTATGAACAGGGTCTGCTGACCATTTCTCGATAAGTTTGTTATTGTCTTCATTGATGATATTTTGATTTATTCTAACACTGAGTTAGAGCATGAACAACATTTGAGACAGATCTTGGAAACTCTGAAGAAAGAAAAGTTGTTAACAAAGTTCTCGAAATGTGAGTTCTAGTTAAGAGAAGTACAATTTTTGAGGCACATAATTTGTAATGAAGAGGTAAAGGTAGATCCTTCGAAAGTGGAGGCAGTGATGAGCTGGAATGCTCCAAGAACACCATCAGAGATAAAGAGTTTTCTAGGATTGGCAGGATATTACCGCAGATTTATCAAAGGCTACTCAAAAATTGCGGGTTCGTTAACCAAGTTAACTCGGAAAGATGTGAAGTTTATGTGGGGTAACGAACAAAACAAAGCTTTTCAGATATTGAAAGAATTTTTGTGTCAGGCTCCAATCCTTGCTTTGCCAAGTGGATCAGAAGATTTTAAAGTATATTGTGATGCATCATTGGCTGGTTTAGGGTGTGTATTAATGCAGAGGGATTGGGTGATTGCTTATGCTTCCCGGCAGTTAAAACCACATGAGAATAATTACCCGACACATGACTTGGAGCTGGCAGCAGTTGTATTTGCCTTGAATCTGTGCATACACTATCTGTATGGCACCAAATGCGTAATTTGTACAGATCATAAGAGCCTGCAGTATGTGTTTACTCAAAAAGAATTGAATATGAGACAAAGACGATGGGTGGAATTGATAAAAGATTATGACTGTGAGATTAAATATCATCCTGGAAAGGCAAACGTGGTAGCGAATGCCCTGAGCCGAAAAGGAACTGGAAGTCCTATTCAGTTTATGCGTATTGAGATAGTATCTAATCTGGTAGATAGACTGAAGACTGCTCAGTTGGAATCTCTAAGAGAAGAAAATTTAAATATTGAGTTAATGAGAAAGCGAAAAGATGAACTAAATGACGATTCTCGGGGATTGAAAACGTTTAAAACTCGTGTGTGGGTGCCTAAGATTGGAGAATTGAGACAATTAATTTTAACAGAAGCGTTTTCAATACACCCAGGAAGCACTAAAATGTATAAAGATCTGAAAGTGCTCTACTAGTGGCCAACAATGAAGGCAGATGTGGCACATTTTGTGGAATCGTCTCATATTTGTGCGCAAGTGAAGGCAGATTATCAGAAGCCTTACTGGTCATTGAAATAATTAGCGATTCCTGAGTGGAAACGGGAGCATATCAAGATGGATTTTGTAACAAAATTACCGCGAACTCAAAGGAATCATGATATGATATGGGTGATAGTAGACCGACTGACAAAAAGTGTTCACTTTTTGGCTACTTGTCACACGGCTTCATTGGGTAAGTTGGCACAACTACACATAGACGAGACCGTTGCGAGGCATAGTATACCGTTGTCAATTGTGTCTGACAGAGATTGAAGGTTTGTATCTAATTTCTAGAGAAGTTTGCAAAGAGAATTGGGAACAAGAATTAATTTGAGTACAACTTATCATCCCTAGACAGACGGTCAGACTAAATGAACCATACAGACACTCGAGGATATGTTGCAAGCTTATGTATTAGAGTATGGTGGATCTTGGGATTCACACCTGACTTTGATAGAATTTGCATACAACAACTCTCATAACTCCAGTATTGGAATGCCTCCATATGAAATGTTGTACGGTCGTCGCTGCCGTACTCCGGCCTGTTGGTTAGAGGCGGGTGAGAAACAGTTTGCAGGTCCCGAGATAGTATAGTCGACTACTGATAAAGTTGCTATAGCCAGAGATAAGTTGAAAGCAGCCAGAGATAGACAGAGAATGTATGTTGATCTGAAACGACATCCAGTAAAGTTTAATGTGAGGGAGTTAGTGTACTTAAAGGTTTCTCCGTGGAAAAGTGTAATTCGCTTTGGCAAACGTGAGAAGTTGGCTCCTCCTTTCATCGGCCCTTTCCGTATTCATCAGATTGTGAATGATCAGGCAGTTACACTAGATCTACCCACAGAGCTTGCAGCAATTCATGATACATTGAACGTATATTATCTGAGAAAATGTAAGATTGATGATAATAGTCAAATTCTTCCAGTGCATGAATTGAAAGTCGATTCAAAGAAAAGACTAATAGAAGAGCCGGTTGAACTGTTAGATTGAAAAGTGACCAAACTTCGAAAGAAGCAGATACCGATGGTGTTGGTTAAATATAAACACACTTTAGGTTCTGATCTAGCCTGGGAGACTGAGGCAGAAATGAAAGAAAGATATCCCCAGTTATATGAGTAAGAAAGGATTCCGAGGACAGAATCCTCTTGAGGAGGGGAGATTTGTAACACCCGCAAACCTGGGCTAGAAGATTAGCTGGTTTATGGTATGAGTTTATAGTGTTTTAATTGCTTTAATTCGATTATATGGTTAATTAAGTGATTATAGGTTATTAATTAATTAATTTAGAATTATAAGTATGTATGTATGTATAACTGTGAATGTGTATGAATCTATGCAAGTAGAAATACACGTGGGGTGTATTGGGTGTTAGTGTCACTTACTTTGCATGTACATTGTGTGTGAGTATCTAAAACTTGACATTATTTGCAAACAAAAGAAGTGTATGTGTGTGTTTCTCTGCCAAAGAAGAAACCGAAGAAGAAGGACCACCGGAATTTCAGATTTTAGTTTTAGATCTAAGTTTAAGGTTAGATACTCATTTGATGTATTTGCATGCTAGTTTGATTAGTATGATATTTAAATAAACATGAATATATGTAGAACACTAGAATCGGATTTGGTTTGAAACTTGAGTTTTTATGAGTTTTATGTGATCATATGAAATACATGTTAGTATGGTGTTTTGATGCATGAAATATGTGTTTTATGATGATTAAACATGTTTTGAATGATTTTATTGAATTTATGAAATCTGGGTTTAAGATATAATGTTATGAAGGTGGCGGATTTGATGAAATGTTGATGTTATCAGATTTGGATGAAGAAGGTAGAATCCGACACTTGTGAAATCCGAATCCTTAAATCCGGATGTCTATAAACCGATACTTTGGTCCTACAATAGAATCCGATATATGAAAATCCGATTGTTATGAGAAATCCTACATTCGTTTAATCTAATGAAATCCGAGACATTGAAATCCTTGACTAGATCCGATACTAGGAATATGACTACCTCAAATCCGAGTGCTATGCTTTTATATGAAAATTGACTCTCTTTTAATCCAAGTACTAGAAATCCGATTAGGCAAATCCTACAGTTGAAACCTATTGGATTCCTAAATCCGACATTGTGAAAACCTACACAGAGTTGCGGATTCTTGAAATCCGATAATTTTGGGGAAATCTGATACCTTGTGTTATGATTTATATTTGTTATTGATTGTTTGATATTATGAATGAATTATAAATATATGATGAGATATATTTATGAGAATTGGACTGATTGGTTGCTATTGTGTTTTCAGGCAGTCCAAAGACTCAGTAACATTAGAATTCTGAGTGCTTCCTCTGAGGTTGAAAGGTGAGTGGATGTTGAACTTGAATGGTAAAGATTTGGTTGATGTTACTGATGTAATGCATGATTGTATTTGATGGTTTGTTAGTGGAACTGTTGATTGTGATTATTATTCATTATTTACTATTGCATGACTATTTGATCGATACGCACTCTTAGTATGATTTTGAGTTGCGTTTAAGAAGTCAGCTATACGTGGAATTGGGCTGGGCTCGTTTACTGGTTGGTAGAACAGTGGTAGCCTTACTGTTGCATATGTTGCTTCAGAGTGGGATTTCACTGTGCCAATTCAGTAGAGGGCTATCGGTAAACCTTTGCTTTGGCCGACATTGGTTGTAGGTTATGTGCGGAACCGCCGGTCTTCTTAGAGTTGTGATTATATGTTTAGTATTGGCTGGATGTTTGCTTTTGTGTTTGGCTTTTACTCACTTAGCTTTGTGCTAATTCCCCGCAGTTCTTGCTTTTTGCATGTTTGTGCTTGTGAATGTTTGATTGGAGGAGAAGTTGACCTAACTCTGATGTCAAGTTTTATAATGAAATGAGTTAGTCATTTTGTAACACAGAGTTTATGTTTGTTGGATTGTTAAGAACAAATATTTTTGGTTTAGTAAATATTTGTAAATGAAATGTATGTTTAATCTATTAAAGCTTCCGCAGCGTAATTTAAAAAAAAATGGCTTAGATTTTATGGTGTTACATACTACCTCTCACATGTGCAGGTGATCTTTAGTGAGCTTGGGAGTCTGCGGGTAGTTTGAATGCTTTGGGAGGAACACTATTATGTTGAAGACTCTGTTATATTATGTTTGTGTTTGTTTAAAGATAATGGTCAGCCGATTATGTATCCGTAACACCAAACGTTGTTTGTGGCAACATTTTTACTGTTTATATAGTTTGCCACGTGTTTTTACTTCCGCTGCATTTTTAAATTATAAAGCAGGTGTAAAGGTTCTATTTACAGTCAAACCCACGCGGTTTGAAAACATAAATTGTATTTTAAAAAAGAAAAAAATTTGTTCTCAAAAGCACGGTGTTACTATTGGAATCTGCCCACTGACACACGTATGCCGGTATCACTGTTAATGAAGCGCGAGCCTATTGGATCACACACCAAGGATTGATCCCGACAGCTTAATGTGGAAGGAGAATGTCAAAGAATCAAAAGTTTTTTGATTCGGGGCTTCAAGACCGTGAAGGATGCTCCACGAGTCGTGAAGCAGGCTGCCCTAACGATTGTTCGACGGCCGCCACGCGTCGTGATGCCTTTGGTCTTCACGGCCCGCGACGAGGTCGTGAGGGGTCGTGAAGGAGATGCCCTCACGAGTCTCGACCGGGTGGCACGGCTCGTGGAGTTCTAAGTCCCCTCGTGGCGCACTTAGGCACGGCCCGTGAGGCCCGTGAGGGGTCGTGAAGGGGGTAGCTGTAGTGACACTTGTGTTTTATTGGACCATTTGATGGTCCAATCAAGTTGCTTTCTTTATGGCCGGCCAAAAGGGAGTCTTTAGGCAAGTTAGGTGAAGATGAACACAAGAGAATACAACACAACTCTTTCTACTTAATATTCTCTCTTGGCGCCAAAGATTTCATGCTTCTAACACTAAGTTGGTGATCTTGAGTGTGATGATGAAGATCAATGGTGCAAGAGGAGTTGCTACATGGGCTGTTCCAGATGATGAAGTCGTTAAAGGATGTTCATCTATGGTTCCCTAGCATTTGGGGATAAAATTCTTCTTGGTGTGGACTAGCAATTGAGGAGGAAGCCCTTTGTTTCCTCAAGCACATCCCACACATATGGAGGTCGATTTCCAGGCATGGTAAGGAGGTACTTTCTTCCTTCTTCTTCTTGTTCTTTAGTTGCAATTTGCTTTATAGTGTGTTCCACCATTGGAACTAGTTGTGGGCTTTGTGTGTGCTTTCATTTTATGTCTTGCATGCTTCTTTCTTGTGTGCTACCGCTGCATTTGTGCCCACCACGAATTCCAATAGTGGTATCAGAGCCATCTCTACAAAGAAATTGCACTTTGATGGCTTGAAAACCGAAAATGGACATTCTGTCCAGATGAGCTTCACGGGCCGTGAAGGTTTTGGCTTCACGGGTCGTGAAGACTACACGAGTGGCTTCATAGGGTGTCGCTCGTGAAAGGTTTTGACTGTGTTAGAGTCGTGGAGTTCATGGGCTTCACGGGCCGTGAGGGCCCGTGAAGGCTTCTGGGCCATGAAGGTCTCATGAACAGTGTTTTTATCCTTGTTTATAAAAGAAATAAATTTTCGGTTTTAGCACCTTTCGATTCTGTTTTTCCAGAATCTGTCCTTTTGTTTGGACACTTGAAAAGCCCCGTTTATGTGTCTTGATTGGTATATTTATATGTATTGGGTGGTTTTGGCATAAAATGCACACCTGCATATACTTATATTGTGTATATATATGAATATGTGTTCTCAAAGTGTTTGGGATACTAATGCATATGTACAAGGATTGTTCCATTTGTGCCTTGAGTGCTTTGCTTGTTTGAACAATCTTAATTGAGATACATTTTGCATGGTTTTGTTGTGGCACACCATGTTTTATTTGTGGTTGTTGTTGTGTCCGGTAACGCCTTGCCCATTAGACCTATGTGTTGGTTGTTTGGTTGTTTATTTATGTATTCATTCATTTGGTGACTTTTAGTCACAATGGTTTGTAATAATATTTAATTCGGTTTGTAAATTTGTAAAGTTATTATGGCTTGCATGCTATTGCTTTCCTTTGTACTTGTTGTAAGTAGCTTAGAATAGCAATCGCGGCTTGCATGCTGTTTCTTTTCAAATTGTTTGTAATTGGGAAAAGAAGACTGAGGACAACCATCAAGAGTCGTGGTAGGGACATCTCGGCTATATTGGATCTGGTGGATCATTTGGAGATGACGGGTTCAGTCGGAGCACATCCAGCGAGGCCATTTTTTTGTGTCCTTAGTTTGGCCTTGCTCTCTCCGTTTGGCTCACGGGGAGGGTGCGTAGGGTTTAGGGGCATGTTACCGGATATTTGTTTTGTGCGTGGTTGTGATTTATTTTGTTATTTTCTTGCGTGGTTGTTTAGGATCTTCGCATGCTAGAAAACTTTTCAAAATAATAAAATCACAAGAGTTGTTAAATTGTTTAACAAACCCCGCGCGCTCACGATTAACAAATAAATATAAATTGGTTTATATTAAAGTGAAAAATGTGTTTTGTCACTTGTTTGTTAATCAACTTGAAAAAAGGTTTTTTAAACCGGAAAGACAAAAGTCCCGTTTTTCTCAAACATAAATCACACGCCACCCGTAAGATGACACCACCCGAATCTAGTAATGCATGGGATGATTGTCGAGCTAAGCACGAGTTGTTCCATGTGGATCTGTGTGGAGAGTGAGTGTGGCGACTTGAAATTATTGGTTGTCGAGCTTAGCACGAGCCAATGATTGTCAAGGGTGTCACCGTGTATCTTGACGGACGATTTACAATTCCAACATAATACGCCTTGGTAATTGTCGTGCCTATACCGAGTTGCCAAAGCGGCTTAACGAGGAATTGGTGTGAGAAGGGATCAAACATGCCAAACCGACGCTATGAGTGTTGATGGATCCTGCAAGTGTCTAAGAGTTGTAGTCTCGGATTACAATTGGTAAAGCGCTTACCGACCTAAATAACTTCATGAAGTGATCCGCGGCAAACCCGTCATGTAGTGAAGTGAAATAAGGTTCTTAGCCCTTGTTAAGATAATTGGTTTTCTTAAAAACTAAATGGGTAATTATCGTAACGAGGATTGTATCAAAACTAACTAAAACGTGTATTCTTATATCTTTAATTGGCAAACGTTAACAACACCGCTTTAACTTAAAACTCCCTTCATTCCTAAAGAAGGAGATACTCATTAGTGTGGACTTCGTGGACCAGGATTGGTCGTTGAGACTTGTCCTCCACCATGAGTCAAAGTTGCACATTTTAGAGAAATCCCTTCTAGAGCCAAAATGCTACCAACACGACCTAGACCTCTATATGCATGTAAAAGTGCTTCGTGGCCTTGATCGGTTGAAGGACGCATGAAGGCGGGAATATTAGTGTCCGTATCCTTGAGATGAAGGCGTATGTGGACCTAAAGGAGAGGCATGGATTCTCCATAGGGAGGGAGCTTGTGGTGAATGTATATTCTCCAAAGTCCCTGCCCAAGTGATGTAAATGGTTCATTGTGAACTATCACATGCACAATATGGAGAAGTCCTTGATAAAGCATTATGGCATGTTGTGAACTGCTAAGTCTTGCATGGCCAGTGTATGGCTCGCCTCACCGACTCCCGCTAAAGGAACAAGAAACCGAGAAGAAGAAATTGACCTCAAACGGAAAGTTTGGTTTTACGAAGCCTATCTTATATGTGAAGTCAGAGGGCAATGAGATTGCGCCTCAAGATAAGACTCCACAAGGGGTAATTTGCTACTTCTACGGAAAGATTGTAAAATTGGCGCCACCACACCTGCCCTATGGGCCTGAAAGAGCTAAAATCACTTATAAGTAAGAGAAATTAGCTCCTTGACTTCAGGAACATTCATGATCAAACTCCATTGCTCTTCTACTTCTAAAGGCTAGGTTTTAAACGCTAGCAATAACGCTCACGTTTGTCACAAATTTGTTTGTTAGAAAGTGAAGGTGTTAAAAGAGAAGTAGGCGGATGAGGCATGGAGAGTTGGAATTCGAAAAGGGAAACATAGTTGTTGTCCCTATTGAGAGGATTGGAAGTTTGTATCTTGCCTTTCCTTCCAGCTATTCTATTACTTTATTAGATGTATGTTTATGCCATGTATGGCTAGAAACATTATATCTAAACGCCTTTGTTGACGATGGATATTACTATGACTTTTGAAATTAGTGGTGATTTATTTCAAAGTTTATCCATGTCGTGGCATTTGAAATAAGCTTATGCTTAAGGAGTAATAGAACGATCATAAATGTATTGATAAGTTATCCTATTGTGAAAGTCGATTAAGCAATATAAACAAGACTTGCATCACCAAGATCCGTGAGGTTTAGGAACTTGGAACCCTTTGACCATGGGTCAAATGTTGAATGCATATCTTGTTTGTTATGCTAGATGACTTAAACATCCTTCACTTGAGTATGTGAGAGGATTCATAGCTTGTTGGATTTCGTTCACACTTTTAGTGTGTTGACCGTTCAAGCAAACATTAAGGAGTAACTTTAGATACCTTGTTATCTTTACCTGTGATGGTAGAAGGGATGGTATGTCTATTTTAATGGATTAGTTTTTGAAACCTTAGAGGTGTTCAAAACTCACCATAACGAGTTACATGATAGAGAGGGCAATGCAACTATGATACTCGAATCTAGTTAAGATGTTGAGTACCTTAGTTTTATATTATGTGACTATCATAAGAATTATGGGATTGTCTCACAATTCATTCCTCTTAAGACACATTGTTACATGTGGTCGTCTAAATGAGGAACTGGACATTTTGATATGGTCCGATAAGTGATAGGTTACACTTTTATATCCAAAATTGTTTTGGGTCATTCTCCAAATGGTGGGAAATAAGTTCTAAATCTTATAAACAACAAAGATGGTCATGTAAACGCCTTCGAGGATATGACGAAAAGGAGGATCCTTGTTTGTCCATCCCAAAGTCTGGATTGTCTAGCCTACGTTTAGACGTCAGGTAGAGGAACCCAGGATCTAGAGGTGATTACTACATTAGGTACTCTTCTAAGACCATAGGATATTTGTTTTGACAAACCTTGTGAGATCATGTTGTTAGTTGCTCAAAGGTAGAGTCTCTTAAATTAATATCCATGGATGTATGTGAGAGTAAAGTATACCTTGAATGGAAGGACCTGATGTTGACACTAGAATCCAATCAGAAATGATTGAAACTCAGCATGGCAATGCTGAAGAACCTGGCATAAAAATTCATTACCTCTTGGTAGAAGTTGTCATAAGACCAGAAAGACATAATTCATTATGTCTAAGGAAGAAAACTTTATGATGATTCGTGATGGATGCGTCAACTACCGGTAAGCGTAGTGGGCTTGGAGTCCGCTAGGAGGAAGGAGGTTATGAAATATGAGATGCTATCCATGTCGGGTATCCAAGTTTTCGACTTGGTTGATCCTACACCTGGGTATGAACACGCAAGGTGTGATTGGTTCCTTAAGGAGATAGACCAACATGGATAAGTTTGTAGACTACTTCAAATACCGACTGGTAGGAATGGTTTCACGATGATTGACCATGAGGAAGGTATCATCTAAAAACATTCTCCCAGTGGTTATGTTGAAGTCCACATGGGTACTTATTTTATAAGTGCCTTTTAGGCTATATTGGATGGAAGTGAAGACCACATTCCTTAATAGGAATTTTCTGAGGAAATACTCACAACATTTTCGAGGGTCTTTCACTATCATAAGTATCCTAATGAAATCTAGAAACCCTAAGTAGTCCACTTGTGGACTTGTGTTGACATCTCAATGTTAGAGTCTTTGCTTTGATATGAAAATCACTTGTTTGAGTTTTCAAAAGGCAATGATAAAACAAGGATGAATGCCAGAGCTAGTGGGAGCATTTGGTAATCCTATTCTAAATATGTCTAGCTTGACAAAGGACCGTTATCTCACCAACGCACACTTTCAAGTGAATGGTTGAGGTAGAGATATGGTCATCTTTCGAATACACACGGATATCATGGTGGCGGATCCGTTTTGCTAAAGCCGTAGTTGCAAGATAGTGATGATTGTCATACTAACGCTTGCAAAGACTTGGCTTGAGTTTGTTTTAGTTGAAATTTTGATATGCTGATTTTGGGAACGTTAAGCAACATTGTGCTTCTGCTAGTATCGATTATCAAATGGAGATTTGTTAATACGCGTGTAGCGGGTACTCTCAGTTGCCTTTATTGTGTTCCATCTTAGCATGTTTACCACTTCCCTGAATGCTTTACATTCTAAAAGTCCACAGTCGGTCACTCTTCATCGGAAGGAAGTTTGAACGAAGAATGAGGGAAAGGGTTGGTCATGTATTCAATGGTGATTGGATACAAGAGACGCAACACTTTACCTATACTTGAAAAGAGTTTCAAGTGATTGGACGACCCACACCTGAGTGTACTTCATGGTACATGTCAAGAGTAACTCAGGATGATAATATCATTTCGTCCTTAGACCGGAGATACATGTGTTTCCATGACATTGGTCTGCCTTGTTCTGATTGCTTTTAAACGCAGTCCGTAACTAGTTGTTATAAAGGAAGCTTTTGGGGAAAGTATTACGGATGTAATGGGGCAATGTTGTCGAAGGAATTTGTTCCTCTGCTTAGAGAGATATCCCTGGGCCCCTCGATGATTGGGCGCTGACACCAAAATGCACGACCGTACTCATGCTTGCAATGATAGTTGATCAGTTGCAACTTGCATATTTTGGTCACCACCAATCTTGATCGAGAAACATAATCGTGAACGATCGGAGAATGACTTTGTAGCATGTCTCGTGTTCACCCGGATGTCGCGAACAATAGGATGATTGATCACTTGTCTATAGGACCTTATCAAACACGTTTGGATTATGATTAGGTACTTGTCAGGGATGACATACCTCATGTTGATTTGGGGGCAGGGATGTCTTGATAGAGCCCGCTCCCTGTCGGTGATGCACTTGGGTACGGTGTGTCATGTGCAAGTGGGAGTTTGTTGGAATCTACCCACTGACACACGTATTCCGGTATCACTGCTAATGAAGCGCGAGCCTATTGGGTTATACGCCAAGGATTGATCCCGACAGCTTAATGTGGAAGGAGAATGTCAAAGAATCAAAAGTGTTTTGATTCAGGGCTTCACGACCGTGAAGGATGCTCCACGGGTCGTGAAGCAGGCTGCCCTAATGATTGTTCGACGGCCGCCACGCGTCGTCATGCCTTTGGGCTTCACGGCCCGTGACGAGGTCGTAAGGGGTCGTGAAGGAGATGCCTTCACGAGTCTCGACCGGGCGGCACGGCTTGTGGAGTTCTAAGTCCCCTCGTTGCACACTTAGGCTTCACGGCCCGTGAGAGCCCGTGAGGGGTCGTGAAGGGGGTAGCTGTAGTGATACTTGTGTTTTATTGGACCATTTGATGGTCCAATGAAGTTGCTTGCTTTATGGCCGGCCAAAAGGGAGTCTTGAGGCAGGTTATGTGCAGTTGAACAGAAGAGAATACAACACAACTCTTTCTACTTGATATTCTCTCTTGGCTCCAAAGATTTCATGCTTCTAACACTATGTTGGTGATCTTGAGTGTGATGATGAAGATCAATGGTGCAAGAGGAGTTGCTACATGGGTTGTTCCAGATGATGAAGTCGTTATAGGATGTTCATCTATGGTTCACTAGCATTTGGGGATCAAATTCTTCTTGGTGTGGACTAGCAATGGAGGAGGAAGCCCTTTGTTTCCTCAAGCTCATCCCACACATATGGAGGTCGATTTCCAGGCATGGTAAGGAGGTACTTTCTTCATTCTTCTTCTTGTTCTTTAGTTGCAATTTGCTTTGTAGTGTGTTCCACCATTGGAACTAGTTGTGGCGTTTGTGTGTGCTTTCATTCTATGTCTTGCATGCTTCTTTCTTGTGTGCTTCCGCTGCGTTTGTGCCTACCACGTGTTCCAACAGTTACAAACTGGTATCAGAGCCTAAGTTTGAGTGAATTGAGTATTTGAAAGAGTACACAGTCTCAAATTCAGGCTCAACCATTATTTAAAGTGTTCCTCGGGAGGTTATGGGGAGTGAGAGAGATTGATTGCAATGGCAGATATGTAAATGCATATCTGCTTATTATGATTAATCGAGTATGATAAGTATACTAAGTATATATGACTTTAATGATCTAACAGAATTTAGAGAATAACTCTGGCCGGAGGAGAAGATAGAGCGGCCTACTAAGTATATATGCCTTTAATGATTAATCAAGCACGTCTTAAGCCTTCTGAGGAGCGTGCACCTGATAGAAGATGGCTATGGGTTTAAAAGCATTTATGATGTGTAAACCACCTACCTTCGATGGTGGTATGAATTTGGTTGTCACAGAGAGGTGGATCCGTTATACAGAGTTGGTTTTTGAAACATGTGATGCCGATGATTCCAAGAAGGTGGCCTATGCTAGGAAAATGCTACGGGGTCGCGCTGTTTCATGGTATGACACTGTGATTGCATCTACACCAGCTGCAGTCCTAAATGCTTTAACCTGGCCTGATTTTCTGAGAATTCTGTGGGCTAAGTACTGTTCAGCCCAAGCTCTGGAGA
The DNA here is from genome assembly GCA_038502395.1 of Dittrichia graveolens. Classification (NCBI taxonomy): domain Eukaryota; kingdom Viridiplantae; phylum Streptophyta; class Magnoliopsida; order Asterales; family Asteraceae; genus Dittrichia; species Dittrichia graveolens. The sequence goes on from JARJIL010000006.1 coordinate 34,729,217, forward strand.
CCGTTGATAATGAGTTCAGGGCCTTGACCAAAGGTAACAAATCTGTAGAGGAGCTCATTACTAGGTACACCGAATTGCTGCGATTTGTGCAGAACTCATTGCCTGATGAAGAAGCAAGAATTTACCGTTTTGTACTTGCTCTATCTAGTTTGCTACCACTCTGGATAATGCTTTTGATTATGCTCGCCGATACGAGAGTGATCATGCACTACAGATAGAGGCTGGGGGAACTTCCAAAAGGAAGTTTGAACAGTCTTCGGGGTCAAAGAGTACAGGCGGAGGGTCGTGGCAACGACAGCAACACCAACAATAGGGGGTTCGAGGTACAGTCCTGCAGATGATTTGTGGTGTGCCGAGTGTGGTACTAAGCACACGGGGCATTGTACCAGGGATACTACAAGGTGTCCCAAATGCGGGCAGAAGGGGCATACAACAAATAAATGCAGGTATAAGGATAATGTCTGCTACAAGTGCCTAAAGCTGGGACATCGATCAGTTGGTTGTAGATCGGGTCCTAACCCCGGATCGGGTGGTGCTAGAGGATCTTCTGGACAGGGAAAGAACATGGCACCCCGTGCAGTGGGCAGGGCGTTTCAGATGACTGCCGATGAGGGAAAGACAGCAGTTGATGTGATCACTGACACCTTTCTTATTAATAATTCTCCCGCCTGTGTTTTATCTGATTCAGGAGCAACATATTCTTTCATCTCTGCATCCTTATGTGCTAAATTGCAACTGCCTATCTGTACACTGATTTATCCATTAGGTGTTGAAGTTTTTAGCGGTAGGATAGTCTCTATTGTTCATAGATTTCCTCTCGCATTGATTGATATTGACGGGACTAGTTTCCCTGTCTCATTTCTGGTTATGCCGATTGCTGGGTTTGATGTAGTAATTGGGATGGATTGGCTCAGCAATTGCAATACTGAATTTATTTGCTCTAAACAGCAAGCTGTTTGTGCACTGCACACACCTCGCGGCGCGACCTAGAAGGGTGTCGCGGCGCGATCCCCCTGCACACAGCCTACAATGTTGTTTTGTGCTATTCATTCGCGTGTTGTTGCTTGGACTACTATAGTAAGTTAATATATGGTTAAATAACATCATTAGGGTATTGTTTCAAGTATCCTAGATGTTCCTTACGTGTTCAAGTGATTAATGCGTAAGCATTGGTATTATAGGTCAAGTTGACAATCTGTGAGTGCCAAAGCAAGTTCTTTCCTTATTCTAGCTTATCAGGTGAGTGCCGAATAAAATAACAATTAATATATCTGTAACATATAGTAACAAATTACCTGAGAATTGTATACCATGATATGTTCACACTTGATTAAGTGTAGGTTGCATGATGATGCTAGACTATATGTGGACACAATTTAGTATGCACTTGATTAGGTGTATATTACGATGATATATGATTATATGTGTGTATTGAAGATTCGATAGGATCAGATTATTTGTTTGTATATTTGCCACGTGTTTTTACTTCCGCTGCATTTTTAAATTATAAGACAGGTGTAAATGTTCTATGTACAGTCAAACCCATGCGGTTTGAAAACTTAAATTGTATTTTAAAAAAGAAAAAAATTGGTTATCAAAAGCACAGTGTTACACCGCATCTCGAATGATGTACCTGCAACCTTCTTTTTTGGTATAATGTTTAAGGTCCTTCTAGCAGTTTCCAAAGCATAGCCGCTAAAAAATTGTAGACAGCTTTGTGCGACTCATCATGGCCTGAACCATATCCAATAAAGTTCGGTACTACGATACTCACCACCCCTATCAGATCTAAGAATCTTAATCCGCTTGTCCAATTGATTCTGCACTTCGTTTTGGTATGTCCTAAACACCTCAAAGGTTTTAGACTTATGTTTAATCAAATAAACATAACCATACCTACTGAAATCATCAGTGAAAGTAACGAACTACCTACACTTTTTTCTTGTAGCAGACTTGAACGGACAACACACATCCGTGTGGACAATGTCCAACAAGTCTTTGCCCCACTCACTAACACTGGTGAAGGGTGCTTTAGTCATTTTGCCTAATAAACAAGAATCGCATACTTCGCTTGACCCGTGGTCAAATGATTCCAAAATCCCATCCACTTGGAGTTTGGCGATGCGTTTCTTATTTATATGGCCAAGACGACTATGCCACAAAGAAAACTTGTCCAAAACACCTTTGGACATAAAATCAATGTTCATGATTGATTTATTACCATCCAAACACACACTTGTTTTATAAATACCACGACATGGATAAGCTTTAAAATAATGAACACCATCTCTTAGACAAGAAATAATTCCATTATCAAAATTAAATTGAAATGCATCATCAAACAATGCGTGAAAGGAAATAATGTTCCGCGCCATGCAGGGCGAAAAACAAACATTATGCAAGATAATAGCAAGGCCTGAAGGAAAAGCGTGATCAACACTCCCAATCCGCTTCACAGGAACCACCTACTTGTTACCCATGATTAGATAAACTCTCCAGCACCCAGAACCCTACTTCTTTTTAGAACCTGCACATTATTACAAATATGAGTGCCACAACTGGTATCAAGTACCCAGCCGTTAGAAGTAGCAGTGTTGTGGAGTTCAATCATAAATGTACCTGAGTTACTAGCTCCCTTTGGTTTTACCGCTTGAGCTCATCGAGGTACTTAGGGCAAGAACGCCGCCAATGCCCCCTTTTCCTTGCAGTGGAAGCCCTCGACTTCCGCTGGGTTAGGTTTTGCAACATTCCCCTTTCCCTTAGAGGGGGGAGCGCCTTTTCTTTTGGTTCCGCCTCCCTGGATGGCTAGGACGGATTTGGACGAGGAGGGCTTCTTGGACATGTCAGACTCAATGGTCTTGGACATGTCACACATTTTATGAGAAGGAACTGTGCACAGAATGGAGGATCACATCCACCGCTAACTCCTTCCATAATAGGAATCCCAACCTCTCCAAGCGATCAACCAATGCTTTCATCTTAAGCATCTGAACGCTAATGTTTCCGCCCTCCTGCATGTGGCAGTCGAATTGGGACTTTAGGTACTCGAAGGGTTCAATCTTAGCCTGTTGTTGGAACATTTCCTTCAGCTTGTTAATCATACCATAAGCCCCTAGATGTTCCATTTGTTTTTGAACCTTGGGAGTCATCGAAGAGAGCATGATGCAAGCCACTTCATTTGTTTCCTTGACGCGCTTATCATATGCGTCTCGGACCGCCCTTGTCGCACTAGCCGCCAGTGCTTCCGGCAGAGGCTCATTGATGGCCCACATTTTCTGCTCATACCTAAGGGCTATGCTTTGTTGCATGAACCAGTCCATGAAGTTTTGGCCATCGAGTTTGGGTTTTTCAAGGAACAATTTTAGGGAAATTGAGTTCGATGATGTAGAAGCATTGTTGGATGCCATCTACAAAATTTAGAGTACCAATTTTAGTTGTCAAATCCTTGTAGAAATAATTACCCAATAGTTATAAAACTAATTTTTTGAACAAGGCTAAGAACCGTATTTCACTCTATCCCGTGACGGGTTTACCGTGGATCACGAAGTAAGTTATTTAGGCCGGTAACCATTTTACCGATAGCAACCATTGTAACTCTTAGATCCTTGCGGGATCCTTTTGACATCAAATGTCTAAGGCATGTTTGATCCCTTCTTATACCAATGCTTTTATTATTCTTAAATTACTCGGCTAGAGATCGACATCATTTAAGCGTTATAAAAGAATTTCTACGTCGTCCATCAGGACACACGTTGGTACTCTAGCCTAATCATTGGTTTGTACTTAAGGTCGACTACCAATATTGCGAGTTGCCACACTCACTTTCCACACAACTCCAGAAGGCATGACTCATGCTAATGCTCAACAATCATCCAAGTTTCGTTAGATTTGGGTAGTGTCATCTTACGGATGGCGCGTGACTTACTTTTGAAAAACGGATTTTTGTTTTTCCGGTTAAAACAATAACATTTTAACATTTTTGCGAATTAACAGTTTAAGTGACAAAAACACTTTTCGATCACCTTTTAATATAATCTCCATTTATATCAATATTGTTAATTTTTATGCGCAAAGAAATAAAAACTCATTTATAAATCTCTTTGTTTTATATATTTTTCAAAAAAATTTCTAGCATGCAAATCCTAATGAATCATGCAAGAAATAACTATAAGACAACCATGCATAAAAAATAATCAAAACCTAGTAAGATACCCAAATCCTATACGTTTTTCCCGTGAGCCAAAACGGGGAAAACAAAGTCATATAGGGACAACAAGAAATGTTGCGTCACGATGGTGCCTCTAAACCGACGAATCTCCCGGAATAGGCTCGTCAAGAGGCCAACACCATGTCAGTACAACAAGCAATCCTTGTACATTTTGATCAAGATTGCAAAACAACCTTTGAGGTACAACAAGCAATCCTTGTATGATTTAGTAATTTTTGTAACACCGTATTTTCAACCCAAAATTTTCATTTTAAAAATACTGTGGAAGCGAACACAAACACCACAAGTATTTACAAATGTATACATACAACAGTTTTCAAAGCTAACCATAGTTTAAAATATCAGTATTACAAATATCAACCGCTCATCACAAATTAATTATCAGAGGCCAGGCAATTACTCCCCAAGCTAACCACTCTCCGCCAACCCGCTGACTTACCATAAACTGTAAAAAGAGAGAGAGGTGGGGAATTAGCACAAAGCTAAGTGAATGGATATAAACCACAACAGATATATCAGCCACAACCGCATGATATCAAAACAACAAATAATTGTGCCCCGCGAAGATCGGCGGTTCTGCAGGAACCTACAACCAATGCCGGCCAAAGCAAAGGTTTATCGATAGTTCATTTGCTATTCTCACACAGTATTATCCTTGAGTTGCAACAAATGCATCAAAATATCCCAATACTGATAAGCCGATAGCAAACAAACAAAGCCCATGTGGCTAGCCGAAACTGACTTCCTAAACAATCATGTATACATATCACTGACGTAACAATTAATTAACAATCAACAAGTTAATCAATTATCAGACATAAAGTCTATCCATGCGTCAATCCACAAACTGTTATAACCAAAACCAGTTACGACTAATATCATCTGTGAGTAAACATCCATTCACCTCGTGTTCTCAGTTCTCCACTCAGTGATCTAATTTTACTGAGTCTTGTCCGTTCCTGAGAACACAATAAACTGAAATTAGTATCCAGCACATAAATATATATCAAACATATATTTATATCTTCTTTAGTCATATACAACAAACTAAAGTCACATACGAATGTATACTTAGCATATAGCATCAAAAAATCATCAAGCATCACAAACTGTCGGACTTAAGGAAATCCGATACAAAGTGTCGGATTCCATCACCTTCGGATTTCAACTTTCGGAATCCCATCAGATTACATTCTCTCGGAATCCACCATCGGATTCCTAATTGTCGGATTCACCACCGGGTTTCATAGATACTGGATTTTAACATTTCAGATTCGAATTATCCGGATTTCATGATTCTCGGATTTCATTAATGTTGGAATCATCCACATTCGGATTTCGTAAGCATCGGATTTATCATCTTCTTCCTCAAAACACAATTGGCCAACTTCAAAACTGTTGGTAATGCCCACTGACACACGTAGGCCAGCATCACTGCCAATGAAGCGCGGGCCTATTGGGTCACACGCCAAGTTTCAATCTCGACAGCCTACTATAAGAAGAAAGAGTGAAAATGGTCAAATTCCAGTTGACCTAGGCTTCACGACCATGAAGGATGCTCCACGGGTCGTGAAGCAGCTCGTGTCCACGAGTCCTGTCGTGGGCCGCATGGTTCGTGAAACCCTAGGGCTTCACGACCCTACCCGGCCCGTGAAGGAGGTCGTGAAGGCATGAACCCTCACGATTCTTGCACGGTGCGGCACGACTCATGGAGGATAAATGGCCGGTCGTGGCGCATTTATCCTTCGCGACCCGTGAGAGCCCGTGAAGAAGTCGTGAAGGCAGAATTCCAAGTGACACTTGTGTTTCATTGGACCATTTGAGTTGGTCCAATGATATGGTGCCATTGGGGTCCGACTCTCGCTCTTTTGAACAGACAAGAGGCCTTTAAAAGAGGGTCTCTTTGTTCTTTTCACACTTTTGGTCCATTTTGTGCAATACATATACTTGTGAGTTCTTCCATTGAGAGAGAGAGAGAGCAAGATCAAGTGTTGGTGATTTGTGCACAAGTGTTTCAAGGCTGTTCCAGAAGAGATCCATCACGTGTTGGTGGTGCTTCGGTTTGCTAGTACAAGGAGGTTGAAGGTTTCTTGGTGTGGACTTGCATTAGGGCTTGGAGCCTTTTGTTTCAAGCTTACATCCCAAATCTGAATTGTTCCAGCCAAGTATCAAAGTCTTCGAGGGTATGATTTGATCTCCTTCTTCTTGTTTTTTGTTGCATGCATGTTCTTGCAAGGTTTCACCACCTTTGGGAAATCATGGGATCCTTTTTGTGTGTTTTTGGTGCTTCCATTGCGTGCTTTGATCCCCATGGATTCCCAACAGTGGTATCAGAGTCATACTTGTAAGATGCATGCACCTTTGTGGCTTGAAAATCCATATTTTCGATTTTGGACATTCTATCCAGAAGGTCTTCAGGGGCCGTGGAGCTTGCTTCACGGGTCGTGAAGGCCACACGACCAATCTCATGGGGTGGTGGTTGTGAGAGGTTTTTAATCTGTTTCACGAGTCGTGGAGCGTACTGCCTTCACGGCCCGTGAGGGCCCGTGAAGAGCAGTAGCTCGTAAAGGCGTCGTGATCAGGCTGTTTTTGGCCTTTTTGAAAAAGAAAACTTGATATGGATTTTAGCATTTGATTTTTGTGTTTCCAGATTCATTTTAGGCTGTTTAGCCTTGTAGATTAAGCCCCATAATATCCTAATTCTTTTATATGTATGTATTGGGTGGTTTTGGCATAAAATGCACACATGCATACATGTAAATTGTGTATATATGAATATGGATTTCAAAGTGTTTGGAATCCTAATGCATATGTACAAGGTTTATTCTTGTGACTTTAGTTTTTGAATAAACTTAATTGGGATATTGTTTTGTGCATGGTTTGGTGTGGCACACCATGCTTTGTTGTTATTTCGTTTTTGTGAGCACCGGTTTGAGCCTAGACCTTTGTGTGGTTGTTTGGTTGCTTTATTTGTTGTTCATTCATTTGGTGGTTTGTACCACATTTGGTTTGTAATAATTTATTTAATCCGGTTTGTAATAATTTATTTATTTGTGGTTTGCAGGCCAAAGTATTTATTCTTTGTAATTGTATATTAGCATATAATAGTTTGTGTGGCTTGCATGCCATTTCTCTTTAAATTATGTATGTAATGAGAAGAGAAGACCGGAGGCACCAACGGGAGTCTTGGGAGACATCTTGGCTACCTCGGATCCGGAGGCGCGGGATCGAGAGGGAGCACACCTCGAAGTCTTGGATTGTTTGTCCTTAGTAGACTTAGTTCCTCGGTTGGCTCACCGGGGAACACTTAGGTTGGCTCAAATCGGTTTTGTATGCGTGGTTGTGTAGTTTTATTTATTTGTTTTTCTTGCGTGGTTGTAGGATCTTCGCATGCTAGAAAATCTTTTAAAAATAATAAAACTATATAGTTTTCCTTAATTGGTTAACAAACCCCGCTCGCTCACATGATTAACAAACGAATATAAAGTGTTTATGTTCAATTGGTGAAAAATGCGTTTTGTCACTTATTTGTTAATCAAAACGAAAAGAGGTTTTTAACCGGAAAAACAAAAGCCCCGTTTTTCTTAAAAACGTAAATCACACGCCATCCAATAGATGACACCACCCGAATCTAATGAAGCATGAGACAATTGTCGAGCTTAGCACGAGTTGTTCCATGTGGACTTGTGTGGAAGGTGTGAGTGGCGTCTTGAAATCTTTGGTTGTCGAGCTTAGCACGAGCCAATTATTGTCAAGGGCGTCATCGTGTATCTTGTTGGACGATTTGCAACTCCAATTTAATACGCCTTGATAATTGTCGTGCCTATACCGAGTTATCAAAGCGGCTTATTGAGGAATCGGTGTGGGAAGGGATCAAACATGCCAAACCGGTGCTATGAGTACCGAAGGATCCCGCAAGTGCCTAAGAGTTTTAATCACGGATTGCAATTGGTAAAGCGTTTACAGGCCTAAATACCTTCACGAAGTGATCCACGGTAAACCCGTCATGTAGTGAAGTTATGTTGGGTTCTTAGCCCTTGTTAAATTTAAGTGTTAAACTATTGGGTAATTATTTAACAAGGATTAAAATATGTCGAACTAACCTTTTGTGTACTTTGCCTTCTTTTAGATGGCATCTACAAGCAACACCACGACACACATTTCACTCCGTCCATTTTTGGAGAAAGAGAAACTCATAGGCGTAAACTTCATGGATTGGCTTAGTCAATAGAGAATTGTCTTGCGCCATGAAAGCAAGTTGTACGTCCTAGAGGAACCTCTTCCGGAGGCTCCTGCTACCACCGCTACGCGGGCCATTAAGGATGCTTATGAGAAGCGCCTTAAAGACACTAATGAGGTGACTTGCCTCATGTTGACGACCATGAGTTCCGAATTGAAAAGCAATTCGAGGACGTTGGTGCGTTTGACATGATCTCGCAGCTAAAGGAAATGTTCCAACAGCAAGCAAGGCAAGAACTCTACGAGTGTGTCAAGGCCTTTGTAGGGTGTCGGATGTAGGAGGGCGGGAACGTGAGCTCCAACGTGCTTCGTATGAAGGAATACGTGGACCAGCTTGAGAGGTTGGGCTTTCCTATGGGGAAAGAGTTGGCTACGGAAATTATCCTCCAATCTTTGCCTCAAGCGTATGGTCCGTTCATTGTGAACTACCATATGCATAATATGGATAAGTCCTTGATGGAGTTGCACGGCATGTTGAAGACCGCCGAGTCTAACATGGCCAAGGCAAAACCATCAACCTCCGCACCCGTCCTTGCCATCCATGAGGGAGGTGCTAAGAAGAAGCGGCCCACTTCAAACTCCAAGGGCAAGGGAAAGGGGAAGGCGAAGGTGGCAACACCCAAGCCCAAGCCACTCCCGGCGCCGGAGCCGAAGGGGAAGGAACCCGCTCCTATAGCCCCCTCACCGGAAGAGGCCACCTGCTTCTTCTGCGGGGAGAAAGGACACTACCGGCGTAGTTGCCCCAAGTACACGGAGGAGCTCAAGAAGCTTCGCGCCAAGGGACAAGGTGCCTCCGGTACGTATATGATTGAACTCCATAACACTTCTACTTCTAACACTTGGGTCTTGGACACCGGGTGTTGTACTCACATAGTTAATAATGTGCAGGTACTAAGAAGAAGTAGGGACTTGGTTGATGGGGAGCTGGATCTCATCATGGGAAACAAGGTGGTTGTCCCGGTTGATAAGATAGGGAGCGTGGACCTCGCCTTTCCATCCGGCTTATCTATTACTTTATTAAATGTATCTTATTCGCCCTACGTGGCAATAAACATTTTATCATTTTATGCACTTGTTGAAGATGGATTTGATTTTAATTTCTCTAATGGAATTAATTCATGCTTTAAGAATGATTTATTTTATTTTAAAGCGCATCCATGTCGTGGCATATATGAGATAAGCGTATGCTTGCAAAGTGATAGATCAATCATGAATGTTGGTTCTAAATCCAAATGTGATTTGGATAAGTTATCTTTATGGCATGGTCGTTTGGGCCACATAAACAAGAAACACATCGCCAAGCTCCAAGCGGATGGGATCTTCGAATCATTTGACCATGGGTCGGATGATGTATGCGAATCTTTCTTGTTGGGCAAAATGACCAAAGCACCCTTCTCCGGCGTTTGTGAGAGGGGCAAAGACTTGTTGGTATCGTTCACACGGATGTGTGTGATCCATTCAAGCATGTCACTAGGGATAACTCAAGGTACTTCGTAACCTTTACCGATGATTTCAGTAGGTATGGGTATGTCTACTTGGTGAGACAAAAGTCAGAAACCTTTGAGGTTTTCAAGACTTTCAAAAATGAAGTTGAGAACCAATTGGGTAAACGAATTAAGATGCTCAGATCGGATCGTGTTGGTGAGTATCTAAGTTCGGAATTCCGTGACTATCTAAAATATTGTGGAATTGTTTCGCAATTGACACCTCCTAGGACACCACAATTAAATGGTGTCGCCGAAAGGAGGAACCGGACATTATTGGATATGGTTCGGTGTATGATGAGTTGTACGGATGTACCCATTAGCTATTGGGGCTGTGCATTGGAAACGGCCATTAGAATCCTTAACCTCGTACCAACTAAGAAGGTCAAGAAGACACCCTTTGAGATGTGGCATGGAAAGGTTCCATCGCTTTCATATCTAAAGGTTTAGGGATGTCCTGCCTACGTGAGACGTGAGGTGGAGGACAAATTGAAACCCCGAGCCGAGAGGTGTTTGTTCATTGGATAGCCTGCCGGGTCTATGGGATATTTGTTTTACAAACCGTCCGAGAACAAGGTATTTGTTGCTCGGAGGGCCGTCTTTCCTGAAAGAGAGATGCTATCCAAAGACGCTAGTGGGAGAAAGGTAGATCTTGAAGAGATTCAAGAACCCTCCAATGATCAACCTGAAGTTGGCACTAGTTCACAAGATGATTCTCAGCACGGCGCTGCTGGAGAACCTGACACGGATCCTTTACCTCTTAGAAGATCTGGTAGGAGTCGCAACGAGCCAGAGAGATATGGGTTTCTCATGTCTGAGGGCTGCGACCTAGTGGTGGATCATGATGAACCATCATCTTATCGGAACGCCATGGTGGGCCTTGAGTCCGCTAGGTGGAAAGAGGCTATGGAGTCCGAGATGCAATCTATGTCGGATAACCAAGTCTGGGATTTGGTAGATCCGGTACCCGGGTGTAGACCCGTAGGGTGCAAATGGGTCTTTAAGAGAAAGACCGGCATAGATGGAGAGGTAGACACCTTCAAAGCCCGACTGGTGGCTAAGGGTTTCACGCAAACTCATGGTGTAGACTATGATGAAACTTTTTCCCCGGTGGCTATGTTGAAGTCTATCCGGATACTCATGGCAATTGCCGCATTCCATGATTATGAGATTTGGCAAATGGATGTAAAAACCGCGTTCCTTAATGGGACACTTAGCGAGGAGGTCTATATGACTCAACCCGAGGGTTTTGTACATGCCAAGCATCCGGATAAAGTCTACAAGCTTAAGAAGTCCATTTATGGACTTAAGCAAGCATCGCGCAGTTGGAACCTGTGCTTTGATGAAAAAGTCAAAGAGTTTGGCTTTTCGAAAAGCAAGGATGAGCCATGCGTATATGTCAGGGCTAGTGGGAGCATAGTTGTGTTCCTAGTCTTGTATGTCGATGACATACTCCTCATTGGAAATGATGTCCCGACCCTTCAAGGTGTAAAAATTTGGTTAGGGAATTGTTTTTCAATGAAGGATCTAGGAGATACGACTTATATTCTTGGGATCAAAATCTATAGAGATAGATCAAAGAGGCTTATTGGGCTTAGCCAAAGTACATATGTTGACAAAGTCCTAAAGCGGTTTAGGATGGAAGACTCCAAGAAGGGGTTCATTCCAATGTCACATGGTTTGGTATTGAGTAAGACTCAATCCCCTAGTTCTCCAGAGGAACGGGAAGTAATGAAGCGAGTGCCATATGCTTCGGCCGTGGGCTCGATCATGTACGCCATGCTATGTACAAGGCCTGATGTATCGTGTGCCTTGAGCATGACGAGTAGATATCAAGCCAACCCTGGCAAAGCTCATTCGACGGCGGTGAGGAGCATTCTCAAGTATCTTCGGAGGACTAAGAAGATGTTCTTGGTGTACGGAGGTGAGGAAGAGCTTAGAGTAAAGGGTTACTCTGATGCAAGCTTCCAAACCGATAGGGATGACTGCCGATCACAATCGGGGTTTGTGTTCCTATTAAACGGCGGTGCTATATCCTGGAGGAGCTCCAAGCAAGACACCATGGCCGATTCCACTACTGAGTTGGAATACATTGCGGCCAGTGAAGCTGCTAAGGAGGCCGTATGGATAAGGAAATTTCTGCTTGATCTGGGAGTGGTTCCAAGCATCAGCGACCCTATTGAGATCTTTTGTGACAACGAGGGTGCCGTTGCTTTAGCAAAGGAACCGAGGTCTCATCAACGCACGAGGCATATTCCGCAGAAATATCATTTTATCCGGGACGTGGTCGAAAATGGAGACATAGTCATCAACAAAGTACACACGGATAGAAATTTGGCGGATCCGTTCACTAAACCGTTGTCGCAAGCCAAGCACGATGCCTACACACGTGCTATTGGGATTAGATTTGCTAGCGACTTGGTTTGAGTTGTATATTGGTCATTGTATTCGATGTATTTACTATGTTATTGGGAACATTAAGCAATATTGTATTTTTGAATGTATTGATTATTAAATGGAGATTTAATGATACGCGTGTAGCGAATACTTTCTTTAAATCATTATTGTGTTCCAATTTTGCATGTTTTATCACTTCCTTGAATGTTTTACATTCTAAACTGTCCACGATCGGTCATTCTTCAAGGAAGGAAGTATGAACGAATATCGAGGGAAATGATTGGTCATAGTGTTCAATAGGGATTGAATACAAGGGACGCAATATTTCGCCTATACTTGAAAAGAGTTTCAAGTGATTGGACGACCCACACCTGATCTTACTTCATGGTACATGTCAAGAGTAAATCAGGATGATAATATCTTTTATCCTTAGACCGGAGATGCATGTGTTTCACTATTTTGGTTTGCTTTATTCTGACTGCTTTCAAACGTATTCCGTAACTGGCTATTATAAAGGAGGTATTAGAGTAAAGTATTGCCATTGTATTGGAGGCAATGTAGTCGAAGGAATTTGTTCCTCTGTAAAGAGAGATATCCCCGGGCCCCTCGATGATTGGGCGCTGACACCAAAATGCATGGCCATACTCGAGTTTGTAATGATTATTGATCAGTTGCAACTCACCTTTTGGTCACTACCAATCTTGATCGAGAAACATAATCGTGAACGATCGGAGAATGACTTTGTACCATGTCTCGTGTTCACTTGGATATCGCGAACAATAAGATAATTTATCACTTATCTATAGAACCATGTCAAACTCTTTTAGTTTATCATGGTACTTGTCAGGGATGACCTACCCCATATTTAGTTGGGGGCAGGGATGCCTTGCTAGAGGCCGCTCCCTGTCTGTGGTGCCCATGGATACGGTGTGTCATGTGCAAGTGGGAGTTTGTTGGTATCTGCCCACTGACACACGTAGGCCAGCATCAATTCCAATGAAGCGCGGGCCTATTGGGTCACTCGCCAAGTTTCAATCTCGACAGCCTACTATAAGAAGAAAGAGTCAAAATGGTCAAATTCCAGTTGACCTAGGCTTCACGACCGTGAAGGATGCTCCACGGGTCGTGAAGAAGCTCGTGTCCACGAGTCCTGTCGTGAGCCGCATGGTTTGTGAAACCCTAGGGCTTCACGACCCTACACGGCCCGTGAAGGAGGTCGTGAAGGCACGAACCCTCACGATTCTTGCACGGCGAGGCACGACTCGTGGAGGATAAATGGTCGGTCGTGGCACATTTATCCTTCACGGCCCATGAGAGCCCGTGAAGAAGTCGGGAAGGTAGAATTCCAAGTGACACTTGTGTTTCATTGGACCATTTGAGTTGGTCCAATGATATGGTGCCATTGGGGTCCGACTCTGGTCCATTTGAGTTGGTCCAATGATATGGTGCCATTGGGGTCCGACTCTAGTCCAACTGACTAGAGGCCTTTAAAAGAGGGTCTCTTTGTTCTTTTCACACTCTTGGTCCATTTTGTGCAATACATATACTTGTGAGTTCTTCCATTAAGTGTTGTTGGTGCTTCGGTTTGCTAGTACAAGGAGGTTGAAGGTTTCTTGGTGTGGACTTGCATTAGGGCTTGGAGTCTTTTGTTTCAAGCTTACATCCCAAATCCGAATTGTTCCAGCCAAGTATCAAAGTCTTCGAGGGTATGATTTGATCTCCTTCTTCTCTTTGTTCTTGTTTTTGGTTGCATGCATGTTCTTGCAAGGTTTCACCACCTTTGGGAAATCATGGGATCCTTTTTGTGTGTTTTTGGTGCTTCTGTTGCGTGCTTTGATCCCCATGGATTCCCAACAATAACCTCCATGGATCATTTCCACAGCTTAAAAAATCATTTTAAAGCTATACCAAAACATATTCAATAATCTATAAACATGCTTTCATGAATCAAAAACACCGTATCACTCAAGAACAATACAAAATCCACTAAACCCATCAAAGAAGGTTTCTACATGTTCTAACATGGTGATTAATATAAAACGCAGCATGTTATTAATCAAAACCATAGCATGATAACATGATTCAAGAATTAAACATATAGAAGAAGTTTACCAACCTAAACTTGAATCCAACAACTTCAAGAATACCAAATCCGATTCGTAGCTCTTCCTTATTTTTCTATCAAAACACGCACAATCACACTCTAGCATATTTCAAATGAGGATGTTAACTTCAATGACTAATCCTCATATAACACACACGTATACTAAGTACAAAGCAGGAGGTGTCAAGCTTTAACTCAATATCTATCTTTACCACATATACTAAGGACTGAGACAACGATCCAGCTAATCGAGTTGTACTCCTATACTCAGGATGTAATGCACCAATAAAATGTTGAACCTCGGAAGGTTCATCAGGCACCCATTGAGTCACAAACGTCAGCTTCTCGTTGAACTGTTCTATTAATTCATCAATATACATCTTCTCCGTCATGTGCAAATCCATAAACTCCTTCCTAATCTTGTTCAATTCGAATGCATTACAATACTGCTCACATAGTTTGTTTTGAAATTGATCCCATGTAATTGCATCCATCTGAGCTTCAGGAAGATTAGTAGTAATAAAATCCCACCAAACCATCGCTTTCCCCTTCAACATCCGTGTAGCAAACCGGACTCTCGTCTCATCGTCGCAATTGGTACAAAAATAACAGTAGTAGGCAATTTTATTCTATCACAAAATGCCATAGAAATAAAAGAGTGATTCGCTCCAAAATCAAATAACACACGAGTAGGTAGGGAGTTTATAAGAAACATATCGGTAATAACCTCATCAGTGGCACTAGCATCATCTACTGTCATTCTGAACGCCCTACCCTCCGGTGTCGGAGGATTCTTTCTTTTCTGCCCCACTGAGGATGATCCCCCAACTTCCCCTGCCCTTGTCCCCGTCCCAGCTTTCCTCCCTGAAGGACAATCACCTACCCGATGCCCTTCCTTCTGACAGTTCCAAAAAACATTGCGAGGGAACCTGCAATCTTTTGCCTCGGGCCCATGAGTTCCACAACGCACACATCGCATAGTTTGAGCAGTAAACTACCCAGTGTGGGTAGATCTACAACGTGTAAACCACTGTGATTTTACATTTGTACTCCCTGGTGTCGTCTTCCTGTTATGACTTCCCTGCGACTGATTGCCTTGCCATTTCTTCTTCTACTGGCTACCAGTCTGATCATATTTCGGCTTCTACAAAGCCGCCTCATCTCGATTCTGTTTGTCCTCTTAGGTTAATTAATTGTATAGAATAGAAGATTACATGTTGAGTGAAGCTTGTATTAATTACAAACTAGATGGTCTTAATTGTAAATACACTCATGGAGTATATAAGCCTATGATTAAGGCTAATCATGCATCAATTGGTATAATCAATGATATGAACTATGTGTTTATCAAGGTGTAATGAGTATTCTCTCATAGTTCTACACATGCAATTGAAGATTAGCTTGATAGTTGAATAATTAAGGGATTATCAATTGGTATCAGAGCCTAAGGAGTGATTTGATTGGAGATTGGATCAAGAATTGCAAGAAATTTGAAGAAATTTTGAAGATTTTTTTGCAATTTTCGGATTATTTTTGGGTAGAAACTTTCGAAAAATCTAGAAAATTCATATGATCTTCATTTGATCTAATTTTACGATATGTTGTTGTGTATGATTGCAGGAACCTATAGTAATATTTTCAAGTGCAAAATCCAATCCATTTGAGAGAAATTGAAAAATCAATTTCTGGGTTTTTTAATGATGTTCTTGTGGATGGAATTTGGAATTTCGAGTTCTAGTTGGAATTTATTGTTGAATTTTTGAAAGAAGTTTAGCAATAGCATCGTGATTGGATTTGAAATCTCAAAGCTTAATTCAAAACACACAAGTAGAAAGTATGAAATCTTTTTCTTGATGTGTTCTTGAAGATTTTGATCAATTTTGGATCAATTCGTGTTGTTTGATCGAAATTCGTGATAAGGAGTGTTAGAAAAGTGTTAGGGAAGGTGGAGAAACATAAATTTGATCATAAAAGTCATCTTTGAGGAGTTTTTGAAAAATCAAGATTGATGGTGTTCTTGATGTTTTTGAGTAGAAGATGAAGAAAGGAGGAGTTTGATCCAAAAATTTTAAGTCAAAAAGTGTTTTTGGTGTTTGTGTGTGGGAAGGAAAGAGATTGGAATTTTTGAATGAGTCAAAAAGTATCGGAATTCAAAAGAAAAACTAAACCATCGGAATTTTTAATCAATTTTTCTAAACCATTGGATTTCAAAAATAATTTTTAATCAATTGTCTAAATCATCGGATTTCAAAAACAATTTTTAATCAGTTGTCTAAACCATCGGATTTCAAAAACAATTTTTAATCACTTGTCTAAACCATCGGATTTCAAAAACAATTTTTTAATCAATCGTCTAATTGATACTTGAAAACTAAACCATCGGATTACAAGCATCATTGGATTTTGGAAAAATGGACGTATCGGATTTCAATCATGATGTGTTTATCGGATTTTGTATCAACTTGCTCACATAATTGTTTTATTTCCCAAGTATCGGACTCCATCGAGTTTTTGAATGTATTCGTGATAATTAAATAACTACGTGTTCACATGCAACATAAATTTTTGGATTTTGTTTCTAATAATTAGAATCGGATTTTCTCAGCGTCGGTTTTGTTCGTTTTAGCGTTTTTTTAATCGTTACCCTATCGTATAGTTTAGTCGTTTTTAGTGTTTGTTATCGTGTTCGTATTATTTGTTTTTCTTTTTGTTGTCGTATTAATTGTCTCCTTTCGTGTTAATTGTTTCGTGATTCGTTTGTTTTAGTCGTATCATAGTCACTTTAATTGTTCTCCTTGTACACTTTTAATCATTGTTGATCATTCCCAACTCATTCTTAATTGATAAAATCATTGTTGTTGATTAAATTCTTGATCAAAT
The DNA here is from genome assembly GCA_038502395.1 of Dittrichia graveolens. NCBI lineage: Eukaryota > Viridiplantae > Streptophyta > Magnoliopsida > Asterales > Asteraceae > Dittrichia > Dittrichia graveolens. The sequence continues at coordinate 34,746,549 of JARJIL010000006.1, forward strand.
CAAATCATTCCTAAACGATCGTATATTTTTTAGGTATCTAGATAAATATCAAGATGTCAACGAATTTCAGCACATTAGATTCAATTGAACAAGTGATTGACAAATGGAGAAAAAACAAATATCACTTAAGTTAAAATGAATTATTTCTCTTCCTTAGATTAAGAAAAATGTTTGACATTCATAAACCTTGGTATAATACTTGTTTTGAAAAGGTGATTTAATTGTAAAGCTACAAAATAAAAATTTTGCTCTTGTTAATGAAAATGCCAAATTGATTGTCAAACTTCAAGTGTGTGAAACGAAGATTCCACAAGTTGAAGAAAATTTTGAGAAAAAGAAGGCAGAAGGATTGGTTAATGAGAATATCCAGCTCAAAGAGAAGATTTCTTCACTAAACAAAGAGATTCACACATTGACACGGAGCAATCAAATTTATGATTTAAGGATTGAACGTAAATCAAATGATATAATCAAAGAGGAGAAACATATGCAAATTCTGAGTGGAGAAAGTTCATTACTAAAAGAACAAGTTGAATTTGAAAAGAAAAGAACAAGTGAATTACAAGTTGAAAAAGCTGAATTGAAAGATAAGTTTAAACAACTTGAACAACAGCTACTTGTTGAAAAAGTTGAGTTGCAGAAAGAAACAAAGGTATTAGACCTAGAAAAGAGTTTGGAAAGTGAAAAGAAAATGTTTGAAGAAGAAAGAAGCAAGTTTGTGGAGAAAATCTCACAACTTGAAGTACATTCTGAAGTGGAGAAAAAGAAAGCAGAGATTTTGTTAGAAGAGAATGACAAGTTCAAAGAGCAAATGTCTAGAGTGTCTGAGGAACTTCAACTTTTGGAAAAGAAAGGTCAAGAGTATAAAGTTGAAGTTGAGAGAAAGGAAGCAGATAGAACAGGTAAAAAAGAGAGCAAATGATCTGAAAGAAGAGAATGCCAAGTTTAAAGACCTCGTATCTAAATTTTTTGTTGAACGTCAAGATTTTCAAAAGATGTTGCGAAATGATGATAAGTTGATAGCGAGTTTAGGCATTGAAAAGGCTGAATTGCAAAGAAAAGTTACAGGACTTGAGCACAGTTTCTTGCTTCTTCTAAACCATATATTCCCAGCTCAGTTCTGGAAAACAAAATACCTGACCTTCAGAAGACTTGCGCTGACACTATTGATTTTGCTTTAGTTACACATTGTAGTAGCCAGACTGATTCGTTTTTCTCTGTTGCAGGTTCTGAAAATTCAGATAAAGGTTTCAACTACACTAAGAAATCCAAGAAGAGATGTACAAGTTCTCAATCAGTGAAGCCAGCTACTTTTGCAACTAAATTCACTCAGAAACAACAGACACCAGTATTCAAAACTCATCAAAATGCTTACTATTCAAGTAGTACTAATTCTGATTGTTCTGTCATTACAGATGATGCTTTGTCAACGAATAAGCAAGCTTGGACTCCAAAGAAGATCCTAGCTGATAACTTTGCAAAGATAACATCATTCTGGTCTACAAAGAAAGAGACGAAAGATACTTCAACACCAATTCATTGTGACGAATCAGACAATGATTCTGAACCTAGAGTTTCTGAATTTAGAGTTAAAAATGTCATAAACGATGATTTTTCGTTAAACTATACCAAGACATCTTTCAAACCTGAGGTTAGAAAGAAGAATGTCATGAAAGATATGCCTTCAAGAAACATTCATAGGCAATATCATTCTGCTAAGTGGCACCTTTCAATAAACATATATCACGAGGACACAATAAATTATCATTCTTTTAAAAATAACAACAAAAAAAAATTCTTTTCAGAATCAAAGAATAATGCTAATTTTGTGTTAAAAACTGATGTCAAATATCCATTTGTGGTATACTCAATAAAGCACTTAATGAGACTATCAAAAGAAATGACTTGTAATAATTTTAGGCCAATACGTGAATTCATTGTTAAAGAAAGAATTCCTCAATGGCATACAGGCCCAATGAATAGATATATTCATAAACCTAACGTTGTTGGACCTAATCTCAAATGGGTACCAAAGTGTGCTTAATCTGTTTTGCAGATTAGTCGGAGACATTGTTCGAACACAATGAAGATCATTCAGAATGCGTTGAAAAGCACATTGTGTTCAGTATGCTAACAAGTTCAACATCCTGACTTCAAGAAAGAAGTGTGTTCCCTGCAGTCCATTTCACATGTCACTCTGTTCAGCATTAGCTCGAGTCTAATGATCTGAGAAACTTAATGTTTGTAGTTTATCATTCCTTAATATAACTTGTGTGATAATGGTTCATTATTTGCAGGGGGAGCAAGAACGACATTGATTCTTTGACAGTCAAATCATTTTAGTTGAGAACCTACAAGATTGAAATTTTGTTTTAAAATGAAAACTATTTTTGTGCATTCTTGTAAGGGGAGAACGACATCGATTCTTTGACAGTCAAATCATTTTAGTTGAGAACCTACAAGATTGAAATTTTGTTTCAAAATGAAAACTATTTTTGTGCATTCTTGTAGGGGGAGCAATTTTTTTTCCAACCTAGTTGATGAAAAATCTGTTTCGAATTCAAATGTGTGTACTTAGGGAAATTTTATTTTAAAAATGAAAATTTCAAAAACAATACAAACTTTTAAAATTCAAAAAGTTTTTCAATTTTCAAATTTTATCGTTTTCCCATTGAGAAGGCATTCATTCGTCAATTCATTCTGTTGTGTTTCTTGATTAATTTGATTGTTAATCTTCTGATCGCTCATCTTTCATTTCTTGAATTCTATCCCAATAATAATTCTAGAAATCCTTCCTTTATTGTCGAATATTCCATTCATTATGGAAACCGTTCATTCTTGTGTTAATCACTGTTCATTCATTGTGTAAATCATTCATGTTATATATTATTAAAGTGATCAAAAAGACACCAAAGAGTGAGGGAGTGTAGGCAATTTTTACTCCTATAGTCAATCAAGAGCCGGAACGACCTGCCCCAGAAGTTCACCTTATTCTAAAAAAACAAAGTAAGGGTTTAATAGGTCGAATAGGTGAGTTGAATTAGTTATCATGGGATATTGATTTGTGTGTAGAGATAAAATGTAATTGAGCGGGTGGAACAGGAGATGGGGGTGGATATGATCAACTAATCACTTTGAGCATATATGTCAAATCATTTTGTCATTTCCTGCTTCAAAATTCTTTAAGTGTTCATATTCTTTGATTGATCAAATCATTCTTGACAATTTTTCTCAACTGAATATTTCGTGAAAATCATTATTGTTGACATCAATATGATTGCTTCTAATCATTTGAACAAATGTATCCAACCGAGATATATCATTTTGGAAAGAGAGTTTGAGGGAGAAGTTAAAAAAATATTTCGAGAGTTGTGGGTGAGAGATAGGATTAAAAGAAAAGAAAGATCATCTCCAAACAGTGTCAATCTGGGTAACCACATATACTACTAGATTTCATGTGTTGAAATTTGGTATTGAAGAATACATCATGAACCCAGTGATGCAATGCACTAACCCCACCCAACTAATCAATTATCTCTTAAAAGATGATTGTTTCAACTTCACACGGAGAATTAGCACATTTCTATTGACATCTCACGCGGAGATTGTCAATATTGAAGCAAAGAGGACAGCTACTCCGGTCCCGACTTCTTTCATGTACTTATAGAGTCTAGAGCTTATTGCTATATCAATTCATTTCCTAGGACACATGATGGAAATGTCACAAGTATCTAGTTTTCGTAACTGAGACCGGAACATTTTGAGTGATATCTTTGTGATATTCACGATGATAGATGGAAATCCTACGAGTGCTATCATTATTCCAACACTGAATGTAGGTCACACAGTTTAAAAAACGGTTGTGTTAACGAGCAATCTATGTGATCTCGGTGTTAACATTTTCCCACGGGAACTTTGAGATCGTGCCCTAAAGACTATCTCGGATACTTTCATTGTAATATCATTGTGGTCACAATGTCAAAGAGATACATATTTGATAAATTCAACTGAATGTCATGAGGAGGATTCTAAGCTATAAATATTGAAGTATTCATGCACAAATCAAGCTGAATGTCAATTACAATTGCATGATGTTCATGAAGAATCCAGGTTATCATGAGGGGGAGAAAGTTTAAAGAAATTGAAATTCAGTTGATCTAGAAAGAAGGAAACAAAAATATTAGCTGAGTCGTACTGAGTTGGACATGATGATGAGTTCTTACTCTCAATGCTATTCTTAAAGCTCATCAAAATTGTGCAGCTAAAGAAGACTGGATTTATGTGTTGAGAGGGAGACGAATAAAAGTTTAATTTTGAAAAATCAATATATGTCAAGTTAAGGGGGAGCAAAGAAAAGAGATATCTGTCAAATTTGAAAAAGATCAAGAGATTCAAAAGAAAAGATAATTGTATAATCAAGACATTATGATCAGGATAAACAAGATCAAGAGCTACATTCTAGGGGGAGAGAACAAAATATTCCTCATGCAAAAGAAAAGCTTATTTGAAGACAAGATAGCTTAAGATCAGAAAAAATAGGTTGAAGATTGGAAAAAGATAAAAATCACTACATGTTAAATTGATTATACAACCAAAGGTTGAAAAGCATAAGGTTACCGATGCAAAAGAGGAGATTGAAGAGAAAACATGTCATTGCATGCTATCAAGTTTCAAGTTCTCATCAAGATGTTGAAATGAATAATATTCTCAATATGAAGAGTCTCTATTTAAAGATGAGAAGTCATTTTGAAGACATCAGGTAAAGGTTTGAAGATTCCCCCAAAGCTTCAAAAGAATATTAACCGAAAAAGAGTATATGCATGATTCAAAAGGGGAGATTGTTAAAGTTTGTATGGGATGCCAAAAAGACATAACATCTTCTATTTCTATACAAAGGGGGAGATTGTTAGGTTTATTAATTGTATAGAATAGAAGATTACATTTTGAGTGAAGTTTGTATTAATTATAAAGTAGATGGTCTTAATTGTAAATATACTCATGGAGTATATAAGCCTACGATTAAGGCTAATCATGCATCAATTGCTATAGTCAATGATATGAACTATGTGTTAATCAAGGTGTAATTAGTATTCTCTCATAGTAAATATACTCTTTGTACCCTCCTTTTCTATATGCCTGTAACTCTTGAATTATGATTAATATATTTTCATAGTTCCAATAATTCATGAGTTTGAGAGCATGTTTGGTCACCAACTCATGAATGATTATTCCGTGTGATGTAATAAAGGGTGCATTTACTTGATTTGACCCTTGTGGTCTCCAATGCTCATATGCACCAATTCCCATTTGTTTTCTAAGCCTGTCATATTCACAATGGTCGTGCAAACAACCATGACTTGTGCAAAAACAGGTACTTGCTTTCATTTCATTGTTGGAAAGTGAAATACAATGACTGAAGAAATTTGAAATGTGATGACACTTCGTTGAAAAATTAAAACAGCGCTTAGCAAAACGGTGTGTGATTTGTCGTCTATTATCTTTTGTGAAAACACTCTTCTTGTTGTTGTCTTTTCTTCTCACATCTGAAACACTTGAGTAATGATTAGTTGCGAGAGACTTTGAGTTCTTGTTGACAACTTTGGTTGGCGATTTTGATTTGTACTTGGGAGAGTGTGGGAGATTGTCTTTGGGAATGGCATTTGGTTGCCTTTTGGTGGTTTAAGGTGATTTGTGATCTGTTTGTGGAATCCATGAATTATCCACCTTTGTTTTACCTTTTTCTTCTCTGGTATACTTTCTCGTTGGTTGGGAAGTGGAAGGAGTAGAAGTGCATGTCAAGGTTTCCTTTTTAGAGTGACATGAAAGACTCTTTTCTGATTCGTTACTTCCTTTTCTAAATCACGAGTGATGATAGTTTGAAAACAATAAGCTACAAGTGTTTCAAGTTGCCTTTGTAAAACCATATGTGGTATATATACTCTGGCTTCTAGGACCACTTGTGGCTTTTTAAGATCATCAGGATAGGTGAAACCAGTAGATTCATCTGTCTTACTAAGCTTTGGAGGCTCAGATGAAATAGATTCATTTACTTCCTTATAGTCAAAAGGAATTTCTGATTTTAGTTTTGAATTTCTTTTAAAATTTTCTTCCACAACCTCTTCTTCTTGACGAACAAATACCATTCTTTTAGTAATGTCATCCTTCATTAAGTTGAAATCACATAATTGTTTGGCCGTCACTTTCTCACTGATTCGAGGGTTTTTACATCCAAGACCATCATAAGTCCATTTTGAGAATTTTCGTTCTTTGGATTTATTGAGAAAAATGGTTTGTTCTGTTTGACCCATTTTTATCACCGTGTCTTCAAGTTGTTTGATTTTCGAATAGAATTCAATATTCTCTTTGAGAATAAATTTTCTGTCATTTTCTGCGCTTATCTTTTCTTCTTTGAGATCATGTATTTGGGTGCTCATGTTTTGCAGTTAGTTCAATCAATTCATTTTCCTTTTCAATGATTTTGGTTTTGAGTTCTTCAATTTTTTTATCAACCTAGAAAGTTTCTATTTGTTGATTTCGTATGATTTCTTTTAGTTTTTCTTTATCTAATTTTGATTTTTGTACCTTTTTCTGTCACTTTTTCATGCGTGACATGATGATATGAACATGTTCCATGCTCAGAGCACAACCTGTTACAGAGTTAGAGTGTACCTCATCATCAGCATTTTTAGCATCAAGCTCTTCACCATGTGTATTGTCATAGTGTGCCTCTGGCTCTTCGTCTTCTTCAGAGAATTCATCATGAACATCAGCCATTAGGCAAAACTGTGCTTGTGCTTCCTCATCCAGATCACTATCATCAGTATCAGTGAGGAACTGGTCTTCTTCAACCATCATGGCCTTTCAGGCACTTTTTCTTTTTGCTAGCCTGAGTTTTTGCTTATAATACTCAGCATCTTTCTTCTTTTTCTGAGTGCAGTCTTTTATGAAGTGGCCATTTCCCCCACAATTGTAGCATTTTCATTCTTCTTTCCTTTCCTCCTTGGCAAACTTAGGTTTCTCAACAACCTTGAAGTTTTCTGGTCTTTGAGACCCAGAAGTTTACCTTTGTCGATTATTGGTTTTGGAATACCTGTTCTTGAAAGCCTTTGTGATGAATGACATGGCCTTTATGACTTGTTCCATTTATGTACCATCAGACTCATTAGATTCCGAGTCAGACATGGCCACTTGTTTTTATTTTTGTGTTCTGGAGGACTCGCGGGGTGATGGTTCTGCAGCTACAAGGGCTAAGGGATTAGTAGAAAGTTTGGGAGATGACTTTGAGACCTCATCCTGGTATTGCTGAAGGTCCTCAAAAATATTGTGATACGTGACAATTGTAAGGTTTCGGTTGATGTGTTTGTAAAGCTTAACATGCTCTTTCCATTCAGGACCTAGAGCTCGAAGAAACACGCAGTTAATATCCAAATCTGTCCTTTCAACCTTGTTGGTTCTGAGTTAATTCTGGATCTTGCAAAAACGACTGTATGTGTCGATTAACAGTTCGTTTTCCTTAGCAGTGAATTCGTGAAACATGTTCACCAATTGTGTTCGTTTTATATGTTCTCCTTGCTCAGTTCCTAGCAATTGCCTTTTGATCTCGTCCTAGATTTCTTTGGTTGTTGCTAAACTGTGAACTTTCATGTACATCTTAGAAGATAATCCTTGTTTGAGATAATACTTAGCAAGCCTATCTGCTTTCTTCCTTTCCTTTTCAGCAGCATTCAACTCGTCATGAGTTTTCTCTCTTACCACTCCAGGAATTGGAGGGTTATTATCAGGTTGTGCATCAATGATTCATTAGAATTTCTTATCTCCGTTGAGAATAGAATCAATCATTATCTCACCATACACATCGTTGTGTTCCAGAAAGTCCATGAACCTCCCTTTCCATACTAAGTAATCATTGCGGAAGAGAACAGGGGGTTTTGAGTCTGTGCCAATGGCCAAAATCTCATTGGAACTTGACATTTTTGTTTAATTACTTGAAAGTTTTGAAGTGATCGTTAACTTGAAAAGTTGGTGATTGGGGTTTGAATATGGTTACGAATTTGAAGATAGGTATGTGTACAGAAGTATTGGTTCAAAGTAGTGAATTCGAAGTGAATACTCAAGGAATTCAAAGTGAATTAATCAAGGAATTCGAAGTGAACTTTGAAGTTGACTTCGAATGGAACAGTTGTATTTGGTCTTTGAAGGAATGTTTCAAAGTGTTTTCGAACAAGTAATCTTCGAATGTGAAATGAGGTAAGTCTTAGAAATTTGTTTAGTAGTGTATTTGGAATGGAGAACACGCTCAAAGTGAATGTGTTTTGTATTCGAAGTGGATTTATAACTCAATGAACACGCTCGAAGTCAAGGTGTTAAAGTGAATTTCGAATTCGAAGTTCACTTGGGGGTTTTAGTCCGCTCGAAGTTGTCTAGAATGTGTTTCGAACATGGAACTTGTGGTATTGTTTTGTAACTCAAAGTGTTAAGGCTTCAAATTCGAGATATGCTTCCTTCGAATTTCAGGATAGATACGCTCGAAATCTACTGTGAGCAACAAATTCCGGATTTTAAGGGATTTGTTCTCAACTGCCAAGCTTGAAGTCTTCTTAGAAATAACTAACCTGCTCGAAATCAACAGTAAAACACCAAAAGCATCGAAATATTAATCCAACTCGATCAAAAACTCAGATCTAGGTTGTTCTTCATCATCTTCAACTGTTTTTCACTGAAATTTTTATTCTTATAAAAAACAATGAAAAACCACTCGAATTTTATATCCTCTAACTCACAATCCTTTGTAGATCAATAATATCCCAATGAGTCCATCATCCTCATGAAATATGATGACCTTTTGAAGCAAAAACCGTAGATGTTTCGAGGAAAAAACTTCTAAAGCTCAAGCGATTATGATCCAAATCAAATTGCAGATGATTGTTTTCGAATTCAGAGTTGATTTAGAAATGAATGGAATCAGATTTAATACGAAATACACTCAAACCTTCATAACTTCGAATTCTGAACAATATCTCTTCGATGTAGCCTGTTAATTGATGATTCACCCAATCATGAGCCAACTTAGATCAAGTTAGGCTCTGATACCAATTTAAAGGTCGAATTTCTGATGGAGAACCTTCAAGTAACCGTGTAGAGATAAGATGATAATAGAGAGAAACACACACTACACCTTTTGCTTTGAAATGTTAAAATGTCATATATGGTCAAAAGCATTACAAGGCCAAAGGGCCTAATACCTATTCATAGGCAACGCCTATAAAGTAGGATTTCCTACATTTTCTAAACATAACAGAAGTAATCTGGACAATCTCAGGTCCAGCAAACTGCTTCTCACCAGGTTCCAACTAGCAAGTTGGAATACGACAGAGTCTTCCATAAAGCATCTCGTATGGTGGTATTCCAATACTGGAATGATATGAATTATTATTAGAAAATCCAATCAATGGGAGATGAGAATCCCATGAACCACCACACTCGAGTACACACGCATGAAGCATATCTTCTAACGTTTGAATCGTCCGTTCAGATTGGCCATCAGTTTGCGGGTGATAGGCAGTGCTCAGGTGAACACAAGTGCCAAGCTCACGTTGCAAAGTTTGCCATTAATTCGAGACAAATCGAGAGTCACGATCAGAAACAATCCATCAAGGAAAACCGTGACGTGACACAATCTCATCGATATAAAGCTGAGCTAAACGAGTCAACGAAGCAGACTCGTTCGTGGCTAAGAAATGAGCACTTTTGTTATGTCCCAAAATTTATTTATTTTGTAAAAACAAATAAACCAAACATACACTTGATATTCTACCATTGTATGACTTAGATTACAACCCATGGTGAAAACACGTAAAAGCTTATATTCGATTGTAATTGTTTGGAATACATCATGAAATACAAAATAGTTTAATACTTTGCGGAAGCTTGTGGGAGATGAGCTATCAACTGCGTGTTGGAGCCCCGCCGTGGCCATCACCTGAAAAGAAGGTTAAACAACAACCGTAAGCACGAAGCTTAGCGAGTACTTTTACTTACAATCAACCACATGACATCAAAGCATTTGTTTCCGTAATCATGTTACATCTTTCATTCCCGCTACCGTAGTAGTCGGTCCCACATTGCCGCAACCGTAGTAGTCGGTCCCACATTCCCGCTACCGTAGTAGTCGGTCCCAGATTCCTGTTACCGTAATAGTCGGTCCCACATTCCACTACCGTAGTAGTCGGTCCCACATTCCCGTCACCGAAGTGAACGGTCCAATCATTCCCGTCACCGAAGTGAATGGTCAAATCATTCCCGTCACCGAAGTAAACGGTCCAATCATTACCGTCACCGAAGTCAACGATCCAATCATTCCTGTCACCGAAGTGGATGGTCCCATTATGTAACACCGGAAATTCACAAGCCATTTTTTTAAAACGCAATGCGGAAGCTAATTAAAACAACTTGATTACAAATAACTAGTATTTACAGATATATAATCATTGTTCAAAAGTTAACATCAACTTCTACTAAAGTTTGGTGTTACAAAAAAAACTGGCTCGTCTCTTTTTTAAAATAAGTATCAGAGTGTGGTCAATTCTTCCTTCTTCATCTACAAATACCGACCTGCAAAGCATCAAGTGAGGGGAATTAGCACAAAAGCTAAGTGAGTAGAGGCTAAGCAGCAAATGCAAACATTCACAATCAATCATCAATCATGTAATCACACATCCATAGAAGACCGGCGGTTTGGCGCAGAACCTACAACCAATGCCAGCCAAAGCAAAGGTTTACCGATAGCTTTCCACTAGATTAGCACAGTAAACTCCCCTCTGAGCAACAAATGCAACAGAAAGGCTACTACCGTTCAACCAATTAGTTAGACAAGCCCAGCCCAAATCCACGTATAGCTGACTTCTCAACGCAACTCAAAATCACCTTAAGAGTACGTATCGACCAAATATTCATGCAGCAGTTAACAACATTCAATATCACAATCAGTAGTTCAATCAGTTCAATCTCTACACACAATCATGCTTCACATCAATAAAATTAACTGCAATCTTTACCATGTATGTTTAACGTCTACTCACCTCAATTTCAGCACGAGCTCAGAAGTCTAATATTACTGAGTCTTAGGATTGCTTGTAAACACAGCTATAATCAAATCAGTCCCAATCTCATAAATATATCTTATCCATATATTTATAAATCATTTATCAAACAAACATCAATCAATAAACAAATACAAGTTCAAAACACAAGTATCGGATTCCTCAAAAAATATCGGATTTCAAGAATCCGCAACTCATGTCTCGGATTTCCTCATAATCGGATTTTACTTCAATCGGATTCCTAGGCCCGGATTTGGAGACTTTCGGATTTAAGTCTAGGATTGTATCAATTGGATTTTAAGAGTTTCGGATTTTAAGTGTTACGGATTCAATCATTTGAATTCCTAAGTCTTTGTTATATAAATGTAGGATTTAGGATTTCCAGTCTCGGATTCTAATAGTTCCGGATTATGAGTACCCGGTTTTCACATGAATCAGATTTAGGGTTTCGGATTACAAGCATCGGTTTTCAACACTCGGTTTTCTAACTTTTCGGTTTTACCATCTTCATCCATCAAATCCGAGAGTTTCATATATTCTTCCCAATCACCATTTTCATAACTGAAACCCAGAAATTATGAATTCATAAATTATTATATTATTCCAAAAACATGTTTTAATCTCTATAAACACCTTTTCATGCATCATAACATCATTCAAACATATATTTCATAAGAACACAAAACCGATCCAAAACACATGTTTTATTCAGAAACCGATTCTAAAGTATTTCTTCATAAACTCATGTTAGTTCTATCAAGATTCAATCTAGTAATCATCTAATCATGATATACTAAAACATCTAACCTTAGCTTGATTAAAATCACACAACAAGAAATCCGATTGTAGTTTATTCTTTCCTTCGGTTTCTTCAGCAGAGAACACCACACACACTTTCACTTTTCTTAATTATGAGATAATGGCTACCAACTCCATAAACCCCCCCCCACCACGTATACGAATAAAATGTGAGGTGGCATAACACATTCTTTTCACACATACACGTGCAAACACACACAAATACATATACATGCATACGGTGACATACATACTTGTAATAACAAACATGCATAATATTAATCACATACTTTTAAAATTAATTCAATTAATCATCTAACATAATAAAACAGTTAAACATGTACCACAAACCCGCTAATCTCCTAGCCCAGGTTTGCGGGTGTTACAAATCTCTCCCCCTTAAGAGGATTCCGTCCTCGGAATCCTTTCCTGCTTAAACAGATGGGGATATCTATCCTTCGTCTCTGCTTCAGTCTCCCAAGTCAAATCAGAACCAAGACTGTGCTTCCACTTGACCAATACCATTGGTATCTGTTTCTTTCGGAGCTTAGTCACCTTTCGATCTAACAGTCCTACTGGTTCCTCTATCAACCTCTTCTTTGAATCAACCTTCAACGAGAATCTGGTCTTCATCTTCTACTTTACATTTTCTCAGATAGCAGACGTTAAAAGTACCATGTATTCCTGCAAGTTCTGCTGGAAGATCTAGTGTAACAGCCTGTTCATTTACAACTTGACGTACGCGGAAAGGACCAATGTAACGGGGAGTTAACTTCCTGCACTTACCGAATCGAATCACACCCTTCCACGGAGAAACCTTTAAGTACACTAACTCTCCCACCTCAAACTTAACTGGGCGACGATGTGGATCTGCGTACATTTTCTGCCTATCTCTGGCTGCTTTCAACTTATTTCTGGCTATAGAAACCTTATCAACTGTCATCTGAACTATCTCAGGTCCTGCAAACTGTTTCTTACCAGCCTCTAACCAACAAGTCAGAGTACGGCAGCAACGACCGTATAACATTTCGTACGGAGGCATCCCTATACTGGAGTGGTAAGAATTATTGTACGCAAACTCTATCAATGGCAGGTGTGAATCCCAAGATCCACCATACTCGATTACACAAGCTCGCAACATATCTTCAAGTGTCTGTATGGTTCGTTCAGTCTGACCATCGGTCCGGGGATGATACGCAGTACTCAGGTTAATCCTCGTCCCTAATTCCCTCTGTAAACTCCTCTAGAAATTAGAAACGAATCTGGAGTCTCTGTCAGATACTATTGATAATGGCATGCGATGCCTCGAAATAATCTCGTTGACATAAAGTTGAGCCAATTTACTCAGAGAAGCCGTCTCACATGTAGCTATGAAGTGAGCGCTCTTGGTCAGCCGATCCACAATCACCCAAATCATATCATTATTTCTCTGAGTTCGTGGAAGTTTGGTCACGAAATCCGTCGTTATATGTTCCCGTTTTCACTCAAGGATTTCCAATTGTTTTAAAGATCCACAAGGCTTCTGATGTTCAGCCTTCACCTGTGCACAAATATGGCATGACTCCACAAACTGTGCCTTATCTGTTTTTATAGTAGGCCACCAGTAAAGCACTTTCAGGTCATTATACATTTTAGTGCTTCGTGGGTGTACTGACAATTTGGACTTATGTGCTTCAGTTAAAATTAGCTTTCTCAAATCTCCAAGCATAGGTACTCACACATGAGTCTTGTATACTTTTAATCCACGAGAGTCATTAGCAAGTTCGTCTTTACGCTTCTTCATCAGTTCGTCTTTCAAGCTTTCTTCCTTCAGTGCTTCCAATTGTGCACACTTTAGTCTATCCACTAGATCAGATACAATCTCAATACTCATAAACTCAATAGAACTTCCCGCTCCCTTGCGGCTTAAGGCATCTGCCACCATGTTTGCTTTACCTGGGTGATATCTTATTTCGCAATCATAATCTTTAATTAATTCCACCCAACGTCTCTGTCTCATATTCAACTATTTCTGTGTAAATACGTACTGTAGGCTCTTATGGTCGGTACAAATCACGCACTTGGTGCCATACAAGTAGTGTCTCCATAGCTTTAGGGCAAATACAACGGCTGCCAATTCCAAATCATGTGTCGGGTAATTCTTTTCATATGGTTTCAACTGTCTTGAAGCATACGCAATCACCCGATCCCTTTGCATAAGCACACAGCCTAATCCCGTAAATGATGCATCGCAATAAACTATGAAATCCTTTGAGCCACTTGGCAATGCTAGAATAGGGGCCTGACATAATAATTGTTTCAACATCTGAAAAGCTTGATCATGTTCACTGCCCCAAACAAACTTTACGTCTTTTCGAGTCAACTTAATCAACGGACCCGCAATCTTGGAGAAGTCTTTTATAAACCTGCGGTAGTATCCATCTAAACCCAGAAAACTCTTTATCTCAGACGGTGTCTTGGGAGCATTCAAGTTCATAACCGCTTCTACCTTTGAAGGATCCACTTTCACTCCTTCGTCACAGATTACATGCCCCAAAAACTATACCTCTCTCAACTAGAATTCGCACTTAGAGAACATAGCAAACAAATGCTCTTTCTTCAGTGTCTCCAAAATCTGTTTTAAATGCTTCTCGTGCTCTTCCGCAATCTTTGAATATACGAGGATGTCATCAATGAAAACTATCACAAACTTATCCAAGAAGGGTGGACAAACTTTGTTCATTAAATTCATGAATATCGTAGGTGCATTGGTTAAGCCGAACGGCATAACCAAAAACTCGTAGTGCCCGTAGCGCGTACGAAAAGCCGTCTTTGATACATCTTCCTCTGAAACCCGCACCGGGTGATACCCTGATCTCAAATCAATCTTGGAAAAGAACGAAGCTCCCTGTAGTTGATCAAACAGATCATCAATTCTTGGCAACGGATACTTGTTCTTTATCGTTCTATTGTTCAGCTCACGGTAGTCGATACACATACGCAACGTACCGCCTTTCTTCTTCACAAATAATACCGGTGCTCCCTACGGATACGAAATCAGACGGATAAAACCCTTATCTAACAAATCCTATATTTGTGTCATCATTTCCCGAATCTCTGAAGGTGCCAACCTGTACGGTGCCTTTGCCATTGGGCGAGAACCAGGAATCAAATCTATCTTGAACTCTACCTCACGAACTGGAGGTAGCCCTGGTAACTCTTCTGGAAACACCTCCGGGTATTCCGTTACCACCCGGATGTCATTCACTATCTGCTTTTCTTTCTTTCCATCAATTACGTAAGCCAAGTATGATTCGCAACCTTTATCCAACGTCTTTTTATCTTTCAAACACGAGATAATCGGAATTACAGATCCAGCCTTCTCCCCCCTTGCTACTACTCTTGTGCCATCAGCCAACGGGAATGAAATCAACTTCTTGTGACACTTGATACTGGCCTGATTCAAACTCAGCCAATCCATCCCGAGCACCACATCGAACCCAGATAATGGCATTACAAGAAAATATACAGGAAAGGAAGTACCATCTATATCTATCTTGGCTCCAGCCATAACAGTCGTGACCGGAACCATCATACCATCAGCTACCTCAATTTCTAAAGCTGTAGCAAGTACAGTTAAAGGCACATTCAACCTACCACAGAATTCTACATATACAAAGGAGCGATTTGCCCCAGAATCAAATAGTACTCTAGCAGGAGTAGAGTTTATCAGAAACATACTGGTTATCACATCATCTGTGGTAGTGGCATCATCCACAGTCATCCTGAATGCCCGACCCTCAGCAGTGGGTGGGTTCTTTCTTTTCTACCCTGCTGAAGATGATCCCCCAGTACCTCCCCCTCCTGACCCAGATCCTGCTTTCTTACTCAACGGGCAATCACCAACCCAATGCCCCTCTTTTTGACAGTTCCAACAGACGCTCCTCGGCAGTCTACAATTCTTCAAGTCATGGCCAAACTGGCCACATTTCACACACCTCATAGATTGGGGCGTACACTGCCCGTGATGATAAGACTTGCATCTGCTACACCAAGGTGCTCTCTGAGCATACCCACCTACAGAAGATGTTTTATTCTGATTACCCTGTCGATTTCCACTGCCCTGCCCTCCTTGCCTTTGTTGGGTATTGTAATGTTCAAATCTTGATTTCTACCGGGAAATTCTTTCCCCACTCAACTTATTCCTCGCAATCAAATCTCCTTCAGCCGAATTAGCTAAAGTAAATGCTTGGCATAGTGTAGTAGCCCACCTTGTGGCACTACGGAGATCCGGATGTAACGCTCCAATGAAATGGGCGATCTTTGACTCCTTATCTGGTACCGAATGTTTTGCAAATCTCATTTTCTCGTTGAATTTTTTTATCAATTGATCCACCGTCATATTCCCAGTCATCTATAACTCCGTAAATTCTCTTTTAATCTTGGCAATCTCAAAAGTACCATAGTACTGCTCACATAGTTTCTCCTTGAATTGATTCCAAGTAATACTTTCTTGTTGCTGCTTCGTAAAATGGCCAGTGATTGAATCCCACCAAACCATGGCATGCCCTTTTAACATCCTCGATGCATATTTCACTTTCAGTTCATTCTCACAGTTGCAATCATCTAATGTCTTTGTCATTTCTATAAGCCAATTCAACGTATAACTGGGATCAGAACATCCCCGGTATTCAGAACGCTTGCAGTCGAGGAATTGTTCATATGTAAAAGGTTGTTTATATCCTGGAAACGCAAATGGATAACCTCAAGGTTGTGGATAGGGATAAAAGAAAGGTTGCTGCATCATTTGAGTTATTGGTGGCAGAGGTACTGACACTGGTGGTACTGTTGCTTGTGTGGTTATCACAATTGGTACTGGTGGTGGTTCTGGTTGGTTTAATCTCTGCTCCATGTTTAGGACTTTATTTCGAAGATCCATCAACTCTTTTTCCAGTTTAATGATGTATTCACTCTGGTCTTCCTCTTGCTCTTGCCCAGATGTTCCAGCTTGGTTTACATCTTCAATTACCGGTGCCTCTGTAGATTGGGTCACAGGAGGTAGGATGGGAGTCTCTCTATCAGCCATAATCTGTTACAATCACATCACCTCATAGTTCATTAGCATAAACCGTTAGTATCCAAAATACTAACTACCACAAAAACTCTATCTCAACCTAATTCCCCCCAAGGAAAGCTTGACCCATCACGAGCCATGATTTGGGAATGTAACACTCTAGCCGTGCATGCATCGCCAAACCTAGGCTCTTATACCAAACTGTAACACCGGAAATTCAGAAGCCATTTTTTTAAAAACGCACTGCGGAAGCTAATTAAAACAACTTGATTACAAATAACTAGAATTTACAGATATATAATCATTGTTCAAAAGTTAACATCAACTCCTACTAAAGTTTGGTGTTACAAAAATAACTGTCTCGTCTCTTTTTCAAAATAAGTATCAGAGTGTGGTCAATTCTTCCTTCTTCATCTACGAACACCAATCTGCAAAGCATCAACTGAGGGGAATTAGCACAAAAGCTAAGTGAGTAGAGGCTAAGCAACAAATGCAGACATTCACAATCAATCATCAATCATGTAATCACATATCCAGAGAAGACCGGCGGTTCGGCGCAGAACCTACAAAGAATGCCGGCCAAAGCAAAGGTTTACTGATAGCTTTCCACCAGATTAGCACAGTAAACTCCCCTCTGAGCAACAAATGCAACAGAGAGGCTACTACTATTCAACCAATCAGTTAGACAAGCCCAGCCCAAAACCACGTATAGTTGACTTCTCAACGCAACTCAAAATCATCCTAAGAGTGCGTATCGAACAAATATTCATGCAGCAGTTAACAACATTCAATATCACAATCAGCAGTTCAATCAATTCATTCTCAACCCACAATCATGCTTCACATCAATAAAGTTAACTGCAATCTTTACCATCCGTGTTTAACGTCCACTCACATCAATTTCAGCACGAGCTCAGAAGTCTAATATTACTGAGTCTTAGGATTGCCTGTAAACACAGCAATAATAAAACCAGTCCCAATCTCATAAGTATATCTTGTCCATATATTTATAAATCATTTATCAAACAAACATCAATCAATAAACAAATACAAGTTCAAAACACAAGTATCAGATTCCTCCAAAACTATCGGATTTCAAGAATCCGCAACTCATGTCTCGGATTTCCTCATAATCGGATTCACTTTAATCGGATTCCTAGAACAGGATTTGGAGACTTTCAGATTTAAGTCTCGGATTGTATCAATCGGATTTTAAGAGTTTCGGATTTTAACTGTTACGGATTCAATCATTCGGATTCCTAAGTCTTTGTTATATAAATGTAGGATTTAGGATTTCCAGTCTCGGATTCTAATAGTTCCGGATTATGAGTACCCGGTTTTCACATGAATCAGATTTAGGGTTTCAGATTACAAGCATCGGTTTTCAACATTCGGTTTTCCAACTTTTAGGTTTTACCATCTTCATCCATCAAATCCGAGAGTTTCATAGATTCTTCTCAATCACCATTTTCATAACTCAAACCCAGAAATTATGAATTCATAAATTATTATAATATTCCAAATACATGTTTTAATCTCTATAAACACCTTTTCATGCATCATAACATCATTCAAACATATATTTCATAAGAACACAAAACCGATCCAAAACACATGCTTCATTCAGAAACCGATTCTAAAGTATTTCTTCATAAACTCATGTTAGTTCTATCAAGATTCAATCTAGTAATCATCTAATCATGATATACTAAAACATCTAACCTTAGCTTGATTAAAATCACACAACAAGAAATCCGATTGTAGTTTCTTCTTTCCTTCGGTTTCTTCAGCAGAGAACACCACACACATACTTTCATTTTTCTTAATTAGTAGATAATGGCTACCAACCCCATAACCCCCCCCCCCCACGTATACAAATAAAATGTGAAGTGGCATAACTCATTCTTTACACACATACACGTGTACGCACACAAATACATATACATGCATACGGTGAATTACATACTTGCAATAACAAACATGCATAATATTAATCACATACTTTTAAAATTAATTTAATTAATCATCTAACATAATAAAATAGTTAAACATATACCACAAACCCACTAATCTCCTAGCCCAGGTTTGCGGGTGTTACACATTATTAAACAAAGCATAACACATCATCAATTCATCATTACATAGGTTCATCAAATCATATAACATGCAACATGTCAATCACGTACATCATTAGGTATAGATAGTAAGTAAGAATACTCACCTGTCTGTAGTCTTAGTTACACAATCTTAGTTCACTAATTTTTCCTTGCGATTACTTTTCGGTCAATCGTCACCTACAATAGGTCTAATTAAGTCAACACCGTGTACGAATCCTTCATTTATTTGTTCACATAATCCATTCGGGTCTCACATTGGACCCCGTTACTTAGTTTCATAAGTTGGACCACCTAGAGTCCTCAAAGTCGGATGGGTTTAACATGTACAGGTCGCATGGACTACATGAAAGTCGCATGGCAAATGTTTGAAAGTCGGAAGGGGGTTTCTTGTGTAAAGTCGCATGAAGTGGTTCAAGTTTGATGGTGTTAAGGCATAAGTCGCATGGATTACATGAAAGTTGCATGGGGTAGCATGTGAAAGTCACATGAGGGTTTCAATATGAAAGTCGCATGATGGTGTTAAGGCATAAGTCGCATGGGGTTCAAATGAGTGTCGCATGGTATATAAGTCTCATGGGGTTTAAATGAGTGTCGCCTGGTATAAAAATTGCATGGATGGGTTTGTGAAAGTCGCATGGACCATATGAAGGTAGCATGGGGTAACAAGCGAAAGTCGCATGAGTGATTGAAAGTCGTATGGTTGTTTTAGTATCAAGGTCGCATGGTGCAAATTTGGGAAAGTCGCATGGGGTAACATTTGTAAGTTGCATGAGGTGTTTTTGGGTATGAAAGTAGCATGACTCAAACATAAAGTCGCATGGCATGGGAGTCGCCCCTGACAGTTCATCATTTTCATCTTAGAGGCTCCATGGCCAAAATCAAGTTCTTTCAAAACTCAACCAATTAATTTTATTTTTGTTACAAAACATTTCTCCACTCATTTAAACACTTCCTTCAAAATTTATATACATTTCATCAAGTTTCAAGAGCTCACATCTCAAATTCTTTTCCCTGGTTCTTTCATAAACCCAAAACCTCAAAACCCATATCGTAACTCATGTTATCATCATTCGAACAAGATAAGATTGATATCTGCAATGCTATAATGAGATATGAAACATTACCTCAGGATCCTTTTAACAATTCTTTAAGTCCACAAGTGATTCTTGGCTCCTTCTTTCTCTGATCCTCGAGAGGGTTTTTACACACACAAACACACCCTGATTTCTTTTGAAAACAATGAAACAGTGAAGATGGTGGATTGGGGGACTGTGCCACCTTTATATACTTTCCCTAAAAGGCCAAAGCCCACTTTTTAATCAATAAGCCCAATAATGCTTAATCCAATTGAATCATTTACATTAGCCCATTTAACCAACTATTTATCCAAGCCCAAATAAATCAATCTAGTCCACAATTAAATCCATAACACAATACTACAACTATTTCTCAATAAAAAAATCTTTTATTTAATTTCGGAAGTTCGGGTATTACAACTCTCCCCCACTTATTCCTGATTTCGTCCTCGAAATCTTCATTCGAACATTGTGGGGTAGTTCTTTTTCATTTCTTCCTCAGACTCCCACGTCCACTCCGAACCCTTGTGATGCTCCCACTGCACCTTTACCATTCCCACTTGACTGTTACGCTGTCGTTAGATCTTTCTTTCGAGGATCGCAACCGGTCTCTCGGTGTAGTTCAATTTCTCATCTATGGTGATGTCCTCCAATGGTACAAACACCGACTCATCGGCCAAACATTTCCTCAGATGGGACACATGGAAGGTGCCGTGTATATTTGATAACTCCTAGGGTAGCTCCTAACGATAAGCCACCATACTCTGAGATCCGCATAGCTCTTCTACCGGCTTTGAGCCGCGTAAGGAGTTCACGAACTTGTTGTACATACTCTGAGATTTTCTGTACTATTTCCGTGTTGCCAAGTTCAATCTGTCCAACGTCACCCCAACAGATCGGGGTTCTACATTTTGTACCATACAACATCTCGTAGGTGGCATACTAATACTCGCATGGTAACTGTTGTTATATGAAAATTCCGCTAGGGGTAAATACAAATCCCAGCTTCCCCCGAAGTCAATCACACACACTCTTAGCATATCCTCTAGAGTTTGGATAGTAGGTTCACTTTGTCCGTCAGTTTAGGGGTGATACACTGTACTCAAGTTAACCCTTATTCCAAATCCTCATGGAATTTTCTCCAAAACCTGGAGGTGAATCGTACATCCCTATCAAAAATGATGGTTACCGGCACCCCGTGCCTCGAGACTATTTTCTTTACATAGATATCAGCCAATCTCTCGGCCGAACTAGCTTCTCGAATCGGTATGAAATGAGCAGTTTTAGTTAATCGGTCGACCACCACCCAGATTGCATCATAGTTCCTTGGGGTTTTAGGTAGCTTCGTTATCAGATCCATAGTTATTGGCTCCCATTTCCATACGGGTATCTCCAGCGGTTGCAATTTACCATGTGGTCACTAGTACTTAGCTTTTACTCTTAGACATGTAAGGCACTTTTCAACATACTTAGCCACATCTCTCTTCATGCCCGGCCACCAGTAGTCCATTTTCAAGTCTCTATACATTTTCATGGTTCCCGGATGTATTGAAAATTTCGACTTGTGCGCTTCATCAAGATTGAGATTCCGGACTTCTGTGATTTTCGGTACCCAAATTCGTCCATGTCGGGTCCACAACCCGCGGCTATCCTTAACCATCAATGCCAATTGGCCCTTTATCCTCTTGTTTTCTGGTTTTCCTCTTTGGTTGCTTGACTTTGGGCTGTTGAAATCGATTCGAATAGTGAAGTTGTAACAGTCATCCTTAAACATTTCACATTCAACTGTACATGGTTTTCCTTACGGCTTAGCGCGTCTTCTACAACGTTGGCTTTCCCCGGATGATACAAGATTTCACACTCGTAGTCCTTGACTAGGTCTAGCCATCTCCGCTGGTGCATGTTCAAATTCTTTTGATCAGCGAACTACTTTAAACTTTTGTGATCCGTGTATATCGTGCACTTGACTCCATACAAGTAATGTCTCCATAGTTTGAGAGCGAACACTATAGCGGCTAGCTCTAAATCGTGAGTCGGGTAATTGCACTCATGCGGCTTCAATTGTCGTGAGGCGCAGGCAATCACTTTTCCTCTTTGCATCAATAGACAGCCAAGTCCCACATGGGACGCGTCATAATAAACTAATAAATCCTCCATTCCCTCCTGTAAGGCTAAGTATCAGGGCTTCACACAATTTTCCTCGAAGGGTCTCGAATCCTTAATAAACCTCCTGTAGTAGTTGGACAACCCTAGAAAACTTCGGATCTCCATAGCACTCTTCGGCGATTCCCATTTCATCACATCCTTGATCTTAGCAGGGTCGACCTTAATCCCTTCCTGATTAACCAAATGCCCGAAAAATTGGACCTCCCGCAGCCAAAATTCACACTTGGAAAACTTCGCGTACAACCTCTCCCTCTTCAAGGTCTCGAGTACTTCCCGTAGCTGTAGTTCGTGCTCGGCCTCCGCCTTTGAGTAAACCAAGATGTCATCGATGAATACTATCATGGACTTGTCAAGTAATGGTGTGCAGACTCGGTTCATCAGATCCATGATTGCCGCTGGCGCGTTTGTGAGACTGAAAGGCATGACGACAAACTCGAAGTGCCCATAGTGCGTGTGAAAAGCCGTTTTGGCTATATCCTCCTCCCGGATCTTGAGTTATGATATCCCGACCGTAAGTCTATCTTTGAGAAACAGGCCGCTCCTTGTAGTTTATCAAACAAGTCGTTGATCCTTGGCAACAGATAATGATTCTTAATCGTCACCTTGTTAAGCTCGCGATAATCTATGCACATCCTAAAGGTTCCATCTTTCCTTTTTCACAAAAAGAATCGGTGCTCCCCACGGTGAGGTACTTGGACGTATGAAGCCCTTATCAAGCAGTTCCTGAAGTTGTGACATCAGTTCTTGCATCTCTGGCGGTGCTAGTCGGTATGGTGCCTTGGTGATGGGTGCCACTCCCGGCATAAGGTCTATATGGAACACCACGTGTCTGTCTATTGGGATCCATGGCAATTCTTCTGGGAATAACTCTGAAAAATCGCATACAATTGATACATCCGAAACTGTCAATTTCATCTTTTCCACACTCGAATCAACCACATGAGCTAGTAAGGTCATGCAGCTCTTGCGTAGATACTTTGCCGCATTGGTCATGGTGCAGCATGCCATCAACCTATTCTGCCGTTTTCCGTAGATAGAGATTTCTCCCCCACTTGGATTCTGAATCCGTATGATCCCTTGCTTGCGCAAGATGTTGGCCCGGTGACGCCCCAGCCAATCAATTCCCACTATTAGTTGGAACTCTCTCATAGGATTCGGTAGTAGATCTATAGTAAATTGTACATCATCTATCACTATTACATTATCCATATAGATCGTGGTAACACACAAAGCCTTATCATCGGCTATCTCTACCTCTAACGGCGTTTGTAACTTCACCTGTGCTATTACAAATTTATTATAAAAAGCAGAAGATACAAAGGTCTTTCTTGCCCCGAAATCAAATAATACAAGTGCAGGTAGAGAGTTAACAACAAATGTACCTGCAATCACATCAGGATCTTTCTTGGCCTCCTCCACGGTCATCTAAAATGCATGCCCCCGAGGCTTTGGATCCTCGGGCTTATTTCCCTTCTCTCCTTTGGTAATCCTTAGCGGTGGTTGCCAGACAGGTCTCCCGCTGCCTCCAGTCACTTCCGGGCACTCGGCCATGCGGTGCCCCAGCTTGTTACACTTGAAGCACACATTTAAGTGGACCCTGCAATCCTTCACATAGTGTCCACTTTTTCCGCACACAAAAAAATTGACAATTCCAGCCCGGCACTCCCTAGCGTGCCCCTTTCCACAATTACCACATCTTGCCCCCGGATTCCTCATAGCAGGCCTCAAATTTCCATTGTTCGATTTCTTGAATTGTTGTCTGCTTGCATTTCCTCCCAATGCAGCCCGCTCTGTGGACCTCTTTTTGTTCCTTTCTATCAGGTATAGTTCCCTCTTCTGAGATCCCTCAATCAGCTGGTCCAGTGTCGCATACTGACCATTTGCCACAAATTCCTGAATGTCCTCCCTCAACATTTGCGTATACCTGTGAATCTGCAACCTCTCGTCGCTTGCATAAGCTGGGCAATGCAGTAATTTCTCCTTGAATATCGCGGTTATCTGATTAACCGTC
Organism: Dittrichia graveolens; assembly: GCA_038502395.1. Classification (NCBI taxonomy): domain Eukaryota; kingdom Viridiplantae; phylum Streptophyta; class Magnoliopsida; order Asterales; family Asteraceae; genus Dittrichia; species Dittrichia graveolens. Next base: position 34,770,869 of record JARJIL010000006.1, read on the forward strand.
TCAGTGGTTTGTTTGAGTTTCATCAACTCATCCATCACTCGCTCCACCTCAACCTTAGGAGCATACTCCTCGTAGAACAGTGTCGTGAGTCCTCAGCACAATGGCCGGTAAAGAAAGCTCCCTCTATTGTCGAGACCCATCTAGTGCTCTACACCGCGTCTGGTACTCCATAAAACACGGGCGGCTGACACGCCAAAAAATCCTTGAAGGTACCTCTTGGGGTCACCTGATTAGAAGTTTGTGCTACCGTTTGAGCGACAACAACAGCCGTAGTAGCTTATTTTGCAGCCCATAGGGCTCCCAGTTTCTGGTCAATCATAGTTCCCATAACCTGTTTCAGATCCTCCACAATATTAGGCAATAGCTCTTTCACCGTGTTGGTAACCACAGTGGTCACCAATTCCGTCATAGCCTCATTTCTATATTCTTCGTCATCCATTACATTTTCCGGTATGACGTTCTTCAAAGTCACGTTTTCGGGGTGGTTCAAGACTGGTTGTGCACGGGGTCATTCCCTCCCGTCACACTATCTTTTTCTCCATCAGGTGGGTTATCAAAACCCATAGGTATCACAGATCGGTTTCTTGTAGTCACCATACTAGATGTATAGACAATGCACTTAATTAACAAGCGGCATTGCCACACAGTCCTCATCACTATATCAGTTCATGTATCACGTATTTCCAGTCATAAGTACAACTATCAGGCAACCCTAGTCATTCTAAGGCACCCTAGCTACAGGAATCTTATCCCTACAAGTACCCCTCACCGGATTCACAAGATTCCCCGGGTTTTGACAAGTTTCAACCAGTGCCGTGTGAAGATAATAATATGGGCTATCAACTGCGTGTTGGAGCCCTGCCGTGGCCATCACCTGAAAAGAAGGTTAAACAACAACCGTAAGCACGAAGCTTAGCGAGTACTTTTACTTACAATCAACCATGTGACATCAAAGCATTTGTTTCCGTAATCATGTTACATCTTTCATTCCGTAGCAGTCGGTCCCACATTCCCATCACGGAAGTGAACTGTCCAATAATTCCCTTTACCAATGTGAAGGGTCCAATCATTCCGGTCACCGTAGTGAACGGTCCAATCATTCCCGTCACCGAACTGAACCATCCAATCATTCCTGTCAAAGAAGTGGACGGTCCCATTATTAAACAAAGCATAACACATCATCAATTCATCAATTCATAGGTTCATCAAATCATATAACATGCAACACGTCAATCAAGTACATCCTTAGGTATAGATAGTAAGTAAGAATACTCATTTGTCTACAGTCTTAGTTACACAGTCTTAGTTCACTAATTTTCCTTGCGATTACTTGTCGGTTAGCCGTCACCTGCAATAGGTATGTTAGTCCCAGATTGAGTACGCAACAACAAATGTTTGTAGAAGGGGGGGTTGAATACAAACTTTATCTTTTAAAAACTAAAGACACACCATTATACTTTTATACAATTCTTATTGATTATGAATCAGAATTACATGTACTAGAAGCGGAAATTCTGAGTACAATAAAAGGTGGCAATCAATCTGTCTAACACATAGACGAGCTAACTCTAAAACAACTGATGTTAAAGATTGTTCAACACATGAACAAGTTTGGTTCTACAAAATCCTTAAACTCTATGAATTTTCTCATCAGATGAGAGTGCTTTGCGTTGTGTAGAAGCTTATCCTTGCATGTCCACCGTGCATGAATATACATAGAAGCTTGGGCATCCGGTTGCATGAAGGAAGGAGACGATGAGTGTGTGGAAATATAATATTTTAATTGTAAAGTTAGTGGGTGAAAAGTAAATTTACTTTAATTAACTGTTTGATAAAAGCAATTGTACTTTTCTAAAAAAGTGCAACCCACTCACAATATGAAATATTAAATCTCACACCATTTGCCTTGTAAGACTGTCTTTCCCTTTCCATGCTTGTACTTTAAACAACATCCATGCTTCTTCTAGACTTGACATTACCAAGTATGGGATTGCCAGCCATACTTTAGTTATTGAAACAAAACTTCGAGATCTTCGTCTCTTTGAGGTATCTTTCTCCTTTTTACAGAGGATAAGATCAAATATTTTTGTCTCATACTTGATCCAAAAAGTGCTTTATACTTTTACAAACAAAGATCTAAGGAATAATAGAACAACACATGTTCTGCCTTTTACATATGAAACGTACAATCTGAAAGGAAGAGCAGATTTGACATTTTGCTCGACTCAGCTAACATAATGTATTAAGAACTTTAACTTTCACTACTCATTTGAAATAATAGATAATTTGATCATTTTTGCTATGACTCAATTGATACCTATTGCTCGACTGATCATACAACTGCTCAGTTGATCAACAGTTATACTAGGAAGACATAAGCTCATGTATTGATATGATCAGTTGATGAAGAATGCTCAGTTGATCATTTAAATACATCAGTTTATGTAAGAAGATGACTTGTGTTTAGAAATACTTACTTAGTTGATGCTCTGGGCCTCAGCTTATCCAATACTCACTCAACTGATGGTATAGCTGAGCAAAATCCTTGCTCAGCTGATGGTGTAAACACTCAGCTGATCAATTTTCTTCACTCAAATGATAGATGATTTCCTCAGCTGATGGTCTTCTACACTTGTTTTCTTCATCTGATGTTCCTCAACTGATGTCTTTGGCTGATGCTCTTGAGTAGTGGCTGCTTATCAGCTGATGGTTCCATACCTAACATATTTTCTTGAATCTGATTCAAATAACACATGTTTGAATTCTTTCTAAGTCATACTGAAGATATAGTTTGGTTATCATCAAATTCTATGTTTTAAGACATACATAGTTGATTATTAGGGTGAAGTGATTATCTCCCCAACAAGGTCTAATTAAGTCAACACCATGTACGAATTCCTTGTTCGTTTGCTCACATAAACCATTCGGGTATCACATTGGACCACGTTACTAAGTTTCATAAGTTAGACCACCTAGAGTCCTCAAAGTCAGATGGGTTTAACATGTACAAGTCGCATGGACTACATGAAAGTCGCATGACATATCTTTGAAAGTCGCATGGGGGTTTTTTGTGTAAAGTCGCATGAAGTGGTTCAAGTTTGAAAGTCGCATGGGGTAGCCATGCGAAAGGCACATGAGGGTTTCAATGTGAAAGTCGCATGAAGGTGTTAAGGTATAAGTCGCATGGGGTTCAAATGAGTGTCGCATGGTATAAAAGTCACGTGGATGGGTTTGTGAAAGTCGCATGACTCGTGCTAATGCTCGACAATCATCCAAGTTTCGTTAGATTTGGGTGGTGTCGTCTTACGGATGGCGTGACTTACTTTCGAAAAACGGAATTTTGCTTTTCCGGTTAAAAAAATAATATTTTAACATTTTTGCGAATTAACAATTTAAGTGACTAAAACACTTTTCGATCACCTTTTAATATAATCTCCATTTATATCGATATTGTTAATTTTTATGCGCGAAGAAATATAAACTCATTTATAAATCTCTTTGTTTTATATATTTTTCAAAAAAATTTCTAGCATGCAAATCGTAAAGAATCATGCAAGAAATAACTATAAGACAACCACGCATATAAAATAATCAAAACCTGGTAACATGCCCAAATCCTATACGTTTTTCCCGTGAGCCAAAACGGGGAAACAAAGTCATCTAGGTTCAACAAGAAATGTTGCGTCACGATGGTGCCTCTAAACCGGCGAATCTCCCGGAATAGGCTCGTCAAGACGCCAACACCATGTCTCCCGATTGGTTTTATGCAATATATATATATATATATATATATATATATATTTAAAGTAACTATGTACAATTACATAATAATAAGAAAAAGACGCCCAAGTCGCGATGTTAATAAACTATTACGAGTACAAAAATATTAAATAAATGACATGCAAGTTGCACCAAAATTAAATATTACAACTATACGGCATGACGGCGAAACCAAAACCAATCAACACAAAGGCTAAGGGCATATCAAGTTACCGGACAACCACAACAAACACAACCAAAAGAAAACAATGGTGTGCCACCAAGCCATGCCAAACAATATATATTTTGATCAACAATGCAAAGCAACCTTTAAGGCACAACAAGCAATCCTTGTACATATGATATAGTAATTTTTGTAACACCGTATTTTCAACCCAAAATTCTCATTTTAAAAATACCGCGGAAGCGAACACAAATACCTTCCGCCGAGCCTCTGACTTACCAAAACCTGTAAAAAGAGTGAGAGGTGGGGGATTAGCACAAAGCTATGTGAATGGAAATAAACCACAACAGATATATCAGCCACAACCGCATGATATCAAAACAACAAATAATTGTGCCCTGGGAACACCGGCGGTTCTGCAGGAACCTACAACCAATGCCGGCCAAAGTAAAGGATTACCGATAGTTCATTTACTATTCTCGGACAGTATTATCCTTGAGTTGCACAAATGCATCAAAAGATCTCAATACTGATTAGCCGATTGCAAACAAACGAAGCCCATGTGCCTAGCCGAAATTGACTTCCTAAAAAATCATGTATACATATCACTGACGTAACAATCAATTAACAATCAACCAGTTAATCAATTATCAGACATAAAGTCTATCCATGCGTCAATCCACAAATAGTTATAACAAAAACAGTTACAACTAATATCATCTGTGAGTAAACATCCACTCACCTCCAGTTCTCAGTTCTCCACTCAGTAATCTAATTTTACTGAGTCTTGTCCGTTCCAGAGAAAACAATAAACTAAAATTGGTATCCAGTTCATAAATATATATCAAACATATATTTATATCTTCTTTAGTCATATACAACAAACTAAAGTCACATACGGATGTATATTTAGCATATAGCATCAAATAATCATCAAACATCACAAACCGTCGGATTTAAGGAAATCCGCTCGAATTGTAGGATTTGAGGAAATCCGATACAAAGTGTCGGATTCCATCACTTTCGGATTTCAACTTTCGGAATCCCATCAGATTACATTCTCTCGGAATCCACCATCGGATTCCTAATTGTCGGATTCACCACCGGATTTCTTAGATACTGGATTTTAACATTACCGGATTCAAAGTATCCAGATTTCATGATTCTCAGATTTCATTATTGTCGGAATCCTCCACATTTGGATTTCATAAGCATTGGATTTATCATCTTCTTCCTCAACACACAATCGGCCAACTTCAAAACCTCGATGGATCTTTTCCACGGCTTAACAAATCATTTTAAAGCTATACCAAAATATATTCAATAATCTATAAACATGCTTTCATGAATCAAAAACACCATATCACTCAAGAACAAAACAAAATCCACTAAACCCATCAAAGAAGGTTTCCACATGTTCTAACATGGTGATTAATATAAAACCCAGCATGTTATTAATCAAAACCATAGCATGATAACATTATTCAGGAATTAAACATATAGAAGAAGTTTACCAACCTAAACTTGAATCCAACAACTTCAAGAATACCTAATCCGATTCCTAGCTCTTCTTTCTTTTTCTATCAAAACACGCACAAACACACTCTAGCAAATTTCAAATGAGGATGTTAACTTCAATGACTAATCCTCACATAACACACACATATACTAATTACAAAGCAGGAGGTGTCAAGCTTTAACTCAATATCTATCTTTACCACGTATACTAAGGACTGGGACAACGATCCAGCTAATCGAGTTGTACTCCTATACTCAGGAAGTAAGGCACCAATAAAATGTTGAACCTCAGAAGGTTCATCAGGCACCCACTGAGTCACAAACCTCAGCTTCTCGTTGAATTGTTCTATTAATTCATCAATAGACATCCTCTCCGTCATGTGCAAATCCATAAACTCCTTCCTAATCTTGGTCAATTCGAATGCATTACAATACTGCTTACATAGTTTGTTTGAAATTGATCTCATGTAATCGCATCCATCTGAGCTCTAGGAAGATGTGTAGTAATAAAATCCCACCAAACCATCACTTTCTCCTTTAACATCCGTGTAGCAAACCGGACTCTCGTCTCATCCTCACAATTACAAGCATCCAAGATTCTAACGGTATCTCTCAACCAGTTTAGGGTAATATTAGGATCGGTGCTTCATGGTATTCTTCAGGTTTGCAATCCAAAAACTATTTGTAAGTGCATGGTTGTCTGTATCCCATGTTTGGAGGAAATCCCATATAGGGATATCAATTCGATCCCCGAGGAAACAGAGGATAGAAGAATAGTTATGACGTTGGTTGAGATACTTGTGGTAATGGTATCGATACTGGAGGAATCTCCGTCAAAGTTGTAATAGCCGGGAAGATTGGTGGTATCTCAGGTGTTGTTGAAGCTATGGTGATAACCGGTGGTTTTACTACTTGAACTTGTCTTTGTTTCAACTCCAATTCCTTCCTCAAATCCTATAGTTGACCTTCTAACTGAAAAATGTATTCATCCCTTTTATTTTCAGCTGTACCGGATGTACGGGCATGTTGAAGAATCTCTGCAGTTGTTGTAGGGATTTCTGCTGTAGACGGGACAGTAGGGGCACCAGTTGGGATTTTATTGTCAGCCATTGTTTTCTGTAACAATCACATCATCTCACGATTTATTAAATAAATCCGTTAGTACATAACATACTAAACTCCACATGTAACACCGTATTTTCAACCCAAAAATTTTCATTTTAAAATACACTGTGGAAGCGATTAAATACTAAAAGTATTTACAACTGTACACAAACAATAGTTTACAAAACCAATGAGTTTGAAAAATATCAGAATCACAAAAACTACGGCTCATCACAAATAAACTCATCATAGGCCTAGGCAATTACTCCCAAGCTAACCACTCTCAGCCGAGCCGCTGACTTACCAAACCCTGTAAAAAGAGTGAGAGGTGGGGCATTAGCACAAAGGTAAGTGAATCGAGTAAAGACACAACTGATACATCAGCCACAACCGCGTGATAAAAACAACATATAACAAATAATCGTGTCCCGCGAAGACCGGCGGTTCTGTAGGAACCTACAACCAATGTCGGCCAAAGCAAAGGTTTACCGATAGTTCATTTGCTATTCTCACACAGTATTATCCTTAAGTTGAAGCGAATGCATTAAAAGATCCCAATACTGATTAGCCGATAGCAAACAACCCCAGCCCATGTGCCAAGCCGTAACTGACTTCCTAATATCATGTATACATATCACTGACGCAACAATTAATTAACAATCAACCAGTTAATCAATTATCAGAAATAAAATCTATCCATGCGTCAAACCATAAACAGTTGCAACCAAACCAGTTACAACTAATATCATCTGTGAGTAAACATCCACTCACCTCGAGTTCTCAGCTTTTCCACACAGTGATCTAATTTGACTGAGCCTTGTCTGTTCCTCAGAACACAACAAATCAAAATCAGTATCTGATTCATAAATATATATCAAACATATATTTATATCATCTTTACTTATAAACATCAAACTAAAGTCACATATTTATGAACACTTAGCATGCAGCATCAATAAACTATAAAAATCAACATTCAACAAAACCATTGGATTTGTAGAAATCCACCAAAATCACCGGATTCAAAGAAATCCGATACCCAATGTCGGATTTGAAGGAAATCCGATACAAGTGTCGGATTCCTTCACCTTCGGATTCAACTGTCGGAATTCAACTTGTAGGAATTCATCATCGGATTCCTCCCATCGGATTTGATATACTCGGATTTCAATACTGTCGGAATTCATCCATCACCGGATTCCAACATGTCGGTTTTTGTCATCATCTTCTTCATTCTACTATCTGCCAACTTCAAATCTTCCATAACCCAGAATTACAGCTTTACAATACTTATTAAAACTTACCCAAAAACATAACCAAACATCAATAAACATATTGTCATGCATTATAAACACCTTTAAACCATAAAATCACTTGAAACATACAAAACCCACTAACAAAGGTTTCTTATATGCTCATTCATGGTGTTCATATACAAACCAAGCAAGTTATTTATAAAAAAAATATAGCATGAATACATGAATCAATCATATAAACATATAGAAAAAGTTTACCAATCTAAACTTGAATCCAAAAGCTTCAATAACCCAAATCCGATTCTTTGTTCTTCGTTTTCTCTCAAAACATACACATACACACTTCTGCCGATTATCAAGTGAGGAAGTTATCTTCAACGACTAATCCTCATATACACCCACGTATACTAAGTACTAAGCAGGAGGTGTCAAGCTTTGAGCCCATAAACATATATTTACCACATGCATGCATACGTACATACATAAATAAAACTTAATTAATATAACAATTAACTTAAGCAAATTTAATATTAATAGATAAGTAAACACTTAATAAATATATAATTCCAGTCTAGACATACCGAAGCCTACACAACTACTAGGTCCAAACACATGATGTTACAAATCCTCCCTCCTTAAAAGGATTCCGTCCTCGGAATCTATTCATTTACAAACAATCAAGGGTAACAAGCCTTATATCCCCCTCGGTTTCCCACGTAAAATCTGAACCCAAACTGTGTCTCCATTTAACCAGAACCATCGGAATCTGTTTCTTACGCAGTTTAGTCACTTTCCGATCTAGTAGTTCAATAGGTTCCCCGATCTAGTAGTTCAATGGGTTCTTCCACTAGTTTCATACCTGATAATTCCGCACGAACATCAAGAGTAACCGTCTGATCATTAACCACCCTTTGGACATAAAACGGCCAAATATAACGAGGAGCTAGCTTTCCCATCTTCCCAAAACGGATAACCCCCTTCCAAGGCGAAACCTTCAAATAAACCAGTTCACCTTCAACAAAAGCCACAGATCTACGACGTGGATCAGCATACATCTTTTGTCGATCACTCGCAGCTTTCAATTTTTCTCTCGCAATAGCCACTTTATCTGCGGTGATCTGTACAATATCAGTCCCTGCATACTGCTTCTCACCTACCTCTAACCAACACGTAGGAGTACGATAGTGACGTTCATATAACATCTCATAAGGTGGCATACCGATACTCGAATGATAAGAATTATTATACGCAAATTCAATCAAAGGCAGGTGGGAATCCCAAGAACCTCCATATTCCAACACACATGCACGCAACATATCCTCAAGTGTCTGAATAGCTCTTCAGATTTCCTGTCTATCAAGTTGTACTCAGATTAACACGCGTACCCAACTCCCGCTGTAAACTGCTCTAGAAATTATACACAAACCTAGAATCTCTATCCGATACAATCAAAAGCGGTATACCATGTGAGGAAACAATTTCATCAATATACAACTGAGCCAACTTGCTGAGTGATGCTGTCTCACTAGTAGCCAAGAAGTGAGCACTCTTGGTTAATCTATCAACGATCACCTATATCATATCATGATTCCTTTGCGTACGTGGAAGTTTGGTTACGAAATCCATCGTTATGTGTTCCCACTTCCATTATGGAATCTTCAATTGTTTCAATGATCCATAGGGTTTCTGATGCTTTGCTTTAACTTGTGCACAAATATGGCAAGACTCCTCAAACTGTGCGATATCTGCCTTCATTGTAGGCCACCAATATAGCACTTTCAAATCATTATACATTTTAGTGCTACCTGGATGAACATATAGTCTTGACTTGTGTGCCTCAGTTAAAATCAAACTCCAGAGTCCTCCAAGCAAAGGCACCCACACACGAGATCGATATGCTTTCAATCCCCTAGAATCATCATTTAAATAATTCTTTTTCTTTATCATAATCTCTGACTTAAGATTTTCATCCTTCAAGGCTTCCAACTGAGCTGCCTTCAATAAATCAATTAAGTCAGGAATTATTTTGATTCCCATAAAATAAGTAATATTCCCAGTTCCTTTGTGACTCAAAGCATCGGCTACCATGTTGGCTTTCCCCGGATGATAACGAAATTCAAAATCATAATCTTTAACAAGTTCAAGCCATTGTCTCTGTCGCATATTTAGTTCTTTCTGTGAAAACACATATTGTAGGTTTTTGTGGTCAGCACATACAACACATTTTGTACCGTAAAGATAATGTCTCCATAATTTCAACGCAAAAACCACAGCTGCAAGCTCTAAGTCATGGGTTGGATGGTTCTTCTCATGAGATTTCAACTGACGAGAAGCATAGGCAATAACTCTATCCCGCTGCATCAACACACAACCCAATCCTGCAAATGACGCGTCACAATAAACTATGAAGTCATCGAAGCCATCCGGTAGAGCAAGAATAGGAACTTGACATAAAAGTCATTTCAACGTCTGAAAAGCCCTTTCCTGTTCATCATTCCAATTAAAGGGATCCTCCTTATGAGTTAACTTAGTCATGGGATTCGCAATTTTAGAGAAGTCTTTAATGAACCGTGTGTAATAACCTGCTAATCCCAAGAAGCTTTTACATTTAGAGGGCGACTTTGGAGCATCCTAATTCATTGCAACTTCTACCTTTGCCGGATTAAGTTTAACTCCATCCTTGCAAATGACATGCCCCAGAAAATGAACTTCTCGCATCCAGAACTCATATTTCGAGTACTTGGCATACAATTGCTCCAGTTTCAAAGTTTCAAGAACTTGTCTCAAATGTCTCTCGTGATCTGCTTCGGGATTAGAATAAACCAAAATGTCGTCAAAAAGTACAGTCACAGATTTATCCAAAAATGGTCAACAAACCCGATTCATCAAATCCATAAACACAACAGGTGCATTAGTCAAACCGAACGGCATGACTAAGAATTCGTAATGGCCATGCCAGGTACGGAAAGCAGTTTTGGCAACATCTTCGTCAGAAACTTGTACGTGGTGACAACCCGATCTAATATCAATCTTCGAAAAATAAGAAGCACCCTGCAACTGATCAAATAAATAATCAATCCTAGGTAGAGGGTATTTATTCTTGACTATCCTCTTGTTTAATTCTCTGTAATCAATACACATCCGTAGCGTGTCATCTTTCTTTTTCACAAATAGAACCGTTGCACCCCACGGTGATGAACTTGGACGAATAAAGCCCCGATCTAAAAGATCCTGAATCTGCATCATCATCTCCCTAATCTCAGAAGGAGCCAATCTGTAAGGAGATTTCGCCACTGGATTAGAACCTGGTATTAAATCAATCTTGTATTCTACCTCTCGAACGGGAGGTAATCCACGTAGTTCATCCGGAAATACTTCAGGATAATCAGATACTATTCGCACATCAATAACCGCCCGCTTTTCCTTTCTAGCATTAATAACATATGCCAGAAAACATTCGCACCCCTTACTCAAGGATTTCTTAGCTTTCAATAAAGATATAATAGGAAATGCAGACTTATTTCCTTCTCCTTGAGCCACCATATGCGACCCATGAGACAAAGGAAAAGAAATCAGTTTCCTATGGCATTTAATACTCGCCTTATGCTTACTCAACCAGTCAATCCCTAAAACCACATCAAAACCAACCAAAGGCATTAAAAGGAACGATACTTGGAAGCATCTACCATCAATATCAATTTCAGCCCCAGTCATAGAAGTTGTAACAGGAACTATCTTACCATCTGCTACTTCTATCTCAAGTGGTACAAAAATAACAGTAGTAGGCAATTTTAATCTATCACAAAATGCCAAAGAAATAAAAGAGTGATTCGCTTCAGAATCAAATAACACACGAGTAGGTAAGGACTTTATAAGAAACATACCGGTGATAACCTCATCGGTGGCAGTAGCATCATCTTCTGTCATTTTGAACGCCCTACCCTCCGGTGTTGGAGGATTCTTTCTTTTCTGCCCCGCCGAGGATGATCCCCCAACTTCCGCTACCCCTGTCCCCGTCCCGGCCTTCCTCCCTGAAGGACAATCACCTACCCGATGACCTTCCTTCTGACAGTTCCAACAAACATTACGAGGGAACCTGCAATCTTTCGCCTCGTGCCCATGAGTTCCACAACGCATGCATCACATAGTTTGGGCAGTAAACTTCCTAGTGTCGGTAGATCTACAACGTGTACACCACTACGATTTCACATTTGTACTCCCTGGTGTCGTCTTCCTGTTATGACTTCCCTTCGACTAATTGCCATGCCATTGCTTCGACTGATTGCCTTGCCATTTGCCTCATCTCGATTCTGTTTGTCCTGTTAGGTTTATTAATTGTATAGAATAGAAGATTACATTTTGAGTGAAGCTTGTATTAATTACAAACTAGATGATCTTAATTGTAAATATACTCATGGAGTATATAAGCCTATGATTAAGGCTAATCATGCATCAATTGCTATAATCAATTATATGAACTATGTGTTAATCAAGGTGTAATTAGTATTCTCTCATAGTTCTACACATGCAATTGAAGATTAGCTTGATACTTGAATAATTAAGGGATTATCAATTGGTATAAGAGCCTAAGGAGTGATTTGATTGAAGATTGGATCAAGAATTGCAAGAAATTCGAAGAAATTTTGAAGATTTTTTTGCAATTTTCGGATTATTTTTGGGCAGTAACTTTGAAAAAATCTAGAAAATTCATATGATCTTCATTTGATCTAATTTTAGGATATGTTATTGTGTATGATTGCAGAACCTACAGTAAAATTTTCAAGTGCAAAATCCAATCCATTTGAGAGAAATCGAAAAATTAATTTCTGGGTTTTTTTATGATGTTCTTGAGGATGGAATTTGGAATTTCGAGTTCTAGTTTGAATTGATTGCTGAATTTTTGAAAGAAGTTTAGCAATAGCATCATGATTGGATTTACAAAATCTCAAAGCTTAATTCAAAACACACAAGGAGAAATTATGAAATCTTTTTCTTGATGTGTTCTTGAAGATTTTGATCAATTTTGGATCAATTCGTGTTGTTTGATCGAAATTCGTGATAAAGGAGTGTTAGAAAAGTGTTAGGGAAGGTGGAGAAACATAAATTTGATCATAAAAATCATTTTTGAGAAGTTTTTGAAAAATCAAGATTGATGGTGTTCTTGATGTTTTTGAGTAGAAGATGAAGAAATGAGGAGTTTGATCCAAAAATTTAAAGTCAAAAAGTGTTTTTGGTGTTTGTGTGTAAGAAGGAAAGAGATTGGAATTTTTGAATGAGTCTAAAAGTATCGGAATTCAAAAGAAAAACTAAACCATCGGAATTTTTAATCAATTTTTCTAAACCACCGGATTTCAAAAACAATTTTTAATCAATTGTCTAAACCATCGGATTTCAAAAACAATTTTTAATTAATAGTCTAAATCATCGGATTTCAAAAACAATTTTTAATCAATTGTCTAAACCATCGGATTTTAGAAACAATTTTTAATTAATTGTCTAAACCATCGGATTTCAAAAACAATTTTTTAATCAATTGTCTAATTGATACTTGAAAACTAAACCATCGGATTACAAGCTTCTTTGGATTTTTGAAAAACGGACTTATCGGATTTCAATCATGATGTGTTTATCGGATTTTGTATCAACTTGCTCACATAATTGTTTTATTTCCCAAGTATCGGACTCCATTGGATTTTTGAATGTATTCGTGATAATTGAATAACTACGTGTTTACATGCAACATAAATTTTGGATCTTGTTTCTAATGATTAGAATCGGATTTTCTCATTGTCGGTTTTGTTCGTTTTAGCGTTTTTATTAATCGTCCCCCTATCGTATAGTTTAGTCGTTTTTAGTATTTGTTATCGTGTTCGTATTATTTGTTTTTCTTTTTGTTGTCGTATTAATTGTCACCTTTCGTGTTAATTGTTTCGTGATTCGTTTGTTTTAGCCGTATCATAGTCACTTTAATTGTTCTCCTTGTACACTTTTAATCATTGTTGATCGTTCCCAACTCATTCTTAATTGATCAAATCATTGTTGTTGATTAAATTCTTGATCAAATCAAATCATTATTAAACAATCGTATACTTTTTAGAGCATCCAGATAAATATCAAGATGTCAACGAATTTCGGCACAACAGATTCAATTGAACAAGAGATTGACAAATGGAGAAAGAACAAATATCACTTAACTGAAAATGAATTATTTCTCTTGCTAAGATTAAGAGAAATGTTTGACATTCTTAAACCTTGGTATAATGCTTGTTTTGAAAAGGTGATTTAATTGTAAAGCTACAAAATGAAAATTTTGCTCTTGTTAATGAAAATGTCAAATTGATTGCCAAACTTCAAGTGTGTGAAACGAAGATTCCAGAAGTTGAAGTAAATTTTGAGAAAAAGAAGGCAGAAGGATTGGTTAATGAGAATATCCAGCTCAAAGAGAAGATTTTTTCACTAAACAAAGAGATTCACACATTGACACGGAGTAATCAAATTTATGATTTAAATCAAAGAGGAGAAACAGATACAAATTCTAAGTGGAGAAAGTTCATTACTAAAAGAACAAGTTGAATTTGAAAAGAAGAGAGCAAGTGAATTACAAGTCGAAAAAGCTGAATTGCATGATAAGTTGAAACAACTTGAACAACAACTACTTGTTGAAAAAGTTGAGTTGCAGAAAGAAAGAAAGGTATTAGACCTAGAAAAGAGTATGGAAAGTGAAAAGAAAATGTTTGAAGAAGAAAGAAGTAAGTTTGTGGAGAAAATCTCACAACTTGAAGTACATTCTGAAGTGGAGAAAAAGAAAGCAGAGATTTTGTCAGAAGAGAATGACAAGTTCAAAGAGCAAATGTCTAAAGTGTCTGAGGAACTTCAACTTTTGGAAAAGAAATGTCAAGAGTATAAAGTTGAAGTTAAGAGAAGGGAAGCAGATAGAACAGGTAAAAAAGAGAGCAAATGATCTGAAAGAAGACAATGCCAAGTTTAAAGACCTCGTATCTAAATTTTCTGTTCGACGTCAAGATTTTCAAAAGATTTTGCGGAATGATGATAAGTTGATACCGAGTTTAGGCATTGAAAAGGCTGAATTGCAAAGAAAAGTTACAGGACTTGAGCACAGTTTCTTGCTTCTTCTAAACCATATATTCCCAGCTCAGTTCTGGAAAACAAAATACCTGAGCTTCAGAAGACTCTGGACATAGAGAAGAAAAAAATTTGAGAAAGAGAAGACATATTTGATGGCTAAAATAATCAATGCCGAGCTTAGTGCTGAAAAACTTGCTGAATCAACAAAGACTTCCGCTGACACTATTGATTTTGATTCAGTTACACATTGTAGTAGCCAGACTGATTCGTTTTTCTCTCTTGCAGGTTCTGAAAATTCAGATAAAGGTTTCAACTACACTAAGAAATCCAAGAAGAGATCTACAAGTTGTCAATCAGTGAAACCATCTACTTTTGCAAGTAAATTCACTCAGAAACAACAGACACCAGTATTCAAAACTCATCAAAATGCTTACTATTCAAGTAGTACTAATTCTGATTGTTCTGTCATTATAGATGATGCTTTGCCAACGAATAAGCAAGCTTGGACTCCAAAGAAGATCCTAACTGACAACTTTGCAAAGATAATATCATTCTGGTCTCCAAAGAAAGAGACGAAAGATACATCAACACCAATTCGTTGTGACGAATCGGACAATGATTCTGAACCCAGGGTTTCTGAATTCAGAGTTAAAAATGTCATAAATGATGATTTTTCGTTAAATTATACCAAGACATCTTTCAAACCCGAGGTTAGAAAGAAGAATGTCATGAAAGATATGCCTTCAAGAAACATTCATAGGCAATATCATTCTGCTAAGTTGCACCATTCAACAAACAGATATCATGAGGACACATTAAAATTATCATTCTTTTGAAAATAACAACAAAAACAAATTCTTTTCAGAATCGAAGAATAATGTTAATTTTGTGCTAAAAACTGATGTCCAATATCCATTTGTGGTATACTCAGTAAAGCACTTAATTAGATTATCAAAAGAAAAGATTTATAAGAATTTAAGGCCAATACATAAATTCGTTGTTAAAGAAAGAATTTCTCAATGGCATACAGGCCCAATGAAAAGATATATTCATAAACCTAACATTGTTGGACCCAATCTCAAATGGGTACCAAAGTGTGCTTAATCTGTTTTGCAGATTAGTCGAAGACATTGTTGCAACACAATGAAGATCATTCAGAATGCGTTTAAAAGCACATTGTGTTCAGTATGCTAACAAGTTCAACATCTTGACTTGAAGAAAGAAGAGCGTTCCCTTCAGTCCATTTCACATGTCATTGTGTTCAGCATTAGCTCAAGTCTAATGATGTGAGAAACATAATTTTTGTAGTTTATCATTCCTTGATATAACTTGTGTGATAATGGTACATTATTTGCAGGGGGAGCAAGAACGACATCGATTCTTTGACAGTCAAATCTTTTTAGTTGAGAACCAACAAGATTGAAATTTTGTTTTAAAATGAAAACTATTTTTGTGTATTCTTGTTGGGGGAGCAATTTTTTTTCTAACCTAGTTGATGAAAAATCTGTTTCAAATTCAAATGTGTCTACTTAGGCAAATTTTATTTTAAAAATGAAAATTTCAAAAATAATACAAAATTTTAAAATTCAAAAAGATTTTCAATTTTCAAATTTTATCGTTTTCCCATCGAGAAGGAATTCATTCGTCGATTAAATCTGATGTCTCTCTTGATTCATTTGTTTGTTAATCTTCTCATCGCTCATCTTTCATTTCTTGAATTCTATCCCGATAATAATTTTGGAAATCCTTCCTTTATTGTCGAATATTTCATTCATTATGTAAACCGTTCATTCTTGTGTCAATCACTCTTCATTCATTGTGTAAACCATTCATGTTATATACTATTAATGTGATAAAAAAGACACCAAAGAGTGAGGGAGCGTAGGCAATTTTTACTCCTATAGTCAATCCAGAGCCGGAACGACTTGCCCCAGGAGTTCACCTTGTTCTAGAAAAACAAAGTAAGGTTTTAATAGGTCGAATAGGTGAGTTGAATCAGTTATCATGGGATATTGATTGGTGTGTAGAGATAAAATGTAATTGAGAGGGGTGGAACAGGAGATGAGGGTGGATATGATCAACTAATCACTTTGAACATATATGTCAAATCATTTTGTTATTTCCTGCTTCAAAATTATTTGATTTTTCATATTCTTTGATTGATCAAATCATTCTTGACAATTTTTCTCAACTGAATATTTCATGAAAATCATTCTTGTTGACATCAATATGATTGCTTCTAATCGGTTGAACAGATAACCAGTGTCCATTTGTATCCAACGCTGATATATCATTTTGGAAAGAGAGTTTGATGGAGAAGTTAAAAAAATATTTAGAGAGCTGAGGGTGAGAGATAGGATCAAAAGAAAAGAAAGATCCTCTCCAAATAGTGTCAATCTGGGTAACCACATATACTACTAGATTTCATGTGTTGAAATTTGGTATTGAAGAAGACATAGTAATGCAATGCACTAACCCCACCCAACTACTCAATTATCTCTTAAAAGATGATTGTTTCAACTTCACACGAAGAATTAGCACATTTCTATTGACATCTCACTCGGAGATTGTCAATATTGAAGCAAAGAGGACAGCTAATCCGGTCCTGACTTCTTTCATGCACTTATAGAGTCTAGAGCTTATTTCTATTTCATTTCATTTCTTAGGACACATGATGGAGATGTCACAAGTATCTAGTTTTCGTAACTGAGACCGGAACATTTTGATTGATATCTTTGTGATATTCCCGATGATAGATGGAAAACCTACCAGTGCTATCATTATTCCAACACTGAATGTAGGTCACACATTTTAAAAAACTGTTGTGTTAACGAGCAATCTATGTGATCTCGGTGTTAATATTTTCCCACGAGAACTTTGAGATGGGCCCTAAAGATTGTCTCGGATACTTTCATTGTAATATCATTGTGGTCACAATGTCAAAGAGATACATATTTGATAAATTCAACTGAATGTCATGAGGAGGATTCTAAGCTATAAATATTGAAGTATTCATGCACAAATCAAGCAGAATGTCAATTACAATTGCATGATGTTCATGAAGAATCCTGATCATCACGAGGGGGAGAAAGTTTAAAGAAATTGAAATTCAGTTGATTTTGAAAGAAGGAAACAAAAATATTAGCTAATTCTTACTGAGTTGAAGATGATGATGAGTGCTTATTCTCAATGCTATTCTTAAAGTTCATCAAAATTGTGCAGCTAAAGAAGACCAGATTCATGTGTTGAGAGGGAGACAAATAAAAGTTTAATTCTGAAAAATCAATATATGTCAAGTCAAGGGGGAACAAAGAAAAGAGATATCAATCAAATTTGAAAAAGATCAAGAGATTCAAAAGAAAAGATAATCAGGATAATTGTGTAATCAAGATATTATGATCAGGATAAACAAGATCAAGAGCTACATTATAGGGGGAGAGAAAAAAATATTCCTCATGCAAAAGCAAAGCTTATTTGAAGACAAGAGAGCTCAAGATCAGAAAGAATAGGTTGAAGATTGGAAAAAGCTAAAAATCACTACATGTTAAATTCATTATACAACCGGTTGAAAAGCCTAAGGTTACCAATGCAAAAGAGGAGATTGAAGAGAAAAGATGTCATTGTATGCTATCAAGTTTCAAGTTCTCATCAAGATGTTGAAGTGAATAATATTCTCAGTATGAAGAGTCTCTATTTAAAGATGAGAAGTCATTTTGAAGACATCAGGTAAAGGTTTGAAGATCCCCCCAAAGCTTCAAAAGAATATATGCATGATTCAAAAGGGGAGATTGTTAAAGTTTGTGTGAGATGCCAAAAAGACATAACATCTTCTATTTCTATACAAAGGGGGAGATTGTTATGTTTATTAATTGTATAGAATAGAAGATTACATTTTGAGTGAAGTTTGTATTAATTACAAAGTAGATGGTCTTAATTGTAAATATACTCATGGAGTATATAAGCCTATGATTAAGGCTAATCATGCATCAATTGCTATAATCAATGATATGAACTATGTGTTAATCAAGGTGTAATTAGTATTCTCTCATAGTAAATATACTCTTTGTTCCCTCCTTTTCTGTTTGCCTTTAACTCTTGAATTGTGATTAATCTATTTTCATAGTTCCAATAATTCATGAGTTTGAGAGCATGTTTGGTCACCCACTCATGAATGATTATTCCGTGTGATGTAATAAAGGGTGCATTTACTTGATTTGACCCTTGTGGTCTCCAATGCTCACATGCACCAATTCCCATTTGTTTTTTAAGCCTATCATATTCACATTTGTATTCACAATGGCCATGCAAACAACCATGACTTGTGCAAAAACAGGTACTTGCTTTCCTTTCATTGTTGGAAAGTGAAATAGAATGACTGAAGAAATTTGAAATGTGATGACACTTCGTTGAAAAATTAAAACAGGGCTTAGCTAAACTGGGTGTGATTTGTCGTCTATTATCTTTTGTGAAAACACTCTTCTTGTTGTTATCTTTTTTTCTCACATCTGAAACAATTGAGTAATGATTAGTTACGAGAGACTTTGAGTTCTTGTTGAAAACTTTGGTTGGCGATTTTGATTTGTACTTGGGAGAGTGAGGGAGATTGGCTTTGGGAATAGCATTTGGTTGCCTTTTGGTGGTTTCAGGTGATTTGTATTCTATTTGTGGAATCCATGAATCATCCACCTTTCTTTTACCTTTTTATTCTCTCGTATACTTTCTCGTTGGTTGGGAAGTGGAAGGAGTAGAAGTGCATGTCAAGGTTTCCTTTTTATAGTGACATGAAAGACTATTTTCTGATTCTTTTACTTCCTATTCTAAATCATGAGTGATGATAGTTTGAAAAGAATAAGCTACAAGTGTTTCGAGTTGCCTTTGTAAAACCATATGTGGTATATATACTCTGGCTTTTAGGACCACTTGTGGCTTTCTAAGATCATCCGGATAGGTGAAACCAGTAGATTCATCTGTCTTACTGAGCTTTGGAAGCTCAGATGAAATAGATTCATTTACTTCCTGATAGTCAAAAGGAATTTCTGATTTTAGTTTTGAATTTCTTTTAAAATCTTCTTCCATAACCTCTTCTTCTTGACGAACAAATACCATTCTTTTAGGGATGCCATCATTCATTAAGTTGAAATCACATAATTGTTTCGTCGTCACTTTCTCACTGATTCGAGGGTTTTCACATCCAAGACCATCATAAGTCCATTTTGAGAATTTTCGTTATTTGGATTTATTGAGAAAAATGGTTTGTTCTGTTTGACCCCTTTTTATCACTATGTCTTCAAGTTCTTTGATTTTCGAATAGAATTCAATCTTCTCTTTGAGAATAAATTTTGTGTCATTTTCTACGCTTATCTTTTCTGCTTTGAGATCATGTATTTGGGTGCTCATGTTTGCAGTTAGTTCAATCAGTTCATTTTCCTTTTCAATGATTTTGGTTTTGAGTTCTTCAATTTCTTTATCAACCAGGAAAGTTTCCATTTGTTGATTTCTTATGATTTCTTTTAGTTTTTTCTTTATCTGATTTTGATTTTTGTACCTTTTTCTCTAACTTTTTCATGCGTGACATGATGATCTGAACATGATCCATGCTTAGACCATAACCTATTACAAAGTTAGAGTGAACCTCATCATCAACATTTTTAGCATCAAGCTCTTCACTATCTGTATTGTCATAGTGTGCCTCTGGCTCTTCGTCTTATTCAGAGAATTCATCATGAACATTAGCCATTAGGCAAAACTGTGCTTGTGCTTCCTCATCTAGATCACTATCATTAATATCCGTGAGGAACTGGTCTTCTTCAACCATCATGGCCTTTCCTGCACTTTTTCTTTTTGCTAGCCTGATTTTTTGCTTATAATGAGGCATCTTTCTTCTTTTTCTGAGTGCAGTCTTTTGTGAAATGGCCATTTCCCCCCACAATTGTAGCATTTTCGTTCTTCTATCCTTTCCTCCTTGGCAAACCTAGGTTTCTCAACAACCTTGAAGTGTTCTGGTCCTCGAAACCCAGAAGTGTACCTTTGTCGATTATTGGTTTTGGAACCTATTCTTGAATGCCTTTGTGGTGAATGACGTGGCCTTTATGACTTGTTCCATTTATGTACCATTAGACTCACAGATTCTGAGTCAGGCATGGCCACTTGTTTGTATTTTTGTGTTCTGGAGGACTCGCGGGGTGATGGTTATGTAGCTACAAGGGCTAAGGGATCAGTAGAAAGTCTGGGAGATGACTTTGAGACCTCATCCTGGTATTGCTGAAGGTCCTAAAAAATTTTTGATACGTGACAATTATAAGGTTTCGGTTGATGTGTTTGTAAAGCTTCACATGCTCTTTCCATTCAGGACCTAGAGCTCGAAGAAACATGCAGTTAATATCCAAATCATTCCTTTCAACCTTGTTGGTTCTGAGTTAATTCTGGATCTTGCAAAAACGACTGTAAGTGTAGATTAACAGTTTGTTTTCCTTAGCAGTGAATTCATGAAACATGTTCACCAATTGTGTTCATTTTATATGTTCTCCTTGCTCAGTTCCTAGCAATTGTCTTTTGATCTTGTCCCAGATTTGTTTGGCTGTTGCTAAACTGTCAACTTTCATGTACATCTCAGAAGATAATCCTTGATTGAGATAATATTTAGCAAGCCTATCTGCTTTCTTCCTTTCCTTTTTCAGCAGCATTCAACTCGTCATGAGTTTTCTCTCTTACCACTCCAGGAATTGGAGGGTTATTATCAGGTTGGGCATCAATGATTCTGTAGAATTTCTTATCTCCGTTGAGAATAGAATCAATCATTATCTCACCATACACTTCGTTGTGTTCAAGAAAGTCCATAAACCTCCCTTTCTATACTAAATAATCATTGCAGAAGAGAACAGGGGGTTTTGAGTTTGTGCCAATGGCCAAAATGTCATTGGAACTTGACATTTTTGTTTTAATTACTTGACAGTTTAGAAGTGATCGTTAACTTGAAAAGTTGGTGATTGGGGTTCGAAGATAGTTTCGAATTCGAAGATAGGTATGTGTACAGAAGTATTGGTTCAAAGTAGTGAATTCGAAGTGAATACTCAAGGAATTCAAAGTGAATTAATCAAGGAATTCGAAGTGAACTTTGAAGTTGAATGCGAAATGAACAGTTGTATTTGGTCTTTGAAGGAATGTTTCAAAGTGTTTTCGAACAAGTAATCTTGGAATGCGAAATGAGGTAAGCCTTAGAAATTTGTTTTAGGAGTGTATTTGGAATGGAGAACACGCTCGAAGTCAATGTGTCTTGTATTCGAAGTGGATTTGTAACTCAATGAACATGCTCGAAGTCAAGGTGTTAAAGTGAATTTCAAATTCGAAGTTCACTTGGGGGTTTTAGTCCGCTCGAAGTTGTCTAGAATGTGTTTCGAACTTGGAACTTGTGGTATTGATTTCGAACTCGAAGTGTTAAGGCTTCGAATTCGGGATATGCTTCCTTCGAATTTGAGAATAGATACTCTCGAAGTCTGCTGTGAGCAACAAATTCCGGATTTTAAGGGATCTGTTCTTAACTGTCAAGCTCGAAGTCTTCATCATCTTCAAGTGTTTTTCACTGAAATTTTAATTCTTATAAAAAACAATGAAAAACCACTCGAATTTTATATCATATAACTCGCAATCCTTTGTAGATCAATAATATCCCAATGATTACATCATCCTCATGAAATATGATGAACTTTTGAAGCAAAAACCGTAGATGTTTCCATGAAAAAACTTCCAAAGCTCAAGCGATTATGATCCAAATCAAATCGCAGATAATTGTTTTCGAATTCAGATTTTATTTAGAAATGAATGGAACCAGATTTAATACGAAATACACTCAAACCTTCATAACTTCGAATTCTTAACAGTATCTCTTCGATGTAGCCTGTTAATCAATGATTCACCCAATCATGAGCCAACTTAGATCAAGTTAGGCTCTGATACCCATTTAAAGGTCGAATTTCTGATGGAGAACCTTCAAGTAACCGTGTAGAGAGAAGATGATAATAGAGACAAACACACACTACACCTTTTGCTTTGAAATGTTAAAATGTCATATATCGTCAAAAGCGTTACAAGGCCAAAGGGCCTAATACCTATTTATAGTCAACGCCTATAAAGTAGGCTTTCCTACATTTTCTAAACATAACAGAAGTAATCTGGACATTCTCAGGTCCAGCAAACTGCTTCTCACCAGGTTCCAACCAGTAAGTTGGAGTACGACAGCATCTTCCGTAAAGCATCTCGTATGGTGGCATTCCAATACTGAAATGATATGAATTATTATTAGAAAATTCAATGAATGGGAGATGAGAATCCCATGAACCACCAAATACGAGTACAAACGCATGAAGAATATCTTCTAACGTTTGAATCGTCCGTTCAGATTGGCCATCAGTTTGCGGGTGATAGGCAGTGCTCAGGTGAACACGAGTGCCAAGCTCACGTTGCAAACTTTGCCATAAATTCGAGACAAATCGAGAGTCACGATCAGAAACAATTGATCAAGGAAAATCGTGATGTGACACAATCTCATCGATATAAAGTTGAGCTAAACGAGTCAACGAAGCAGACTCGTTCTTGGCTAAGAAATGAGCACTTTTGTTACGTCCCAAAATTTATTTATTTTTTAAAAACATATAAACCAAACGTACACTTGATATTCTACCATTGTATGACTTTGATTACAACCCAGGGTGAAAACCCGTAAAAACTTATATTCGATTGTAATTGTTTGGAATACATCATTAAATACAAAATAGGTTAACACTTTGCGGAAACTTGTGGGAGATGAGTTATCAACCGCGTGCTGGAGTCACGCCGTGGCCATCACCTGAAAAGAAGGTTAAACAACAACCGTAAGCACGAAGCTTAGCGAGTACTTTTACTTACAATCAACCATATGACATCAAGTCATTTGTTTCCGTAATCATGTTACATCTTTCATTCCCGCTACCGTAGTAGTCAGTCCCACATTCACGCTACCGTAATAGTCGGTCCCACATTCCACTACCGTAATAGTCGGTCCCACATTCCCATCACCGAAGTGAAGGGTCCAATCATTCCCGTCACCAAAGTGAACGGTCCAATCATTCCCGTCACCGAAGTGAACGGTCCAATCATTCCCGTCAGCGAAGTGAACGGTCCAATCATTCCTGTCAACGAAGTGGATGGTCCAATTATTAAACAAAGCATAACACATCATCAATTCATCATTTCATAGGTTCATCAAATCATATAACATGCAACATGTCTATCACGTACATAATTAGGTATAGATAGTAAGTAAGAATACTCACTTGTTTGCAGTCTTAGTTACAAAATCTTAGTTCAACAATTTTACTTGTGATTGCTTGTCTGTCATCCATCACCTACAATAGATCTAATTAAGTCAACACCGTGTACGAATCCCTCATTTGTTTGTTCACATAATCCATTCGGGTCTCACATTGGACCCCGTTACTTAGTTTCATAAGTTGGACCACCTAGAGTCCTCAAAGTCGGATGGGTTTAACATCTACATGTCGCATGGACTACATGAAAGTCGCATGGCAAATGTTTGAAAGTCGGAAGGGGGTTGCTTGTGTAAAGTCGCATGAAGTGGTTCAAGTTTGATGGTGTTAAGGCATAAGTCGCATGGACTACATGAAAGTCGCATGGGGTAGCATGCGAAAGTCACATGAGGGTTTCAAAATGAAAGTCGCATGAAGGTGTTAAGGCATAAGTCACATAGGGTTCAAATGAGTGTCGCATGGTATATAAGTCGCATGGGGTTTAAATGATTGTCGCTATAACAACACTTCTGAAAACAGTTACTTTACTGACAAATCATATTTTGCAGCGGAAATTTTTCTTTTAATAACAATAAACTGTTATTTACATCATCTTTGTTGACAAAACATTCATTGGTGTTACCTAACATATAGGAACCAACCATATTGTATCTTACTACATTACATAACAAAAAATCAAGTGTTCCAACCCACAAGGGGCATTTACACCAAAAGTCACCCGCCTCTCCAGGCCATCTAGTCTTTCCCTTAAAAGGAAAATCATAGTAACATTAGCTAACACTAAGCTAGTAGAGTACATACTTAACATAAGCATCAATAAAGTAATTCATGCACCATACACATCGTACATAAGCACACATTACTAGCTTAACACATAGCGGTGTGCTGACAAGATCAGTAAGAGTCATGTTTTGCAGGGAAGTCTGTCCTACTCAATAACTCAGACCGGGGGATCAGACACAACCATCCGCGCTGGTGGGGAAGCATAAAGTAGTCCACCAAGCATCGTTCACGAAGTCAAAGTCTCCTCAAGTAATCCAGCCGTTACCCAGCCGATTACCACTCACGTTAAGACACGGCGGTTCTGCAGAACCTCGATCCTGGATGCACCCCGAATCACGGTTAAATCCCAAAATGACCGAAGTCCTGTTGGGATCCAGCTAACCGGCTAACCTTAACCATGCGTCAGGTGTCAGATGTCAAATGGTTTGCAGACCGTGCACATACACATATACGTACATTTGATCCCACAGGGATCCATTTTCATCATATATTGTCCAAAGGATCCCATAGGGATCCATCATATAATCATTCATTCATACTTTGACATGCATCATCATACAGTTCATCATTCATGCACATTATCATACATTAACTAAGCGATTCCAATCTGGACCCGCTGACATGCACCTATATTTAGCTTTTATGCATAGTACTTGTGGCTTTTCGCCAATTTCTTAGAAATTTGTGTTTATAGTATCCAAATTTTAATTTTTGAATTGCTACAATAAGTATAAGGTTAAGCCCTTTTTGAGTCTAAGGTTGACAAAAATGGACTGAGTTAAAATTTAAATTTTTATAAACATATGTTTGAAAAAAGAAAAGAATGAAAAAAAGCCAATGTGCAAAAATAAAAAATACGCAGAAGAGCTAGAAAAATATATAAGTCAAATACATGGCCTTTGGAACTCGAATTAGTAAACTCTGAGGGGTGTTCGACGTCTAGCCACCTAAAGCCAACTGGTTAGGGATCGATTGAGTTGAGGATTCGCTACATGGGTTCCATAGAAAGTCATAGACTTATAAAAAAAGAGCTGAAAAGATGAAAAACATATGTAAAAATAAAGTTGAAAATCTGCAATAAGTCTTGAGGTCGGAAGATTTTGAAAGGGTAAATTAACCAATTTAAATATAAATGCAATTCTTAAATTAAGGTTTGGGTATTTATAAATGGAGAGATTATTTGGGATGGTTGAAGAGTAAATAAGGATCAAATCATGGGTATGTGCATATATTTAGATATAACTAATGTTTTGTTTTTAATCAACCTTTTTAACATTTTTAAGTGATATTTTATTTTTCAAAGAACGGTATTGATTATTTAAGATTTATAGCCTGGATAAAGTTGTAGTTTGGTTGGGGACAATCAAAGTTCAAGTGTGGGGTATTTTGATATCGCCAAATTTAGATATATATTTTAAGCGATATCCGTTTTATTATAGCCTGTTATTGTTTATAAATAAGTAAAATATACTTAATTATCTTCATTTATTACATTTATGGTCAAAAAGGCGGAATATGAAAAGTTTTAAGCAAAAACTAGAAAAATTGAAGAAAATAGGAAAAACTGTCCGCGCGGACACACCTCCACTGTTTTGATCATATCTCACTTATACGAATTCGGATTGAGGTGATTCAAAAGGCCACAGAAACTAGACTTAGAGGGCTACAATTTCACTTTTATGGTCAAAGTCTAAAAAAGCGATGTCGTGGCGCGACGATCCCTAATAAGAAAATTTTCAAATTTTAAAAGAGTTTTGGATCGCGTCAAACTCACCCGTCGCGGCGTGACGCCCCTGTTTTCAATTTTCTATATAAACAATCATCCAGATCGGTTTTGGGGAGAACAACCCAACTTATACTAACCAAATACTGCCAAAACACGTCCAAAATCATTCCAGGAGCTGTGGAGCTCAGATTTGGAGGATTGGAGCTTTGATTTTGAAGATTTTGGCTTTGGATCATCCTGGTTTTATCATTATTTCTTATCCATCTTCTGTTCTTAATTATTATTAATTTTCAAAAGTTTTTTGGGATGTTTTTTGGCTGATATTTCATGTTTTCCTCCCTAGAGGAGATGAACCTAAATAAAGTTGATTAATTTATTTTAATTTGGACATGTTTGCTATATAATTTGTGTTGTATTGCTTAATTGATGATCCACATGTGTTCTTGTTTCTGTTTTTAAAGTTTATTTACTGAGTTTATACAAGTTGGAGGACCAATCCACTTGTGTAACTTGAATTTTGATTGTTTATGACCAATAGACAATCTAGACTAGTGATAGACCAATCCTAGGTTAAACTTCTAAAAAAGAAAACTTTAATGTGTGTGATGAATATATAATGACCATTTATATGTTAATACATGTTTTGTTAACCTAAACAAACATAAAGATTAAGTCTTTATTGACACGAACATAAAACCGGATAACTTTGTGTTTTAATCGACTTCATGACCTTAAGTTTGATTAAATTGCGTAGTTAATAAAGTTAGTTAATCCAATCAAGATGCTAACGAATATAGGAATCGGTATATGGTAATTTATTGTCCATTGCACGAATTGATTAAATTAATTAACTAGAAAGAGGTAAAATCGAGTCTAGGGAGGGAACCTTCATATTTGATAGTTAAAACCAAACAAAGTTTAGTGCTTTTCAATCTTTTTGGTTTGCTTTTGGAGTTTAATAGTGTTAGTGGTAGTTTAGAGTGGTAAAGTTTTAATCTTTATTGCTAAGATTCTAATTCCCCCTTTTAGTTGTTTTTATTAGTTTAATATTTAATTAGTAGAGTTATATTCAAAATCATACCCGTTCCCCTTGTGTTCGACACCCGTACTTATTTACTATACTACGATACGATTAGGTTCTCTTTCCTATTTGTGTTGTAGTCGTGCTAAATAACTCGGATTTATAAATTTAAAACTGGTACGCTATACGCACATCACTAACACATAGACGAGCTAACTCTAAAACAACTGATGTTAAAGATTGTTCAACACATAAACAAGTTTGGTTCTAAACAATCCTTAAACTCTATGAATTTTCTCAACAGATCAGAGTGCTTTGCGTTGTGTAGAAGCTTATCATTGCATGTCCACCATGCATGAATATATATAGAAGCTTGGGCATCTGGTTGCATGAAGGAAGGAGACAAAGAGTGTGTGAAAATATAATATTTTAATTGTAAAGTAAATTTACTTTAATTAAATGTTTGATAAAGTTAATTGTACTTTTCTAGAAAACTACAACCCACTCACAATATAAAATATTAAATCTCACATCTTTTGCCTTGTAAGACTGTCTTTCCCTTTCCATGCTTGTAATTTAAACAACATCCATGCTTCTTCTAGACTTGACTTTACCAAGTATGGGATTACCAGTCATACTTTAATTGTTGAAACGAAACTTCGAGATCTTCGTCTCTTTGAGGTATCTTTCTCCTTTTACAGAGGATAAGATCAAACCTTTTTGTCTCATACTTGATCCAAAAAGTGCTTTATACTTTTACAAACAAAGATCTAAGGCATAATAGAACAACACATGTTCTACCTTTTACATATGAAACTTACAATCTGAAAGGAAGAGCAGATTTGACATTTTGCTCGACTCAGATAACATAATGTATTAAGAACTTTAACTTTCACTACTCATTTGAAATAATAGATAATTTGATCATTTTTGCTATGACTCAATTGATACCTATTGCTCGACTGATCATACAACTGCTCAGTTGATCAACAGTTATACTAGGAAGACATAAGCTCATGTATTGATATGATCAGTTGATGAATAATGCTCAGTTGATCATTTAAATACATCAGTTTATGTAAGAAGATGACTTGTGTTTAGAAATACTTACTTAGTTGATGCTCTGGGCCTCAGCTTATCCAATACTCACTCAACTGATGGTATAGCTGAGCAAAATCCTTGCTCAGCTGATGGTGTAAACACTCAGCTGATCAATTTTCTTCACTCAGCTGATAGATGATTTTCCTCAGCTGATGGTCTTCTACACTTCTTTTCTTAATCTGATGTTCCTCAACTGATGTCTTTGGCTGATGCTCTTGAGTAGTGGCTGCTTATCAGTTGATGGTTCCATACCCAATATATTTTCTTGAATCTAATTCAAATAACACATTTATTAATTCTTTCTAAGTCATACTGAAGATATAGTTTGGATATTATAAAATTCTATGTTTTAAGACAGACAGAGTTGATTATTAGGGTGAAGTGATTATCTCCCCAACAAGGTCTAATTAAGTCAACACCATGTACGAATCCCTTGTTCGTTTGCTCACATAAACCATTCGGGTATCACATTGGACAACGTTACTAATTTTCATAAGTTAGACCACCTGGAGTCCTCAAAGTCAGATGGGTTTAACATGTACAAGTCGCATGGAGTACATGAAAGTCGCATGACATATCTTTGAAAGTCGCATGGGGGGTTTCTTGTGTAAAGTCGCATGAAGTGGTTCAAGTTTGAAAGTCGCATGGGGTAGCCATGCGAAAGGTGCATGAGGGTTTCAATATGAATGTCGCATGAAGGTGTTAAGGTATAAGTCGCATGGGGTTCAAATGAGTGTCGCATGGTATAAAAGTCACATGGATGGGTTTGTGAAAGTCGCATGGACCATATGAAGGTCGCATGGGGTAACATGCGAAAGTCGCATGAGGTACTGAAAGTCACATGGTGGTTTTAGTATGAAGGTCGCATGGTGAAAATTTAGGAAATTCGCATGAGGTAACATGTGTAAGTCGCATGAGGTGTTTTTGGGTATGAAAGTCGCATGACTCAAACATAAAGTCACATGGCATGGGAGTCGCCCCTGCCAGTTCATCATTTTCATCTTACAGGCTCCATGGCCAAAATCAAGTTATTTCAAAACTCAACCAGTTCATTTTATTTTTGTTACAAAACATTTCTTCACTCATTTAAACACTTCCTTCAAGATTTAGATACATTTCATTATGTTTCAAGAGCTCACATCTCAAATTCTTTTCCCTGGTTCTTTCATAAACCCAGAACCTCAAAACCCATATCATAACTCATGCTATCATCATTCAAACAAGATAAGATTTATATCTACAATACGATAATGAGATAGGAATCATTACCTGAGGATCCTTTTAACAATTCTGTTAGTCCACAAGTGATTCTTGGCACCTTCTTTCTCTGTTCCTCGAGAGGGTTTTCACATACACAAACACACACTGATTTCTTTTGAAAACAATGAAACAGTGAAGATGGTGTTGTTGGTGGCTATGCCCTAGCCACCTTTATATACTTTCCCTTGAAAGGCCAAAGCCCACATTTGAATCAATAAGCCCAATAATGCTTAATCCAATTGAATCACTTACATTAGTCCATTTAACCAACTATTTATCGAAGCCCAAATAAATCAATCTAGTCCACAATTAAATCCATAACTCAATACTACAACCAATTCTCATTAAAATATTATTTTATTTATTTTCGGAAGTTCGGGTATTACAACTTTTAGTCAACCGGCCAACAATGACCCATATTATATCGTGCCCTTCGAATGTCTTTGGCAACTTTTTTATGAAATCCATCGAGATATGATCCCAATTCCACTCCGGAATATCCAGTTACTGCAGATTGCCATAAGGCTTCTGGTGTTCTGTCCTCACTTGCGCGCATATCTGACATCTCTCCACAAAGGAAGCGATGTCTTTCTTAAGAGTCGGCCAGCAATACAACATCTTCAGATCATAATACATCTATGTGATTCCCGGATAAACAGACAACTTGGACTTGTGGTTTTCTTGCAATATCAGCTCACGGTTACCTCCAA
The DNA here is from genome assembly GCA_038502395.1 of Dittrichia graveolens. Classification (NCBI taxonomy): domain Eukaryota; kingdom Viridiplantae; phylum Streptophyta; class Magnoliopsida; order Asterales; family Asteraceae; genus Dittrichia; species Dittrichia graveolens. The sequence continues at coordinate 34,801,679 of JARJIL010000006.1, forward strand.
CAAAAGGTACCCAAATCCTAGATTGAAAAGTCTTCAACCCACGATTATCTTCACGTAGCTGGTCTTTCAATCTCTTCATCATCTCAGCTTTGAGATTTTTTTCCTAAAACGTTAAGTGCTAAGCTTCCTTCAACATAGAAATCAAATGTGGTACCACTACGATTTTTATAAACTTTGCTTCTGCGGTCGATCCTTTACGGCTTAAAGCATCCGCTACAACATTGGCTTTACCAGGATGGTAACGGATTTCACAATCGTAGTCTTTAATAAACTCCAACCAACGGCGTTGCCGCATGTTGAGTTCTTTATGGGAAAAGATATACTGCAGACTTTTGTAATCAATGCATACTACACACTTCGTGCCATAAAGGTAATTCCTCCACGGCTTCAATGCAAACACAAAAATATAAAGCTCAAGATCATGGTTTGGGTAGTTCCTTTCATGTGATTTCAATTGCCTAGAAGCGTAAGCAATCACTCTATCAGGATGCATCAAGATGCAACCCAAACCCGCGTACGAGGCATCACAATATACTATATAGTCTTCCGAATCATCAGGCAGGAGCTTCACACAACAATCATTTCAAGGTCTAAAAATCTTCCTCCCGAGCTTCCGACCACACAAACGGTATATCTTTGCGAGTCAGTCAGGTCAACAGACCCACAAGCTTAGAGAAATCGCGGATAAACCGCCGATAGTAGCTAGCTAAGCCAAGGAAACTTTTAATCTCGAAAAGAGTTCGAGGAACCCCCCAATTCATAACAACCTCCACTTTAGCTGGATCTACTTTGACATCATCTTTACAAATGGAATGGCCTAGGAAATGCAGTTCCCTAAGCTAGAAGTCACACTTGGATAGCTTAGCGTACAATTGTTGTCGTTTAAGAGTTTCAAGAACCTGACGAAGATGGAACTCATGATCAGCTTCAGTCTTTGAGTAAACAAGAATATCGTCAATAAATACGATCACGGATCTATCAAGAAATGGATGACAAACACGATTCATTAGATCCATGAAAATGGTAGGGGCATTGATTAAGCCGAATGGCATAACCAAAAATTCATAATGACCATACCGAGTTTGGAAAGCTGTCTTCAGGATATCTTCCTCATGAACTCGCACTTGATGGTACCCCGACCGAAAATCAATCTTAGATAAATAACTAGCTCCCTGCAATTGATCAAAGAGATCGTCGATTTGAGGAAAAGGATATTTATTCTTTATAGTTCGCTTCTTAAGCTCCGAGTAATCTATACACATACGCATCGTCCCTCCTTATTCTAGACAAACAACACATGATCTCCGCACGGCGAGGAACTCGGACGAATAAAACCTTTATCAAGCAACTCTCGAATTAGAGTCATCATCTCTCTAATTTCAGAAGGAGCAAGACGATACGGAGCTCTAGCTACTGGAGTAGCTCTGGGAACAAGTTTGATCTTATACTCGACATCTCTAACCGGAGGCAAACCCGGCAGTTCTTTAGGAAATATCTTAGGGTAATCAGACACTACCCTGATGACTTGGAGTGGTCGATTCTCCATCTTGGCATCAATAACATATGCTAAGAAAGAGTCACAACCTTTAGTAATAGACTTCTGAGCTTTGATAACGGAGATAACAGGAATATCAGACTCCCGTCGCTCTCCTCGAGCTACAGCATAAGATCCATCCGAAAAAGGAATCTTAATCGTCTTTTTGGAATAGAGAATCTCAGCATCATGTAACACCCAAGGTTTGATATTCCTAAAATTATTATTTAATAGGAAGGGTTATACGTTTTTACAAGTTGCCTTTATGTGTTTAGATGTAAATATAAAACTAGAAGGGCTAAAACCGTCAAATTGCAACTTGATTAAGTCCAGGGGCTATTGTGTCAATAGTTGAAACTTAATTACATAAATACACCAACTTTGACGCCTATGAGTCAAAGCTTGTATTCTTTTCTCTCTGCATCCACGAGTTCAAGAGCTAGCTTTAGAAACATTTACTTTTCATTGAAGAACACAGCAGAACTAGTGCCTATAGCAAGAGCCTAGCAAGTATACAACTTGAGGTAAGCTTTCAAACCTTGTTTTTGAAGTTTTGTATGTTAAAACACATGATTCAATGGTGAATCCATGTTAAGATTGTTTCATATGGTTTAGATTATGTATATCAGTTGTAGGAGGTGTAGGAAAACACCTCTTGTCGATTTTATGATAAAACTATCAGATTTTTGGTGAAATCCGACAGTTCTTGATAAGAACAGTCTGCTGGTCACTAGTGTTCACGGCCCCTATAGTCGTAAAGGCGGTCATAGGGCCATGTAAGGTTACATGGTCGTGTAGCATGAGAGGTACATGGCCCGTGTAGAGGTACACGACCCGTGTAGTGTGGCTAGACCACACTAGCCATGTTGCCAGCTTAGGTCATGTAGCATTAAAGGGACACGGCCTATGTAGGGATACACGGCCCGTGTAATCCCTATTTCAGATCAGAATGACCTATGTATTATTTATGTATTGTTTATATAGGAGGTGATTGACATATTACCTGTATCATTGATTTGTGGAGTATTGCATATTACAGTTATAAGGTGAGTCTTCTAGACTACACTTTATATCAGCAGCATGTGTAGATTCATATCAGATTACTAACATGCTATGTTATACATGTGTATATGTAAGCATACTGCTATGTGTGGTAAGGCTCAGATGCGGTATAGTACTGTGACCTATGTTGCTGCCCTAGTCTAGAACCAAAGGCTAGCTTTGATTGCCAGACATGCGTGTATTATCCTCATGTGATTGTATACGTGTGTTCATATGATGTTTTGTTAAGATTACTCACTAAGCTCTTGTAGCTTATCACATATTGTTTTAAAATGTTTTGCAGGATGCAGCAAGGGCAAAGGCAAAGCTCCTGTTTGACTGCTTCTCAGTTTTTGAACACTAAACAATTAACGCCTATTTGTGTAAATATTTAACCTTGAAAGTACACTAAGTTTGTACTTGTAGGTGTATCTTTTGGTATTAGCACGGTTTTATTTTGAAAACGTTTCCGCTTATGTCTTTTAAACCAGATACGTGCTTTAATGAAAAATGTTCTACTTTTACACTGTTTATTGAAATTGGGGCATTACAACTTGGTATCAGAGCTACGGTTTGAGAGATCTGGATTGTGTGAAGCACAGTCTGGACTTGAACCATGGTTTTGAAAATTTTGTCAAACTGGAGGCTTGTACTTGCAGCTTGGTGAGTAAACTAACAGTAGATATTTATTTACTTATTACGAAGATTGATATGTTATATGCAGAATCTTTATGATTTATATGATTATATGATATTATACTGATGATACTTGGCCTAAGCCTGTGAATCGAGACTTTTTGTGATAAAGTTAAGATCGAACGTGTGTAGTGTGTTTAGAATAATATAGGGCCCATATTATTACAAACACATGATACATGTTGGAACTTAGTAGAATCATGAAGGATCTTGTGAATCGGGTGAGGGGCACTTGTAAGAAGATAGTATACCTTGTATAGTATGTTTAAATAGAATGCCTTAGTATGTATAGAAATACTTTGGTTTTAAAGATAAGGTATACTGAGTATTTAGTTCATATAGAGGGTGGTGTGATAAAGCTACCTATATATCTTAATGCTTTATCTATACTACCAGGATGGTTAATACTAGACGTTCGCGAGCAGCCAATAGATAGACAGGTGGTCCTAGCCATAGACTAGAGGGTATAGAAACCAGTGTTACCGGTGAGCAGATTCCGATTAGGAATCAACAGGTTGTGAAAAAGGGAGCACCGGATCTGAATGAAAGAATAGTGGAACCTACTGTACAAGAGACTGTCGCCAGGGAGATCGGCAAAGAATTAGGATAGAGCATTCCTTTCATTGTTACCCAGGTGGTAGAACAGATAAAAGATCAGAATAGAGAAATGATCAGACAAGAGCTGGCAACCAGATTTGCTGCAGGTGGCTAAGGATTTAATCCCCAGCCACAAGTGATTATTCGTGATGCACCTAAGAGTTGCACGTTCAGAGATTATTCAGCATGTCAACCTCCGTTGTTTAAGGGGTCTACAGATCCAGTTATCAGCCACAGATGGATCTCAGAGATAGAGGGTGCTTTTCATACCTACTCATGTGCATCTGAGTTTAAAGTGAGATACGCTACCAATAAGATGCGGGGCGCTGCAAAAGATTGGTGGGATATGGAGGTGATGCAGAGGGGTTATACTCAGATTGAGACTATGACTTGGGAGCAATTTAAAGAACTGGTGATAGAGCAGTTCGTTCCTCAGTCCGAGATTGACAGGATAGTGGATGAGTTTCACAGGCTGAAGCAGACTACAGAAACTGTTCCAGAGATCAATGCTAAATTTCTAGAACAAGCACGCTTCTGTCCTGATTATGTTGCAAACGAGAAGATGAAGATGTACAGGTACATGATGGTACTTAAACCAAGTGTCAGAGAGTTTATAGATGCCAGTAAGCATCAGACATTGAAGTCCATGATGGACGCGGCCAGAGCAAGGGAATTGGAATTGGAAAGACAAGATAAAGAGAGAAGGGTGATTGAGAAAGCTGCACCAGTTTACAAGAAACAGAGAGTTGAGCCATCAAATAAGAAGGTGGTGCAAAAGACTTATCCGTTATGTCGGAACTGTAAGAAGCATCACCTGGGAGAATGTCGGCTTGGGTCTTCTGCATGTTATAAGTGTTGCAAGACAGGTCATGTGGGGAGGGATTGCAAGAATCCGTTACGTGTATGCTTTAACTGTTATCAGCCGGGCCATCAGAGGTCAGAATGCCCAAAACTGTCATCAAATGCACCGTCTACCGGATCGAGACCCGCTCCAGCTCTACCCCCACCATGAAGCTCTGGGGTGAAAGAAGTGAAGAAAGAAGAAACTTCCAGATCTAAAGGAAGGTCTTTCCAGCTTACGGCTGAGGAAGCTAAGACAGAACTAGATGTAGTAATAGGTACATATCTTGTCAACAACTTTCCTGCTCTTGTGCTATTTGATTCTGGTGCAAGTAAATCATTTGTATCTGTTTCTTTTTGCAAAAGTTTCAATCAAATGTGTAAAAAGCTGGATTCTCTCCTTGAAGTTGAAATTGCTGATGATAAAACTGTAATTGTATCTGATGTGTATAAGCATAATGTATTAGAAATAGACACAGTTAGATTCCCTATTGAACTTATACCCATGAGTATGAGAGAATTCCAAGTAGTAGTTGGAATGGATTGGTTAGGTTATAACCAGGCTACCATTATGTGCGAGTAGAAAGTTATACGAGTTCATACCCCAAGTGGGGAAGAACTATCTATATGTGGTGATGTCAGAAAAGGAAAATCCTGTGCATGTTCGGTGTCTAAAGCCCGAAAGTATTTGTAGCATGCGTATACAGCTTTCTTAGCTTATGTGATATATACGAAACTAGAAAAGAGACAGACGAGCCTAGATGATGTAAGGGTAGTATGTGAATACCCTGATGTCTTCCCTGAAGACTTACCAGGTGTGCCACCAAACAGACAAGTCGAGTTCAGAATTGATTTAGTACCGGAAGCGTCACCAGTTGCCAGAGCTCCATACAGACTTGCTCCACCAGAGATGCAAGAATTGATGAAACAACTGCAGGAACTGTTAGATAAGGGGTTTATTAGACCAAGTAGTTCTCCCTGGGGTGCTCCAATATTATTCATTAAGAAGAAGGATGGTATCTTTCGTATGTGCATTGATTATCATGAGCTTAATAAGGTGACCATCAAGAATAAATACTCGTTACCTAGAATAGATGATCTGTTTGATCAGTTACAGGGAGCATCGTGGTTTTCTAAAAATAGACTTCAGGTCACGGTACCACCAGTTAAAAATCAGAAAGGAAGATATTCCTAAAACCGCATTCAGAACCCGATACGGACAATTTGAGTTCGTGGTGATGCCGTTTAGTCTTACGAATGCACCAGCAACATTTATGGATCTGATGAACAGAATTTGCAGACCGATGTTAGATAAATCGATGATTGTGTTTATTGACGATATACTGATTTATTCGAAGAATCCGGAGGATCATGAAAGACATCTCAGAGAAGTTTTGGAAACACAGAGAAGAGAACGATTATATGCCAAATTCTCTAAATGTGAATTTTGGATTCAAGAAGTGCAATTTCTGGGTCATTTAATTAATCAAGATGAAATTAAAGTGGATCGTGTGAAGGTATATGCTGTGATGAAATGGGAACCGCCAAGGAACCCTACTGAAGTCCAGAGTTTTCTGGGATTGGCACGCTATTACAGGAGATTTATTCAGAATTTTTCAAAAACTGCTTTTCCATTAACACAGTTGACTAAAAAGAATGCCGAATTTATTTGGGGTAGTGAACAACAGTCTGCTTTCCCAACTCTTAAACAGAAGTTATGAGAGACAACAGTTCTCACTTTACTAGAAGGGGTTGAAGATATGGTAGTATTATGTGATACTTCATATCATGGATTGGGTGGTGTACTGATGCAGAAAGGTAGAGTTATAGCTTATGCTTCACGGCAGTTGAAGCCACATGAAAGTAACTACCCAACTCATGATTTGGATTTAGCAGCAGTAGTCTTTGCACTCAAGGTATGGAGGCATTATTTATATGGTGTGAGATTCACTATTTATATAGATCATGAAAGTTTGAAGTATTTCAAAGATCAGAAGAATCTCAACATGAGACAGAGGCGTTGGCTAGAATTATTAAAAGATTATGATTGTGATATACTCTATCATCCAGGGAAAGCAAATGTGGTAGCTGATTGTCTATGCAGAAAGTCATGAATGGTGCTTGTGAAGAACCAATTTCTAAAGATGACAGTTACAACACCTAGCATTGATGTTATACGAAAAGCTCAGTTAGAAGCAATCAGAAGTGAAAATCACAACTCAGAGCGAATTAAGGGGCAGGTGGTAGATTTTAATAAAGACAGTCGTGATGTATGGACCCGTTATGGTCGTATATGGGTACCGGTTTATGGTGATGCACGTCAGACACTTCTTAATGAAGCTCATAAGTCCAGATTCTCTATTCATCCAGGGGCTACTAAAATGTATAAGGATCTGAAGATTGATTATTGGTGGCCAGGCATGAAACGTGATGTAGCAAGATATGTAAAAAGATGCCTTACATGTTTACAAGTGAAAGTTAAACACTAGAAACCTCACGGGAAGTTGCAACCATTAGAAATTCCAGTCTGTAAATGGGAAAACATTACTATGGACCTGATTACCAAATTACCAAGGACCCCACGTGGTTATGATGCTATATGGGTAATTGTAGACAGGTTAACCAAGAGTGCTCATTTTATTCCCATCAAGGAGACTTATCCTTCACAAAGATTGGCAGATGTTTATCTAAAAGAGATTGTGACTCGTCACGGTGTGCCAATTTCGATTGTATCAGACAGAGATACCAGATTCACTTCTAGATTCTGGAATAAATTTCATGGGGATCTTGTAATTAGATTACATCTCAGCACAACGTATCATCCTCAGACAGATGGCCAAAGTGAAAGAACTATTCAAACTCTGAAGATATGCTGCGGGCATGTGGTATTGATTTCGGGGGAAGCTGGGATTCTTATTCGTCATTAGCAAAGTTTTTATATAATAACAACTATCATTCCAGTATCGGGATGCTCCCGTATGAAATGCTTTATGGTAGGAAGTGGAGAACTCCGGTATGCTGGGGTGAAGTGGGTCATAGAGAGTTGGGCAGTACAGAAGTGGTTCAACAAACGACAGAACAGATTCAGCTTATCAGAGATAGATTGCTAACTGCCCAGAGTAGACAAAAAAGTTTTGCAGATAGACGTAGATCACCTCTTGAGTTTCAGGTGGGAGACTATGTATTGTTGAAAGTATCGCCGTGGAAAGGCGTTATCAGATTTAGAAAGAGAGGAAAGCTCGGTCCAAGGTTTATTGGACCATTCCGAATTATTGCATGTGTGGGAAAGGTTGCTTACAGATTAGAGTTACCAGATGAACTGTCTCAGATTCATAACACCTTCCATCTATCGCACCTGAGAAAATGTTTAGCAGGCGAGTCTGCAATCGTACCGTTGGAAGATGTTACTATTGATAGTAGAGTGAACTACGTGGAGTAGCCTATAGCTATATTGGAAAGAAATATCAAGACCCTATGTAATCAACAAATTGGACTGGTCAAAGTCCAATGGAAGCACAGGAAAGGCTCAGACTTTACATAGGAGCCTGAACAAGAAATTATGCATAATTATCCAGAACTCTTCAACAGTTGATTAAGAGGACGAAATCATTCCAAGTGGGGAAGAGTTGTAACACCCAAGGTTTGATATTCCTAAAATTATTATTTAACAGGAAGGGTTATACGTTTTTACAAGTTGCCTTTATGTGTTTAGATGCAAATATAAAACTAGAGGGTCTAAAACCGTCAAATTGCAACTTGATTAAGTTCAGGGGCTGTTGTGTCAATAGTTGAAACTTAATTATATAAATATCACCAACTTTGACTCCTATGAGTCAAGGTTTGTATTCTTTTCTCTCTGCATCCACGAGTTCAAGAGCTGGCTTTAGAAACATTCACTTTTCTTTGAAGAACACAGTAGAACTAGTGCGTATAGCAAGACCCTAGCAAGTACACAACTTGAGGTAAGCTTTCAAACCATCTTTTTGAAGTTTTGTATGTTAAAACACATGATTCAATGGTGAATTCATTTTAAGATTGTTTCATATAGTTTAGATTATGTATATTAGTTTTAAGAGGTGTATGAAAACACCTCTAGTCGATTTTATGATAAAACTATCAGATTTTTGGTGAAATCCGACAGTTCTTGATAAGAACAGTGTGCTGGTCTATAGTGTACACGGCCCGTGTAGCGGTACACGGCCGTATAGTTGTAAAGGAGGTCATAGGGTCATGTAAGGTTACATGGTCGTGTAGCATGAGAGGTACACGGCCCGTGTAGGGTGGCTAGACCACACTGGACATGTTGCCAGCTTTGGTCATGTAGCATTAAAGGGACACGGCCCGTGTAGGGATACACGTCCTATGTAAGCCCTATTTCAGATCATAATGCCTTATGTATTATTTATGTATTGTTTATATAGGAGGTGATTGACATATTACCTGTATCATTGATCTGTGGAGTATTGCATACTACAGTTATAAGGTGAGTCTTCTAGACTTCACTTCATATCAGCAGCATGTGTAGATTCATATCAGATTACTAACATGCTATGTTATACATGTGTATATGTAAGCATACTGCTATGTGCGGTAAGGCTCAGATGCGGTAAAGTACTGTGACCTATGTTGCTGCCCTGGGTCTAGAACTAGAGGCTAGCTTTGATTGCTAAACATGCGTGTATTATCTTCATGTGATTGTATACGTGTGTTCATATGATGTTTTGTTTAGATTACTCACTAAGCTCTTGTAGCTTATCAGATACTGTTTTAAAATGTTTTGCAGGATGCAGCAAGCGCAAAGGCAAAGTTCCTGTTTGACTGCTTCTCAGTTTTTGAACGCTAAACAATTATCGCCTGTTTGTGTAAATATTTAACCTTGACAGTACACTAAGTTTGTACTTGTAGGTGTATCTTTTGGTATTAGCATGGTTTATTATGAAAACATTTCCGCTTATGTCTTTTAAACCAGATACGTGCTTTAATGAAGAATGTTCTACTTTTACATTGTTTATTGAAATTGGGGCGTTACACATCATGACTGGTGAGCCAATCCTTCCCAATTACCACATCAAAACCCGCAATATGCATAATGAAAAATGAAATAGGAAGACTACTCCCATCAACATATATAACAGCGATAGGAACTTTTTCTGTAACATAGACTACTTTACCATCAGCAACCTCTACATTAAGTGGCTCAACTAACGGAACAATGGGCAATTGCAATCTTTTACGACAAGTCACAGAGACAAAAGAGTAAGTAGCTCCTGAGTCAAACAACACACATGCAGGGGTATAGTTAATAAGGAATGTACCCGTAATGACATCCCCCGTTGCCTTTGCCTCTTCTGCCGTCATCTAGAATGCCCTCCCTTTCATGCGAAGCATATCATCTCTCTTTTGGCCCCTTGAAGACCCTCTTGCTCACGCACTTTGCCTCTCCGGACAGTCAACCATCTTGTGCCCAGACTTATGGCACCGATAACAAACATCTTCTTTAAATCCACACTCGGCACTAGCATGGCCCTTCTGCCCACATCTCCAACACCTTCTTGTAGCATTTGAACACTCACCAGAATGATACGTACGACACTGAGAACACCAAGGAGTGTCAGGTCTCGGCTTCTTGGAAGTATCAGTCCTCCCACCTGCAGAGGATTTACCAAATGGCTGAAACTTCCTTTTAAAACCCCCACTAGCAAATTCGCCCTTGCACTGTATGTGATCTCCTTTCGTTTGTCGGGCCACTCCAGACTAACAGCAAGAAACCCCCACTGGCAAATTCGTCCTTGCAAATTCGCCTTTTCAAATGCCCAATCCAGACTAACAGTTGCACGCACATTGGCGCGAAACTCCAATGGCAAGGTTGCCACAAACCTTCTTATCTTGGTACTCTCATCAGGTATCAAATGTGGGACAAACCTCATCTTGTCGGTTAAAGCAGTGATAAGATCCTCGATCGACTTATCCCCTTTCTAGAGATTATTGAATTCCCGCTCCATTCTTTCCATGTCATACTCGGTGCAGTACTTCTTCAACAATTTCTCGGAAAATTGCTCCCATGATAGAGCACTCATGACCTCCTTATTAACAGAGGATTTTACCGTATCCCAACAAAAGATGGCATGGCCTTTTAGCATACGTACTGCGTATTTCACGCAATACTCAGGTTCACTCTCACACGATTCAAATACCTGCTCCAATTCATGGAGCTACTGCATTGGAACTGTAGGGTTATCACTCCCCTCAATAATCGGAGGTTTACACGACAAGAACTTCTTGTAATAACACGTCTTGCGTGGTTTGCTTAATGTGGTCTGCAATAAGAGCTCTTTGGCTATTCGAAGCTCTTCTTCCAGACACTTTATATGTTGGATTATGCCCACTGACACACACACGAGTTGGTATCATGGCTGATGAAGCAAGGGCCTATTGGGTCACACGCCAAGTATCGATTCCGGCATCACGGATGGTCTGATGAGAGAGAAAATTAGAAACTGGTTCTGGTGGGCCAAGGCATGCCCGTGCCTCTATGAGGTACAGCCGTGCCCTACGGGCAGGCACGAGCCCAAGTCGGGCGTGACTTGGGCGTGGCCTATGGCTAGGTACGCCCGTGCCCTTTTCCCAATGGACAGGCACGAGCCCAAGTCGGGCGTGACTTGGGCGTGACTTGGGCGTGGCCTTTTGGGCTGGTACGCCCGTGCCTTGTGAGGCACGGCTGTGCCCGTGCAGTTACAGTCTTCTTAAATAGTTTTCAAAGCTGTTTATGAAGGAGATTATTGTGTTTTATTGCTTATTTATGGATGATCAATGCATGCACGCTTTTATTCTCTTTTGAAGAGTCTATAAAAGGTGGTGCTTGATTCCTTTGTGGTGTTACAAGCTCTTGAAAGAAAAATACATATATTGCACACTCCTCTCTCTCAAACACACAAAGTAGTTCCAAGGCTTTGGTTCTATTGTGTAGACATCTTTGTGGTGTTTAGGTTGGCGTACCTAACACTCTAGCAAGTGGGAAAAGATCAAGACTTGGTGTGGACTTCAATAGAGTTGTACACGTTAGTGCACAAGACTCCCGAACTCCAAACTTGCGCGTACAAAGAAGATTGCATCGAGGGTATACATCTAGTTCTTTGTATGTTCTATTTTGTTGTTTTGGCATGTCTAGAGTTTTGGTCCATTTGGTGGGCGTATTCGTGGTCAAATTTTTGAAATTATTTTCCACTCGTTTTGCTTCCGTTGTGATTTTAGACCACAAAAACCCAACAGTGGTATCAGAGCCATCTCTAACATGGCTTTGCACTTTTGGAGTTAAACCGGATTTTCTGAGTTTTCTGCCAAAAATGGTTTTCCGGTGACCGGGCACGGTCGTACCTCTAGGGGTACGGGCCGTGCCGGAGACCGGGCCATGGGCGTACCAGTGAGGGTACTGGCCGTGCCGGCAGAATTCGTAAATTGTTTAAAATTGTTTAAACTGTGTACTGACAAAATGGCAGACACACCCGTACCCTATGGCGTACGCCCGTGCCTAATGGTTTTTTGGTCAGAATTAGTTTTTGAAACAATATGTTTAAATATATTAAAATCCGGGTTTTAGACTAGTCTTGATTCTGTTGATCCCCACTATATTTTGATTCCTAATTTTATATGTTTTGTGTGACTTGGCATGAAGTTCACAAAAACATATATCTTTAGGTGTATATCTGAATATGCAATTTTAAAGGTGTATTAAAATTGTTAATGCATATGTAGAAGGGTTGCTTGTTGTGCCTTGAGTGTTTTTGCAATCTTGATCAAATATATATATATATATATATATATATATATATATATATATATATATATATCTTTGTTGGACATGGTTTTGTGGCGCACCATTGATTTCGTTTCGTTTGGTTGTTTGTGCTTGGTTTTAGTTTTGGACTCCGTGCTGTAATATTGTAATATTTATATTTGGTGCGACTTGAATGTCATTTATTTAAATCTTTGTACTCGTAATAGATTATTAGGATCGTGACTTGCATGTCGTTTTCTTATTATTATGAACTCGTACTTAAATTATTTCAAATATGTAATATTGCATCAAGACTGACCGGGAGACACGGTGTTGGCGTCTTGACGAACCAAGTCCGGGAGATTCGCCGGAGTGGAGATCGTGACGGAGCATCCATTGGTGTTGTCCCTCGATTGACTATGTTTTCCCCGTTTTGGCTCACGGGGAAAACACTTAGGATTTGGGCATGTGACCGGGTTTTTATTTATCTATATTTATGCGTGGTTGTTTTATATTTGAATTCTTTTGGATTTGCATGCTAGAGAATTTTTGAAAATATATAAAACACTTAGGATTTGCATGCTAGAGAGTTTATATTTCTACACGCATTAGAATTGGCAAATATTAATATAAAAGTGTTTATATTAAATGGTGAATAAAAAGGAGTTTTTGTCACTTAAATTGCAAATTCGTCAAAAGTTGTTAAAATATTATTTCAACAGGAAACACAAAAATCCGTTTTTCGAAAAGTAAGTCACGTCCCACCCGTAAGACGACACCACCCAAATCTAATGAGACTTGGACGATTGTCGAGCATTAGCACGAGTCATGCCTTGTGGAGTTGTGTGGAAGGTGAGTGTGGCAACCCGCAATATTGGTAGTTGAGCTTAAGCACGAACTAATGATTGGGCTAGGGTACCAACGTGTGTCTTGATGGGCGACATGCAAGTTCTTTTATGTTGCTTAAATGATGTCAATCTCTAGCCGAGTCATTTAAGAAATAATAAAAGGATTGGTGTATGAAGGGATCAAACATGCCTTAGACATTTGATGTCGAAAGGATCCCGCAAGGATCTAAGAGTTGCAATGGTTGCAATTGGAAATTTGTCTACCAGCCTAAATCACTTATTTCATGATCCGCGGTAAACCCGTCATGTGATAGAGTGAAATATGGTTCTTAGCCTTGTTCAAATAATTAAGTTTTATAACTATTGGGTAATTATTTCTACAAGGATTTACAACTAAAATTGGTACTCTAAATTTTGTAGATGGCATCCAACAACGCTTCTACATCTTCATCGAACTCTATTTCCCTAAAGTTGTTCCTCGAAAAGGCCAAACTTGATGGCCAAAACTTCATGGATTGGTTCATGCAACTAAGGATAGCCCTTAGGTATGAAAAAAAGATGTGGGCCATCGAGGAGCCTTTGCCGGAGGCACCTGTGGCTAATGCGACTAGGGCGGTCCGAGACGCGTATGACAAGCGTGTCAAGGAAACGAACGAAGTGGCTTGCATTATGCTCTCGTCAATGATTCATGAGCTTCAAAAGCAAATGGAACATTTAGGAGCATATGATATGTGTAACCAGCTGAAGGAAATGTTCCAACAGCAGGCTAAGCTAGAGCGCTTGGAGTGTCTAAACACCTTTTTCGATTGCCATATGCAGGAGGGCGGAAATGTGAGTGTTCACGTGCTTAAGATGAAAGCATTGGTTGATCGCTTGGAGAGGTTGGGATTCCCGTTAGGGAGGGAGTTGGCGGTGGAAGTGATCCTCCGTTCTCTTCCTAGTTCCTTTTCACAATTTGTGTGGAACTATCATGTCCATGGCATGGACAAGTCCCTAATGGAACTTCACGGAATGTTAAAGACCGTCGAGTCTAACAGGTCCAAGAAGCCTTCCTCGTCCAAACTAGTCCTAGCCATCCAGGGAGGCGGAACCAAAAGAAAAGGCGCTCCCCCCTCTAAGGGAAAGGGTAAGGGGAAGGTTGCGAAGCCTAACCCGAGTCCGGCCCCGAAGGCCAAGGGGAAAGCCGTGATGGTTCCACCGGCCGAGGACCCTGCGGAAGCCGAGTGCTTCCACTGCAAGGAAAAGGGACATTGGCGGCTTTCTTGCCCAAAGTACCTTGAGGAGCTAAAGCGGGTAAAACCGAAGGGAGCGGGTAACTCAGGTACGTTTATGATTGAACTCCACAATACCGCTACTTCTAACAGCTGGGTACTTCATACCAGTTGTGGCACTCATATTTGTAATAATGTGCAGGTGCTAAAAAGAAGTAGGGCGCTCGGTGCTGGAGAGCTTGACCTGATCATGGGAAACAAGGATGTGGTTCCCGTGGAACGGATTGGGAGTGTTGATCTTGCCTTTCCTTCAGGGGTTGCTATTACCTTATTGAATGTTTGTTTTTCGCCCTGCATGGCACGAAACATTATTTCCTTTCACGCTTTGTATGACGATGGATATGATTTTGGTTTTAATAATGGAATTATCTCTTGTTTGATAAATGATGTTCATTACTTTAAAGCTTATCCATGTCGTGGGATTTATGAAAAAAGTTTGTGTTTGGATGGTAATAAATCAATCATGAACATTGATTCTAAGTCCATAGGTGTATTGGACAAGCTGTCTTTGTGGCATTGCCGTCTTGGCCATATAAGCAAGAAACGTATCACCAAACTCCAAGTGGATGGGATTTTGGAATCGTTTCACCACGGGTCAATCGAAGTATGCGTTTCTTGTTTATTAGGCAAAATAACTAAAGCGCCCTTCACCGTCGCTAGTGAAAGGGGCAAAGACTTGTTGGACATTATTCACACGGATGTGTGTGGTCCATTCAGGTCTGCTACAAGAAACAACTGTAGGTACTTCGTTACTTTTACTGATGATTTCAGTAGGTGTGGTTATGTTTATTTGATTAAGCATAAGTCTGAAACCTTTGAGGTGTTTAAGACATACCAAAACGAAGTGCAGAATCAATTGGGCAAGCGGATTAAGATTCTCAGATCCGATAGGGGTGGTGAGTATCTTAGTACCGAGTTTCTTGATCATCTTAGGGGTTGTGGAATTATTTCACAACTTACTCCACCCAGGAAACCACAATTAAATGGCGTCGCTGAGAGGAGGAACCGAACTTTATTGGATATGTTTCGGCCCATGATGAGTCGTACAAAGTTACCCGCAAGTTTTTGTGGTTATGCTTTAGAAACCGCTGCAAGGACCTTAAACCTTGTACCAACAAAGAAGGTTGCAAGTACACCGTTTGAGATGTGGCATGGAAGGGTTCCTTCGCTAGCCTATCTCAAGGTCTAGGGTTGTGAGGCTTACGTGAGACGTGAAGCTCAAGACAAACTTGAACCCAGAGCCGTGAGGTGTATTTCTTTTGCTACCCAGCTGGTTCTATGGGATATTTGTTTTACAAACCTTCGGAGGGCGGTCTTCCTTGAAAGGGAGCTGATATCTGCAGAAGCCAGTAGGAGGCAAGTCGATCTAAAAAAAATTGTAGATGACACCAATGATCAACCAGATGTTGGCACTAGTACCGCTTCTGAGGTCGGCGCACCGGATGAAGTGGAACCTCAACCAACGGTGGATGAGGTGCCTGATACACAACCATTAGAGCTCCGTAGATCTGGTAGAGTTCGTAATGAGCCGGAAAGATATGGGTTTCTCATATCTGAGGGCGACGAACTATTGGTGGATCATAGTGAACCGACCAACTACCGGGAAGCCGTAGCGGGCCCTGAGTCTGCTAGGTGGAAGGAGGCAATGGACAGTGAGATGCAATCCGTGGCGGATAATCAAGTCTGGGACTTCGTTGATCCAGTACCTGGCCACAAGCCTGTAGGGTGAAAATGGGTCTTCAGGAAGAAGACTAACATGGATGGAAAAGTAGACACCTTTAAAGCCCGACTGGTAGCAAAGGGTTTCACTCAAACTCATGGTGTAGACTATGATGAAACCTTTTCTCCGGTGGCTATGTTGAAGTCTATTAGGATACTAATGGCTATCGCTGCATATTACGATTACGAAATATGGCAGATGGATGTCAAGACTGCCTTCCTTAATGGGAAGTTGGCAGAGGAGGTTTACATGGCACAACCTGATGGTTACGTAAACCCCAAATATCCTAATAGTGTCTACAAGCTTAAGATGTCCATTTATGGACTTATGCAAGCATCTCGGAGTTTGAACATTTGCTTTGATGAAAAGGTCAAAGAGTTTGGCTTTTCTAAAAGCAAGGATGAACCTTGTGTGTATGTCAGAGCTATTGGGAGTGCAGTAGTTTTCCTAGTCTTGTATGTAGATGACATACTACTCATAGGAAGTGACGTGACTCCCTTGTAGGAAGTAAAAACATGGCTTGGGAGTTGCTTCTATATGAAAGACATGGGAGAAGCAGCATATATTTTGGGGATAAAGATCTATAGAGATAGATCTAAGAGACTCATTGGTTTGAGCCAGAGTACGTACATAGATAAAGTCTTGAAGAGGTTCAAGATGCAAGATTCCAAGAAAGGGAATTTGCCTATGTTGCATGGTATGGCGTTTAGCAAGTCTCAATGTCCTAGTTCTCAAAAGGAACTAGAAGAAATGAGTTGAGTCCCGTATGCTTCGGCAGTGGGATCGATCATGTATGCTATGCTATGTACTCGGCCTGATGTGTCGTATGCCTTGAGCATGATGAGCCGATATTAGGCTAACCCTGGTCAAAGTCATTGGGTTGCGGTTAAAAACATCCTTAAATATCTTCGGAGAACTAAGGAAATGTTTTTAGTGTTCGGTGGATCGGAGGAGCTCCGAGTTACTCGATATTCTGATGCTAGCTTCCAAGCGGACAAGGATGATTGCCGGTCTCAATCGGGATTTGAATTCTTGTTAAATGGTGGAGCAATAAGTTGGAGAAGTTCCAAGCAAGATACCTTGGCCGATTCAACCACGGAGTCAGAGTATATTGCTGCAAGCGAGGCTGCAATGGAAGCCGTCTGGATGAAGAAATTCATTGAAGACCTTGGAGTTGTTCCCAGCATCGCTAACCCTATTGAGATCTTCTGTGACAATGAGGGTGCAGTAGCTCTAGCTAAGGAACCAAGAGCGCATCGACGTACGAGACACAATGCTCGGAAATATCATTTTATTCGTGATATCATCGAGAATGGTGACATTGTGGTTAGTAGAGTACCAACTGAGGGGAACCTGGCAGATCCACTCACCAAACCGTTGTCACAAGTTAAGCATGATTCTCATGCTAAGTCTATTGGTATTAGATTTGCTAGTGACTTGGTTTAGTTGTTTTAGTTGTATTTGTTATTGAGAACATTAAAGCAATAATGTATTTCTTATTGTAATGACTATTAAATGGGGATTTAATATTCGCATGGTGCGATTACTTTATGAAACATTATTGTGTTCTGTCTTTTCATGTTTAATGCTCCCATGAATAAGCTTGTTTATTCTAAATACTCCACGATCGGTCGTTCTTCATTGGAAGGAAGAAGTGAATTAAGATCGAGGCAAGTGGTTGGTAAAGTTTTCATCTTGGATTGAATACTTGTTTACGCAACACTAGCCTACACTTAATGGTGATTAAGTAATTGGAGGACCCGTACCTGAGTTTAGTTCATGGATATCATCACGAGTAAATCAGGATGATAATATTATTTATCCTTCTACTGGAGATGCACGCGTTGCTTAATTATTAACTTGGACTTGTATAGATTGCTTTCTAATGCAGTTCGTAACTGGTTGTTATAAGGGAAGTTTTCAGGCAAGAACTTGTTATTATGTTAGGACGGTGTAGTGAAAGGTATTCGTTCCTCTTTTGAGAGATATCCTTGGGCCCCTCGTTGACTAAGCTCATGACAAACCAAAATGCATGGCCGTGCTCAAGTTGAATTGATGGTGAATCAATTATGCAACTTGTTTCGTTAGTCATAGTTAGTCATTATAATCGTGAATGATTTAGGGTTGATCATGTTCCATGACCAGCATTCACAACGGATATCGTGAACGAAGGGGTATATAATCACTTATCTATAGGACCTTTCCTTTTGGTTAGGTATTTGTTGTGGGAAGACAAACCCTCTGCTGACTTGGGGGCATAGACTTTCAGTTGAAGTATGAAACTCGCATGAATCTACGGGAATGCGTCACATCCCTTTCCCCGACGCGTCGCGTCTCGTACTGTTCTGCATTTCATCTTCTTTTTGTTCATCATTCATCTGAATTTATTTTAAAAACATCTTATTTTCACATTTACAAACTTATCTTTTTCACATCAAAAACACCTTTAAACATCATATAGCATATATACAAACTCCATAAACTCATCAAATACAATTAAAATCATCACACATACAAAACCCACTTGTCAAGTAAGCTTTGTACGCTTAACAATGGAGTCCTATCCAACACTTGTCAAAGCTTCAATTTCTTTTTTTCAAGAACCTCACGAGAGCAAGTGTGTGTTTGTGTGTGTTTTTAGTCTATCAACTTTTGACATTCTTTGTCAACTTTAACATATAAACATTTATATGTAATCTTATCTAGACAAACAAACTGCCTCTGCACTTTAAAATATCTTCACAAATAATTAGTAATATATATACATATACATTTACACCTTAATTAATAAAAATCACACACACACACACATATATATATGTATATATATATGTATATATACTCCTTTAAATAACAATTAATCCTCCAATTACATACAAATAGAATATCCTACTATCCTATTAATTACATACGCGTACATACTTGATTACAACTAGGCCCAAATCGAGGATGTTACAAATCTTCCCCCCTTAAGAGGATATCATATCTTCATCTCGTCCTCAACTTCTCACGTCAGGTTTGGACCTAAGTTGTGCTTCCACTTTACAAGAACCAGGTTGATCATTTTCTTACGTAACTTTTTGACCTTCGTGTCAAGAATGTCAACAGGTTCTTCAACAAGTCACTTAGAAGAGTCAACCGTCAGTTCTTGCAATGGAATGACCTGATCCTCTTCAACGTGGCACTTGCATAAGTAGCACATGTTAAAAGTATCATGAATAACAGCTAGTTTAGGTGGCAACTCAAGAGTTACCGTTTGATCATTCACCTTCCGTACAACTTTGAATGGGCCAATGAAACGTGGACTTAGCTTCCATTTACGCCCAAAACGAATGACGCCTTTCCAAGGAGAAACTTTCAAGAACACGCGATCACCAACGTCAAATGTAGCGGGACGATGCTTGGGAACTGCATACATCTTTTGTAGGTCACGAGCCGCTTTCAGCTTCTCAAGAGCAACATTCACTTTATCAGAAGTAATCTGGACAATCTCAGGTCTAGCAAACTGCTTCTCACCAGGTTCCAACCATCAAGTTGGAGTACGATAGCATCTTCCATAAAGCATCTCGTATGGTGGCATTCCAATACTGGAATGATATGAATTATTATAATTAAATTCAATCAATGGGAGATGAGAATCCCATGAACAACCAAACTCGAGTACACACGCACGAAGCATACATTCTAACGATTGAATCGTCCGTTCAGATTGGCCATCAGTCTGCGGGTGATAGGTAATACTCAGGTGAACACGAGTGCCAAGCTCACGCTGCAAACTTTCCCGGAAATTCGAGACAAATTGAGAGTAACGATCAGAAAAAATCGATCAAGGAAGACTGTGACGTGACACAATCTCATCGATATAAAGCTGTGATAAACGAGTCAACGAAGCAGACTCGTTCGTGGCTAAGAAATGAGCGCTTTTAGTAAACCGGTCAACAATGACCCATATCATATTGTGCCCTTTGAATGTCTTTGGTAGCTTTGTCATGAAATCCATCATGATATGATCCCACTTTCACTCCGGAATATCCAGTTGTTGCAGATTCCCATAAGGACTCTGGTGTTCCTTCTTCACTTGCGCATATATCTGACATCTCTCCACAAAGGAAGCGATGTCTTTCTTAAGAGTCGGCCACCAATACAACATCTTCAGATCACAATACATCTTCGTGATTCCCGGCTGAACAAACAACTAGGACTTGTGGGGTTCTTGCAATATCAGCTCAGGGTTACCTCCAACAAGAGGTACTCAAATCCTGGATTGAAAAGTTTTCAACCCACGATTATCTTCACATAGCCGGTCTTTCTATCTCTTCATCATCTCGGCTTTGAGATTTTCTTCCTGCAACACTAACTACTGAGCTTCCATCAACTTAGAAATCAAATCTGGCACCGCTACGATTTTTGTAAACTTTGCTTCTGCTGCCGGTCCTTTATGGCTCAGAGCATCCGCTACAACATTGGCTTTACTAGGATGGTAACGGATTTCACAATCGTAGTCTTTAATTAACTCCAACCAACAGCATTGCCGCATGTTGAGTTCTTTCTGGGAAAAGACATACTACAGACATTTGTGATCAGTGCATACTACACACTTCGTGCCATAAAGGTAATGCCTCCACAGCTTCAATTCAAACACAAGAACAGCAAGCTCAAGATCATGGGTTGGGTAGTTCCTTTCATGTGATTTCAATTCACTAGAAGCGTAAGCAATAACTCTATCACGATGCATTAGGAACCAACCCAAGCCCACGTACGAGGCATCACAATATACTATAAAGTCTTCTAAACCATCAGGCAAGGTGAGGATCGGAGCTTCACAGAACAATCGTTTCAAGGTCTGAGAAGCTTCATCATGAGCTTCCGACCACACAAACGCTACATCTTTGCGAGTCAGTTTGGTCAACGGATCCGCAAGCTTAGAGAAATCACGGATAAACCGCCGATAGTAGCCAGCCAAGCCAAGGAAACTATTAATCTCGAAAGGAGTTCGACGAACCCCCCAATTCATCACAGCCTCGACCTTAGCTGGATCTACTTTGACATCATCTTTACAAATGACATGCCCAAGGAAATGCACTTCCCTAAGCCGGAATTCACACTTGGACAGCTTAGCATACAATTATTCTCGTTTAAACAATTCACACTTCGAGTAAACAAGATTATCGTCAATAAAGACGATCACGGATCTATCAAGAAATGGATGACAAACACGATTCATTAGATCCATGAAAATGGTAGGGGCAATGGTTAAGCCGAATGGCAGAACCAGAAATTCATAATGACCATAGCGAGTTCAGAAAGCTGTCTTCGGGATATCTTCTTCATGAACTCGCACTTGATGGTACCCGGACCGAAGATTTATCTTAAAGAAATAAGTAGCTCCCTGCAATTGATCAAATAGATCGTCGATTCAAGGAAGAGGATTTTATTCTTTGCAGTTCGCTTGTTAAGCTCCCTGTAATCTATACACATACGCATTGTTCCATCGTTCTTCTTCAGAAAAACACAGGAGCTCCATACGGCGAGGAACTCGGACGAATAAAACCTTTATCAAGAAACTCCTGAATTTGAGTCATCATCTCTCTAATTTTAGAAGGAGCAAGACAATACGGAGTATAGGAGTAGCTCCGGGAACAAGTTCGATCTTATACTCGACATCTCTGACCGGACGCAAACCTTGCAGTTCTTAAGGAAACACCTCAGGGTAATCAGACGCTACCCTAATCTCTTGGACTGGTCGCTTCTCCATCTTGGCATCAATAACATATGCTAAGAAAGAGTCACAACCTTTAGAAATAGACTCCTGAGCTTTGATAACGGAGATGATAGGAATATCAGACTCACTCTATTGAGACTTATGAAAGCAGGTACTCACTTGAGTAGCTTACAACGTCTGTCTACTTAACTCCGATGCAGCTAATTAGACAAGTTGACCTAAAACATCGGCAATCGTGTTAAGCGTTTGCACACAATAGGTTCTAATTCTAAAATACCTACAAGAACCATCTAAGGTTCATAAACACCTTAAAAGAACCTTACAATACTTAGCACAACATGTGACTTAAAAATTGCTTAACATTCATAATTGGTTAATTCTGATTTTCACCCGACGCGTAGCGTCCAAGAGGCGGACGCGTCGCGTCGCGTTTCTCATATGACTACTGGATCATACAAAAGTCGAAACTCTTGTGTGAAAGTTTGATGGCCTATGCGAAAGTCGGATGGCCCATGCGGCAATTGGATCATATGAAAGTCGGATGGGCTATGAGTCGGATGAAAAATTCGGTCGAAGCATGAAACTCGCATGAATCTACGGGAACGTGTCACGTCCCTTTATCTGACGTGTCGCGTCGCGTACTATTCTGCATTTCATCTTTTTCTTGTTCATCATTCATCTGACTTTCTTTTAAAAACATCTTTTTTCAGATTTACAAATTTATCTTTTTCACTTCAAAAACACCTTTAAACATCATATAGCATATATACAAACTCCATAAACTCATCAAATCCAATTAAAATAATCAAACATACAAAACTCACTTGTCAAGTAAGCTTTGTATGCTTAACAATGGTGTCCTCCTCTCTAACATGGATTTTCAGCCATAAAACTCACACATAACTAGTACCAATCCTACTTAAACTTTAAATCAAACATCATACTAACCTTCTTTTGAATTATAAACCTCAAAGCTTCAATTTCTTTCTTTTAAGAACCTCACGAGAGCAAGTGTGTGTTTGTGTGTTTTTAGTCTATCAACTTTTGACCTTCTTTGTCAACTTCAACATACACACACACACACACACATATATATATATATATATATATGTAATCTTATAAAGACAAACAAACCTCCTCTACACTTTAAAATATCTTCACAAATAATTCGTAATATGTATACATATACATTTACACCTTAATTAATCAAAATCACACACACACACATATATATATATATACACTCCTTTAAACAACAAGTAATCCTCCAATTACATACAAATACAATATCCTCATATTCTATTAATTACATACACGTACATACTTGATTACAACTAGGCTCAAATCGAGGATGTTACACGACCCAAGTGGACCGAAGGTCGGATCCCTCTATATAAGAGGGCATGCGACCTTCGGATACCCCACGCGTTCAAAACAACTGTCTTCCACTGTTCATCTTCACCAATCTTCACTCTGATTCTTCGAAAAAGTTTACTGTGTGTGTGAAATTTTTCAACGAAAGTTGTAGTTTCCTTCAACAAATCACAAAGGAAAACAAAAATGATGTTGTTTAACAACAAACAATCTTTGATGTGGGCCTTTTCATCCATGGTTTTACCTTGTTTCTTGACCGAATGTACATTTTTGAATTTTGAACCCAAAATACCTTTAATGATAATTTTTTAAAAGCCAATCCTGTTTGAAATGATGTTTTGAGCATGTGCGAATGATTTGGTACACGAATTAGACTCAAAAATCCATTGAATTCATGATTTTGAAGGAGGGTTTTTTAGCCGTTAGCGCACCATTAAAACAATGTTCAAAATCGAGTATTTCATACTTAATACTGTTTGTAAAGTCTATTGCTTGAAAGAGAAGTAAATATGGTTGAATTCGGAGTCAAATGGTGCAAACTTTCAGTCGACAAGCACACATTTTGACCAAAAATCAATTTTAGTTTGGAATTGCACAAACTGTTCTTGACTGTCGGATGATTGAAATTTGAAGCATGTGTCAGTAATTGAAACCACAACAATCCAAATCCCCCAAATCTAAACGCCCCAAATCCAAACACAAACTCGCATCAAAGGAAGCGGAGGAGGAACAACCCTTGATAAGCATAAAGAAATATTCACAACTATCAACCTGGAGCTGCTAGACATTTTTCCTCCACAAAAAGGGCAATTCTATGTTGCACCTATCGATCTAATAAGTCAACAGCAACCGCAACAATCAGAGATGCAAGAAGGTGAGTGGCCCATACCAGAAACTTATCATGAAGGACCCAAACCATTGGCCACTAACAAAAGAATCATAGCAGAAAGGCCAACAATAGAGAACATCAGGCCTAGGGAAGCACCGGCAAAATCTCAACCCCGCTAGCCGACTCAGTGACTAAACGCTCAATAACTGGAATAGAGAATCCCATAGAACTACTCATAGGAGGACTGAAAGGTTGATGATCTGTATATGCTAAATTCATAAGAACATGAGAAAGCAGTAAGGTTTGCTGCACCTTCCACTAAGTCCTAAAGAACAAGTGTCCTCCAAGTTTCCTATTGTCAATATCGATTTAGTGTGCATGCACAACTTCCTCAACTACTCAATGGTTAACTTCCATGTTACAAGAGCAGATGGGAAGAGGTATACATTTTATGAGGTTGAGTTGAGACATTTGAATTTGGTGGACATCACACATCTGGAAGATGAGTTGGCATGCAAAACTGGTAAAAAAAGAGAAGAGCAGAGAGGTCTAACAGTCATCAGGGACTTTACAAGAAAGAAAATCCTTCTGATCCATACTCATGATTTACACTTGGGTGCTGAGGTTGATCTTCCGAAGATTAATGTATCAAAGCCTAACCAACACTTCTCCAAAATGGATAAACATCGAAAGTACGTGATCTTCGAGGACTATGATGAAGACAATGAAGGTGCCGAAGGGTTTATAATATCAAATCTGAATGGTGGCAAGGTCTTTCTCAGACTCTCCGACCTTAATGCCTATTATGACGGTACTCTACAACAACGCATCTCAAAGTACCGTAGATCTTGCTTCAAGAACAGAAATGTATAAGAAAAAGAGTTGTTGGTGAAAATGACAAGAGTTGCTGATCTTTTGGAAGAAAAGATTCAGGAAAGAAGAACCACCTGGAGCTAGGAAAGACTACTAGGTCAAAGAAGCAGAAAAAACATCCTAGCTATGCAAAAGGCTACAAAAGGGGGGAGAATTTTAGTCTAAATTATGTTTGTAGGCCTTGTGAAGTTTTGTATAATTAGTACTATGTAACTAGACTAGTTTAGAATGTTGGGCTTGGTCCACACTAGTAATATTTATCTAGTTTTGTGATGTTGGGCCCATGAGGCCTTAGGCCCATGTGGCATCTTCTTTATATACCTTGCAAACCTAGTTTGCAAGGTAACCTTTGCATTGTAACTCTTATCAGCTTGTAATACACGTTCAAGTTAATTCTACTACATCTTCAAGCTCTAGCAAAGTGTTCATACTTGTGTTCATGAGTTATTCATTATCTTACATACAAGTATCTTCTAGATTACTCATCTTCTATCACAACTTTGGACTTTTAGGAACTCACATTTATAACAATGTCCAGGGATTAAGAAAAAGTAACTTGCTGAAGCCAAACGATTGGACCTCCACATGGGCAATGGAGCAAATGTTGTTGTTGAAGCCCTTGGAACTTTTGAATTATTATTACCAAAGGGCCTGTACTTAATATTAAACAATTGTTGTTATGTACCTAGTTTAAGTAGGAATATTATTTTAGTAGCTCGGTTAAGAGAATCAGGATTCACTTTTGGTTTCGTTGATGATGACATTCGTGCCTTCAAAAACGACATTTTGTATTTTGAGGCTTGTCCTCGTAATGGAATCTATGAAATTAATCTTAAAATATTTTTTGATGATAATTTTATATATACCACTAGCACCAAATGACCTAAGCATGACTTAAGTCAAACATATCTATGGCATTGTGGACTTGGTCATAAAAACAAGAAACGCATTGCAAAACTTCAAGAGGATGGAATTTTAAAAATAAACGATTCTAGCTCATTTGAAGTTTGTGAATCATGTTTATATGGGAATATGACTAAGGGTGCTTTCTCCGGTTCCAGTGAAAGTGTCAAATATCTATGAGGAATCATACATACGGATGTATGCGGTCCTTTTAGATAAATGTCTATGGATGGTGATAGATACTTCGTTACATTCACCGATGATTATAGTAGATTGGGTTATGTTTATTTAATGAAACATAAACATCAAATATTTGAAATGTTCAAGCTGTTTCAAAATGAAATACAAACTCAACTCAACAAAACAATCAAGGCCCTTCGTTACGATCGAGGTGGCAAGTACTTAAGCTAAGAATTTATGGATCATCTTAGTAATTGTTGGATTATCGGACAACTTACTCCTCCTAGAACACCACAACATAATGATGTGTCTGAAAGGAGAAACCGAACCTTACTAGACGTGGTTCAGTCTATGATGAGCCGAAGTACTCTACCCTAGTTCTTTTGGAGTTATGCTTTGTTAACTGCTGTGCACATATTGAATATGGTTCTAACCAAGAAGGTAGATAAGACACCATATGAGATATGGTATGGAAAGGTTCCAAACTTATCTTAATTGAATGTCTGGGGTTGTGAAGCTCATGTACGACAAGAGGATTCAAGCAAAATTGATTCTAGATCTATCAAATGTAATTTTGTAGGATATCCTAAAGATTTGTTAGGATATTATTTCTACAACCCAGCTGAGAACAAAGTATTTGTTTCTAGGCATGCCACTTTCTTAGAAAAGGAGTTTCTTTCGAAAGAGGCAAGTGGGAGCAATGTAGACTTTGAAGAAATTCAAGAACCACAAAATACAAGTCAGGTTGGCACTAGCACTCAATAAACAGTTGTTGAACCTGAACAATTGGTTGTTCAAGAACCTACTTAAACACAAAGTGTTCGTAGATCTGGTAGACCTCGTCAAGAACTAGAGAGATACAGATTTCTCGTGTCCAATGATGAGATTTTCTTTGTAGACTCTTATGAACCTACTATCTACCAAGATGCTATATCGGATCTGGAATCTAATAAATGAATTGATGCCATGAACACTGAGATGCAGTCCATGTATGAAAATCAAGTATGGGACTTAGTTGATCTTTCTTCCAATAGTAAGACTGTAGGGAATAACTGGGTCTTCAAGAAGAAGACCGATATGGATGGAAATGTACACACATTTAAGACAAGGGTAGTGGCAAAAGGTTTCACTCAAACTCATGGTATTGACTATGACGAGACCTTCTCTCAAGTGGCCATGACTAAATCTATTAGAATACTTATTACCACAGCCGCATATTATGACTATGAGATATGACAAATGGATGCCTAACGGATTTTCTAAATGGACACTAAAGTGAAGTTGTCTATATGGTTCAGCCCGAAGGTTTTGTAGATCCTAAGTATCCTAACAAGGTGTGCAAGATTAAAAGATCCATTTATAGGACTAAAGCAAGCATCTCGAAGTTGGAATCTTCGATTTGATGAGAAAATCAAAAAGTTTGGTTTTTATCAAAATAGAAGATGAACCGTGTGTTTACAAGAAAACTAGTAAGAGCACAGTAGCATTCCTTGTCTTGTATGTTGATGACATACTACTCAATTGAAACGACATCGTGACCTTGCAAGACATTAAGTCTTGTCTTAGGAAGTGTCTCTCAATGAAAGACTTGGGAGAAGCCGCCTATATTCTTGGTATAAAAATCTATAGGGATAGATCTAGGCGTCTTATTGGCCTAAGTCAAAGTGCATATATTGACAAGATCTTGAAACGGTTCAAGATGGAGAATTCTAAGAGAGGACTTGCCAATGGCACAATGCACGGTTTTGGGTAAAGCTCAAAGCCCTAGCATGAAGGGAGAGCTATATAGAATGAGTTAGATCCCATATGTTTCTGCAATTGGATTCATCATGTATGCCATGCTATGTACTAGGCCAGATATCTCGAATGACTTGTGCATTTTAAAATACTTGAGAAGAACCAAAGACATGTTCTTGATCTATGGGGGTTTGGAAGAAGATCTTTGTGTAAAGTGTTACACATATACTAGTTTGCAAACAGATAGAGATGATTCTCGATCATAATCGGGCTATATCTTCGTTATGAAGGGAGGCGTGGTTGCTTGGAAAAGTTCTAAGCAAACTGTAGTTGCACCATCCACTATAAAATCTGAATACATTGCTGCTTCTGAGGCTGGACAAGAAGCTGTTTGGACGAAGAAGTTCATAACGGACCTTGGGGTAGTAACAAGCATTCAAGACCCCATTGAAATATCTTGTGATAATGAAGGTGCTATTACCCAGGCAAAAGAACCTTGATCACATTACAGCACCAAACACATCCTCGGGCGTTTCTAGTACATACGGGATATAGTGGATAGAGGAGATCTATGTATTCGCAAAGTTCATACAAATCAAAATCTTGCAGATCCTTTATGAAACCTCTTGCTTTGACTAAGCATGAGTTATTCATCATCTTACATATAAGTATCTTCTAGATTACTCATCTTCTATCACATCTTTGGAGTTTCAGGAACTCACATTTGTAACAATGTGTAGGGGTTAAGAAAAAGTAAGTTGCTGAAGCCAGGCGATTGTACCTCCACATGGGCAATGGAGCAAATGTTGTTGTTGAAGCCCTTGGAACTTTTGAATTATTATTACCAAAGGGCCTGTACTTAATATTAAACAATTGTTGTTATGTACCTAGTCTAAGTAGGAATATTATTTTAGTAGCTCGGTTAAGAGAATCGGGATTTACTTTTGGTTTCGTTGAGGATGACATTCGTTCCTTCAAAAACGACATTTTGTATTTTGAGGCTTGTCCTCGTAATGGAATCTATGAAATTAATCTTAAAATATATTTTGCTGATAATTCTATATATACCACTAGCACTAAACGACCTAAGCATAACTTAAGTCAAACTATCTATGGCATTGTCGACTTGGTCATAGAAACAAGAATCACATTGCAAAACTTCACAAGGATGGAATTTTAAAATTAAACGATTCTAGCTCATTTGAAGTTTGTGAAACATGTTTATATGGGAATATGACTAAGGGTCCTTTCTCTAGTTCAAGTGAAAGAGTCAAATATCTACTAGGAATCATACGTACGGATGTATGCGGTCCTTTTAGATCAATGCCTAGGGATGGTGATAGATAGATCGTTACATTCACCGATGATTATAGTAGATTGGGTTATGTTTATTTAAAGAAACATAAACATGAAACATTTTAAATCTTCAAGCTGGTTCAAAATGAAGTACAAAATGAACTCAACAAAACAATCAAGGCCCTTCGTTCTGATCGAGGTGGCAAGTACTTAAGCTAAGAATTATGGATCATCTTAGTAATTGTTGGATTATCTCACAACCTACTCCTCCTAGAAAACCACAACATAATGGTGTGTCTAAAAGTTGGAATCAAACCTTACTAAATGTCTTTCAGTCTATGATGAGCCGAAGTATTTGAAATAAGTATCGAACTAACCAAAGTTAGTTCTTGAAATAAGTATTGAACTGATCCATACTTATTCATCATATCTTGAACTTACAAGATTTTTATATTACAAATCCATTATAAGACTTGTATTCTAAGTATTTGGATATACAACTACTTAGATACTAAACTTATCAGAATTAATTTAAGTTCTGAACTTACAAAACTTATACAACTGAACATATCAGTTTGTTTGAACATATCAAACATAATTTTGAACATATCAAATAATAAAGAGTTGAACATATTCAAACTTGAGTTTGTATTAATGAACATATCATTTACATTGTAGCTTAATCTTTATGATTAGGTTCTACACACTTAGTGATTACAAAATTATAGAACTAATCTATTTAATCAATAGGATCTCCAACTTCTAACCACATATCATAACATTTAAGTTCCCAGATTGCAGCTTTCTTGATAGCATCATTCACAATCTCTTCACCTTCTGGCAGCTCTCTCATCTCAGTTTTTCTTGATCTGATTTCTTTGTAGAGATGATATCTGAATACTGAGTTCTGAGTTGAGTCATCACATAGAATTCTCAAGTACAGAATCAATTCCAGATTTGCCAAATGAAGATTTGCTACTCTTAAGAAACATTGATTATCTTCCACATCAAGATACAAGAATCCTTCCGAAGGTTGAGTGATATAAGTGTTTTCTCTAAATTCAACTCCCTTTGGAACTTGTAGACCGATGTTTCTTTTAGATCGTTGGCTTGCTGCTCTAACTCTTGCAGCTTTGCCTCGATTCAGGAAAGTTTCAACTTCATCAGCAGGAATCTCACCTAACTGATCAATTCTTATGAAGAGTGTCTTAAGCACATCAACTATCTCTTGTTTGATTTGACACTTTTTCATCTATTTGATAGTTGTGGCTACGATTTTTAACTCTGAGAACCCTAACTTGTACAGACATCTCATATCTATACCAATTTCTTGTTGGTTGTCTAGTACAAAGTTGATAATTACCAATTCTCCTTTTCTATTCAGTGTAATTGATTCAATCTTGTGATTAAAATGTGTTCTTTTATAACAATACCTTAGATCCACACCTGAGTAGGGAATTGGGGCAGCTCTAGGTCCAGAATAGTCAGTTTCAGCTTCAGTTCTAGCAGCCTCAGCTTTAGCCTTTTCTCTTTGAATTTCAGCTTGTCGTTGTTGCTCTTTAATTTTCTCCACTGTTATGCCTAGTTCTTTAGCAATCTCTTGTAACATTTGCTCAGCAAGTATGTCACTGGCTTTCTGTGTTGCATCAGCTTCATCACTTGAGCCAGTTTCATGTGCAACTAGTTGAGACTTACCTTGTTGCTCTAGCTCAGGCTCAGCAATGATGACCTTTCTTCTCTTTACTAGAGGGATAACACTTCTTTTCTTTCATTTTACCATCTCAAACACATTATTCTTCCCTTTATCTATTTGTGAAGTCGGAACAGACTCAGTTTCAAGAAAAATTGACAATTCAGCTTGAGGAAAGTTGGTGTGAGCAGCTTGAGATGTTTCTTAATGTGGAGTTTTTGGTTGAGCTTGTGAAGTTGTGGTAATTTGGACTGTTGGAGCCTGTTGTTGTTGGGAAGGCTGATCTACAGTACTCATAAACTAATCATGAGCTTTTTCCTCAAATTGTACTTCCTCTGTATGCTCCCCCTCAACATTATCGTCACACTTCTTTGATTCTTCCTCTCCTTTTTTGTCATCATCAATAGGGGAGGAGCTGATTTTGAGCACGAAGCTTTCCAAGTTGGCTACTGAAGTCGAAAGATCATGAAGTTTACGCATCAACTTGGCTTTATCATTGCTCCTCTTTTTATACAGGAGCTCAAAATGAGATTGTAGATATTTCATAATGACTTGAGCATCGTTGGTCATCAACTTGGACTCCTCAGGTCTTCTTCTTACCTCAAAGTCCTCCTATCCAGTGGAGGAGTGTATTTCTACCATAGGAGTGGCTGTTGAGTGTTCCTCAATAGGTGAGAATGTGGGTCCTATATCCAAAGGTTGGTGCTGACCTATGGAATCAAGGGGGCCAGAATGCGGACCCTGTAAACCTTCCTGGTGTATGAAAGGTTCATTGACAGGTCATGCTAGAGTGTGTAAGAATGGAAGAGAAGAATGACCAATGTCGTGAGGTATGGTAATGGGGCGAGCTAGGCTTAGTGGTTAGGAGGGGGTATTTGACCCTGGGGATTGGTCAGTGTTTCAAATGTCTCCTTGGGTCCTTCATTGTTTTCGAATTCACTTAGAATCCCCTTGCTTACTGTCATGTGCCTTGAGTATCCACTGTCTAGATACCACTTGTAGGAGCCCAGCACATGATCAGCTAAACATATTAGTTTCTTTTTGGAACCCACTGTTTGGTGGGTTCTGAGGATGAGCACTTAGCTGATCCTTTAGAGTTTGACTGATCAGCTCGAACAGATTCTGGGTCTGTTTTGGACTGATCATCCTTTACGTTTTCAGGTCTAAGATTGGTACTCACACAATTTTTGGCCTCATGACTTCTATCACCACACTTATAGCATTTTCTTCTAAAGATGGGTGTTTTGGTGATTTCTTTGAGTTTTCCAACATTAAATTTGGATTTAGTTTTAGGGTCATAAACTGTGGATAACCTTTCAATTCTTTTAGACAGTTTGTCTACTTGATTTTCACTGACTTTGGACTTACCTTTGTCAGCTTTATGGTTACCCTTATTTGGTGAAGTCTGACTTACAGACAACTTCCTGTTCTTAGACATCCTTTCATATTTGGCTTGAGAGTTATGTCTTTTTGAGTTGAGATGAGATATTCTGTCAAAAACAGTTGTTCTCACAGGATTGTAATCCAATCTTCTGAAAACTGACTTATAGTTTCTGTTGGATCTAGAACATTCAGCTTGATGGTTTGTATGAATAACCTGGGGACTTTGGGTCGGTCTCACAAAGTTATTGGTTTTGACCTGTTTTCCATCCTTGTTCCTTAAAAATGTTTTTGGGAGTATATCATCTGATTTCATCGTTTTGTCTTCAAGACTAACTTGATCTTCGATGATTTCATCAGCAGCAGCACTATAATCTCCCCCTAGCATTGCTTTTACTTGATTTGGTATCTGCTGGTTAATACATTTTTCTGCTTCTCTAGATGACTTACACCAAGATTCACAGATCTTACTTAGATTATCAACTTGTTCATTTGATTCTAGTAGTTTTTCACTTAGAAGTTTGTTTATATGAAGCTGACATTCATAATCACTTTGAGTTTTTTTACCAGCATTTAAGAGAGTTTAAGAGTGTTTAAGTTCATCTTTTAATTTTGAAATTTCAGTTTTCAAACTAGATTGAACTGTGAGAGAGGTTTTGAAGTCATTCAACAAATAGTTGAAGATTAAACATTTTTGTTCATCAGTGTAAGAGCTAAAGTTATTTACCTTATAAATTGAGGCAGGATCCCAGTTACTAGTTTTCTTACTCAGCTTAGCCGCTTCTGCTAGATCCTTATCAAAGGAACTGTCTTCTAACTCATAGTCAACTTGTTCCTCTTCATCCTCAATGGCCATCAAACACCTATTTGGCTCATCATCATTTGAAGTAGATGATTCAGTGTCCCAAGTCACAGCAAGAAGACCTTTGGTGTTTTTATCTGGCTTTCCTTTGAGTCTTTGATATTTCTTTTTATATTTATCAGCTCTGTAGGCATTCTTGTCAGCTACTGAAGCTGATTCTCCCTTCTTGACTCCGCACTCAGCAGCTATGTGTCCTATCCTTTGACAGTTATAGCACTTAGCTTTCTTAGAATCAAAAGAAGACTTACCACTTTTGCTTCTGTCAGGTTGACCCCTTCCTCTTCTGAACTTTCTAAAGTTTCTTCCTAACATTGCCATTTGTTCAGTAAGCGCATCCATCTCTTCGTCATCTGAACCGGTGTTAGGACTTACTTCCTTAGATTCAGATTTAGAGTCAGTCTCAGTTTGAGAGTTTTTAGATCCCTTCTTCTTCTTTTCTGCAATTAATACAGATCCAGCATTATTTATAGATTCTTTTAGTTGTTGCTGGGCCACTTTCTTCTGTTCCATGATCTGTTGATGATTTAGAAGAAAACCATAGATAGATCTGAGATCATATTTTCCTAAGGTTCCTCCAGCATGAATTGCAATGGTGATCTCATTGAATTGTTTTGGTAACACATCCAAGAACTTGAGTACCAACTCATTCTCATCTTTCTTGACACCTACCAAGATCAGATCACTTATCAAGCATTGAAATCTGGTAAACAAATCTGCCTGAGTTTCATTATTTTTAGCATAGAAAGTCTCATAAGAACGACTTAAATTTGTCTTTTTATGTTGCTTGACCAAATCAGTGCCTTCATACGTAACACTGAGAGTATCCTACATCTCTTTTGCAGTTTTGCACCCAGTCATAGTATGCAGAAGAGGATTTGTCAAAGCATTTGCTATAATGCTTTGTACCTTGTCATCAATGTTGAATAGTTTACGATCTTCCTCAGTCCAAGATGCTTCGGGCTTGCGAGTTTCTCCAGATGGAACAGTTTTGTTAGTGGTAGTAATATGGATCATTTATATGATTGGGCCATCTTTAATCACGGTACTCATCCTGTGATCCACGGACTTCACATATAGCATAGCTCTAAACTTCCACATAGGATAGTCAGTGCCATAAAAAATAGGACACCCTTTTGTCGCCATTGTTGGTATATGACTTGATTGCTTGCTAGTAGACATCTTTGTTGGATTATGCCCACTGACACACACACGAGTTGGCATCATCGCTGATGAAGCATGGGCCTATTGGGTCACATGCCAAGTATCGATTCCGGCATCACGGATGGTCTAATGAGAGAGAAAACCAGAAACTGGTTCTGGTGGGCCAAGGCACGCCCGTGCCTCTATGAGGTACGGCCGTGACCTACGGGCAGGCACGAGCCCAAGTCGGTCGTGACTTGGGCGTGGCCTGTGGCTAGGTACGCCCATACCTCTATGAGGCACGCCTGTGCCCTTTGCCCAGTGGACAGGCACGACCCCAAGTCAGGCGTGACTTGGGCGTGGCCTTTTCGCCAAGTCGGGCGTGACTTGGGCGTGGCGTGTGGCTAGGTACGCCCATGCCTCTATGAGGAACGCCCGTGCCCTGTGTCGTGGACAGGCACGAACGCAAGTCAGGCGTGACTTGGGCGTGGCCTTTTGGGCTGGTACGCCCATGCCTTGTGAGGCACGGCCGTGCCCTGTGCAGCTACAGTCTTCTTAAACAGCTTTCAAAGCTGTTTATGAAGAAGATTATGGTGTTTTATTACTTATTGATGGATTATCAATGCATGCACGTTTTTATTCTCTTTTGAAAAGTCTATAAAAGGTGGTGCATGATTCCTTTGTTGGGTTACAAGTTCTTGAAAGGCAAAAAACACACATTACACACTTCTCTCTCTCAAACACTCAAACTAGTTCAAAGGCTTTGGTTCTATATTGTGTAGGCATCTTGGTGGTGTTTAGATAGACTTATCTAACACTCTAGCAAGTGGAAGGCGATAGTAGCTTGGTGTGGACTTCGGTAGAGATGTACACGTTAGTGCACAAGACTCCCAAACTCCAAAACCGCACGTACCAAGAAGATAGCATCAAGGGTATAACTCTATCTCTTTGTATGTTTTATTTTGTTGGTTAGTCATGTCTAGAGTTTGGTCCATTTGGTGGGCGTATTCGTGGTCAATTTTTGAAACTATTTTCTACTCGTTTTGCTTCCGTTGCGATTTTAGACCACGAAAACCCAACAGTGGTATCAGAGTCATCTCTAACATGGCTTTACACTTTTGGAGTTAAACCGGATTTTCTGAGTTTTCTGTCAAAAATGGTTTTCCGGTGACTGGGCACGGTCGTACCTCTACGGGTACGGGCCGTGCCGATGACCGGGGCACGGGCGTACCAGTGGGGGTACGGGCCGTGCCGACATAATTCGTAAACTGTTTAAAATTGTTTAAACTGTGTACTGACAAAATGGCAAGCACGCCCGTACCATCTGGGGTACGCCCGTGCCTAATGGTTTTTTGGTCAGAATTAGTTTTTGAAATAATATGTTTAAATATATTAAAATCCGGGTTTTAGACTAGTCTTGATTATGTTGAACCCCACTATATTTAGATTCCTAATTTTATATGTTTTGTGTGACTTGGCATGAAGTTCACAAAAACATATATCTTTAGGTGTATATATGAATATGCAATTTTAAAGGTGTATTAAAATTGTTAATGCATATGTACAAGGGTTGCTTGTTGTGCCTTGAGTGTTTTTTGCAATCTTGATCAAAAAATATATATCCTTGTTGGACATGGTTTTGTGGCACAACATTGCTTTCGTTTGGTTGTGTTTGTTTGGTGTAGCCCGGTAACTTGATTTGCCCATAGCCCTTTGTGTTGTTTGTGGTTCGTTTTGGTTTTGGCCTTCGTGCCGTAATGTTGTAATATTTATATTTGGTGCGACTTGCATGTCGTTTATTTAAATCTTCGTACTCGTAATAGATTATTAGGATCGCGACTTGCATGTCGTTTTCTTATTATTATGTACTCGTACTTAGATTATTTCAAATATGTAATAATGCACCAAAACCAACCGGGAGACAGGGTGTTGGCGTCATGGCAAACCAAGTCCGGGAGATTCGCCGGAGTGGAGATCGTGACGGAACATCCATTGATGTTGTCCCTAGATTGACTATGTTTTCCCCGTTTTGGCTCACGGGGAAAAAACTTAGGATTTGGGCATGTTACCGGGTCTTTATTTTTCTATATTTATGCGTGGTGTTTTATATTTGAATTCTTCAGGATTTGCATGCTAGAGAATTTTTGAAAATATATAAAACAAAAGAGATTTATAAATGAGTTTATATTTCTACGCGCATTAGAATTGGCAAATATTAATATAAAAGTGTTTATATTAAATGGTGAATAAAAAGGAGTTTGTGTCACTTAAATTGCTAATTCGTCAAAAGTTGTTAAAATATTATTTTAACCGGAAACACAAAAACCCGTTTTTCGAAAAGTAAGTCACGCGCCACCCGTAAGATGACACCACCAAAATCTAACGAAACACGGATGATTGTCGAGCATTAGCACAAGTCCTGCCTTGTGGAGTTGTGTGGAAGGTGAGTGTGGCAACCCGCAATATCGGTAGTCGAGCTTAAGCACGAACCAATGATTGGGCTAGGGTGCCAACGTGTGTCTTGACGGGCGACTTACAAGTTCTTTTATGTTGCTTAAATGATGTCGATCTCTAGCCGAGTCATTTAAGAAATAATAAAAGGATTGGTGTATGAAGGGATCAAACATGCCTTAGACATTTGATGTCGAAAAGATCCCGCAAGGATCTAAGAGTTGCAATTGGTAATTTGTCTACCGGCCTAAATAAATTTATTTCATGATCCGCGGTAAACCCGTCATGAGATAGAGTGAAATATGGTTCTTAGCCTTGTTCAAATAATTAAGTCTTATAACTCTTGGGTAATTATTTCTACAAGGATTTACAACTAAAATTGGTAGTCTAAATTTTGTTGATGGCATCCAACAACACTTCTACATCTTCATCGAACTCTATTTCCCTAAAGTTGTTCCTCGAAAAGGCCAAACTCGATGGCCAAAACTTCATGGATTGGTTCATGCAACTAAGGATTGCCCTTAGGTATGAGCAAAAGATGTGGGCCATCGAGGAGCCTTTGCCGGAGGCACCTCCGGCTAATGCGACTAGGGCAGTCCGAGACGCGTATGACAAGCGTGTCAAGGAAACGAACGAAGTGGCTTGCATTATGCTCTCGTCAATGATTCCTGAGCTTCAAAAGCAAATGGAACATTTAGGAGCATATGATATGCTTAACCAGCTGAAGGAAATGTTCCAACAGCAGGCTAAGCTAAAGCGCTTCGAGTGCCTAAAGTCCCTTTTCGATTGCCATATGCAGGAGGGCGGAAATGTGAGTGTTCACATGCTTAACATGAAAGCATTGGTTGATCGCTTGGAGAGGTTGGGATTCCCGTTAGGGAGGGAGTTGGCGGTGGATGTGATCCTCCGTTCTCTTCCTGGTTCCTTTTCATAATTTGTGTGTAACTATCATGTCCTTGGCATGAAGAAGTCCCTAATGGAACTTCACGGAATGTTGAAGACGTCGAGTTTGACATTTCCAAGAAGCCCTCTTCGTCCAAACCCGTCCTAGCCATCCAGGGAGGCGGAACCAAAAGAAAAGGCGCTCCCCCTCTAAGGGAAAGGGTAAGGGGAAGGTTGCAAAACCTAACCTGAGTCCGGCCCCGAAGGGCAAGGGGAAAGCCGTGATGGTTCCACCGGCTGAGGACCCTGCGGAAGTCGAGTGCTTCCACTGCAAGGAAAAGGGGCATTGGCGGCGTTCTTGCCCAAAGTAACTTGAGGATCTCAAGCGGGTAAAACCAAAGGGAGCGGGTAACTCAGGTACGTTTATGATTGAAATCCACAATACCGCTACTTCTAACGGCTGGGTACTTGATACCGGTTGTGGCACTCATATTTGTAATAATGTGCAGGTGCTAAAAAGAAGTAGGGCGCTGGGTGCTGGAGAGCTTGACCTGATCATGGGAAACAAGGATGTGGTTCCCGTGGAGCGGATTGGGAGTGTTGATCTCGCCTTTCCTTCAGGGCTTGCTATTACCTTATTGAATGTTTGTTTTTCGCCCTGCGTGGCACGAAACATTATTTCCTTTCACGCTTTGTATGACGATGGATATGATTTTGGTTTTAATAATGGAATTATCTCTTGTTTGAGAAATGATGTTCATTACTTTAAAGCTTATCCAGGTCGTGGGATTTATGAAACAAGTGTGTGTTTGGATGGTAATAAATCAATCATGAACATTGATTCTAAGTCCAAAGGTGTATTTGACAAGTTGTCTTTGTGGCATAGTCGTCTTGGTCATATAAGCAAGAAACGTATCACCAAACTCCAAGTGGATGGGATTTTGGAATTGTTTGACCACGGGTCAAGCGAAGTATGCGATTCTTGTTTATTAGGCAAAATGACTAAAGCGCCCTTCACCGGCGTTAGTGAAAGGGGCAAAGACTTGTTTGACATTATTCACACGGATGTGTGTGGTCCGTTCAGGTCTGCTACAAGAAACAACTGTAGGTACTTCGTTACTTTTACTGATGATTTAAGTAGGTATGGTTATGTTTATTTGATTAAGCATAAGTCTGAAACCTATGAGGTGTTCAAGACATACCAAAACGAAGTGCAGAATCAATTGGGCAAGCAGATTAAGATTCTCAGATCCGATAGGGGTGGTGAGTATCTTAGTACCGAGTTTCTTGATCATCTTAGGGGTTGTGTAATTATTTCACAACTTACTCCACCTAGGACACCACAATTAAATGGGGTCGCTGAGAGGAGGAACCGAACTTTATTGGAAATGGTTCGGCCCATGATGAGTCGTACAAAGTTACCCGCAAGTTTTTGGGGTTATGCTTTGGAAACCGCTGCTAGGAACTTAAACCTTGTACTAACAAAGAAGGTTGCAAGTACACCGTTCGAGTTGTGGCATGGAAGGGTTCCTTCGCAAGCCTATCTCAAGGTCTGGGATTGTGAGGCTTACGTGAGACGTGAAGCTCAAGACAAGCTTGAACCCAGAGCCGAGAAGTGTATTTTCATTTGCTACCCATCTGGTTCTATGGGATATTTGTTTTACAAGCCTTCGGAGAACAAGGTGTTTGTTGCTCGAAGGGCGGTCTTCCTTGAAAGGGAGCTGATATCTACAGAAGCCAGTGGGAGGCATGTCGATCTAGAAGAAATTCTAGATGACACCAATGATCAACCTGATGTTGGCACTAGTACCGCTTCTGAGGTCGGCGCACCAGAAGAAGTGGAACCTCAACCAACGGTGGATGAGGTGCCTGATACACAACCATTAGATCTCCGTAGATCTGGTAGAGTTCGTAATGAGCCGGAAAGATATGGGTTCCTCATATCCGAGGGCGACGAACTATTGGTGGATCATAGTGAACCAACCAACTACTAGGAAGCCGTAGTGGGCCCTGAGTCTGCTAGGTTGAAGGAAGCAATGGACAGTGAGATGCAATCCATGGCGGATAATCAAGTCTGGGACTTGGTTGATCCGGTACCCGGCCACAAGCCTATAGGGTGCAAATGGGTCTTTAGGAAGAAGACGAACATGGATGGAAAAGTAGACACCTTCAAAGCCCGACTGGTAGCAAAGGGTTTCACTCAAACTCATGGTGTAGAATATGATGAAACCTATTCTCAGGTGGCTATGTTGAAGTCTATTAGGATACTAATGGCTATCGCTGCATATTACGATTACGAAATATGGCAGATGGATGTCAAGACTGCCTTCCTTAATGGGAAGTTGGCAGAGGAGGTTTACATGGCACAACCTGACGGTTACGTAAACCCCAAATATCCTAATAGAGTCTGCAAGCTTAAGAGGTCCATTTATGGACTTAAGCAAGCATCTCAGAGTTGGAACATTTGCTTTGATGAAAAGGTCATAGAGTTTGGCTTTTCTAAAAGCAAGGATGAACCTTGTGTGTATGTCTGGGCTAGTGGGAGTGCTGTAGTTTTCATAGTCTTGTATGTAGATGACATACTACTCATAGGAAGTGAAATGACAACCTTGCAGGAAGTAAAAACCTGGCTTGGGAGTTGCTTCTCTGTGAAAGACATGGGAGAAGAAGCATATATTTTGGGGATAAAGATCTGTAGAGATAGATCTAAGAGACTCATTGGTTTGAGCCAGAGTACGTACATAGATAAAGTCTTGAAGAGGTTCAAGATGCAAGATTCCAAGAAAGGGAATTTGCCTATGTTGCATGGTATGGCGTTGAGCAAGTCTCAATGTCCTAGTTCTCAAAAGGAACTAGAGGAAATGAGTCGAGTCTCGTATGCTTCAGCAGTGGGATCGATCATGGATGTTATGCTATGTACTCGGCCTGATGTGTCGTATGCCTTGAGCATGACGAGCCGATATCAGGCTAACCCTGGTCAAAGTCATTGGGTTGCGGTTAAAAACTTCCTTAAATATCTTCGGAGAACTAAGGAAATGTTTTTAGTGTTCCGTGGAACGGAGGAGCTCGGAGTTACTGGATATTCTGATGCTAGCTTCCAAACGGACAAGGATGATTGCCGGTCTCAATCGGGATTCGTATTCTTGTTAAATGGTGGAGCAATAAGTTGGAGAAGTTCCAAGAAAGATACCGTGGCCGATTCAACCACAGAGTCAGAGTATATTGCTGCAAGCGAGGCTGCTAAGGAAGCCGTCTGGATGAAGAAATTCATTCAAGACCTTGGAGTTGTTCCTAGAATCGCTAACCCTATTGAGATCTTCTGTGACAATGAGGGTGCAGTAGCTCTAGCTAAGGAAACAAGAGCGCATCGACGTACGAGACACATTGCTCGAAAATATCATTTTATTCGTGATATCATCGAGAATGGTGACATTGTGGTTAATAGAGTACCAACTGAGGGGAACCTGGCAGATCCACTCACCAAGCCTTTGTCACAAGTTAAGCATGATTCTAATGCTAAATCTATTGGTATTAGATTTTCTAGTGACTTGGTTTAGTTGTTTTAGTTGTATTTGTTATTGAGAACATTAAAGAAATAATGTATTTCTTATTGTAATGACTATTAAATAGGGATTTAATATACGCATGGTGCGATTACTTTACGAAATTATTTTGTTCTACCTTTGCATGTTTAATACTTTCATGAATAAACTTGTTTATTCTAAAAACTCCATGATCGGTCGTTCTTCATTGGGAGGAAGAAGTGAATTAATATCGAGGCGAGTGGTTGGTAAAGTTTTCATCTTGGATTGAATACTTGTTTACGCAACACTAGCCTGTACTTAATGGTGATTAAGTAATCGGAGGACCCGTACCTGAGTTTACTTCATGGATATTATCACGAGTAAATCAGGATGATAATATTATTTATCCTTCCACTGGAGATGCACGCGTTGCTTGATTATTAACTTGGACTTGTTTAGATTGCTTTCTAATGCAGTTCGTAACTGGCTGTTATAAGGGAAGTTTTCAGGCAATAACTTGTTATTACGATAGGGCGGTGTAGTCAAAGATATTCGTTCCTCTTTAGAGAGATATCCTTGGGCCCCTCGTTGACTAAGCTTATGACAAACCAAAAATGAATGGCCGAGCTCAAGTTGAATTGATGGTGGATCAATTATGCAACTTGTTTTGTTAGTCATAGTTAGTCTATATCGAGAAACATAATCGTGAATGATTTGGGGATGATCATGTTCCATGACCTGCATTCACAACGGATATCGTGAACGAATGGGTATATAATCACTTATCTATAGAACCTTTCCTTTTGGTTAGGTATTTGTTCTGGGAAGACAAACCCTGTGCTGACTTGGGGGCATAGATGCCTTGCTAGAGGCCGCTCTATGTCGGTGACGCCTTTCGTGAGTTTCTCATGTGCAAGTGGGTGTGTGTTGGATTATGCCCACTGACACACACACGAGTTGGCATCATCGCTGATGAAGCAAGGGCCTATTGGGTCACACGCCAAGTATCTATTCCGGCATCACGGATGGTCTAATGAGAGAGAAAACCAGAAACTGGTTCTGGTGGGCCAAGGCACGCCCGTGCCTCTATGAGGGACGGTCGTGCCCTACGGGCAGGCACGAGCCCAAGTCAGGCGTGACTTGGGCGTGGCCTGTGGCTAGGTACGCCCATGCCTCTATGAGGCACGCCCGTGCCCTGTGCCCAGTGGACAGGCACGAGCCCAAGTCAGGCGTGACTTGGGCGTGGCCTTTTGGGCTGGTACGCCCGTGCCTTGTGAGGCACAGTCGTGCCCTGTGCAGTTACAGTCTTCTTAAACAGCTTTCAAAGCTATTTATGAAGAAGATTATGGTGTTTTATTGCTTATTGGTGGATTATCAATGCATGCACGTTTTTATTCTCTTTTGAAGAGTCTATAAAAGGTGGTGCATGATATCTTTGTTGGGTTACAAGTTCTTGAAAGGCAAAAAACACACATTGCACACTTCTCTCTCTGAAACACTCAAACTAGTTCCAAGGCTTTGGTTCTATATTTTGTAGACATCTTGGTGGTGTTTAGATAGACTTATCTAACACTCTAGCAAGTGGGAGGCGATAGTAGCTTGGTGTGGACTTCGGTAGAGGTGTACACGTTAGTGCACAAGATTCCCAAACTCCAAAACCGCACGTACCAAGAAGATAGCATCAAGGGTATAACTCTATCTCTTTGTATGTTTTATTTTGTTGCTTAGTCATGTCTAGAGTTTTGGTCCATTTGGTGGGCGTATTCGTGGTCAATTTTTGAAACTATTTTCTACTCGTTTTGCTTCCGTTGCGATTTTAGACCACGAAAACCCAACAATCTTAGCCTCTTGACAGCGGATCTTGATCTTCAACTTATGAAGAAACTTGCTCTGATACCAGTTGTTGGTCGCAGAGAGGGTGAACAAGCAACCGATACAGTGTAGAAGGGGGGGGGGTTGAATACACTTTAAACAAATAATCAAATTAATCAAATGTATATTCAATGATCAACCAGAACAATAACTATTATCACTCTCTAATCAAATCAACAGGATGATTTGATATTCCAATGATTATAAACTCAAATCTCTCTAAACACTCTTGAATCACAAACTAATTGATGATTGAACTTCTTGTTAAACTGATTAACAAGAACTCTTGAAAACTCTCTTGAACTTTGAACTCACAAAGTTATCGCAACACACGCGTAACAAGTATGACGAACACTCATACGTTTTGAAACTTATGCAGTCTTGCAACTTATGCAGTATCACGTACTTGTTATTGTGTATATTCGCACATTCGTTTGTCTGTGTATTCATCTATGTTAAACCCATAAGAAAGTTTATACTTATACTTGATATATTTACGAACAGATCGCAGTTAAAAGATAGAACTTATCTTTTCTTTAAAACCGTAACAAACTCCTTAATTTGAACATATCTAATTAATTCCTTTTGAGATGTCTAT
Organism: Dittrichia graveolens; assembly: GCA_038502395.1. NCBI lineage: Eukaryota > Viridiplantae > Streptophyta > Magnoliopsida > Asterales > Asteraceae > Dittrichia > Dittrichia graveolens. The sequence goes on from JARJIL010000006.1 coordinate 34,845,313, forward strand.
CCCACTAATAGATGGTTTAAATTAGGTTTAGATATCCTAATTTGAATGTCGTAGATATGGAGAGTTTATAACAGAATTTGGAACTTGCTTAAATTCTTGAACTGACTTCTGACGCTGAGCTGACTCACTCAGTCTTGACATTGTCAAGCTGAGTTGTTGAATCTTCAAGTCTTCATGTCTTTACTCCTAAAACCTATCTCAACTTAGAAGTCACGGAGCTATCTAGTACTTACATAGAAAACTCTATATCTGTTTATACGCTGACTACTCAGCCTAAGCTGACTAGTCAGTCTATAACAGACTTACATAGTTCCTAACTCTTAACCTATCATCTATACATATCTATAGTTTGTCTCATCAAATCTAATTATTCTAAACATGAGACTAACAACATTTCAAACACTGGGTCTTTAACAAGATGTCCCATGTTTGATGCAGAAAACTTCTCCATGTGGAAAAGTAGAGCACATCTCTTTTTATCCACCCTAGATATCCAAATGCTTGAAATAGTTACTAAGGGTCCTTATGTTCCAATATCTGTTTTATCCATTCCATCAGAATGTGAAGGTTAAAACTCCACAAAAGAAAGAATCATTACCAAACCCATGCATTTGTGGATAGATGAAGATAAGAGGTTGGTTAGCCTAGATGTTAAGGCTAGATCAACTCTTGTCTCTGCACTACCTAATGAAATATCAAGTGCTTAACAGTACTTCTGCTAAAGAGATGTTAGATAAACTCACAATTACATATGAAGGGACTAAGGAGGTGAAGGAGAACAAGAAGCCCCTCCTCAACTGAGAGTATGAATTCTTCTTTGCTTAGAAAGCTTTGAGTCTTACACAGACATACACCAGGTTCAACTGCCTTGTAAATGATTTAAAAAGGTAATACATATCCAAGAGCAACTTTGTCTTGGTGAATAAGTTTCTAGACTCCCTCCCTGAAACATGTGATCACTTTGTCACTGTACTAAGGCATAGTGAAAAGATCAAGGGAATGTCTCTGGTTGCTCTCTATGGTAACTTACTCAACCATGAGCAATCAGTCAAAAGGAAGTTGTCATCTAAGGAGATGAAAGAGGTTGTGAAAGTTGCACCAATTGCCCTTGTATCAAGAGATACAAAGATGAGAAGCTTTGATTCTGGTTCTAATGAAAAAGGAGATGAAGAAGAGAGTGCTGGAGAAAGTGAAGAGGAGAAAGGTGATGAGGAGAATAGTTTGAAAGAGCTAGTTGAAGGTGTAGCAATGCTGGTTAAGAATTTCAAACCTTTCAAGAAGGGAAAGGATGTCTAGAGGTTCATCAAGAGGCCATCAAAGTTTGTCAAGTCCAAAAGTAACACTGGTTCTACATATGTGCCAAAGTAGGAAGGCAAAACTGATTATGAAACCAAGTATAAGAAACTCCTTACTGCTGTCCTAGACAAAAAGAAGAAGAAAGCATAGGGATAAATTCTTGTAGCTAAAGAAGAAGATTGGGCAAAAGAAGGTCTTTCCTCAGATGAAGTGAGGTGATCTATGCTCAGTTTTGTATGATGGCCAACAACATTGATGGTTGTTCCTTTGATAAAGACATGAAGAAGGCTGCAAAAGCTTGTTCAACTACCAACTGGGATCCTTCTTCAATGTATCCGGTTGGAAAGTTTATTATGATGACAATGAAAAGAATGCTATGTTTGATTACTTATGTATTGATTTCCAGTCTGCTATTCAAATAAAGAAGAAGCTAAAACTATAAGTAGAATCACTAAAGGAAAAATTAATTCTTAAAGACGAGGAACTTAAGTAGATAACAATTTTAAATGATGAGCTAGCAAATCAAAAGATACGTAATGATATCTTAGTAAAAGAAACTAGTGAAGCAACCAAAAAGTTTAATGACCTCCAAAAGATAGTAAAGTCTTGGTGTGTATGTGCGCAAAAGACCACTCAATGTGTCAAGGAGCAGATACCCAAACAAGTTCAAGCTATTATCGGTGGAAATTACTCTAAGGCTCCTAACTATATTGATTCTTATAAGAACCTTAATATCTTAGACAATGCTGATATTTTGCCACAAACTTTTCACAAGACTGTTAAAGGCAAAAGTGTGTTCACAAATAAATTTGTTAGAAGCAAAAGTTCCCAGTTAAAAGAATCAATTATTCCTTCTGTTGAATCATCCTATGGTAAGATTTTGGAATGTAAAAATACTAAGAACACAAAGTCAAATGATGTGAGTAAAGGAAAGGAATCATTAGTTGAGACCAAAGAGACATTATGTTCTCAAACTGAAGAATCATTAGCTAATACTACTTTATCCACTGATTTGTTAAAAGATGGTAAATGCTCAGCTGATGGTCTCTTAGTTGATCGTAGCTCATCTTCCAAACACTCAGTTGATTTAGAAGTAATCAACTCTCTTTCAATAGAAGCAACTATGAGTAAAAAGAATGATGTTCACATTTTTCCTATTTCTACCACTCCAAAGATTGGTCAAAAACTTTCTAAATCTAAAGATCAATCCAAGGTGCGTGTGAATAAAGACCTAAAAGATTTACAGGATAAGCTTCATAAGCTGAATGGTCAAGTTAGTCAAATGATGACTGATAATTATAAGAAGACTAACAAGAAAACTCATTGGCATTCAAATAATGTTGTTCAATGCTCCAAGGCCACAAAATCTCAAAAATGTTACAAGTGTGGAAGCAAAGAGCATAAGTCATTTGAATGTTCTTTAGAAGGGAATTCATGACAGCGGACTTGTAATGATAACATAGTTATTCCTTTCATACATAAGAAACCTGAAATAAAGTGGAAAGCTAGGTGCATTCCACAGGGATCCACTAAATAGTGGATTCCCACTTTTGTCACTAACTCTTCTTTCATTCAATCTATGCAGGGTGTTGGTTCATGGTTTCTTGACAGTGGATAATCTAGAACTATGATAGGCAACAAGGCTTCGCTCAGTAATTATAAGAAAGAGAAAGGTCCAAGGGCGACTTTTGGTGACAACAATCATGGCCAAACAAAAGGCTATGGTGAACTTCATAATGGGAACCTTAAACTGCCCAAAGTATCATATGTCAAAGGTCTGAAATACAATCTTATAAGCATAAGTCAATTGTGTGATGGAGATAATGAAGTCCACTTCACAAAGACAGGAGGCTCCATAATAAATAAGGAAGGTAATACAGTATTTAGTGCCAAGAGAACCAAGGATATGTACACTCTTGACATGTCCTCTAGTGACCCTTCAAAGGAAACATGTCTATACTCCAAAAATAATGGGGATACAAACTGCCTATGGCACAAGAGGCTTTCCCACCTTAATTTCAAAAACATCAACAAGTTATGCAAGGGTGAACTAGTGTTAGGATTATCTTCTCTGACCTATCTTAAGCCTAAACCTTGCACTACTTGTGAGAAAGGAAAGCAACATAAGACAACATTTCCACCTAAGCAAGCCTTCTCTATTACTGAACCTTTCTATATGTTGCACATGGATCTCTTTGGTCCTGTTGCAAATTTTAGTATTGGTGGAAGTAAGTATGCTCTTATATTAGTTGATGAATTCTCAAGATACACTTGGGTTTTCTTTCTTAAAGCAAAGAGTGATGCTGCTGAAGAGATCATATGTTTTATCAAGAAGATGGAAGTGTTGAATGGCAATCTGATGAGTAGTCTTAGAAGTGATCATGGAACTGAATTCATAAATCAAACTCTAGAAACTTTCTATGATGAGAAAGGGATATCTCAAAACTTCTCTACTTCAAGAACCCCACAACAGAATGGTGTAGCTGAAAGAAGAAACAGAATATTGATTGAAGCTGCCAGAACCATGTTGTGTGAAAGTGGGCTTCTTTTTATTTTCTAGGCTGAGGTTGTAAGTTGTGCATGTTTCACATAGGACAGATCCCTTATTATCAAGAGCCACAACAAAACTCCATATGAAGTGTTAAAGGGAAGGAAGCCAAGCATCATCTTTCTGCATATTTTTGGATGTCAATGCTCTATCCTCAATCAAAAGGATCAATTCCAGAAGTTTGCTCCAAAAGCTGATGAAGGAGTGTTGTAGGTTACTCAGTGATTTCCAAAGCATACAAAGTATACAACCTCAGAACCAAAGTCATAGAAAAATCTATCAATGTAAGTTTTAATGAAAATGACTTTATTGCTTCCTGTTATTCTAATCATGTTTCAGGTGAAGAATTTAATGATCTTATGCAAACTAGAGAAACCACTCGAGAGCAAGTTGATCCCTCTCCACCAACTGCTCATGATATAGATGAACCTATTCCTTTCCAAATCTTTAACCATGAACAACCAACCTCATCCAATCCTATACCTCTACTGAATCATGTAGAAAATGACTCAACATCATTGGACTCTAATTCCATATCACACATTCCCTCCTCAGTAGAGACACCCATAGATTGTGGTAATGAAGTTATATCAGCCACTCAAAATGAAACTGATTTCTACTGATGATAGTCAACACATAACTTCACCTCCCCAAATCCAAATTAATCCAAATTCCCAATAAATCCAAAAAGCCTTCAAAGACCACAAATATCATTCCCATGATCTTGTTATAGGCAATATAGAGGATCCAGTTAGAACAAAATCAAAAGCTTGCAATATCTTTTTTTACTCTGGATTTTGTCTCTATGATTGAACCAAAGAAGGTTGATGAAGCTCTTAATGATATCCACTGGGTGACTGTCATGCAAGAAGAGCTGGCAGAATTCAATAGAATTAATGTATGGACCTTGGTACCTAAACTAAAGGATAAAACCATCATTGGAACAAAGTGGGTGTTTAGAAACAAGCTAGATGAGCATGGGCAAATCATCATAAACAAAGCAAGGCTAGTGGCGCAGGGGTACTGTCAAGAAGAAGGTACTGATTTTGATGAAACCATTGCCCATGTTGCAAGATTGGAAGCTATCAGATTATTCCTAGCCTATGCCGCCATCAAGAACTTCAAAGTGTTCCAAATGGATGTGAAGAGTGCATTTCTGAATGGAGATTTGAAAGAAGTGGTGTATGTCAAACAACCTCCGGGTTTTGAGTAGTCAAGCTTACCTGATCATGTATTCTTTCTCAACAAAGCTTTATATGGTCTTAAGCAAGCTCCAAGAGCCTGATATGATACCCTCTCTTCTTTTCTTATTAACAAAGGTTTTACAAGAGGATGAATAGATAGCACTTTGTTTATAAGGACATACAAAGGTGATGTGATACTTGTGCGGATATATGTAGATGATATAATATTTGGGTCTACCAATTTGGAACTATGCAAAAAGTTTTCGAAACTCATGTCTGTTAACTATCAGATGAGCATGATGGGTGAATTAAACTATTTTCTTGGTTTGCAAATTAAACAAGAGGTTGATGGTATTTTTATTCATCAAACAAAATATGTCAAAGAATTACTTAAAAAGTTTGATTTTGAAAATTGTTCCTCAATGAAAACACATAGTAAACAATACTGCTTATAGAGGAATGATTGGGTCACTTTTATACCTCACTACATGTAAGCCAGATATAATGTTTTCAACATATCTCTGTGCAAGATATCAAGTAGATCTAAAGGAATCACATCTTGCTGCTGTTAAGAGAATATTCAGATATCTCAAAGCAACTCCTAATCTTGGTCTTTGGTATCCCAAAGACTTAGATTTTGAGTTAGTTGGATATTCTGATTCTGATTTTGCAGGGTGTACATTAGACAGAAAGAGTACTTCAGGTGGTTGTCAACTTCTAGGAGGAAGGTTAATAAGTTGGTCTAGTAAGAAACAAAATTCTGTATTTGTTGGGTTTTCGTGGTCTAAAATCGCAACGGAAACAAAACGAGTAAAAAAAGAGTTTCAAAAATGACCTCGAATACGCCCACCAAACGCTCCAAAACTCTAGACATGGTTAAGCAACAAAATAAACATACAAAGAAATAGAATTATAGCCTCGATGCTATCTTCTTTGTACGCGCGGTTTTGGAGTTTGGAAGTCTCGTGCACTAACGTGTACACCTCTATCGAAGTCCACACCAAGTCTTCACGTTTCCCACTTGCTAGAGTTTTAGGTGTGCCAACCTAAACACCACAAATATGATCTACACTAAAGATGTAACACCCGGAAATTTTATTATTAAGTTAACGCGAGAAATGTATAAAGTGGTATATGAGTTACGAGAAGATATATGTGATAGTATGTGGTTATAAACTAGAGGGGCTAAAACCGTCAAAACGGAACTTGGAAAGGTTGAGGAACTAATTATGTAATTTTTCCATAGATATTTATATAAATAGTCATCTTTGACTATCTGTGGTCAAAGTAGTCATTTTAGCAAGAACCAACTCCCGTATGCTCTAAATACCAATATTCTCTCGAGATTTTGCTCAAGATCAGTGGAAGCAAGGAGAGATATCAGAAGCTAGTGATCAAACAACTTGGAGGTAAGAGTTCTTGGTTTTGTTCTTGAAGTTTTAATGGGTTTTAGTTGATTCTATGGTGAATTAAAGATTTTAGATTGTTATTGTTGTTATTTATGGATTAGAAGTTGTTTGGGATGTAGGAAAACATCCCACTAGCGTTTTTATGAATTAAAGTTGAGTTTTTGGGGTGTTTTGGCCGGAGATAGCAAGTAAGTCGGCCAAACTGCTGCTACCATTTGAAGGGCACGGGTGTGACCTTCAAGATCCAACCGTGCCCTTGGCCGTACCTAAGGAGGTACGGGCGTGACCTTTAGGGTACAGGCATGCCCTGTTCTAGAAAGGCCCAGAGGGTGCCTAAAGACCATGGGGTTGTCTGGGTGTAAGGCACGGGAGTACCTTGTGTAAGACACGGGCGTGCCTGGTGAGGCACGGGCGTGCCTAGTGTTTTGTTCAGTTGTTCAGTTCAGCAGATGCATGTGTTGATGTATATTCAGTATTATTTCATGTAGAGACTTATCATAGGCGCGTTCGCTAGATTATTATTGATTGTGGACTGTTATAGCATCACAGACTATAAGGTGAGTATTATAGACTACTATTCATATTTACGGAATGTATGTTGTTATATCAGGTTATTGATAAGTTAGATCACTCTGATTTGGATGCTATGTTTAGTAAGGTTCAGTAGTGTTACACTAATGTTACAGTATATATGTTTATGTGTGTTAAGCTTACTACTATGTACAGTAAGGCTCAGTATTAATAAGCATGTTGCTTTGTGCAGTAGTGGCTTAGAAATAGCACAGTACTAGGGCTTAGTTAATTAATCAGATAATAGAAAGCATACTGCCTTGTGCAGTAGTGGTTCAGTTAATTAATCATGTGAATCAATAAGCATACTGCCTTGGGTAGTAGTGGCTCAGTTAATTACTCAGAGATTTATTATTAGTTATTGTCAATGTTTATCATATGATTATATTCATGTGTTTATATGATTGGCAGTCTAGTTTACTCACTAAGCTCTCGTAGCTTATCAGATATTATTTTCTAAAATGTTTTGCAGGTTTTAGCAAAGACAAGGGGCAATGCTTCAGTTTGACGGTTGTTATGTTTATAAGGAAAACAGTGTTTGAAACTTAACGCCCGGTTGTTTACTAAGAAAGCATCTTTTGATGTAAATATGTAATTTTCAGGCTTTTGAATGAACCCGAGGGTTTAAAACAGTTTTGTAGCTTCCGCTTATTTGTAAAATAACTCTTTTATTTCTAAAAGAACCTCAAGTATGGTTTTATTTATGTTTTAAAAATTAGGGCGTCCACGCATATTATGTGAACAGAAAGTGATATGAGTTCATATCCCAAGTGGGGAAGAACTAAATATATGTGTTAGTATCCAAAACCAAAAGTTATATGTATGGCTAGTTTATAGAAATAGGAAGTATCCTTATTGTGGATATACTATTTCTTTAGTTTGTGTTATGAGTATTAGTTAGAGATTAAACAAATGAGTTTTAAAGATGCGAAAGTAGTATACGAATATTTGACGTGTAAACCGAGGAAATATCAAGGTTACCACCAGACAGACAGATTGTGATAAGTGTCATTATGGGCTTGTTAACAGAAATTTTGTGAAACGACAGTTTTTGCGCTACCTGAATTGATTGAAGAAATGAAAGTAGTTTGAGTTTGCTTTGTACAGTGGCAGGGATTGTGTCTTAATGCAGAGGGGCAGAATTATTGCTTACACTTGATAGTAGTATATGTGGCACGTTATGTATATGATACGTGATGGTTATACCCCGATAGTGGGTGGATATGTGGATGCAAGACTATTGTCGGTGCGCCGCAATAGCATTCATAGGTGATGTAAGACTATCGTCAGTGCGCTGCGATAGTATTTAAAGATGAGTAGATGTAAGACTACCGTTAGTACGTTACAGTAGCATTCAGTATGATATGATGAGATTATGTGTTTATATGTGAAGTGTTGTTTACACTAAATTATAACAATTTGAAATAATTGTTTGAATGAGAAAGACCTGTAAAGGTGACATAAACAGTGGTTAGAATCAGCGGAGGATGGTGAGCAGAATATTATGTTATTCAAAGTAAGGCGAATGGTATAGCCGACAGTTTGAACAGGAAATCAGAAATAGTACTGATGTAAACTAATTATCTAAACGATAGCTACAACACTCTTATTCAGAGGTGATAAAAACAGTTCAGTGAAAAGTGATCAAAGGTGAAAAGTATTACAACGAAGGGATAAAAGGGGACAAGTAGTCAATCAGTTTAAAAAAAGTTATGATGTGTTAATGGGATATGGTCGTATATGAGTATCAGGTTATGGGGATGCATGTAAGACACATCTATACGAAATTCATAAGTTTATAGTGATGATGTAGCTAGAAGTTACTAAGGGTATGAATACTTAAGAGTGAATTATTGATAACTGGAAGTGAAATGTGATATAGTCAGACAAGTGGGAAAATATCATTAAAGATATATAACTTGTTTTCATTAGAGAAAACTTATTATTCAGAGCAGTTAACAGAGGTATGTTGAAAGAAATTGTATCTTATGGTAGTACATCAGTATCTACTGAATCAGACAGGGATGCCAGTTGTGTTTTCAGAATTTTGAACAGATTTCATATTGAGTTGAGGGATAAGTCTTATCTCAGTACAGTCAGAATGAAAGGAATATACAGTTGATGGAAAACATATGTTATGATTGTGCTATCGATTCACAAGGAAATCCGGGGGTATAAATTTGTTTGACAGAAATTTGTGTTATAACAGATACCAGTTCAGCACCAGGATGCTAATGTATGATATTAATATTGAACTTCAGTGTATTGGGTGATGTGAGTCAGACAGACTGAGGTAGTACGGAAATGGTACAACGAAAGACAGAACAGATTCAGAAGGTATGTAATAGATTGTAAGATGTTCAAGATAGACAGAAGGGTTATACAGATAAACAGAGATCACCACACCAGTCTTCAGTAGGGGGTACATATCATTGACAGTAGCACTGTGGAAAGAGATGATCAGATTCAGAAAGGAGAGAAAACTAAGCCCGGAATTCAATCAGTTATTCAGAATTATTGTACATGTGGGGAAGAGCAGTTTATAGATCGGAGTTGTGAGAAGAGTTGTTATAAATTCCGAACCCCTTTCGTGTATTATATTTCAGCAGATGTTTAACAATTAAATCTAATAAACAGAGTAGAAGGTCAAGGAACCGGTAAAAGTATAGAAGAGGAGTCAAGATATGCATGAGAGCCTGTACATGAAATGATGATATTATTCAGAACTTTACGGCAGTTGATTTCGGGGACGAAATCATTTCAAGTGGGAAAGAGTTGTAACACCCGGAAATTTTATTATTAAGTTAACGCGAGAAATGCATAAAGTGGTATATGAGTTACGAGAGGATATATGTGATGGTATGTGGTTATAAACTAGAGGGCCTAAAACCGTCAAAACGGAACTTGGAAAGGTTGAGGGACTAATTATGTAATTAGTCCATAGATATTTATATAAATAGTCATCTTTGCCTATTTATGGTCAAAGTAGTCATTTTAGCAAGAACCAACTCCAGTATGCTCTAAATACCAATATTCTCTCGAGATTTTGCTCAAGATCAGTGGAAGCAAGGAGAGATATCAGAAGCTAGTGATCAAACAACTTGGAGGTAAGAGTTCTTGGTTTTGTTCTTGAAGTTTTAATGGGTTTTAGTTGATTCTGTGGTGAATCAATGATTTCAGATTGTTATTGTTGTTATTTATGGATTAGAAGTTGTTTGGGATGTAGCAAAACATCCCAGTAGTGTTTTTATGAATTAAAGTTGGGTTTTTGGGGTGTTTTGGCCGGAGACAGCAAGTAAGTCGGCCAAACTGCTGCTACCAGTTGAAGGGCACGGGCGTGACTTTCAAGATCCAACCGTGCCCTTGGCCGTACCTAAGGAGGTACGGGCGTGACCTTTAGGGTACGGGCGTGCCCTGTTCTAGAAAGGCCTAAAGGGTGCCTAGAGACAACGGGGTTGTCTGGGTGTAAGGCACTGGAGTACCATGTGTAAGGCACAGGCGTGCCTGGTGAGGCACGGGCGTGCCTGGTGAGGCACGGGCGTGCCTGGTGTTTTGTTCAGTTGTTCAGTTCAGCAGATGCATGTGTTGATGTATATTCAGTATTATTTCATGTAGAGACTTATTAGAGGCACGTTCGCTAGATTATTATTGATTATGGACTGTTATAGCATCACAGACTATAAGGTGAGTCTTCGAGACTACTATTCATATTTACGGCATGTATGTTATTATATCAGGTTATTGAAATGTTAGATCACTCAGATTTGGATGTTATGTTCAGCAAGGTTCAGTAGTGTTACAGTAATGTTACAATATTTATGTTTATGTGTGTTAAGCTTACTGCTATGTACAGTAAGGCTCGGTAATAATAAGCATGCTGCTTTGTGCGGTAGTGGCTCAGAAATAGCACAGTACTGGGGCTCAGTTAATTAATCAGATAACAGAAAGCATACTACCTTGTGCAGTAGTGGCTCGGTTAATTAATCATGTGAATCAATAAGCATACTGCCTTGGGCAGTAGTGGCTCAGTTAATTACTCAGAGGTTTATTATCAGTTATTGTTAGTGTTTATCATATGATTATATTCATGTGTTTATATGATTGGCAGTCTAGTTTACTCACTAAGCTCTCGCAGCTTATCAGATATTATTTTCTAAAATGTTTTGTAGGTTTTATCAAAGACACGGGGCAAAGCTTCAGTTTGATGGTTGTTATGTTTATAAGAAAAACAGTGTTTTCAAACTTAATGCCCGGTTGTTTAGTGAGAAAGCATCTTTTGATGTAAATATGTAACTTTCAGGCTTTTGAATGAACCCGAGGGTTTAAAACAGTTTTGTAGCTTCCACTTATTTGTAAAATAACTCTTTTATTTCTAAAAGAACCTCAAGTATGGTTTTATTTATGTTTTAAAAATTGGGGCATTACAAAAGAACCAAAGCCTTGTATGTATTTTGTGTGTTTGAGAGAGTTATGCAAGTTATATCAACATTTTGTATTTTTCAAGCAACCAAAACCATATGACTTCATGTGGTTTATATAGAACTCAAAAATGATTTCAAAAAACATGCAACAATTAATCTCATGGCTGTTACATGATCAATACACATAAACACACTTTAGCTAGCTTTGAAAGCCTAGTAAAGAGGCTGTTGCTGCATAAGGCACGGCCGTGCCTCATAGGCTACGGGCGTGCCAGCCCAAGATGCCACGCCCAAGTCACGCCTGACTTGGCCTCGTGCCTGTCCATTGGGCACAGGGCACATGCGTGCTTCCCAGAGGCACGGCCGTACCTAGCCACAGGTCACGCCCAAGTCACGCCCGACTTGTGCTCGTGCTTGCCAGTAGGGCACGGCCGTACCTCATAGAGGCACGGGCGTGCTTTGGCCCACTAGAACCAGTTTTTGGTTTTCTCTCTCATTCGACCATCCGTGATGCCGGAATCGATACTTGGCGTGTGACCCAATAGGCCCTTGCTTCATCAGCCATGATACCAACTCGTGTGTCTGTCAGTGGGCATAATCCAACAGACTCCCACTTGCACATGAAAAACTCACAAAAGGCGTCACCGACATAGAGCGGCCTCTAGCAAGGCATCTATGTCCCCAAGTCAGCACAGGGTTTGTCTTCCCAAAACAAATACCTAACCAAAAGGAAAGGTCCTATAGATAAGTGATTATATGCCCCTTCATTCACGATATCCATTGTGAATGCAGGTCATGGAACATGATCAACCCTAAGTCATTCACGATTATGTTTCTCTATATAGACTAACTATGACTAATAAAACATGTTGCACAATTGATCCACTATAAATTCAACTTGAGCACGGCCATGCATTTTGATTTGTCATCAGCTTAGTCAACGAGGGGCCCAAGGATATCTCTCAAAAGATGAACGAATACTTTTGACTACACCGCCCTATCATATTAACAAGTTCTTGCCTGAAAACTTCCCTTATAACAGCCAGTTACGAACTGCGTTAGAAAGCAATCTAAACAGGTCCAAGTTAACAATCAAGCAACGCGTGCATCTCCAATAGAAGGATAAATAATATTATCATCCTGATTTAGTCTTGATAATATCCATGAAGTAAACTCAGGTACAGGTCCTCGAATTACTTAATCACCATTAAGTACAGGCTAGTGCTGCGTAAACAAGTATTCAATCCAAGATGAAAACTTTACCAACCACTCGTGCAGTATTTAGAATAAACAAGTTTATTCATGGAAGTATTAAACATGCAAAGATAGAACACAATAATGTTTCATAATGTAACCGCACCATGCGTATATTAAATCCCCATTTAATAGTCATTACAATAAGAAATACATTATTGCTTTAATGTTCACAATAACAAATACAACAAAAACAATTAAACCAAGTCACTAGCAAATATAATACTAATATACTTAGCATGAGAATCATGCTTAACCTGTGACAAAGGTTTGGTGAGTGGATCTGCCAAGTTCCCCTCAGTCGGTACTCTACTAACCACAATGTCACCATTCTCGATGATTTCACGAATAAAATGATATTTCCGAGCAATGTGTCTCGTACGTCAATGCGCTCTTGGTTCCTTAGCTAGAGCTACTGCACCCTCATTGTCACAGAAGATCTCAATAGGGTTAGCGATGCTAGGAACAACTCCAAGGTCTTGAATGAATTTCTTCATCCAGACGGCTTCCTTAGCAGCCTCGCATGCAACAATATACTCTGACTCCGTGGTTGAATTGGCCACGATATCTTGCTTGGAACTTCTCCAAATTATTGCTCCACCATTTAACAAGAATTCAAATCCCGATTGAGACCGGCAATCATCCTTGTCCGTTTGGAAGCTAGCATCAGAATATCCAGTAACTTTGAGCTCCTCCGATCCACCGAACACTAAAAACATTTCCTTAGTTCTCCAAAGATATTTAAGGATGTTTTTAACCGCAATCCAATGACTTTGACCAGGGTTAGCCTGATATCGGCTCATCAAGGTCAAGGCATACGACACATCAGACCGAGTACATAGCATAGCATACATGATCGATCCCACTGCCGAAGCATACGGGACTCGACTCATTTCCTCTAGTTCCTTTTGAGAACTAGGACATTGAGACCTGCTCAATGCCATACCATGCAACATAGGCAAATTCCCTTTCTTGGAATCTTGCATCTTGAACCTCTTCAAGACTTTATCTATGTGCGTACCCTGGCTCAAACCAATGAGTCTCATAGATCTATCTCTATAGATCTTTATCCCCAAAATATATGCTGCTTCTCCCATGTCTTTGATAGAGAAGCAACTCCCAAGCCAGGTTTTCACTCCCTGCAAGGTAGTCACGTCACTTCCTATGAGTAGTATGTCATCTACATACAAGACTAGAAAAAGTACAGCACTCCCACTAGCCCTGAAATACACACAAGGTTCATCCTTGCTTTTAGAAAAGCCAAACTCTTTGACCTTTTCATCAAAGCAAATGTTCCAACTCCGAGATGCTTGCTTAAGTCCATAAATGGACCTCTTAAGCTTGCAGACTTTATTAGGATATTTGGGGTTTAGGTGACCATCAGGTTGTGCCATGTAAACCTCCTCTGCCAACTTCCCATTAAGGAAGGCAGTCTTGACATCCATCTGCCATATTTCGTAATCGTAATATGCAGCAATAGCCATTAGTATCCTAATAGACTTCAACATAGCCACCGGAGAAAAGGTTTCATCATAGTCTACACCATGAGTTTGAGTGAAACCCTTTGCTACCAGTCGAGCTTTAAAGGTGTCTACTTTTCCATCCATGTGAGTCTTCTTCCTGAAGACCCATTTGCACCCAACAGGCTTGTGGCCGGGTACCGGATCAACCAAGTCCCAGACTTGATTATCTGCCATGGATTGCATCTCACTGTCCATTGCCTCCTTCCACCTAGCGGACTCAGGGCCCGCTACGGATTCCCGATAGTTGGTCGGTTCACTATGATCCACCAATAGTTTGTCACCCTCGGATATGAGAAACCCATATCTTTCCGGCTCATTACGAACTCTACCATATCTACGGAGCTCTAATGGTTGTGTATCAGGCACCTCATCCACCATTGGTTGAGGTTCCGGTTCTTCCGGTGCGCCGAGCTCAGAAGCAGTACTAGTGCCAACATCAGGTTGATCATTGGTGTCATCTAGAATTTCCTCTAGATCGACTTGCCTCCCACTGGCTTCTGCAGATATCAGCTCCCTTTCAAGGAACACCGCCCTTTGAGTAACAAACACCTTGTTCTCCGAAGGTTTGTAAAACAAATATCCCATACAACCAGCTGGGTAGCCAATGAAAATACACTTCTCGGCTCTGGGTTCAAGTTTCTCTTAAGCTTCACGTCTCACGTAAGCCTCACAACCCAAGATCTTGAGATAGGCTAGCGAAGGAACCCTTCCATGCCACATCTCGAACGGTGTACTTGCAACCTTCTTTGTTGGTACAAGGTTTAAGGTCCTAGCAGCAGTTTCCAAACAATAACCCCAAAAACTTGCGGGTATCTTTGTACGACTCATCATGGGCCGAACCATATCCAATAAAGTTCGGTTCCTCCTCTCGGTGATCCCATTTAAATGTGGTGTCCTAGGTGGAGTAAGTTGTGAAATAATTCTACAACCCCTAAGATGCTCAAGAAACTCGGTACTAAGATACCACCCCTATCGGATCTGAGAATCTTAATCCGCTTGCACAATTGATTCTGCACTTCGTTTTGGTATGTCTTAAACACCTCAAAGGTTTCAGATTTATGCTTAATCAAATAAACATAACAATAACTACTGAAATCATTAGTAAAAGTAACAAAGTACCTACAGTTGTTTCTTGTAGCAAACCTGAACGGACCAAATACATCCGTATGAATAATGTCCAACAAGTCTTTGCCCCTCTCACTAACATCGGTGAAGGGCGCCTTAGTCATTTTGCCTAATAAACAAGAATCGCATACTTCGCTTGACCCGTGGTCAAACGATTCCAAAATCCCATCCACTTGGAGTTTGGCGATACGTTTCTTGCTTATATGGCCAAGACGACTATGCCACAAAGAAAACTTGTCAAATACACCTTTGGACTTAGAATCAATGTTCATGATTGATTTATTACCATCCAAACACACACTTGTTTAATAAATCCCACGACATGGATAAGCTTTAAAGTAATGAACATCATTTCTCAAACAAGAAATAATTCCATTATTAAAATTAAACTCATAACCATCGTCATACAAAGCGTGAAAGGAAATAATGTTTCGTGCCACGTAGGGCGAAAAGCAAACATTTAATAAGGTAATAGCAAGTCCTGAAGGAAAGGCGATATCAACACTCCCTATCCGCTCCACGGGAACCACATCCTTGTTTCCCATGATCAGGTCAATCTCTCCAGCACCCAGTGCCCTACTTCTTTTTAGCACCTGCACATTATTACAAATATGAGTGCCACAACCGGTATCAAGTACCCAGCCGTTAGAAGTAGCGGTATTGTGGAGTTCAATCATAAACGTACCTGAGTTACCCGCTCCCTTCGGTTTTACCCGCTTGATCTCCTCAAGGTACTTCGGGCAAGAACGCTGCCAATTCCCCTTTTCCTTGCAGTGGAAGCATTCGGCTTCCGCAGGATCCTCGGTCGGTGGAACCATTACGGCTTTCCCCTTGCCCTTCGGGGCCAGACTCGGGTTAGGTTTTACAACCTTCCCCTTGCCCTTTCCCTTAGAGGGGGGAGCGCCTTTTCTTTTGGTTCCGAGGACGAGGAGGGCTTCATGGACATGTCAGACTCGACGGTCTTTAACATTCCATGAAGTTCCATTAGGGTCTTTTCCATGCCATGGACATGATAGTTCCACACAAATTGTGAAAAGGAAATACGAAGAGAACGGAGGATCACATCCACCGCCAACTCCCTCCCTAACGGGAATCCCAACCTCTCCAAGCGATCAACTAATGCGTTCATCTTAAGCACGTGAACGCTCACATTTCCTCCTTCCTGCATATGGCAATCGAAAAGGGACTTCAGGCACTCGAAGCGCTCTAGCTTAGCCCGCTGTTGGAACATTTCCTTTAGCTGGTTAAGCATGTCATATGCCCCTAAATGTTCCATTTGCTTTTGAAGCTCAGGAATCATTTACAAATATGGTTAAGCATAATTCATTGACGGGCGGACCCAGAGGGTACTGGCGTGCCTGCCATTTTGTCAGTGTATAGTTTAAATAATTTTAAAAAGTTTACGAATTCTGCCGGCACGACCCGTACCCCCACTGGTACGCCCGTGCTCCGGCCACCGGCACGCCCTGTACCCCTAGAGGTACGACTGTGCCCGGTCACCGGAAAACCATTTTTGACAGAAAACTCAGAAAATCCGGTTTAACTCCAAAAGTGCAAATCCATATTAGAGATGGCTCTGATACCACTGTTGGGTTTTCGTGGTCTAAAATCGCAACGGAAGCAAAACAAGTAGAAAAAGAGTTTCAAAAATGACCACGAATACGCCCACCAAATGGACCAAAACTCTAGATATGGTTAAGCAACAAAATAAACATACAAAGAAATAGAATTATACCCTCGGTGCTATCCTCTTTTTACGCGCGGGTTTGGAGTTTGGAAGTCTCGTGCACTAACGTGTATACCTCTATCGAAGTCCACACCAAGTCTTGATCGTTTCCAACTTGCTAGAGTGTTAGGTGTGCCAACCTAAACACCACAAATATGATCTACACTAAAGAACCAAAGCCTTGGATGTATTTTGTGTGTTTGAGAGAGTTATGCAAGTTATATCAACTTTTTGTATTTTTCAAGCAACCAAAACCATATGACTTCATGTGGTTTATATAGAACTCAAAAATGAGTTCAAAAAACGTGCAACAATTAATCTCATGGCTGTTACATGATCAATACACATAAACACACTTTAACTAGCTTTGAAAGCCTAGTAAAGAGGCTGTTACTGCATAAGGCAAGGCCGTGCCTCATAGGTACGGACGTGCCAGCCCAAGAGGTCACACCCAAGTCACGTCTGACTTGGGCCCGTGCCTGTCCATTAGGCACATGGCACGGGCGTACCTAGCCACAGGCCACGCCCGACTTGTGCTCGTGCCTGCCCGTAAGGCACGGGCGTGCTTTGTCCCACCAGAACCAGTTTCTGGTTTTCTCTCTCATTAGACCATCTGTGATGTTCGAATCGATAGGCCCTTGCTTCATCAGCCATGATACCCCTTAGCCAAGGAAGAAATGCTCAGCTAAGTACCTCTATCAGCTGATAAATCCTAAATTCTCACTATCAGCTGATGCCTTTCAACTGATACATTTCAATGCTCAGCTGATACTAGTTATTTACTCTGTCTGTCAGATTTTATTTAATAGCTTATTATTATGTTTTCCGTTAGAATCTTTGTCAGCATCTAACGATCTCTGTTAACTACACTTCATAAATACCCCACTTCCTCTCTCTTTCACCCTTACTTGTTCAAATTCTTCAAACTCCCTCTCTCTCTCTCTAAAAAGCTTTACCCTAACATTCTCTCTCGATATTTCTTCACTGTTTGTCATCCCTACCAAATAGCAACCTACATCCCTGATCCTGCAATCAACCCTGGTAAGAATGTTGCACCTACCCAACCCATGAATATCACTCCCACCAACACCCTCTGTTTGAAAGCCTCACTGCTGATCCCCACTATATATTCCCCACCATCATTAGAGAACTATGGTACTCTACCACTTATAACCTAAATGACAACGCCATTCATTGTACCCTAGGCCAAGGAAATTAACAATTGCTAATCACCACTGAAATCTTGAGGGAAGTTATTGGTATTCCTCATTTCCCACCATGCAACCCCTTTCCCTCTCGAACCCAAGTTCAAACTGTCCTTCAAACCATCGGTTACAATGAGCTTGTCATACATGGGCAAGTCAAAGTGTCTGCTCTCTCGCACCCGTCGAAGTATCTGGCCAACGTGGTCATTAGATGCTTTCGTCCAAAATATGGAAGCCACCATGTGATAAACCAAACTGAGTTGCTAGTATTATATGCCCTAGCATTTGGGGTGAATATCGATTTTGCTATGGTCATCTTCTATGACCTTGTGGATAAAATAACTCAGAGAACCAACAAGAAATCTTCCAGAGCTCAAGTGCCCTACATTCGTTTTTTGAGTATGGTTGCGATGATGGTGATAGGTAAAAATGATTACGTCAGACTTAATGAACATCTTGAAAGTATTCCTATCCTTGCCATGGGTGAGAAGGTATTCCATTTTATTAAGGTAAACAGAGGTCCTCCCATCACTACACAAATGCAAGAATTAATTGATAATGCTACTGAGGCAAATGTTGATAATGAAGATGGTGATGGTAGTGGTTGTGACATTCGGCAACAAATTTCACAGGTTATCCATTAGAAATTCTAATTTTAAGCCTAGTATGACTAAAAATAGTATTTATGACTTAAATACATCCATAATAATATTAGATTTCGTAGAAATCCCGCCTATATGGTTAGAACCTTCCCGAGCTCGAAAAATCGAATTATTAAAAGTCAAGAATTACAAATCATATACAATAATAATAATAATAACAATATAAATAATTAAATACATCATAATAAATATAAATAAGTTCAAATATAAAACATATATATATAAACTCATCAAAATAATTAAAACTTTGTTAATTAAAAGATTTAAACAAAATCATCATTTATACAAATTTATTTAAACAAATTACACATAATTTATAAAAAATAAAAAAATAAAAGAAACCCCCCATCTCTTTTCTCTTGCCTCCTTCTCTTCCCAAGAATCACCACTTGATCTCCCCCATTCTCTATATAAGCCCCCTACTACTCTTCATCATTTCCTTCACCACCACACTCTATCTCTTCTCTTTTCTCTCTTCTTCTTTCACCAACAAAAATCTCCCAAGAACATCCAAGTCTTGTTCATCTTGTGAAGATCAAACACATAATCAAAGAAAAGAGTTGGTAAGATGATCATAACACACTCATCTCTACTCTTCTACTTTTCTTCTTTTCTTCTTTCTTCTTTTTTCTTTGATGTTCATCTTATTTCTTTATATATATCTATAATCATGTAAATATAAACATCCTACCAATGTTGTAAAGAGCACATGAAATGTGCATCATCCTACCATTGTTGTATGGAACTTAATCAACTAAAAATCAAGAAAATAAGACTTTGATCATGCATGTGTTTCATCTTAACAAATGTTGTAAGGAACACATAAAATGTGTATCATCCTACCATTGTTGTAAGAACACATGGATTATCAAAGCTTATACTCATACAAGATGATTAATCATGAATATAAACATGTTATATTAAAGTTATGACCCATAAGCAAAAAGAATAATAAATCTGGCAGATTCTGATGCTAGAACTCCCCACTTGTTTTTGTTATATCTGGAGTTCTAGGTATCAAAATCAGTTGATTCGTTTTGCTAATCTTATTTTAAAGTGTTACCTTTCATTTAAACCTGGATTCACTAATTTTCATGAACGTTTGATCCTTCAAACATATTTAAAAAGACCCATATGTTGAATCTGGAAATCTGACAGATTTAGAAGGGTACACTTTAAACGCGTGTAACTTACTCATTCTTGGGTCAAAATACGTCTAGTTTTTTAAACGTTTCATCTTCGAGTCGTGGTTAATTCCCAGTTTGAATCATGTAAAAAGGAGGTCGTATGAGCCCTAAACAGACGTTTTAGTAACAACATGTCATCCAGGCACTGATCAGTGGACATCCTATACACTTTTAATTATTAAAACTACTAAACATGGATTATAAATTCTTATATATTTACTGGACATTCTAGAAATATGTGTTAAGATTATATTAAAATATCAAGCCTTAATATGACTCCTAAATTACAGTTTTTAATTTTTAAAGTTCAATTTAAAGAACTGAAAATTCCAGTGAACACTTATGATTTATGGAAAAATAGAGACAACCTTTAACTATTTAATAAATAAGTTAACAACAAATAAATAATACAAAATAATAAATAAAATAAGTTTAATAGAGCTACATACCTCTTATATTAGGAAAGGAGCTGCGGTAGGATCAAGAAATCCTTACGAGTGAACACCTTTGCATACCGAGTGAGTATCATAGCCCCTTTTTACCGTATTTCATATTATTTTGGGGTGAAAGCATGTGTATATATTTCATGAAAAGTTTATTGCCTATCTTCTTATTTATTTCAAATATTATTTTGAGCACTTATGGTATTATTCTTTGATGTGCTTGGGTGATCGTTGTAAGGCCCTTTCGTTGGACATTATTCCTTAACTCCGCTAGTGAGCCGATGGTATTAGTAAGTAGCGCTATTTGGAGATTCCGACGTCTCCCATTTATGGTTGACGAACTATAGATGTACTTTACCACTACTAACGTCATTTAATATAGGCGTTAGGTTTATCATGGGCAATTGGTTGTCGGCTAGGTTGGATAATGGCTCAAGCAACAATCATCATAGTCTATTACTACCATGTGCAATGTATTGGGCAATATAATACATCTTCTATCATTATTTCATACTTGGATTTTATTCAAAAAATTTCTTCAATTATTTAAACTTTGCTCATTTAAAAGATATTTTGTGCATATATTAAACCTATGAACTCACCAACTCTAGTAGTTGACCGTTTTCTTTCTTTTACCCGTGCTTTCAGGTGATCGTCGTTAGGTACCTTATACATACAAACATGATGTGTGGCATCTTCATCTTCATCGTCACGTTTTATAAAAACAATATCTATTTTATTTTCGCATCGTACAAGACAATGTCATTTAATTTTTATTCGATTATGTAACTTCTATTTATCTTTTACCCGAACTACTAATTTTTGTTAAGTCAATATAATGGTTATTGTCTATTTACCTTGTGCGATGATATCTTGTGCTGTGACACCTCGTGTTTCCGCTTTAGCGGGGTGTGACAGATTTGGTATCAGAGCCGAAGGTTATAGAGAATGATGTTTTCCTTATGGGGGGAAAACACCAACTATAACCAAAGGTTTATAAAAATGTTTTCAAAATAATTTTGTTTAAAATACATCAAGTGTATTGATAATATAATTAAGTTGAGTACCACATTGTTATATCTCAATTAGACAAAGCTTGATCACCTATGTCTAATTTAGCTATGTACAATATGGGACTTAGGTTAGTTATAATAAAAATATACTTAGAAACATTTTTCATTTATTTTCTTTCTGGAGCACGATTATTGTGTGTGTGCATAAGCATGGCATATCATAAGTACTTGCATATATTAGCACACTTAGTAACCAATTTTATATACATCGAAGTCTGCAATGTCATCATTAGGTTGACGCACTAAGATTACATATTCTTTATCCATGGAGGTTAGAATAGAAACTTAGTAGGAGAGTCCCCGAGTTTCACGATCTAGTGTATTATCGACACCAACTTCCTGTGAAGCATGTGTTAGGCTCACGGCTAGGAAAAGAGTCCCCTTACCAACGAGAGTAACATCGTGACCTTTTCATTAGGAGGGAGAGAACTGCTGATTTAGGGAGCACATAGAGGCACCCTGAGTAGTAACGGGAACTATCGTAAGGACATTAAGGGTGACCCCCAAAGACGGAAGGTGGGTATAAAGCATATCACTAGAACTGAGTATTCATCATACTAGTTTAGACCACTGGCACCATGTCCTATGTAATTTTTTTTCTATGCTCTCGGAGTCGTAACACCGTGAAGCGTTAAGAGCTGTGGGGACTACCATTGCAACAAGGAGGGCCGTGTAGATGATTTAATTATATATGTGCTTGGGAGGATATTTTTTTATAGTGATGGTGAGATTGCTAGTAAGTATGATGGTACGCTAGCGTTGTTTTTAAGGAGATTGAATTAGTGAAAGATTTGGAGTTTCTTTCGATTATTAAACTTGGTGCTTTATTTTGATGATTTTTTTAAACATTAATCACTTGATGTCTTTTAGGAAATCATTTTGGTACTTTTGGGAAGTATATGATTGAACATGTGTTGCTTAAATCATGTTATGAAATGTATGATTTTAAAATTTTACATGCATTGCTATATGATTGAACGGGAGTGTTAGTTGTTAGACATTATATCTTAGGATCACCATAACCTAGCTAAGTAGAATTTGTACAAAGGAGAGACCCGAATGTGATTACTAGTATGTTTCTTCTAAACAATTATAATGTATCAATGCTATCTGACTCTAGAATATATAGAAGCTTCGTACCACTAGTTTTTAGGCCAAAGCTCAATCTAAAATTTCAAATATTGAAAGAGGCCTATTTCATGGAATTTGCTAATGGACAAGAATTCAAGACTGGAGATATAATCACTAACTGTACCTTGAACTTAGCCAGCAAAAACTTTAACGTAGACCATACCAATCAAACTAGGGAGCTTTGATGTAGTTGTTGGTATGTATTGGCTATCCAAAAATCAAGCTAAAATATTGTTCTGCAAAGATCATTCAAATTCCTCTATCACAAGACAAAACGCTTGTCGTATAAGGAGAAAAGACCAGGAAGAACGTCAAGGTGGTATCATGCATGAAAATGCAAAAATATTTAGGAAAGGACTATATCGCATTCTTCGTGCACGTTGTAGAAACGGAGGTTTAGGAAAAGCACATTCACGATTTTCCAATTGTTCGGGATTCTCCCAAGGTGTTTTCGGATGAAATACCTGGATTACCCTTGGTTAGACAAGACAAATTTGGATTGATTTAATCCTTGGAGCCGCGCCCGTAGCAAAGGCTCCATATCGGTTAGCCCCGTTGGAAATGTAGGAATTGTTTGCACATCTTCAAGAGCTACTCGACAAAGGAATTATTCGACCACGTACCTCACCATAGGGAGCCCTAGTCCTATTCGTCAAAAAGAAAGATGGATTGTTGCAAATGTGCATCGACTATAGGGAACTCAACATATTGACCATCAAAAATCAATACCCTCTTCCTCGAATCGATGACCTGTTCGACCAACTTCAAGGCGCCAACTATTTTTTAACAATCGATCTTCGCTCGGGATATCACCAGTTGAGAGTTCGCGAAGAAGATGTCCCTAAGACCGCCTTTAGAACCCGCTATGGACATTATGAGTTCTTAGTTCTTAGTTATGCCTTTTGGGTTGACTAATGCTCCAGCAGTTTTTATGGACTTAATGAATAGGGTATGTAGACCATATTTAGATAAGTTTGCAATAGTGTTCATAGACGACATTCTCATCTATTCACGACACAAGGAAGATCATGAGCAGCATTTGAAATTAATCTTAACACTACTCAAGGACCAGAAGTTGTATGCCAAATTCTCCAAGTGTGAATTTTGGATCCGACAAGTACACTTCCTTGGTCATGTAGTTAATTCAAACGGAATTCATGTCGATCCAGCAAAGATCGATGCAATCAAAAAGTGGGAAGCACCAAAGACGCCAACCGAGATTCGACAATTTCTGGGTTTGGCAGGATATTATAGGCGATTCATCGAAAACTTTTCACGCGTGGCTCAACCATTAACGACTCTGACTCAGAAGGATGAGAAATTCATTTGGGGAGATAAGCAAGAAGAAGCCTTTCAAACCTTAAAGCAGAAGCTATGCAACGCACCTATCTTGGCATTGCCAACTGGATCAGAAAACTTTGTGGTCTATTGCAACGCTTCACACCAAGGGTTGGGATGTGTTTTAAAGCAAAAAGACAAAGTTATCGCCTACGCTTCGAGACAATGGAAGGTTCATGAGAAAAACTACACTACTCATGATTTGGAGCTAGGAGTGGTAGTGTTTGCACTCAAAATATGGAGACACTATTTATATGGCACCAAGTGTACCGTTTACAATGACCATAAGAGTCTCCAGCATATTTTTGATCAAAATATGCTCAATATGAGACAAAGGCGATGGGTAGAACTACTCAATGATTACGATTGCGAAATGAAATATCACCCAGGCAAGGCCAATGTGGTTGCCGACGCGTTGAGTAGGAAGGAAAGAGTAAAACCAACGCGAGTACGAGCATTAGGAGCTGTTGTGCAAACCAGTCTGAAAGGAAGGATCCTCGAAGCTCAGGAGCAAGCATTAAAAACAGAAAATCTAAAAGAGGAAAAACCTCCGTCATTTGGAGCACAGATTCGAGATTGGAACTGATGGAGTACGTTACTTCAAAAAGAAGGTTTGGATACCCAAGGCGAATAACATACGGTTAACGATATTGGATGAGGCACATAAGTCTAAGTATTCTATTCATCCCGGAGCCGATAAAATGTACAAGGACTTGAAGGAATACTATTGGTGGCCCGGAATGAAGAAGGATGTCGCCCTATACGTGGGGAAATGTTTAACTTGTGCAAGAATTAAGGCAGAACATCAGAAACCCTCTGGATTACTGTAGCAACTGGAAATCCCGGAATGGAAATGGGAACAGATAACTATGGATTTTGTGACTAAGTTACCCCGATCCGCTAAAGGGTACGATTCCATCTGGGTAATAGTAGACCGGCTTACAAAGTCAGCACATTTCCTTCCCCTTCGTGAAGATTACAAGATGGAAAAGCTGGCACGAATCTACATAAATGAGATCGTGATGCATCATGGAGTGCCCATATCTATCATCTCGGATAGGGATAGTCGTTTCACTTCCCGATTTTGGCAATCACTTCAGAAAGCACTGGGAACGCAAGTCAATTTAAGCACCTCTTACCACCCCCAAATAGACGGTCAATCGGAAAGAACTATTCAAACACTAGAGGATAAGCTACGTGCTTGTGTGTTCGATTTTGGCGGAAGCTGGGACTCGCATTTGCCACTAGTTGAATTTTTATACAATAATAGTTATCACACCAGTATCCGTGTTTGCATACTATGAAGAACTGTATGGACGCAAATGTAGATCCCCGCTCAGCTGGTTGGAAATCGGAGACCGACAATTGTCCAGACCAGACATCGTACAGGAAACCACTGATAAGATAAAGATTATCAGGGAAAGGCTCAAAACTGCTAGGGACCGACAAAAGAGCTACGCCGACAATCACAGAAAACCCCTAGAGTTTCAAGTTGGCGATAAATTTCTACTAAAGATATCACCTTGGAAAGGGATAGTGCGTTTTGGTAAAAAAGAACAAGTTAAGTCCCAGGTACGTTAGGCCATTCGAGATAATCGAAAGGAATGGACCGGTAGCCTACAAGCTAAAACTGCCACAAGAACTGAGCGCAATCCATGACACGTTCCATGTGTCGAATTTAAAGAAATGCCAAACGGAGGAAACCTTAGTCTTACCCTTAAAAGATGTGCAAGTTGATGACCGGTTGCACTTTGTGGAAGAACCAATAGAAATCCTTGACCGGGAGGTCAAAAGACTAAGGAGAAGCAAGATCCCCATCTTAAAAATTCGTTGGAACACAAGGCACAGGCCTGAATACATTTGGGAGCGAGAGGATTATATGAAACTCAAATATCCGCACCTCTTCGTCAAAAAGCAAGTCCAGGACATCAACGATTAATTTCGGGACGAAATTCTTTTAATCAGGGGAGACTGTGACATTCGGCAACAAATTTCCCAGGTTATCCATTAGAAATTCTAATTTTAAGCCTAGTATGACTAAAAATAGTATGTATGACTTAAATACATCCATAATAATATTAGATTTCGTAGAAATCCCGCCAATATGGTTAGAACCTTCCCGAGCTCGAAAAATCGAATTATTAAAAGTCAAGAATTACAAATCATATACAATAATAATAATAACAATAAAAATAATTAAATACATCATAATAAATATAAATAAGTTAAAATATAAAACATATATATATATACTCATCAAAATAATTAAAACTTTGTTAATTAAAAGATTTAAACAAAATCATAATTTATACAAATTTATTTAAACAAATTACACATAATTTATAAAAAATAAAAAAAATAAAAGAAACCCCCCATCTCTTTTCTCTTGCCTCCTTCTCTTCCCAAGAATCACCACTTGATCTCCCCCATTCTCTATATAAGCCCCCTACTACTCTTCATCATTTCCTTCACCACCACACTCCATCTCTTCTCTTTTCTCTCTTCTTCTTTCACCAACAAAAATCTCCCAAGAACATCCAAGTCTTGTTCATCTTGTGAAGATCAAACACATAATCAAAGAAAAGAGTTGGTAAGATGATCATAACACACTCATCTCTACTCTTCTACTTTTCTTCTTTTCTTCTTTCTTCTTTTTTCTTTGATGTTCATCTTATTTCTTTATATATCTATAATCATGTAAATATAAACATCCTACCAATGTTGTAAGGAGCACATGAAATGTGCATCATCCTACCATTGTTGTATGGAACTTAATCAACTAAAAATCAAGAAAATAAGACTTTGATCATGCATGTGTTTCATCTTAACAAATGTTGTAAGGAACACATAAAATGTGTATCATCCTACCATTGTTGTAAGAAAACATGGATTATCAAAGCTTATACTCATACAAGATGATTAATCATGAATATAAACATGTTATATTAAAGTTATGACCCATAAGCAAAAAGAATAATAAATCTGGCAGATTCTGATGCTAGAACTCCCCACTTGTTTTTGTTATATCTGGAGTTCTAGGTATCAAGATCAGTTGATTCGTTTTGCTAATCTTATTTTAAAGTGTTACCTTTCATTTAAACCTGGATTCACTAATTTTCATGAACGTTTGATCCTTCAAACATATTTAAAAAGACCCATATGTTGAATCTGGAAATCTGACAAATTTAGAAGGGTACACTTTAAACGCGTGTAACTTACTCATTCTTGGGTCAAAATACGTCTAGTTTTTTTTAAACGTTTCATCTTTGAGTCGTGGTTAATTCCCAGTTTGAATCATGTAAAAAGGAGGTCGTATGAGCCCTAAACAGACGTTTTAGTAACAACATGTCATCCAGACACTGATCAGTGGACATCCTATACACTTTTAATTATTAAAACTACTAAACATGGATTATAATTTCCTATATATTTACTGGACATTCTAGAAACATGTATTAAGATTATATTAAAATATCAAGCCTTAATATGACTCCTAAATTACAGTTTTTAATTTTTAAAGTTCAATTTAAATAACTGAAAATTCGAGTGAACACTTATGATTTATGGAAAAATAGAGACAACCTTTAACTATTTAATAAATAAGTTAACAACAAATAAATAATACAAAATAATAAATAAAATAAGTTTAATAGAGCTACATACCTCTTATATTAGGAAAGGAGCTGCGGTAGGATCAAGAAATCCTTACGAGTGAACACCTTTGCATACCGAGTGAGTATCATAGCCCCTTTTTACCGTATTTCATATTATTTTGGGGTGAAAGCATGTGTATATATTTCATGAAAAGTTTATTGCCTATCTTCTTATTTATTTCAAATATTATTTTGAGCACTTATGGTATTCTTCTTTGATGTGCTTGGGTGATCGTTGTAAGGCCCTTTCGTTGGACATTATTCCTTAACTACGCTAGTGAGCCGATGGTATTAGTAAGTAGCGCTATTTGGAGATTCCGACGTCTCCCATTTATGGTTGACGAACTATAGATGTACTTTACCACTACTAACGTCATTTAATATAGGCGTTAGGTTTATCATGGGCAATTGGTTGTCGGCTAGGTTGGATAATGGCTCAAGCAACAATCATCATAGTCTATTACTACCATGTGCAATGTATTGGGCAATATAATACATCTTCTATCATTATTTCATACTTGGATTTTATTCAAAAACTTTTATCAATTATTTAAACTTTTCTCATTTAAAAGATATTTTGTGCATATATTAAACCTATGAACTCACCAACTCTAGTAGTTGACCGTTTTCTTTCTTTTACCCGTGCTTTCAGGTGATCGTCGTTAGGTACCTTATGCATACAAACATGATGTGTGGCATCTTCATCTTCATCGTCACGTTTTATAAAAACAATATCTATTTTATTTTCGCATCGTACAAGACAATGTCATTTAATTTTTATTCGATTATGTAACTTCTATTTATCTTTCACCCGAACTACTTATTTTTGTTAAGTCAATATAATGGTTATTGTCTATTTACCTAGTGCGATGATATCTTGTGCTGTGACACCTCGTGTTTCCGCTTTAGCGGGGTGTGACAGTGGTGGTGATAGTAATGATGATGGTAATGCTGAGGAAAGTGAAAATGGTACAATGATAATGATAACAATGATGATGATGGTGATGGTGATGGTGATGCTGGTGCTAGTGATAATTTTGGTGATTCTAGTTTTGCTCTCTTAAGTCGAATCGTTATGAGTCCTCTTGGTGATGTTGCTGAGCTAGATCAACCTGAAAAAGAAATCTTTGAGCAAATACTTGAGCTCATTGATAGAAGCAGGAACATCATCTCCCAAGGTAAGGATAGCTCTGACTCAACATCTGAGGATATTCTAATGGTAGTCTCAACCTTTGATAACCTATCCTCATCTTCAGTTCATACACCAATCCAACAGCCAAGCTCTAGTGAACCTCCTATGTTCACTAGTTCTACTCCTCCTCATAGCCCCCTATATACAAGGTCAACAAAGGTTGCTCATCTCGAGCCGTCTGAGGTAGTGACATCCACACCTCTGACCTCAACTCCAATTACCCTTCCTCATGTTGAGGTAGAGCAATTGGATGTTGCTAACCCTAAGCCAGTGGATGTATCCCTTCAATAGGATGCATCTGTAAATATGGGACTTAAACCGATATCTGAGACATCCTCACAACAGGATGATCTCATTGAAAGACAGACCTCATCCCAAGGTCATACTGTGTCTATACCCATATAAGTCAGCCTATACCATTCACATTCTCCCAACAGAATGTGGATCCAATATGGGATTCCCTAATACAGAGTGCATCTCACACTCACTACACATATCTTGCACCTATTCTTGATTGTATTCTTACACATGCACAGCCTATCAATACTTGTGGTACAAACCAACCACTTGTGCAGGGCTCAACAGTCTTTCCCAGTGAATTTGAGCTTATACACCAAGGCTCAGATGAGGGAACACAAACCTTACCCAATTTCTTTAAAACTATCTCAACCCCTTCCACTTCTCAATCCTCTATCTCTATCCTAAACCAAAATCTTATCCTACTTCAAACCATAAACCAAAACCTTGAAAACCTTACCCAAACCTCCAAACGGAAACCAATACTCGACTGTCTACACTTTCTCAAGACATAGTGTCCCTCAAAACCCCATCCCAACCCTCCCCTACACCCCCTGCACCTTCCACTGACCTTACCCCCATTCTAACCAAACTAGAACATCTATCTTCTCTTCTTCCCTCTCAAACACACACTCCCATCTTACCTCAATCCACCATTTCCTCTCTCAACCAAACCATCTCCACCCTTCTAACCCAACTCCAAACCCTAAGACCAATCCACCCAAACATCTCTGTCCCCATACCCGAACAACTCCTACATATGTCTTCCTTCCTTAAAGGCATCTTTGATGATATCGAAGCCCTCACAGAACAAAGCCGAATGAGCCATCTTTCTCTCTAGAGAGCTATTAGGTATCTCAAGGATGACCTCTCCCTCCAACTCTCTAAACTTACCCCTACCTCTGTTCCCACCCATACACCTACCCCTTCCTCAACACCTAAACCTACCCTTGTCCCTACCCAATCCCCAAAACCAACCACTGGTGACTCCCCTCCTCCTTTTGATGATGACAAAAAAGAGGAGAAATCTTCAAGGTTTCAATCCAGGGACGGTGATCAGGATTAAGAGGAAATAGATGTTGCATATGATGAAAGTGCTAAAAACATTTTGCAGCAGAAAGCAATCAAGGCCAAAGCAACAGCTCCGCCAGTTCCCAAAAGAAAATAAACTTCTGAGGGGGAGCAAAGATTCCCTAAAAGATTAAAAAGAATGGCAAACATGCAAAAATCAAAGAAGAAAGTTGCTAAGGGTTGTTCTCCACCAATCAACATAGAGTCTGATTCTGATGATGAGAATGATACTCCACTGTCCAACATCCTAAGAAGAAGAAGACAAAGCCTCAAACCATCTGTTTCACCAGTCCAATCAACTCCATCAGTCCAAAAGCCTTCAACCTCTGCTCCAAAAGATAAAGGAAAAAGAAAAATGACAGAAGAGTAAGTTGAATAAGATATCAACATAAAAAGGGAGCTTGAGCAAAAAGAGCAAGAGCAAAGGGAAAACTTCCAAATGGCTCAAACCCTGGGTATTCCAGTGGAAGAAATCTACCAAGCGAAAGAGCTAGCAAATCAGCAAGAACAAGAAAAAGCTCAAAGCAAAGCTGCTACTCAAACTAAATTGGCAAGGGAGAAGTCCCAAGCTGAGATGCTTAAAGCAAGATCCCATGCGGATGCAATCAAAACCCTTTTCAGTCTAGACCTATCTGCTCCATATAACCTAAGTCAACAGAGGATCTAAAGCTTCAGAGAAAGAATCAATATTCTAAGAAACAGAACCAAGCCAACTCCTATCACAAGAGCTACTGTCCACAAAGGTGATGGTGAACCCTACCTCAAAGCTATAAGGCAAAACAACTTTAACAGCTGTGAAGTTGTATCATATGAAAGGTGTCACGTTAATGGGTTCACAGAACTGGTTGAGATCCTGTACCTTCTCTACAAATCCAAGAGGAAGCTTAAAGTGCAATTTATTCAAAAGATTCAAAATTGGATAGATCTTATTGTGTCACAAAAGGCCTTCAGTCCTGATGATTACTATAGGCATGTGCATACAGTGGAAAATCTACACAAGAAAGGCTCCAAGCCCTTTAAACCATTTGAGCTAAGAGAGGTACTGCCCCAACATAAATACCTAAATGGTTTTGAGGATTTCAACACAGCCTTGCCACTCAACATCACTCCTGAGCTTTTCAAGTTTATATCTATGCCTGTTGAGGGCATCTTCTTCCTGGACAGAGGAGACACATGGATATTCTTTAGACAGTCTGAAATCCCAAAAGCAAGCAAGAGTTTTCTCTTCCGGCTAAGAGTATCAACAAGAGGCAGAACTGGAAATGAACAATTTGAAGCCCTTGTCCATGCTCAATGTGAAGTCCTAGCCGAAGCAGATCCTCTAGCAAAAACATTTGATGTTAACGAAGAATAATGGTGGGATTGAAGACAGATCTATCTCTGAGGACTTGCTGATCACACTAGTTAATTATATATAATTATATATTCTGTTTAGATTAGTTTAGTTAGTAGTTAATCTTATGTAAATACTTCTGTATTTTTCTTTATTATGTTATTCAAGTGATGTTTATGTAAATCAGAAAATCAAAAATATAACAATAGAAAAATGAAAAGATACCACAAAAACACAACAAAATGGTATAACAAAGAAAAAGATTCCACAAAAACAGAACAAAATGGAACACTAGAAAAGAAACCAAAAACAGAACAAGGTTCAAGATAAAAAGAGCTACCAAAAATAGATATCTAGGTAGCCAAATGCGCTTAAAAGTTTAGATATTTTGTATTCAAAGTCAAACAGATTCTTCAAAAAGAAAAATGTTTTTTCATCATCAAACAGGGGGAGATTGTTAGGGAGATAATCACTTCACCATAATAATCAACTCTGCCTATCTTAAAACATATAATTTGATGATAACCAAACCCTACATTCTGTATTACTTAGAAACTATTCAAACATGTGTTGTTTGAATCAGATTCTGGAATAAATGCTAAGTATGGAACCATCAACTAAGTATCAGCCCCTACTCAAAGTATCAACCGAGGGACATCAGCTAAGGAGTATCAGATGAGGAAAACAAGTGTAGAAGACCATCAGCTAAGGAAAATCCACTATCAACTGAGTGAAGAAATTCGAATAGCTGAGTGCTTATACCATCAGCTGAGCAACGACGTTGCTCAGCTACAACATCAGCTGAGTGAACATTCGATAAGCTGATGCCCATAGCATCAGCTAAGTAAGTCTTTCTTAACACAAGTCAACTTCCTACATAAACTGATGTATTTAAATGATCGATGAGCATTCTTGATCAACTGATCATATCAATACATAAGCTTATGTCCTCCTAAGATAACTATTGATTAACAGAGCATTCGTATGATCAGCTGAGCAATATGTACCAACTGAGTCCTCGAAAAAATGATCAACTGATCCATCTTTTCAACTGAGTAGTGAGAGTTAAAGTTTCTATTACTTTCTGTTAGCTGAGTCGAGCAAAATGTCAAATCTGCTCTTTCTTTAAGATTTTAAGTTTCATATGTAAAAGGCATAACATGTGTTGTTCTATTATGCCTTAGATGTTTGTTTGTAAAACTACAAAGAACTTTTTGAATCAAGCATGAGACAAAAAGGATTGATCTTATCCTCTGGAAAAGGAGAAAGATACCTCAAACAAACGAAGATCTCGAAGATTTGTTTTAACAACTAAGTATGGCTGACAATCCCATACTTGGTAAAGTCTAATCAAGAAGAAGCATGGCCATTGTATAAAGTACAAGCATGGAAAGGGGAAGATAGTCTTACAGGGCAAAAGGTGTGAGATTTAATATTTTATATTTTGAGTGGCTTGCACTTTTTTAGAAAAATACAATTACTTTTATCAAACATTTGATTAAAATAACTTTACTTTTCTACCACTAACTTTACAATTAAGATATTATATTTTCACATACTCCTTGACCCCCTTCCTTTAGGCAACCGGACACGCCACGACTTCTATATATTCATGCATGGTGGACATGCAAAAAGCATGAATCTTCAACACAACACAAGCAATCTCATTAGTTGAGAAAATCTCGTAGAGTTTAAGCATCGTGTATAACCAAACTTGTTCATGTGTTGAACAGTCTTTCAATATTAGTTGTTTTAGAGTTAGCTCGTCTATGTGTTAGACAAATTGATTGCCACCTTTTATTGTACTTAGAATTTCCGCTTCTAGTACATGAAATTTTTGATTCATAATCAATAAGAATTATATAAAAGTATAATGGTGTGTCTCTAATTTTTAAAAGCTAAAGTTTGTATTCAACCCCCCTTCTACAAAAATTTGTTGTTGCGTACTCAATCTGGGACTAACACTATCTTATGAGGATTTAGCTTTGTATTTATCAATAATTGAAATATAAATATATATGGACAGATATATTTATATAATCGAGACTGATTGGGTTGTTACTATCTTTTCAGGCAATCCAAAGACTCAGTAATATAAGATCTCTAAGTTACTCGTTTGGAATCAAGAGGTGAGTGGATGTTAACTCGCGGATGGTAAAGATTATGGTTGATATGATTGATGTGATTCATGCATTTGTGATTGGATTGTTGATTGTGATTGTTGATTGATTATATCTGTTGCATGACTATTTAGCCGGTACGCGCTCTTTGGATGATATTGAGTTGCGTTCGAGAAGTCGGCTACACGTAGAATTGGGCTGGGCTCGTCTGCTGATTGGTTGAACAGCTTTAGTCCTACTGATGCACGCGTTGTGTCAGAGGGGAATTTCACTGTGCGAATTCAGCGGAGGGCTATCGGTAAACCTTGCTTTAGCCAACATTTGTTGTAGGTTCTACGCCGAACCGCCGGTCTTCTTGATTGTGTGATTACCCCTCATTTGATGTTTTGTAGGTTTGTGAGTCGCTGGTTGTTGTAGAATGAAAGCTCGACCCTGCTCTGATATGTTTTGAATTTTAAAAGGAAACGAGCTAGTTTATTTTGAAACACCAAGATTGATATTTTGTTATTTGTGAACAGATGTTTATGGGTTGTAATAGTTTGTATTATACGCAAAGAAAGTTTGTTTAGTTAAGCTTCCGTAGCGCGATAAAAAAGATGGCTTTAGTTTTCCGGTTTACAGTTTTGGTATCAGAGCCTTGGTTTGGCGATGCATGCACGGCTAGATTGTTGCATTCCCAAATCATGGCTCGTGACGGGTCAACCTTTCTTTCGGGGGAATGAGAGTGAGTAAGAGATGTTTGTAGTAGTATTTTGAGTACTAACGGTTTATGCTATTGAGTTGTGAGATGATGTGATTCTAACAGATATGGCTGACAGAGAGATCCCCGTCCTTCCTCCTGTGACGTAGGCTACATCAGAAGTGCTAGTGATTGAAAACCTGGATAATACAAAGAATGCAGGAACATTCGGTCAGGCTCACAAAGAAGACCAGAGCGAGTATATCTTTAAACTGGAGAATGAGTTGTTAGATTTGAGAAATCTGGTTCACAGCTTGGAGCAGAAGAGGCATACTTAACTTGAACCAACTCCAGCTCCGAGTGTGATTCCAACACAATCAACCACAACACTAGTAACAACACCACTACCCCCGGTAACTAAAGTTATGCCACAACCATATTATTATCCGTTTGCACCACAAGGAGGTTACCCTTTTGCGTTTCCGGGATTTAAACAACCCTGCACATACAAGCAATTCCTGGATTGCAAACCTTCAGAGTATCGAGGGAGTTCCGATCCTAATATTACCCTGAACTGGTTACATGAAATGGTGAAGGCGTTAGACGCCTGAAATTGTGAGAATGAACTGAAGGTGAAATACGCTACAAGGATGTTGAAGGGGGATGCAAAGGTTTGGTGGGATTCAATTACCGACCATTTTACCGAGCAGCAGCAGGAGAGTATCACCTGGAGTCAATTCCACGAAAAGTTATGCGAATAGTACTGCAGTTCCTTCGAGATTACCAAGATCAAGAAAGAATTTATGGATTTACAGATGACAGGAAATATGTCTATAGATGATTTGATCAAACAGTTCAATGAAATGTTGAGATTTGTGAAACAATGGGTGCCGGATGAGGCATCAATGATTGAGCATTTTGCGGGGCCGATACATCCCGATTATCGCACTGCTACCAGATGGGCCAACACATTATCCCAGGCTTTCAATTTGGCTAAATCGGCTGAAGGGGATATAAAAGCAAAAGATAAACTGAGTTGGGATAGAATTTCATAGCAGAAATCAAGGTTTGAACATTATAACGCTTAGCAAATGCAGGGAAGGCAGAGTGGTACAAGGCAGGGAGACTAGAATAGGAGGCCTGCTTCAGGTGGGTCTACTTAGCGGGCACCGTGGTGTGGTAGGTGCAAGTCTTACCATAATGGGCAGTGTATGCCCTAAACTCTGAGATGTGTGAAATGTGGCCATTTTGGCCGTGATCTGAAGAGTTACAGATTACCCAGGAGTGTGTGCTGGAAGTAAAAAGAAGGGCACAGGATTGGTGAGTGCCCAGTTGGTAAAAAGACAGGGTCATGGTCAGGAGGGGGAGCGGCTGGGGTATCATCTTTAGTGCAAGGTCAAAAGAGAAAGAACTCGCCTACTGCTGAAGGTATGGCGTTTAAAATGACAGTGGATGATGCCACCACCACAGACGATGTTATGACGGGTATGTTTATAATAAACTATACTCCTGCTAGAGTATTGTTTGATTCTAGAGCTAATCGCTCCTTTGTATCTGTCGAATTATGTGGTAGATTAAATATGTCTGTTATTAAGCTTGCTAATGCTTTAGAAATAGATGTAGCTGATGGCATGATGGTTCCGGTCACGACTACTGTGGATGGAGTTAAAATTGATATAGATAGTGCATGTTTTCCTATTGATTTTCTTGTCATGCCATTATCTGTTTTTGATTTGGTGCTCAGGGTGGACTGGTTGAGTTTCAACCAAGTTAGTATTAAGTGCCACAAGAAGTTAATTTGTTTCCTGTTGGCAGATGGCACGCTAGTGGTAGCAAGGGGTGAGAAGGCTGGATATGTGATTCCAATTATTTCATGTTTGAAGGCTAAGAAAGCATTGGATAGAGGATGCGCATTGTTAATGACATATGTTATTGACGGAAAGAAAGAGAAGTAGACAATGAATGATATTTAGGTGGTAACGGAATACCCGGATGTGTTTCCAGAGGAATTGCCAGGGTTGCCTCTAGATCGTGAGGCAGAATTCAAGATTGACTTGATCCCTGGGTCTCGACCAGTGGCAAAGTCTCCGTACAGATTGGCACCTTCAGATATTCGAGAGATGATGACGTAGATTCAGGATCTGTCGCATAAAGGCTTTATTCGTCCAAGTTCTTCTCCGTGGGTTGCACCAATGTTGTTTGTAAAGAAGAAAGACGGTACGTTACGTATGTGTATTGACTACCGTGAGTTGAACAAGAAAACGATAAAGAATAAGTATATGTTCCCTAGAATTGATGATCTATTCGATCAGCTACAGGGAGCTTCATTTATCTCGAAGATTGATTTGAGATCGGGTTATCATCACGTACGTGTATCTGAGGAGGATGTTTCAAAGACAGCTTTTCGTACGCGTTATGGTCTCTACGAGTTCTTAGTTATGTCGTTCGGCTTAGCTAATGCACCTGCGATATTCATAGATCTTATGAACAGAGTTTACCGACCATTTTGAGTTTGTGATTGTTTTTGTTGATGATATCCTGATCTATTCGAAGACTGAGATGGAACATGAACAGCATTTGACACAGGTTTTGGAGACTCTGAAGAAAGAACACTTGTATGTGAAGTTCTCAAAATGTGAATTCTAGTTGAGAGAGGTCTAGTTCTTGGGGAATGTGATGTGCAGTGAAGGAGTAAAAGTGGATATTTCGAAAGTGGAAACAGTGATGAACTCGAATGGTCCAAAGTCACCGTCAGAGATAAAGAGTTTTCTTGGTTTAGCAGGATACTACCCCAGATTTATCAAGGATTTCTCAAAGATTTTGGGACTGTTGACTAAGTTAACTCCGGAAGATGTAAAGTTTGTGTGGAGTGATGAACAGGATAAAGTTTTTTAGACATTGAAACAGTTGTTATGTCAAGCTCCTATCCTTGCTTTGCCAAGTGGATCAGATGATTTTATCATGTATTGCGATGCGTCGTTTGCTGGATTGGGATGTATTTTAATGCAGAGAGATCTAGTGATTGTGTATGCTTCAAGGTAATTGAAACCTCATGAAAAGAATTACCCGACTCACAACTTGGAGCTAGCAGCTGTTGTGTTTGCGCTAAAACTGTGGAGGCATCACTTGTATGGAACTAAATGTGTAATCTGCACTGATCACAAGAGCCTACATTATTTATTTACCCAGAAGGAATTAAACATGAGACAGAGGCGATGGGTGGAGCTGATAAAAGATTATGATTGCGAGATTAATACAATGCTGGAAAGGCGAATGTGGTGGATGATGCCCTGAGTCGCAAGGGATCTGGAAATGAAGAAACGAAAAGATGAAATGACTAACGATTCTCGTGGACTAAAGGTATATAAGAACCGTGTGTGGGTGCCTATGCTTGGAGAATTGAGAAAGTTGATTTTAACTGGAGCACATAGGTCGAGACCATCTGTACACCTAGGAAGCACTAAAATGTATAATGACTTAAAAGTGATTTACTCGTGGCCAACGATGAAATCAGATGTGGCACATTTCGTGGAATTGTGTCATACATGTGCACAAGTAAAGGCAGAACATCTGAAGCCATGCGAGTCATTGAAACAGTTGGAGATTCCCGAGTGGAAGTGGGAGCACATAACGATGGATTTCGTAACGAAACTTCCGCGTACTCAAAAGAATCATGATATCATATGGGTGATCGTGGATCGATTAATGAAGAGTGCTCACTTTCTGCCTACTTGTGAGACGGCTTCCTTGAGTAAGTTGGCTCAACTGTACATTGACGAGATTGTTGAAAGACATGGTATACCGTTATCAATAGTATCTTACAGAGACTCTTGGTTTGTTTCTAACTTCTAGAGGAGTTCATAGATAGAGTTGGGACGAGAATTATCTTGAGTACTGCTTATCATCCCTAGACTTGTAACACCGGAAAATCACAAGCCATTTTTTTAAATACGCTACGGAAACAAATTCAACACAACTTAATTACATTAAACCAATATTTACAAATATACAATCTTTGTTCAAAAGTTAACACAACAATCACTGTTTGGTATTACAAAATACTGGCTCGTCTCTTTTAAAATTAGTATCAGAGTGTGGTCAAATCTTCCTTCTTCAATCCTAAACACGAACCTGCAAAACATCAACTGAGGGGAATTAGCACAAAGCTAAGTGAGTAGAGGCTAAATCATCAAATGAAAACATTTACAATCAACATCAATCATGTAATCACATATCACGAGAAGACCGGCGGTTCGGTGCAGAACCTACAACCAATGCCGGCCAAAGCAAAGGTTTACCGATAGCTTTCCACTGAATTGGCATAGTAAACTCCCCTCTGAGCAACATATGCAATAGAAAGGCTACTACTGTTCAACCAACCAGTTAGAGAAGCCCAGCCCAAGTCCACATATAGCTAACTTCTCAAACACAACTCAAAATCATCCTAAGAGCGCGTATCGACCAAATAGTCATGCAGCAGTTGTCAACAATCAATATCACAATCAGCAGTTCAATCAATCCAAACATAATCCACAATCATGCATTACATCAATAATATTTACTGCAATCTTTACAATCTGTGATTAACGTCCACTCACCTCTATTTCTACATGAACTCAGATATCTAATTTTTCTGAGCTTTTGGATTTTCTGAAAACACATCAATAACCAAATCAGTCTCAATCCCATAAATATATATCTATCAATATATATATAAATCATTCATCAAATAACAACAAACAATAATGAAATACAACTTCAAACACAAAGTATCGAAATTCCCAAAACTAGCGGATTTCTTGAAATCCGCCACTTAATGTCGGATTTCACTTCATTCGGATTTGGAATGGTCGGATTTCAAGTACTCGGATTCCAACTCCCGGATTTAGCTTAATCGGATTCTAATAGTTCTGGATATTTACTTGTATCGGATTTCATCATAGCCCCGGATTTGGGTTTATCGGATTTCCATCATTCGGATTCTAGTATGTCAGATTTGATTCAATCGGATTTGGGTGTAGGTTTTGAGTATCGGATTCAATCATAGGGATTTAGAATTGTATAAGTCTCCGTTTCTCGAGTGTAGGATTTCATATTTATAATCGGATTTAGGGTTCTTGTGTCGGATTTTAGCATTGAGTGTCGGTTTATAGGTTTCCGGATTCCAACTTCCGCTTTTCCAAACTATCGGAAATCATCTTCTTCTCCAATACCCAAAACCGCCAAATCGTAAGTTCATCCAATCTACCATCATTATAACTCAAACCCTGATTTCTAAATTTAACATATCATTCCAGAAACATGTTTCAACATCATAAACACATATTTCATGCATCAAAACACCATTTTAGCATACAAAGCATATTAACACAAAAACCGACCCAAAATTCATGTTTCATTAAAATCCGATCCTATTGTTTCTTCATAAATTCATATTAGTTTTATCAAGATTCAATCTAGTAAACATATAATCATAATATATATAAAACATCTAACTTTGAACTTGATTTAAATAACAACTATAGAAAATCTGATGGTTTCTTTCTTTCTTTTTCTTCTTCGGCCGAGAGAAATACACAACATACATACACAATACTTTTCTAAATTTTTGGGATAATGAGGATTACCTACTAACCTCCCATGTATACAACATAAATAGCAGGAGGTGGCATAACCTTTTTAACACACATACACGTACACAATTGACATACATACATGCATATGGTTCAACTTACATGCATATTTAATAACCACATATTTAGAATTAGTTTAACCAACATACTTAATCACTTAATTATAACAAATCAATTAAGCACGTACCACAAACCCTGCTAATCTCCTAGCCCAGGTTTGCGGGTGTTACAATTCTCTCCCCCTTAAGAGGATTCCGTCCTCGGAATCCCTTCCTGCTCAAACAAATGGGGATATCTTTCTTTCATCTCTATTTCAGTGTCCCAAGTCAAATTAGAACCTAGACTGTGCTTCCACTTGACCAATACCATCGGTATCTGCTTCTTTCGGAGCTTGGTCACTTTGCGATCTAATAGTTCAACGGGTTCTTCTATCAATCTTTTCTTTGAATCAAATTTCAGTTCTTGTACTGGGAGAATCTGACTTTCATCCTCGATCTTGCATATCCTCAGATAACAAACATTAAACGTGTCATGAATTCCTGCAAGCTCTGCTGGAAGATCTAGTGTAATTGTTTGGTCGTTCACAATCTGCCGAATGTGGAAGGGACCAATGTAGCAGGGAGCCAACTTCCTGCTTTTACTGAATCGAATCACACCCTTCCACGGAGAAACCTTCAAGTACACTAACTCTCCAACATCAAACTTAACTAGGCGACGACGTGGATCTGCGTACATTTTCTGTCTATCTCTGGCAGCTTTCAACTTGTCTCTGGCAATATCAACCTTATCAGCCGTTATCTGAACTATCTCGGGTCCTGCAAACAGTTTCTCACCCGCCTCTAACCAACACGTCGGAGTACGGCAGCGACGGCCGTATAACAGTTCGTACGGAGGCATCCCAATACTAGAGTGCTAAGAATTATTGTACGCAAACTCTATCAATGGAAGGTACGTATCCCAAGATCCACCATACTCAATCACACAAGCACACAACATATCCTCAAGTGTTTGTAAGGTTCGTTCAGTCTGACCGTTAGTCTGGGGATGATAAGCAGTACTCAGATTGATTCTTGTCCCCAATTCTCTCTATAATGCCTCCAGAATTTAGAAACAAATCTCGAGTCTCTATCAGACACTATTGACAACTGCATGCCATGCCTTGCAACAATCTCGTTACCATAAAGTTGAGCCAACTTACTCAGAAAAGCCGTCTCACATGTAGCCAGAAAGTAAGCGCTCTTGGTCAGCCGATCCACAATCACCCAAATCATATCATTATTCTTCCGAGTTCGCGGAAGTTTAGTCATGAAATCCATCGTTAGATGCTCCCACTTTCACTCAGGAATTTCCAATTGCTTTAAGGATCCGTAAGGTTTCTGATGCTCTACCTTCACCTGTGCACAAATATGGTATGATTCCACAAACTGTGCCACATCAGTTTTCATAGTAGGCCACAAGTAAAACACTTTTAGCTCGTTATACATTTTAGTGCTTCCTGGGTGTACTAACAATCTCGACTTATGTGCTTCTGTCAAAATCAGCTTCCTCAAATCTCCAAGCATAGGCACCACCCACACATGAGTCTTATATACTTTTAATCCACGAGAATCATCAGCAAATTCATCCTTACATTTCTTCATCAGTTCATTCTTCAAGTTTTCTTCCTTCAGAACCTCTAACTGTGCAGATTTTAGTCTATCCACTAGACCAGATACTATTTCCATACGCATAAACTGGATAGAACTTCCTGCTCCCTTGCAGCTTAAGGCATCTGCTACCACGTTTGCTTTCCCTGGGTGATATCTAATTTCACAATCATAATCTTTAATCAATTTCACCCATCGTCTTTGTCTCATATTCAACTCTTTATGTGTAAATACGTACTGTAGGCTCTTATGATCTGTACAAATCACGTAGTTGGTGCCATACAAATAATGTCTCCACAACTTCAGGGCAAAAACAACGGCTGCTAGTTCTATATCGTGTGTCAGGTAATTCTTCTCATGGGGTTTCAACTGTCTTGAAGCATATGCAATCACCCGATCCCTCTACATAAGTACACAACCCAATCTAGGAAACGATGCATCACAATATACAATAAAATCCTCTGTTCCACCTGGCAATGCAAGAATAGGGGCTTGACATAATAACTGCTTTAATATCTGGAAGGCTTTGTCTTGTTCACTGCCCCATACAAACTTTACGTCCTTTCGAGTCAACTTAGTCAACGGACCCGCAATCTTGGAGAAATCTTTTATAAACCTGCGGTAGTATCCAGCTAACCCTAGAAAACTCTTGATCTATGATTGTGTCTTTGGGGCGTTCCATTTCATAACTGCTTCCACTTTCGAAGGATCCACTTTTACTCCATCATTACAGATCACATGCCCCAAGAATTGTACCTCTCTCAACCAGAATTCACATTTTGAGAACTTAGCAAACAAATGTTCTTTCTTCAAAGTATCCAAAACCTGACTCAAATGCTGTTCATGCTCCACTTCTGTCTTTAAATATACCAGTATATTGTCAATGAAGACTATCACAAAATTATCCAAGAATGGTCGACAGACTTTGTTCATTATATCCATGAAAATCGCGGGTGCATTGGTTAAGCCGAACGGCATAACCAAGAACTCGTAGTGCCCGTAGCGCGTACGAAAAGCCGTCTTTGAGACATCTTCTTCTGAAACACGCACCTCATGATACCCTGATCTCAAATCAATCTTGGAAAAGAACGAAGCTCCTTCTGGTTGATCAAACATATCATCAATTCTTGGCAACGGATACTTGTTCTTTATGGTTCTCTTATTCCGCTCATGATAGTCGATACACATTCGCAATGTACCGTCTTTCTTCTTTACAAACAGAACCGGTGCTCCCCACGGAAATGAACTTGGACGAATAAACCCTTTATCTAATAAATCCTGTAGCTGAGTCATCATTTACCGGATCTCTGAAGGTGCCAACCTGTACGGTGCTTTTGCCACTGGTCGGGAACCAGGAATCAGATCTATCTTGAACTCTACCTCACGAACTGGAGGCAGTCTTGGTAATTCCTTTGGAAACACCTCCGGGTATTCCGTTACCACCCGGATGTTGTTCACTGTCTGCTTCTTTTTCTTTCCATCAATAACATAGGCCAAATACGATTTGCAACCTTTATCCAATGCCTTTTAAGCCTTCAAACACGAGTTAATAGGAATCACAGACACAACTTTCTCTCCCCTTGCTACTACCCTTGTGCCATGAACCAACGGAAACGAAATCAATTTCTTGTGACACTTGATACTGGCTTGATTCAGACTCAACCAATCCATCCCGAGCACCACATCGAACCCGGATAACGGCATTACAAGAAAATAAACAAGAAAGCAAATACCATCTACATCTATCTTGGCTCCAGCCACAGCAGTCGTGACCGGTACCATTATACTATCCGCTACCTCTATCTCTAAAGCAGTAGCAAGTTCAGTTAAAGGCACATTTAACCTAACACAAAATTCTACACATACAAAGGAGTGATTTGCCCCTGAATCAAATAACACTCTAGCAGGAGTAGAGTTTATGAGAAACATACCGGTTATAACATCGTCTGTGATAGTGGCATCATCTACAGTCATTCTAAATGCCCGACCCTCAGCAGTGGGTGGGTTCTTCCTTTTCTGCCCAGCTGTAGATGACCC
Source organism: Dittrichia graveolens (assembly GCA_038502395.1). Lineage (NCBI taxonomy): Eukaryota > Viridiplantae > Streptophyta > Magnoliopsida > Asterales > Asteraceae > Dittrichia > Dittrichia graveolens. Next base: position 34,889,069 of record JARJIL010000006.1, read on the forward strand.
CCCAGCTCCTCCCCCTCTAGACCCTGACCCTGTTTTCTTGCTCAATGGGCAGTCACCAATCCGGTGCCCCTCTTTCTGACAGTTCCAGCAGACGCTCCTCGGCAGTCTGCAATTCTTCAGATCATGGTCAAACTGGCCACAATTTACACACCTCATGGATTGGAGTGTACACTGCCCAATATGATTAGATTTGCAGTTGTTGCACCAAGGTGCCCTCTGAGCACACCCACCTGCAGTAGATGCGCTATTCTGATTACCCCGTCGGTTTCCACTTACCTGCCCTCCTTGCCTTTGCTGAGTGTTATAATGTTCAAATCTTGATTTCTGCTGGAAAATTCTTTCCCCACTTAACTTATTTCTTGCAATTAAATCCCTTTCATTCTCTAATTTGAATATATATTCACTTTGGTCTTCCTCTTACTCTTACCCTGATGTTCTAGCTTGGTTTACATTACTTAAGTCTTCAATTACTGGAGCCTCTGTTGCAGCTTGGGTCACCGGAAGTAGGATGGGAGTCTCTGTCAGCCATAATCTATTACAATCACATCACCTCATAGCTTATTAGCATAAACCATTAGTATTCAAAATACTAACTACTACAGACAACTCTAACTCACCCTAATTCCCCCGAAGGAAAGCTTGACCCGGATTTGGCTTAATCGGATTCTAATAGTTCCGGATATTTACTTGTATCGGATTTCATCATAGCCCCGATTTTAACTTCTCCGGATTTGTGTTTATCGGATTTCCATCATTCGGATTCTAGTATATCGGATTTGATTCAATCGGATTTGGGTGTAGGTTTTTAGTATCGGATTCAATCATAGGGATTTAGAATTGTATAAGTCTTGGTTTCTCAAGTGTAGGATTTCATATTTATAATCGGATTTAGGGTTCTAGTGTCGGATTTTAGCATTGAGTGTCGGTTTATAGGTTTCCGGATTCCAACTTCCGGTTTTTCAAACTATCGGAATTCATCTTCTTCTCCAATACCCAAAACCGCCAGTTCATAAGTTCATCCAATCTACCATCATTATAACTCAAACCCAGATTTCTATATTTAACATAACATTCCAAAAACATGTTTTAACATCATAAACACATATTCATCCATCAAAACACCATTTTAGCATACAAATCATATGAACACAAAAACCAACCCAAAATAATGTTTCATTCAAATCCGTGTAGGAAATCCATGCACGCCAACACCCGTACGCAGCGGAAGCGGCGATATCAAAAACCGGGGTTTTTGGGTATCAAAACCGACATGCATATATTCCCCAAGTGGGGATCGTGACTACAAATGAGTATAGCAATGGAAATAAAATAAAGAGAAGAAGAAATATACCATCTCGCGGCTGGAGCTATTCATTGAGCTAGGAAATTCTTCGAGAACCCGAAACCGAGCTCCTCTATTGATAGTCCACACCAAGTAGCCGAGATTTCATCTTGCTAACGACCCGAGACACGAGCCACACGATGTCCTTGTGAATCTGGAGCAGCCACTACCACAAGAACCACTTGCCTTCACTTGTTACATTTACTTAGCTCTAGTAGAACTCAAGTACCAAATATGTGTGTGTCTTATGACATGAAGCAAGAGTTATGACATGAGAGAGTTATGAGCCTTTTATAAAGTCTGTAATTAGACAAAGGGACACCAGAATCGGCCACCTAGCCATTCATTCATAGGACCAACACAAAGGTCCAATAAAATCCAAGTGACAATTTGACTTCTGCCTTCACGGGCTCTCACGGGCCGTAAAGCCCTCGTGAAGGCCTCATAGTCCGAGTTCTACTGCACAATCTCATTGGGCCAACGAGTGGTCCCACGACAACTTCTGCCTTCACGGGCTCTCACAGGCCATGAAGCTCTTGTGAAGGTTGTGCTCCCACGACAACTTGTCCGGGTGGTGAAGCCTCATGGAGGGTTTCCCTTCACGACCTCTTCACGGCCCGTGAAGGTCGCCAGAAACCCTAATTTCATATTCTCTCATGTTTGCATTGTGCTGTCGGAATCTACCCTTGGCGTGTAATCCAATAGGCCCGTACCTCATCAACAGTGATGCTAGTGCACGTGTATCAGTGGGCATATTCCAATAAACTCCCACTTACACATGATACAGTGTTACCAACATCACAGACAAGCAGCGGCTCTAGCAAAGCATACTTGCCCCAAGTCGGTACGAGTTACGTCATCCTCGACAAATCCTGCTAGCCTAGAAAGGCTTAAAGGTCCTATAGATAAGTGATCATAAACATCCCTTTGTTCGCGATATCCTTGTGAACACGAGACATGGAAAAATGTCAATCTCAAGATCGTTCACAATTCTGTTTCTCGATTCTACATTGGTGGTGACCAAAATAACAAGTTAGCAACTCATCTAAAATTATTGTAACTTGAGCACGGCCATGCATTTTTGGTGTCAGCGCCCAATCATCGAGGGGCCCAGGGATATCTCTCTTACAGGATGAACAAATCCTTTTGACTACATAGCCCCGCCACATGTTTCATACTTTATTAGAAAACTCCCTTTAGAGTGGCGAGTTACGAACCACTTTTGAAAGCAATCAAAATAAAGCAGACTCATGCTTTGGATACACATGTATCTTCGGTCTAAGGATGAAATGATATTATCATCCCGAGTCACTTGTGACCATAATCCATGAAGTGAACTCAAGTGTGGGTCTTCCAATCACTTGAAACTCATTTCAAGTGCAGGTTAGTTTTGCGTCACTTGCATTCAATCCTTGATTAATGCATGACCAAACCCTAACCTTAGTCTTAGCTCAAACTTTCTTCCCATGAGGAATGATTGACTGTGGAAATTTAGAGTGCCTAAGCACTTAGGGAAGTGGTTCAAAATGCTAAGATGGAACACTGTAACATCCTGAGATGGGGCCTAGTAGAATGTAGGCATTGGGGTATGTTACACGTGAATTATTCTGTTAATTAATTGCTATTTAGTGGTTAATTTGATTACTTAATCATTTACTTAATTAATATGGATTATATATATATATGTGTGTGTGTATGTATATATACGGTGATGTGTGTGTGCATGTGATTAGGGTGTTAAACCGTGACCCCTCATGCTAACAATGATATACGTGGGTTTAGTGAAGCTTACTTCACTATGAAGTTGCATGTGTGTGTGTTTTAGTGTGTAAACCGAGAGCAAAAGAAGAAAGGTAGAACAAAGAAATCGGATTGTTGATAATTGTGGATTTGTGATTCAAAGTTGAAAAGGTTTGTGTTTCTAATTTGATTCCTGTTAATATGCTTTGGATAGTATTAACATGCTACGGTTTTAATATGAACATTACATGAAGTTGTCGGATTTAAAGTTCTTGGTGTTCTTATGGTTTTATGGTGTTTAATATGCATGCTTGCATGTTTAAACATATTTATGTGTTTTTTTTATAATCTTGTATATGATTTGTGTGTTTTGGAAAGATGAATTATACAAGGCCTGAAGTGATCGGATTATGAGATTGATGAAGGTTGCGGATTTTGGTGATGATGACGAAAACCGGGTGTTGAATCCGGTACTCTATGAATCCGAGACCTATGTTGAAATCCGATTGTTTCTAAATCCGGATGTGTGAAATCCTAGTGTTGTAAACCGATGATTTGAATCCGAGGTTGGAATTCTAAATATGAAATCCGAGTAGCATGGAAAATCCCGATTGTGCTAAGTGAAATCCGAAGGAAGTATCTGATTCCTTCAAATCCGATACAAAGTGTCGGATTCCGATAGTGGTTGCGGATTTGGTGCAAATCCGATGGTAGTGTCGGATTTCTCATGAAATCCGACTGTTTGGCTTTTGTTTGCATTGTTTGATGCTATGTGTTATATGTGCATGCATATGTGAATCTTACATGTTTATGTTTGATTAAATAGAAATAAATATATGTGATATATATATTTATGAATTGAATACTGATTTCAGTTTGTTGTGTTCTCAGGAACAGACAAGGCTCAGTAACATTAGTTCACTGAGTGGAATAACTGAGAATCAGAGGTGAGTGGATGTTTGCTCACGGGTGATATTAGTTGTACTGGTTTGGTTGCAACTATTATTGGATAGATTGTATATCTGTTGGATTATTAACTGTGTATGTTCATTGTTGTATTATGTGATATGTATACATGTTGGAAGGGAAGTCAGTTTACGACTGGGCTTATGGGCTGGGTTCATTTGCTATTGGCTAAGCAGTATCAGGACATTGGGATGCATTTGTTGCTACTAGAGGATGATATTGTGTCAGAATAGCAAATGGACTATCGGTAAACCTTTGCTTTGGCGGGCATTGGTTGTAGGTTCCTACAGAACCGCCGGTCTTCCCAGGGTGCTTATTTGTGATTGTTGATATCATGCGGTTCTGGCTAATATACGGTGTTACAAGTTTGGTATCAGAGCCTTGGTTTGACAGTGTAGGCACAGTGGAAGTGTTACATTCCCAAATCTTGGCTCGTGGTAGGTCGATTACTCCTTGGGTGTGGGTTTGGGGTGAATTGGAGAGGGTGGAGTTAGTATGTTGTGTACTAACAGATATATCTAATAAATTGTGAGGTGATGTGATTGTTACAGATAACAATTGCTGGACGTGATTACTCAACCGGTACCCCTACTGTCCAAACTACTGCTGAGGTTCCTACCGCAATAGTTGAGATTCCAACCAACGCTGGTACATCTGGTATAGCAGTTGATGAGAGGGATGAGTACATATTCCAACTCGAGGGTCAGCTGCAAGATTTGAGATCAGAATTAGAGCAGCAGAGGCAGGCTCCTGCTGCACAACCACCAGTTATTTTTGTAGCTTCAACTATGGTTGCAATACCCCCTATCTTTCCAGCAGTGACTACGTTGGCGGAGGTTCCTCCAATGTCAATGCCAATACCACCATTTACTTAACCGATGACACAACCCTTCTGTTATCCTTTGTTTCCACAAGGACCCTATCCTCAAGGATCTATTCACCAGGAGTCAATGTCACAGAGATCGTATTCTTATCCTTATATGGGATTTCCACCGGGTATGGGATACAGGCAGCCGTGTACTTACAAGCAGTTTTAGGATTGTAAACCGAATGAATATCACGACAGCACGGATCCCAATGTAACGTAGAACTGGCAAAGGGATACTGCAAGAATCTTGGATGCTTGCAACTGTGAAGATGAGATGAGAGTATGTTTTGCCACCCGGATGCTCAAAGGCAAAGCAATGGTTTGGTGGGATTCCATTACCACACATTTATCGAGAGCACAAATGGATTCAATTACTTGGAATCAATTTCGGGATAAATTGTGTAAACAATACAGCAACGCCTTCGAATTGAATAAAATAAGGCAGTAGTTCATGGAACTAAAGATGACGAGAAAGATGACGGTGGATGAACTGATTCAACAGTTCAATTCTAAGCTGAGGTTTGTAACTCAGTGGGTGCCTGATGAATCTTCCTAGGTTCAACACTTTATTGGGGCGGTATTGCCAGAGTACAAGAGCACCACCTGGTTGGCTGGATCTCTGTCCCAGGCCTTTACCTTGGCAAAATTTGCTGAGGGGGACATCCATGCCAAAGACAAACAGAGTAAGGATGAGGCGGCTTTACAGAAGCCGAGGTATGATCAGGCTGGGAGTAGCCAGCAGAAGAAGAAATGGCAGGGTAACCAGTCCCAGGGCAACCAAGGTAGAAAAGTTCCTTCAGGGGATTCGGGGAATAAATCACAGTGGTGCACGAGGTGCTGGGCTACTCACACTGGGCAGTGTATTGCTCAGACTATGCGTTGCGTGTGATGTGGAACGCACGGGCACGAATCGAAGGATTGTAGGTACCCTCGGAACGTATGCTGGAACTGCCATCAGGAGGGTCATAGGGCGGGTGATTGCCGTATAGGGAGAAGACCAGCAGCAGGGACAGGGGCAGGGGCGGTTGGGGGCTCGTCTACAGCGGGTGGGCAGAAAAGGAAGAATCCTCCAACTCCGGAGGGTAGGGCGTTCCGGATGACAGTAGATGATGCTACTGCCACTGATGACATGATCATTGGTACGTTCTTTATAAACTCCTTACCTGCTCGTGTATTGTTTGATTCTGGAGTGAATCGCTCCTTTATTTCTGTAGCATTTTGTGCTATGTTAAATTTGCCTACTACTAGTATCTCTGTGCCGATTGATATAGAAGTAGCAGATGGTAAGATAGTGCCTGTTACGACTTATGTGACGGGTGCCGAAATTGATATTGATGGTAAGTGCTTTCCTGTATCATTCCTGTTGATGCTATTAGCAGGGTTTGATGTGGTTTTGGGGATGGATTGGCTAAGTAAGCACCGGGCGAGCATTAAATGTCATAGGAAATTGATTTTTTTCCGTTGTCTGATGGGTCACGTGTGGTGGCTCGAGGGGAAAGGAACAAGTTTTTGTTTCCTATCATTTCGATGTTGAAAGCCAAGATATCCTTGAGTAAGGGATGCAAATGTTTTCTATCATATGCTACTGATGCTAGGAAGGAAAAGCGGGCAGTTACTGATGTGCGAGTTGTATCAGAATATACTGAAGTATTTCCGGATGAGTTACCTGGGTTACCTCCCGTTCGAGAGGTAGAGTACAAGATTGAGTTGATACCAGGTTCTAATCCAGTGGCAAGATCTTCTTATCGGTTGCCTCCTTCTAAAATAAGGGAGATGATGACATAGATTCAGGATTTATTGAATCGGGGATTTATTCGTCCGAGTTCTTCACCGTGGGGTGCACCAGTCTTGTTTGTGAAAAAGAAAGATGGTTCTCTGCGAATGTGTATTGATTACAGGGAACTGAAAAAGCAGATAGTGAAGAATAAATATCCTCTACCCAGGATTGATGATTTGTTTGATCAGTTGCAGGGTGCTTCGTATTTCTCGAAGATTGATTTGAGATCGGGTTATCACCAGGTACGAGTTTCTGACGGGGATGTTGCTAAGACTGCTTTTCGTACCAAGTATGGCCATTATGAGTTTTTAGTCATGTTGCTCGGTTTGACGAACGCGCCTGCAGTGTTTATGGATCTGATGAACTGGGTTTGTCGACATTCTGGTTTATTGACGACATTCTGGTTTATTCGAAATCTGAAGCTCATCACGAGATTCATTTGAGACAGGTTCTTGAAACTCTGAAACGGTAGCAATTGTATGCCAAGTATTCGAAGTGTGAATTCTGGATGCGAGAAGTTCACTTTCTGGGGCATGTCATTTGTAGTGATGGAATCAAGGTTGATCCGGCAAAGATAGAAGCAGTGATGAATTGGGAGGCTCCGAAGTCGCCTTCTGAGATTAAAAGCTTCTTGGGATTGGTTGGGTATTATAGAAGATTCATTAAAGATTTTTCTAAAATTGCGAATCCCATGACTTAACTGACTCGCAAGGAGGTTCCATTTAAATGGAGTGATGAACAGGAAAGAGCTTTTTAGACGTCGAAATGACTCTTGTGCCAGGCTCCTATTCTTGCTTTACCGGATGGGTCAGATGGCTTCATAGTTTATTGTGACGCGTCATTGGCAGGCTTGGGTTGTGTGCTGATGCAACGGGATAGAGTGATTGCATATGCTTCTCGTTAGTTGAAACCGAATGAGAAGAACTATCCAACCCATGATTTAGAATTGGCAGCTATGGTTTTTGCGTTAAAATTGTGGAGACACTATATTTATGGTACAAAGTGCGTCATTTGTACGGATCACAAAAACCTACAGTATGTATTTTCGCAGAAGGAACTCAATATGCGACAGAGGCGATGGTTGGAACTTGTAAAAGACTATGATTGTGAGATTCACTATCATCCAGGGAAAGTTAATGTGGTAGCCGATGCTTTGAGTCGCAAGGGAGTTAGTGAACATACCAAGTTTATGCGAATTGAAATAGTCTCCGACTTGATTGACAGATTAAAGGCAGCTCAGTTGGAAGCCTCGAGGGATGAAAATCTGAAGTCAGAGATTATGACTAAGAAGAAGAATGACTTGAATGATGATAGTAGGGGATTGAAGGTTTATCAATCTCGTGTTTGGGTGCCTTTGCTTGAAGGTCTTCGAAATGTGATTATGATTGAAGATCACAAGTCTAGACTATCTTTTCATCCAGGTAGCAAAAAAATGTATAACGATCTAAAGGTGCTGTATTGGTGGCCTACAATGAAGACAGATGTTGCGTAGTTTGTGGAGGCTTGCCATATTTGTGCACAGGTTAAGGCAAAGCACCAGAAACCCTATGGATCACTTAAACAGTTGCAGATTCCAGAGTGGAAGTGGGGGCACATAACGATGGATTTTGTAACGAAAATTGCACGTACGCAGAAATAATGATTAGATTTGGGTGATCGTTGACAGATTGACCAAGAGTGCTCACTTCTTGGCTACGAGTGAGACGGCATCACTCAGTAAGTTGGCTCAGTTGTATATCAATGAAGTTGTTTCCCGACATGGTATACCGCTTTCGATTGTGTCAGATAGAGATTCTAGGTTTGTGTCGAACTTTTGGAACAGTTTACAGCGGGAGTTGGGTACACGTGTGAATCTGAGTACAGCTTCCCACCCCCAGACAGACGGGAAATCTGAGCGAACAATTCAAACACTTGAAGATATGATACGGGCATGTGTGTTAGAATGTGGAGGTTCTTGGGATTCCCATCTGCCGTTGATTGAATTCGCGTATAATAATTCTTACCATTCGAGTATTGGTATGCCACCTTATGAGATGCTATATGGTTGTCGCTGCTGAACTACTACTTGTTGGTTATAGGAGGGTGAGAAACAGTATACAGGTGTTGATATTGTGCAGATCACTGCAGATAAAGTAGCTATTGCGAGAGATAAGTTGAAAGCTGCGAGGGATCGACAAAAGATGTATGTTGATCCGCATCGTAGGTCTGTTACTTTTGTTGAGGGGGAATTGGTTTATCTGAAGGTTTCTCCGTGGAAGGGGGTTATCCATTTTGGGAAGCGGGGAAAATTGGCTCGGCGTTATATTGGGCTGTTTCGTGTCCAACGGGTAGTAAATGATCAGACGGTTATTCTCGACCTTCGGGCAGAATTGTCAGGTATTCACAATACCTTCAACATTTGTTACTTGCGGAAATGTAGAGTTGAGGATGAGAGTCAAATTCTACCTCTACATGATCTTAAAGTGGATTCCAGCAAGAGGTTGGTGGAAGAACCCGTAGAACTATTGGATCGGAAAGTGACGAAACTGCGAAAGAAACAGATTCCGATGGTTCTTGTTAAGTGGAAACATAGTTTGGGTTCAGACTTGACGTGGGAAACCGAGGCCGATATGAAAGCTCGTTACCCGCAGTTGTTTAATGATGAATAGATTCCGAGGACGGAAACCAATTTAAGGGGGGAAGTTTGTAACATCCTGAGATTGGGCCTAGTAGAACATAGGCATTGAGGTATGTTACACGTGAATTATTATGTTAATTAATTGGTATTTAGTGGTTAATATGATTAATTAATCATTTACTTAATTAATATGGATTATGTATATATATATCTATGTGTATGCATATATACGGTGATGTGTGTGTGTGTGCATGTGCTTAGTGTGTTAAACCATGACACCTCATGCTAACAATGATATACGTGGGTTTAGTGAAGCTTACTTCCCCATGAAGTTGCATGTGTGTGTGTTTTAGTGTGTAACCCGATAGCAAAAGAAGAAAGGTAGAACAAAGAAATCGAATTGTTGATAATTGTGGATTTGTGATTCAAAGTTGAAAAGGTTTATGTTTCTAATTTGATTCCTGTTAATATGCTTTGGATAGTAATAACATGCTACGGTTTTAATATGAACATCACATGAAGTTGTCGGATTTAGAGTTCTTGGTGTTCTTATGGTTTTATGGTGTTTAGTATGCATGCTTGCAGGTTTAAACATATTTATATGTGTTTTTTTATAATCTTGTATATGATTTGTGTGTTTTGTAAAGATGAATTATACAAGGTTTGAAGTGATTGGATTATGAGATTGATGAAGGTTGGGGATTTTGGTGATCATGACGAAAACCGAGTGTTGAATCCGGTACTCTAAGAATCCGAGACCTATGTTGAAATCTGATTGTTCCTAAATCCGGATGTGTGAAATCCTAGTGTTTTAAACCGATGATTTGAATCCGAGGTTGGATTTCTAAATATGAAATCCGAGTAGCATGGAAAATCCCAATTGTGCTAAGTGAAATCCGAATGAAGTATCGGATTCCTTAAAATCCGATACAAAATGTCGGATTCCGATAGTGGTTGCAGATTTGGTGCAAATCCGATGGTAGTGTCGGATTTCTCATGAAATCCGACAGTTTGGCTTTTGTTTGCATTGTTTGATGCTATGTGTTATACGTGCATGCATATATGAATCTTACATGTTTTTGTTTGATTAAATAGAAATAAATATATGTGATATATATATATATATATTTATGAATTGAATACTGATTTCAGTTTGTTGTGTTCTCAGGAACAGACAAGGCTCAGTAACATTAGATCACTGAGTGGAATAGCTGAGAATCAGAGGTGAGTGGATGTTTGCTCACGGGTGATATTAGTTGTACTGGTTTGGTTGCAACTATTATTGGATAGATTGTATATCTGTTGGAGAATTAACTGTGTATGTTAATTGTTGTATTCTATGATATGTATACATGTTGGAAGGGAAGTCAGTTTACGACTGGGCTTATGGGCTGGGTTCATTTGCTATTGGCTAAGCAGTATCAGGACCTTGGGATGCATTTGTTGCTACCAGAGGATGATATTGTGTGAGAATAGCAAATGGACTATCGGTAAACCTTTGCTTTGGCCGGCATTGGTTGTAGGTTCGTGCAGAACCGCCGGTCTTCCCAGGGTGCTTATTTGTGGTTGTTGATATCATGCGGTTCTGGCTAATATATCTGTTGTGTGTTACTCCATTCACTTACCTTTGTGCTAATCCCCCACCTCTCACTCTTTTTACAGGTTTTGGTAAGTCAGCGGCTCGGCTGAGAGTGGTTAGCTTGGGGAGTAATCACCTAGGACTCTGATAAAGTATTTGTGACGAGCCGTGTTTTGTAATACTGATATTTTGTAAACAGTGATTTGTAATTAGTTTTAATTACTTTGTTGTTCAAACGCTTCCGCAATGATTATGAAAATGAAAATTTTTGGGTTAAAAATATGGTGTTATAAACATAGTAAAGACTAATGAAAGTGGCCGCAGCAGCGTATATATAGTCCCCACTATATATCGAAAGCAATCAAAAGTTACGATACTACTTACAGTTCCCAAAGCTAACATAAAACAATCAACTACTAAAACAATATTTCAAGCCAAATCATATACCTAAGAAAGGCTACATGACCTACTATGACAAACATCACTACTCATTATGACAACGGCTTATTCAATGGATTTGCCATGCAACATCCATTTGTATTCTTGTTATCTTCATAACTATCTTTTGACAAGACTACTATTCAAAGTATCCGTCAAATAGATTATATAACAAAGTGTTAAAGTACTCATATCCTCATTGTTACAAAAGCTCACAATAGGATCAGTGATATTTAAGAACTTTTCTAATCAATAACCAACACCACAAAGTAGGATCATAGACTTCGATAAAGATCGACAGTTATCATATTCGAAATTGGCATTAGTGTAACTTCTTACTTTAAGGCCCATTTTCTAACGTCAAGCATCAAGTACATATTCTAATATTTCTTGAACTTTCAAAATTTCAAATTTTTGTATCTTTAAGTATTATCATGAAGCAATAATTCCACATTTTAGGTTCATAGAACGCTTAACAATGGGACATTATCTTCAATCGATACATACTTCTATGTATACAACAAAAGCTCCCACTAGCCCTGACATATGTAAAATTCTTATTTATGCTTCTAGAAGACTCATGCTTTGATCCTCTCATGAAAGCAAAGATCTTACTTTTACAATGTTAGTATAAGTCCAAGGGACTTATCCATACTTGTAGACCTAATTTGGATACTACGGATATCTAAGACCCTCGGAGAATGTATATCGGTGCACTATCCTTTATTGCCAAAATAGGGCAATATTAGCAGCAAGTATCAAATGACCTTCAACATCACCACTAGGAAAGGTTTCCACAATCACCATCATGAAACTTTTACCCCTAGTCGGTATTTGAAGTAGTCTACAATGCAATCCATGTTATTTCCATTTACACCATCTCGGTTTGCACCTTGGTATGGAATTAAACAAAGTATTTGCATACTTAAAACGGATTTCATCTCATGATGAATTACTTCTCACAACCTTAGTAAACACAGGGCCCACTATGCCTTCCGATAGATGGTGACATGAACAAGACTCACCATCAAGTTATTTCCACTTAGATATGAGGAACCCATATCTCTTTGGCTACATGACTTCTATTAGCCTTGAAAGTAATTACTCATGGTCAGGATAACCGGCATTCTCATGCTGATATTTGATCATATGCTAGTGCCAACATCAAGTCTTTCATTTAAGTTGCACGTTCTTCCACTGGAATGCTTTAGTTATTATCTTCCTTTGGAGCAATTGAACATTTTTCTCGTAAGTTCAAATATCCAAAACCTATAAGAACTTTTTAAATGTATTAGCAACACTTAAGTTCTTCAATCTCCCACTAAATGTAGATTGAAAATCTTCAAACATTGATATATACAAGCAAAGAACTCTTTCAAGATATATCTCATAAGGTGCTAAATAGACTTTCAAGTTGGATTAAGATTAAGGACTTTACTCATCACATTAAATGTGTATACTAACAACTTGAATACACATATTTGACACATTATTTACCAGATCATTTTCAACAATATCCGGTTTCCATCAACGTGACACCATGTACAAATGTGTCTATGTTAAGGAATGAATTGTGAGATAATCCCATAATTCATAATGTGGTCATTGATGTAGATTTAAGGTATCTTAGCATCTCAACTAGATCTAAGCATCCTATCTATATGTCCAAATTGATTCTATTAATCAGTTTCTCTTTGTTTTGTGCTTGTACGGATTATCCACCAAAGGTGACCAATATCTTACAAGCTAGCATCCCTCTCACATATACTGTGAAGGGTTTCATAATCATCTTACCCTAATAGATAAGACTAGCATCTAATGTTTAACCCGAGGTTAAACTAGTCCAAGATCCTAACCACAAGGATCTAGGTGATACTTGTCTTATTTATATGGTTAAGTAGATTATGACAAAGAGCCAACTAATCCAAACTATTTTGGACTTAGAATCAATCATTCATGATTAATTAATACTTGTAGCATGTATGTCTTGAAATGGACAATTTTTTATTTTTATCAATCAACAAATATTTATCAAAACAAGATTCAAATTTCAAGTATGAATTCATCGTCATCAAATGTAAAATGATGCGCCTTGAAGGCCAAAATAAAACATAAGCTATGACATGAACAAACTTCGAAATCGAATAAGTAATGCGGAAAAATCTTTTACAACCCAAAATTCAAAATCTCATCCATCGTCTTCATGAACATACAACAAAAACATAACATGCCTCGCAGGGCATCAAAAGAAAGTAATAATTAAACAAGTAACAATAGGCGAAACCAAAGTTCCCAACTCTCTTATAGAGGACAATCATCCTAGTTTCCTCTTTTGAGATCCGGTTCATCATGCTCTTGGTTCTTCTTTTAAATGGTATCTACACTTTGTAACAAAATAAATTTGTGACAAACGTGAGTTAATTAGCTCGGGTGAATAACCCAGCGAAATTAGAAGAATTGGTAATGAATCATGAATGTACCTTTAGAGGGGAAATTAACTCTCTCTTTCCTTAGAAGATTAATATCTTCTCGGCATGTTGGGCATGCGTAACGGCACAAATCTCCAAATCTTCCGCAGAAGTAGCAAACCACTCCTTGAATCTCTTCATGAGGCACATAACCTATGTCCTTAGATTCAACTTTGAGGATAGGCTTGGACACTCCAACCTTTCCTATTTGTGTCGGTTTCTTCTTCCTTTTCTCTTGTTCCCTTGAACTCGTGGTAGGAATGGAAGAGGTGGATTCATCCTTGGCCATGTCAGAATCGGTGATCTTCAACATGCCATGTAATTCACCTAAGGTTTTCTTCATGTTATGCATGTGATAGTTCATGACAAATTGATCATATGATGCAGGCAGGGACTAGAGTACTATATCAACAGCAAGCTCCCTCCCAATGGGAAAACCTAATCTCTCCATTTGATCTACGTACGCCTTCATCTTAAGGTTGTGGGCACTCACACTCCTACCTTCCTGCATTCTACAACCGACTAAGTTTTTAACACACTCATAGTGTTCCTCCCTTACTTGTTGTTGGAACATGTCCTTCAACTTGTTCATCATATCGTACACACTCATGTATTCAAAGTGCTTTTGCTACTCCGAGCTCATAGTTACAACATGAGGCAGGCAACATCGTGTGTGTCCTCAACACGCTTTTCATACGTGTATTGGACAGACCAAGTCGCGTCGGTAGCAGGTGGTTCCGGAAGAGGTTCCTCAAGGATGTGCAACTTTGACTCATAGCGAAGGACAATTCTCAATTGCCTAAGCCAGTTAACGAAGTTCACTCCCGTGAGTTTCTCCCTATGTAGGAACATAAGAAGCGAATAGTTTGACGTGGTGTTATTATGGTTTGACATCTATAAATAACAAGAGTACACGTTTTAGTTAGTTCGATATAATCCTCGTTAAAATAATTACCCATAAAGTTTTAGAAAAACAATTTATCTTGACAAGGACTAAGAACCATATTTTACTCCGCTACATGACGGGTTTACCGCGGATCATTTCATTAAGCTATTTAGGCCGGTAACCATTTTGCCGATTGCAATCTATATTGCAACTCTTAGACACTTACGAGATCCAACGACACTAAACGGTCTATTGGCATGTTTGATCCCTACTTACAACAATCCCAAATTAAAATTCTTGGTTGAATCGTACTTAGCTCGACAATCACACAAGGATTTTAGTTTGCAATTGTAAATCGTCCAACAACCCCAAGTCGCCACACTCACCTTCCACACAGATCCATATGGAATAACTCGTGCTTAGCTCGACAATCATCCCATGCTTCACTAGAATCGGGTGGTGTCATCTTATGGATGGTGCGTGATTTACATTTTTAGGAAATGGGCTTTTGTTTCTTGATTAAAACCAAGTTTTAATATTTGATTAACAAAGTAAGTGACAAAACCGATTTTCACTTTAAATATAATACCAAGTTTATATTGTCTTGTTAATCGTGTACGTGGGAGAGTTTGTTAACCAATTTAAAACTCTTGTGATTTTATTAACTTTAGAAAAGTTATCAAGCATGCGAAGAAACATAAACACACATGCAAGAAATATAAATCACATCACACGCATACAACGGGGTTGGTAACCAAGCCAAAAACCTATGCGTCCTAGCCGCGAGCCAAGCTGGGAGGACTAGGTCTACTAGGGACACAAACTTAGACCATGGAGTTCTCCCACTGAATCCGCTACCTCCATCGGGACTAACCGGATCCAATGTCTCCAAGACGTCTCCTATTGACTCTTGATTGTGGTCTTCAAAACACAAGTACACAAAAGAAAGGAAAAGGCATGCAAGCCACACGCTTCCTATCAATCTAGTACAAGTACATATGGATAAATGAAACGGCTTGCAAGCCGTGATAATTAATTACATACCGAATAAATAATTAATTACATCACACGTGACACTAAGGTCACCAAATAAAACCAAACAAACCACAAAGCACAACCACAAGGTCTAGAGCAAAGGTTACCATCCAAAAGCAACAAACAACAACTACAAAGCACGGTGTGCCAAAACCGTGACTAAACGAATATTTCGGTAAGATTTTCCAACACAAACACTCAAGGCACAACAAGGAAATTCTTGTACATATGCATTAGGGCACAAAACCAATTTTTATACCCATATTCATATATACAGAACATATGTGTATGCATGTATGCACCTCATGCCAAGACCATACCTTACATACCCATATTTGTACCAAAATCTTACGAGGGGTTAACCAAACGGAATCTACCAGAAAACCAGAAACTCCTCCATGACCCGAAAAACCACAAAATTTTATTTTAGGGACAAAACCTGCCAAGAAGCTCCTTCACGGCCCCTCACGGCTTGTGAAGGCCAAGGGCCTCATGACCGATCACGGGTCACAAGGGCTCGTGAGCCTAAAAACCAAGTTTCACGACTATACTGTTCACGAGTGCCTTCACGACCACTCACGGCTCGTGAAGCCTAAGAGCTTCACGTCCGGTCACGGGCCATGAGGACTCGTGAAGTCTGAAAACACTTGCCACGACCAGACCCCTCCCGAACACTGGTCGTGTGGCCTTCACGCCCGTGAAGAATCTTTCACGGCCTGTGAAGGCCTACTGGACAGAAAAACGAATTTTCCAAAACTGTTTTTCGAGCCCTTTTCATGATATATCTTTGTAGCCTAGGCTCTGATACCACTGTAGGAAATCCATGCACGCCAACACCTGTACGCAGCGGAAGCAATGACATCAAAAACCGGGGTTTCGGTATTAAAACCGACATGCATGTATTCCCCAAGTGCGGATCGTGACTACAAATGAGTATAGCAACGGAAACAAAAGAAAGAGAAGAAGAAATATACCATCTCGCGGCTGGAGCTATCCATTGAGCTAGGAAAATCTTCGAGAACCCGAAACCGAGCTCCTCTATTGATAGTCCACACCAAGTAGCCGAGATTTCGTCTTGCTAACGACCCGAGACACGAGCCACTCGATGTCCTCGTGAATCTGGAGCAGCCACTACCACAAGAACCACTTGCCTTCACTTGTTACATTCACTTAGCTCTAGTAGAATTCAACTACCAAATATGTGTGTGTTATGACATGAAGCAAAAGTTATGACATGAGAGAGTTATGAGCCTTTTATTAAGTCTGGAATTAGACAAAGGGACACCAGAATCGGCCACCTAGCCATTCATTCATTGGACCAACACAAAGGTCCAATAAAATATAAGTGACACTTTGACTTCTGCCTTCACGGGCTCTCACGGGCCGTAAAGCCCTCGTAAAGGCCTCATAGGCCGGGTTCCACCGCAAAATCTCATTAGGCCAATGAGTGGTCCAATAAAAGAATGGCGCCTGCCTTCATGGGCTCTCACGGGCCGTGAAGCCCTCGTGAAGGTTGTGCTCCCACGACTACTTGTCCGGGTGGTGAAGCCTCGTGGAGGGTTTCCCTTCACGACCTCTTCATGGCCCGTGAAGGTCACTAGAAACCCTAATTTCATATTCTCTCACGTTTGCGTTGTGCTGCCGGAATCTACCCTTGGCGTGTGACCCAATAGGCCCGTACCTCATCAGCAGTGATGCTAGTGCACGTGTATCAGTCGGCATATTCCAACAATCCGATCCTATTATTTCTTCGTAAATTTATATTAGTTTTATCAAGATTCAATCTAGTAAACATATAATCATGATATATATAAAACATCTAACCTTAAACTTGATTTAAATTACAAAGATAGAAAATCCGATGGTTTCTTTCTTTCTTTTTCTTCTTCGGGCGAGAGAAACACACAACATACACACACAACTTTCTAAATTTTTGGGATAATGAGGATTACCTACTAACCTCCCACGTATACATCATAAATAGCAGGTGGTGGCATAACCTCCTTTACACACATACACGTACACAATTGACATACATACATTCATACGGTTCAACATACATACACATACATGCATATTTAATAACCACATATTTAGAATTAGTTTAACCAACATGCTTAAACACTTAATTATTACAATCAATTAAGCACGTATCACAAAACCTACTAATCTCCTAGCCCAGGTTTGCGGGTGTTACAAGACTGATGGTCAGACTAAACAAACCATACAGACACTCGAAGATATGTTACATGCCTGTGTAATTGAGTATGGTGGATCTTAGGAATCGCACATGCCATTGATAGAGTTTGCGTATAACAATTCTCACCACTCCAGCATTGGGATACCTCCGTATGAAATGTTGTACGGTCTTCATTATCGTACTCCGACTTGTTGGTTGGAGGCTGGTGAGAAATAGTTTGCAGGACCTGAGATTGTTTAGTTGACAGCAGATAAGGTTGCTATTTCCAAAGAGAAGTTGAAAGCTGCCAGCGATAGGCAGAAGATGTATGTTGATCCATGACGTCTCTCCATGGAAAGCCGTGATTCATTTAAGAAAACGTGGGAAGTTGGCTCCCCGTTTTATTGGTCCTTTCCGCATTCGTCAGATAGTGAATAACCAGACAGTTACGTTGGATCTTCCAGCAGAGTTGGTAGGGATTCATGATACATTCAATGTTTGTTGTCTGAGGAAATGTAAGGTTGAAGATGAAAGTCAGATTCTTCCATTACATGAGTTGAAGATAGATTCGAAGAAAATATTGATAGAGGAACCTATTAAACTGTTGGATCGCAAGATGACCAAGCTCCGTAAGAAGCAGATTCTGATGGTGTTGGTCAAGTGGAAGCACAGTTTAGGTTCTGATTTAACTTGTGAGACTGAGGCGGATATAAGAGACAGATACCCCCAGTTGTTTGAACGAGAAGGGATTTCGAGAACGGAATCCTCTCAAGGAGGGGAGATTTGTAACACCCGCAAACCTGGGCTAGTTGATCAGCGGGTTAGCGGTATGTGTTTACTTGTTTTAATTTAATTATGTGTTTAATTAAATTAACTATTTGAAATAAGTATACATATACGCTAAAAATAGTAAGTATGTATGTATGGTTGTATGCATGCATGTAAGTGTATGGATAGGAATAGAAATAAACACCTCATGCTTTGGGCTTTGATAGGTGTATGTGTATGTGTATGTGTATAAAGTAATTATGTATTTTGTACTCATTTTGTATCAAAGAGAAAAATGTGTGTGTGTGTGTATTCTAAATCCTCTGCCGAAGAAAGCAAGAAAAAGAAAGTTATAAACATGGATTTTCAAAAGTGAAGGAATTTGGTTGTAAATTCAAAAGAAGGTTAGATTGTGTTTATAACATGTTGTTGATTAACTTATTATGTTTCTTGCTGTTTTTTGATGAGTCTAGAAGTGAAACACCATTGTTGGAGCTGGAAGCTCAAATTTTGATTAAGTGGGTTTTGCTTGTTCTTGAGATTTATATAATTATGAGATGATTAAGATACATGAATACATGGTTATAAAGGTTTGGATATGATTTTGTTAAGTTTTGATGAATTTTGTGAAACCTGGAAATTGTTCCATGAAAGTTTGAAGTTGGAAGATTTAGAAGTGAAGAAGATGATGATGAATTTGATGTGGATGAGATTTGGTTTTTGATTAAACCGACATTACCGAAATCCTATACTTTTAAATCCTATGCTCTGAAATCTTATACTTTGAAATCCTATGCTCTGAAATCCTTTACTTTGAAATCCCAAGCCCATGAATCCGACAGACTTGAATCCGGCAGATTCTTTAATCCGAAACTTTAGAATCCGACACTTGGGATTTGATTTACAGTTATTTATTGTTTATGCTAACTTATGAGGATTTAGCTTTGTATTTATGAATAATTGAAATATAAATATATGTAGACATATATATTTATATACTCGAGACAGATTTGGTTGTTAATGTGTTTTCAGACAATCCAAAGACTCAATAATATAAGATCTCTGAGTTACTCGTTTGAAATCAAGAGATGAGTGGATGTTAACTCGCGGATGGTAAAGATTATGGTTGATATGATTGATGTGATGCATGCATTTGTGATTGGATTGTTGATTGTGATTGTTGATTGATTATATCTGTTGCATGACTATTTGGCCGATGGGCGCTCTTTGGATGATATTGAGTTGCGTTCGAGAAGTCAGCTACACGTAGAATTGGGTTGGGTTCGTCTGCTCATTGGTTGAACAGTTGTAGTCCTACTGATGCACACGTTGTGTCAGAGGAGAATTTAACTGTGCCAATTCAGCGGAGGGCTATCGGTAAACCTTCCTTTAGCCGGCATTGGTTGTAGGTTGTGCGCCAAACCGCCGGTCTTCTTGATTGTGTGATTACATGCTTTTGTATCGATTGCTGATGTCTGGTTCACAGCTTGGAGTAGCAGAGGCATACTCAACCTGAACCAACCCCAATTCCTACTGCGATTCCAACAAAATCAACCACAACACCAGTAACAACACCACTACCCCCGGTAACTCAAGTTATGCCACAACGATATTATTATCTGTTTGCACCACAAGGAGGTTACTCTTTTGCGTTTCCTTGGTTTAAACAACCCTGCACATACAAGCAATTCCTGGATTGAAAGCCTTCAGAGTTTCGAGGGAGTTCTGATCCCAATATTATCCTGAACTGGTTACGTGAAATGGTGAAGGCGTTAGACTCCTGTAATTGTGAGAATGAACTGAAGGTGAAATACGCTACAAGGATTTTGAAGGGGGATGCAATGGTTTGGTGGGATTCAATTACCGACCATTTTACCGAGCAGCAGCAGGAGAGTATAACCTAGAGTCAATTCCATGAAAAGTTATGCAAACAAAACTGCAGTTCCTTCGAGATTGCCAAGATCAAGAATGAATTTATGGATTTATAGATGACAGGAAATATGTCTGTAAATGATTTGATCAAACAGTTCAATGAAATGTTGAGATTTGTGAAGCAATGGGTGTCGGATGAGGCATCAATGATTGCGCATTTTGTGGGGCCGTTACATCCCGATTATCGCAGTGCTACCAGATAGTCCAGCACATTATCCTCGGCTTTCACTTTGGCCAAATCAGCTGAAGGGGATATAAAAGCAAAAGATAAACTGAGTCGGGATGGAATTTCTCAGCAAAAATCAAGGTTCGAACATTATAACACTCAGCAAAGGCAGGGAGGTCAGAGTGGTACAAGGCAGGGAGGTCAGAGTGGTACAAGGCAGGGAGACCAGAATAGGAGGCCTGCTTCAGGTGGGTCTACTCAGCGGGCACCGTGGTGTGGTAGGTGCAAGTCTTACCATAATGGGCAGTGTACGCCCCAAACTCTGAGATGTGTGAAATGTGGCCAGTTTGGCCATGATCTAAAGAATTACAGATTACCTAGGAGTGTCTTCTAGAACTAAAAAGAAGGGCACAGGATTGGTGAGTGCCTAGTGGGTAAAAAGACAGTGTCAGGAGTAGGAGCGGCTAGGGGATCATCTTTAGCGCAAGGTCAAAATAGAAAGAACTCACCTACTAGTGAAGGTAGGGCGTTTAAAGTGACAGTGGATGATACCACCACCACTAACTTTACAATTAAAATATTATATTCTCATATACTCTTTGTCTCCTTCTTACATGCCAACCGGATGCCCTTGCTTCTATAAATATCCTTGCATGGTGGATATACAAAAAACCTTCTACACAACAAATATAGCAATCTCATTAGTTGAGAAAATTCGTAGAGTTTAGCAATTTTGTAGAACCAATCTTGTTCATGTGTTGAACACTCTTAAACATTAATTGTTTTAGGGTTAGCTTTTCTAAGTGTTAGACAAATTAATTGCCACCTTTTATTGTACTTAGAATTTCCGCTTCTAGTACATGTAATTCTTGATTCAATACCAATAGGAATTATATAAAAGAATAATGGTGTGTATTTAAATTTTGAAAAGCTAATGTTTGTATTCAACCCCCCGTTCTACAAACATTCGTTGTTGCGTACTCAATCTGGGACTAACAACTGGTTTAGAGCATGTTAGATAATTCATATCTACATTTGTTTTGCTTACTCTACAATTGCTTCTACCCCTCTCTAAATGGCCTCATCGTTAAACAACATGAATATCTCAAACATTGGGTCTTTAACTAGATGTCCCATGTTTGATGCTGAAAATTTCTCTATGTGGAAAAGTAGAGTACATCTCTTTTTGTCCACCCTTGATATCCAAATGCTTGAACTTGTAACTGAGGTTCCTTATGTTCCAACATCTGTTATATCTATCCTATCAGAATCTGAAGGTTAAACCTCCACAACTGAAAGAATCATCACTAAACCCATGCATCTGTGGACAAATGAAGATAAGAGGTTGGTTAGCCTTGATGTTAATGCTAGATCAACTATTGTCTCTGTTCTACCAAATGAGATCTATCATTAAGTGTTTAATTGTACTTCTCCCAAAGAGATGTTAGATACACTTACAGTTGCATATGAATGGACTGAAGAGGTGAAGAAGAACAAGAAACTCCTCCTCAATAGAGAGTATAAATTCTTCTTTGCTCATAAAGGTAAGTGTCTAACTCAGACATACACAAGTTTCAACTGCCTTGTGAATGATTTAAAACGGGCGGATATAAGCAAGAGCAACTTTGTCTTGGTGAACAAGTTTCTAGACTCCCTCCCTGAAACATGGATCACTTTCTCATTGTTTTAAGGATTAGTGAGAAGATTAAGGAAATTTCTCTGGTTGCTCTCTATGGTAACTTTCTCAACCATGAGCAATCAGTCAAACAAAGGAAGTTATCCTCCAAGGAGATGAAGGAGGTTGTGAAAGCTACACCAAATACCCTTGTATCAAGAGATACAAAGATGAGAAGCTTTGCTGCTATTGATTATGGTTCTGATAAAGAAGAAGAAGGAGAGAGTGCTGGAGAACGCGAAGAGGAGAAAGGTGATGAGGAGAGAAGTTTGGAAGATCTTGAAGCAGTGGTTAAGGGAGTAGCCATGTTGGTTAGGAAGTTTAAACATTTCAGGAAGGGAAAGGGTGTCAAGAGGTTCAACAAGAGGTCATCAAAGTTTGTCAAAAGCAAATCTAACTCAACTTTTGATGCCTCCACAGTAGAGTGTTTCAAGTGTGGCAAGATTTGATGCCTCCACAGCAGAGTGTTACAAGTGTGGCAAGATTGGCCACATAGCCAGTGACTGTAAGTCCAAAGGTAACACTAGTTCTTCATCTGTGCCAAAGTAGAAGGGAAAAATAGACTATGAAGTCAAGTACAAGAAACTCCTTCATGTTGTCCTTGACTAAAAGAAGAAGAAGAAAGCAGAGGGCCAAGTTCTTTTAGCTAAAGAAGAAGATTGGACAGAAGAGGATCTTTCTTCAAATGAAGATGATGTGATCTCTGTTCAGTTATACATGATGGCCAACAATGATGATGGTAGTTCCTTTGATGAAGATATGAAAAGGCTACTAAACCTAGTTCAACTACCAATTGGATCCTTCTTCAATGTATAAGGTTGGCTTGTTTATTAACTATAGTGATAATGAAAAGAATGCAATGTTTGATTACTTATGTATTCATTTCCAATCTGTTATTCAAAGAGAGAAGAAGCTAAAAATAGAAGTAGAATCACTAAAAGAAAATTTAACTCTTAAAGATGAGGAACTTAAGTAGTGTAACACCCGCAAACCTAGGCTAGGAGATTAGCGGGTTGGCGATATGTGATTATCTATGTTTTAAATTGTTATGTGTTTATCAAAAGTTAAATGAATTTATTAAACTTAATCTAATATATATATATTAGTTACTAGAAAAAAGAAAAGAAAGTTATATATATGTATGTATGTATGTATGTTAATATGTTAATTATGTATGAATGCTTAGTGTGGATGAGTCTTGAATAAGGACACCTCATGCTTAGACATTGAAGGAGGTGAATATACGTGTGCCATGCAAATGGAAGTCTGCTCATTACTTTCAGAAGAGAAAAAGTGTGTAGTGTGTGTAAATTGACAGAAAAACCTTCAGGTGAAGAAAGCTTCAAAAGTTGATAACTTGGAATTTATAAGTTGAAGATTTTTTACTCTTAATTCAAAAAGAAGGTGAGATTATGTTTGTAGCATGCTATTAGTCATATTGATATGTTTATATGTTGAAGAACATGATTATAGAGTATTTAACCATTAATTGAGCTTCAAGCTCAAAGTAGGAAATGGGTTTTGTTAGATTTTGTTGTTTGAAGGATTAAAAGATGTTTAGAATGCATGAAAACATGTTTAAGATGTTTGTATATGTTTTTAGTAAGTTTTAATAAGTTTATGAAGTTCTGGAAATTTGCCATGGAAGTACTGGTTGGTTGTACGTTGAAAAAGAAGAAGATGAAATGTGGAAAATCGAAGATCACGGCGCGACACCCTTTGGGTCGGGGCGCGACGCATGTACTTCGCATTCGAAGTTTTATCTGCTTGAAGATTTGTCGCGACGTGACGCATTTATGGTTGGGACGCGACGCGTTTGTTTCCGAATTCGAAGTCGCGCTCGAAGATGGCTTCACATTCGAAGGAGTTTGCTCGAAGGGTCGGTGCGGGCGCAACACTTGATTAGGTCGCAGCGCGACCACAACTTTTCAGGATTATGGATTTTTATTGATTGTCTTTTCGGTACATTTGTTTTGTGAATGTGATACACTACATATGAGGCTTATGTGATATAAATATATGAAGATATATATATTTATGATAGAAAAGACTAATTCTGGTGATGTTGTGTTTTCAGGAAACACAAAGGCTCAGTAATATAAGACATTTGAGTTCCCCGTTTGAGAACAAGAGGTGAGCGGACGTTAATCGCGGATGGTAAATATTGCAGTTAATGTTATTGATGTGATGCATGATTGTGATTGAGATTGGATTGATTGATTGAAGTGTTGATTGTGATATTGATTGTTGACATCTGCTGCATGACTATTTGGTCGATACGCACTCTTAGTATGATTTTGAGTTACGTTGGGAAGTCAGCTACACGTATACTTGGGCTGGGCTCGTTTACTGGTTGGTTGAATAGTAGTAGCCCTTCTGTTGCATATGTTGCTTCAGAGGTAGGGTTTACTGTGCCAATTCATTGGAGGGCTATCGGTAAACCTTTGCTTTGGCCGGCATTGGTTGTAGGTTCTGCGCCGAACCGCCGGTCTTCTCGGATATGTGATTACATACTTTGATATTGATTGTGAATTTTTTCTTTGAGTGTTTAACCTCTACTCATTTAGCTTTGTGCTCATTCCCCTCAGTTGCTGTTTTTGCAGGTTCGTGTTTGTGAGGTTTGCTGAAGGAGAAGTTGACCCTACTCTAATATTTTGATTAAAATGAAACGAGCATGTAGTTTTGTAACAACAAGATGATATTGTTGTTTTTGACCTATGTTGTAAATTTGCAAATGATGGTTGGTATATTATATGTTTGTTTAAATTAAAGCTTCCACAACGTTTAAAAAAAATGGCTTGAGTTTTTCGGTGTTACAGTTTGATATCAGAGCCTAGGTTTGGTGTTGCAGGCACGACTAGAGTGTTGCATTCCCAAATCATGGCTCATGACGGGTCAAGTTTTCCTTCGGGGGAATTAGGGTGAGTTAGAGTTTTTTGTAGTAGTTAGTATCCTGAGTACTAACGGTTTATGCTAATAAGAATGTGAGGTGATGTGATTGTACAGATATGGCAGACAAAGATACCCCTACTGACACTCCTGTGACCCAAGAAGAAGTTGGAACTTCAACGGTTAATGTGATGAATATAGCATATCAAACTAGTACATCGGGATATGAACAAGAGGATGAAAAGAGCAAGTGTATTAATAAATTGAAAGATGAGATACAAGAACTTCGAGATATTGCTCACCGTATGGAATGAGAAAGGATAACCCAAAATGTTCAAACTCAGATTTCTAAACCTATTACTACTCAGAATACAACATTTCTGGTTCCGGTTTCATTTCATTCTATGGCAGAAGTAACACAACAACCATGCTTTTATCCAGTCCCATTTCAGGGAGCTATGCTCCCGGATTACTCAAGCGTTACCAGGAGAGATAGTACTTCTTCCCAAACTATTGACTTACCTGAGTTGGAAAGGAGAAATATGGAAGCCAAAAACAACATGACCCAAGAGCAAGTTTCACAACATAAATCCAGGATTGAACAATATAATATTCAAAATCAAAAAGAGCAAGGTGGTCAGAGACAAGGGAACTTGAATTATGGACCTAGGTATAGTGGATTTAATCAACAAACACCACGATGTGGAATGTGTAAGACTCACCACACAGGATCTTGTACTTACAAAACTATGCGATGTCTTACATGTGGCTAGTCTGGTCATGAGATGAAAGATTGTTATTTTTCTCAGAAGGTATGTTGGATTTGTTTTTGGAAAGATCATACAGCGAGGGATTGTAGTTTTAAAAGAAAACTTGATTCTGGATCAAGAATTGGGAAGCCCTCGTCAGCGGTTGGTCGGAAGCAAGAAACTCAACATACTAGGCTTACATCAGAAAGATTTGACCGAAGTTCCCAGTGGTGTCGTCGGTGTAGGTCTGTTCATATGGGGATTTGCACACTCCAGACTTTGTGTTGTGTGCGATGCGGATTGTTTGGTCATGAGTTAAATGATTGTACTATTCCTCGGAGTGTTTGTTGGAATTGCCAAATAGAGAGTCATATTGTGAGAGACTGTGACGAAGATAAAAGAGTTCGGACAAGGCCAGGAGTTGAGGCAGTTGGGGGGTCTTCGTCAACAAGTGGACAGAAGAGGAAGGATCCTACTACGTCTGAGAGTAGGGCATTCGGTATAACGGTTGATGATGTTACCTGACCAAGAATGATATAACGGGTACGTTTTGATAACCTTTATGTTTATACGTATGTTTATTAACTTCAGAGTTAATTATGAATGTCTGATGGCTATGTGTGTTAAGTGTATGTGCTTACTTCGGAAAGAGAATGATTCTTTAGAAGTAGAGTTAGTTGTTACTTTGTTATCTAAATCCTGAAATTATCTGATGCTATTGTCAGAAAATGAAATGATGGTATGTATGTGGTATTTAATAAGATGTGAATTTGATATGAGGTACTAGAGAAAGATGTGTCTACATTAGTCGAATTGCATGCTATGCTATGTGTTGTAAAATTTTCTTTGCAAACTATGTTTGTATATGTGTTTATGTTTGTGCAAAGAAGAAGGGAAGTGGATAGATTACTGAGACTTGGAAGGTATTAGAGGTAACCAAGGAATGTTTTGATAATGATATAACTGAGATTATGAATTCTTGACTATAATTGATAAACATGAAGAGATCATGGTATGTTGAGATACTTTATTGTTGGATCAATATATAATGTTATGTTATGAAATTGGAGGAATGATTTATGCCCAACGATAGTTAAGGATTTTTGAGAGAAATGATTTAAACCATGACTTGGAGATTGTAATAGATGCATTTATGTTGACTATGTGGATATATTGATTGTAAATGAATGTGTAATTGATTAAACGAGGTAGTGAATGCTTATATACGGATGAGTTGAACATGTGGCAGGGGCAATGATTAGTATGAATAGAGGAATGTGAATAAGAGATTTAAATATTACCTCGGACTGATAATTGATGTTAGAAATGTGAAAATACGAGAGAATTTATAATAATAACCCTTGAATTATGCGAGTTGAAGTATATTTGACTTGATGGATAAAATTGAAATTTCCTTTATTGAAAGCTGGTAACTCAAATGATTGAAATTATCAAGTATAAGAAAGAGATGGATGGCTACATATTGAGCAAGTCTGAGATGTAAAGAATTGTTGGGTAAGGGATATAATTGATGCTTAATTGAAAGGAGTATATATGTGAAAGAACTAGTTATAATAAAACTTGATTCCTGTGAACTTAAGCTATATATGATTTGATGAATGACAGATTGAGTTCATTAGAAAATAAGGAAGAAGGAAGAGGAATGTAATGGCCTGAACATATAGAATGAAGATTTGTGGAATGAAGACTTGTGGATTTTGTGCATGAACTTGCCTTTGCTATGAAGTGCCCTTGCTTGGAATTGTGGATTTAATTTGATAAAACTTACGAAACTAAATTGCTAGAGCACTTGGAAGGGTTAAATCATATAATGCCATACAGAGTATTTAATTGATGACTTACTAAAAGGAGTGAACATGATATAGTTCATAGAAATATGACATGATTGGGTTTGATTCAAGGCAGAGTATTAGAGAATTATGAACTGTTAAGGTGACCAGAAATATCAAAATAGTAATGAAAACAAGTTATGATGGAGTATATATGAGATGTATGATATGTAATGAAGTCCGGATATATTACGAGGGATTATGATTGTTCAATAAAAGTAATTATCTTCTACTACTATGGGATGAAAATGGTGAGCGGAAGTGTATCTTGATGGAATGAATTGAATGCGTGATTGAAAGATTTGATTAAACTTTGGAAGAATTTATAACAAGCATTGAGATGTGAGATAAACAGTGCGACTGAATCCTTATTGGATAGTGGACTAGTAGGAGTTGTTAGTCCCATGTTTAGAATAGTTAGATTTGATGAGACAAACCATAGCTATATATAGATGATAGGTTAAGTGTTAGGAATTATGTAAGTCTGTTATAGACTGACTGGTCAGCTTAGGCTGAGTAGTCAGCGTATAAACAGATATAGAGTTCTCTATGTAAGTACTAGATAGCTCAGTAACTTCTAAGCTGAGATACATTTCAAGAATGAAGAGTTGAAGATTTGGACATCCAAGAACTCAAGAACTCAGCTTGATAAAATCAAGATTGAGTGAGTCAGCTCAGCGCCAGAAGTCAGTTCAAGAATTTAAGTAAGTTCTAAATTCTGTTATAAACTCTCAATATCTACGACATTTCAATTAGGATATTTGAACCTAATTTAAACTATCTATTAGTTGGATAGAGATCTCAAACGAAATTAGTTAGATATGTTCTAATTAAGGAGTTTATTACGGTTTTAAAGAAAAGATAAGTTCTATCTTTAAACTGCAATTTGTTCGTAGATACAAGAGTGTTTTGAGAGATTTGAGTTTATAATCAGTGTAACATCAAATCATCCTGTTGATTTGATTAGAAAGTAATAATTGTAATAATTCTGTTTAATCATTGAATATACATTTGATTGGTTTGGTTAATTATTTTAAGTGTATTCAACCCCCCCCCCCTTTTACACTATATCGGTTGCTTGTTTACCCTCTTTGGGACCAACAATTGGTATCAGAGCAAGTTTCTTCTTTAACTGAAGATCAAGATCCGTTGTCAAGAGATCAAGATGTCTAGCAACAAGCAATCAAATTATATTCCAACAATGGCGGCAAAATGGTGTCCTATATTTGATGGCAATGATTATCCTTTGTGGAAGTTCAGAGCCATGCTATATCTAAAGTCAGTGGATCACAGGATGAGTACCGTGATTCAAGATGGCCCAATCATACCCATGATCCATATTACTGCCACTAACAAAACTGTTCCTTCTAGAGAAACTCCCAAGCCTGAAGCATCTTGGACTGAGAAAGATCGCAAACTATTCAATCTTGATGATAAGGCACAAAGCATTATAGCAAATGCTTTGACAAACCCTCTTTTGCATACTGTGGCTGGGTGCCAAAATGCAAAAGAGACGTGGGATACTCTAAGTGTCATGTATGAAGGCACTGACCTTGTCAAGCAACATAAGAAGACAAATTTGAGTCGTTCTTATGAGACTTTCTTTGCTAAAAAGAATGAAACTCTGGCTGATCTGTTTACTAGATTTCAATGCTTGATTAATGATCTGCTCTTAGTAGGTGTCAAGAAAGATGAAAATGAGTTGGTACTCAAGTTCTTGGATGTGTTACAAGAATAATTCAATGAGATTACCATTGCACTTCATGCTGGAGGAATCTTAGGAAAATATGATCTCAGATCTATCTATGGTTTTCTTCTAAATCATCAACAGATCATGGAACAGAAGAAAGTGGTCTAGAAACAACTAAAAGAATCTATTAATGGTGCTAGATCTACATTGATTGCAGAAAAGAAGAAGAAGGGATCTAGAAAGTCTCAAGCTGAGACTGACTCTGAATTTGAATCTGAGGAGGTAAGTCCTAACTCAGACACAGATGATGAAGAGATGGATGCTCTTACTGAACAAATGGCAATGTTAGCAAGAAATTTTAGCAAGTTTAGAAGAGGATGCGGTCAATCTGACAGAAGCAAAAGTGGTAAGTTTACTTTTGATCCTAAGAAATCTAAGTGCTACAATTGTCAGAAGATAGGACACATAGCCGTTGAGTGCAGAGTTAAGAAGGGAGAATCAGCTTCAGTGGCTGACAAGAATGCATACAGAGCTGATAAATATTAAAAAGAAATATCAGAGACTCAAAGCCAAGCCAGATGAAAACACCAAAGGTCTTCTTGCTAAGACTTGGGATACTGAATCATCTACTTCAGATGATGATGAGGCAAATAGGTGTTTGATGGCCATTGAGGATGAAGAGGAACAAGTTGATTATGAGTTAGAAAAAAGTTCCTTTTATGAGGATCTAGTAGAAGCGGCTAAGCTGAGTAAGCAAACCAACAACTGGGATCCTGCCTCAATGTATAAGGTAAATAACTTCAGCTCTTACACGGATGAACAAAAATGTTTAATGTTCAACTATTTGTTGAATGACATCAAAACCTCTCTCACAGTTCAATCTAATTTGAAAACTGAAATTTCAAAATTAAAAGAAGAACTTAAACACTCTGAAACTCTCATAAATGCTGGTAAAAAGACTCAAAGTGATTATGAGTGTCAGCTTTACATAAACAAACTTCTAAGTGAAGAATTACAAGAATCAAAAGAATAAGCTGACAATCTAAGAAAGATCCGTGAATCTTGGTGTGAGTCATCAAGGGAAGCAGAAAAATGTATCAACCAACAGATACCAAATCAAGTAAAAGCAATGCTAGGGGGAGATTATGAACGTATTCGTTTGGCAAAAACAAGTAGCAACGGAAGCAAAGTGTATAACAAAAATATAAAGCCAAACAACGAATACTTCCCATGGACCAAAATCTAACAATGAAATTGCAACTAAAAGATAAACAATGCAAGTCACAAAGAAAACCTCTCTTGTCAAGTAGCTTAGAATCCAATAAAGAACTCCTCCAATGAAGTCCACCCCAAGATTGTTTGACTCCCAAGTGCTAGCAAGTAGATGTGCAATCACCAAAACATAGAATATATATATATAAACGACACGCAGGTCGCAATCTTATGCTATTTATACAAATACATAGAATAAAAGAAACGGTGTGCAAGCCGCACAAATAAATAAGTAAACAAATATTGTTACAACAATACAGCACGCAGGCCGCCAAAAACCAAAATATTCAATCACCACAACACATAGGTCTAACGGCATATCTTGTTACCGAATCAAACCAAACATATCAAATAGAAACATGGTGTGCCTCACATAACCATGATATATAAATATATATCTATATTTTAGTTAAGATTGTCAAAACATCAAAGGCACCAAAAGACAATCCTTGTACATATGCATTAGTGTACCAAACCATTTTTGAGACACATATATATATATATTTTTATAAGTATATATTTGTGTACACTTCATGCCAAGTTACAACAAATATATAAATATAAAAACTAAAATATTAACAAGACTACGAATAAATCTATTCTAGCACAACAAGAGTCTCAATGAAAAACCAATTTTAAGAAAACACTTTTCTTATTAAAAAAATTTTATGGTTTTTCTAGACTCAATAGTGCAAAGCCATGTTAGATATGGATCTGATACCACTGATGGTATTCGTTTGGCAAAAACAAGTAGCAACGGAATCAAAGTGTATAACAAAAATATAAAGCCAAACAACGAATACTTCGCATGGACCAAAATCTAACAATGAAATTGCAACTAAAAGATAAACAAGATGAGTAGAAAGGTTTATACCTCAATGCAAGTCACAAACAAAACCTCTCTTGCCAAGTAGCTTAGACTCTAATAAAGAACTCCTCCAATGAAGTCCACCCCAAGATTGTTTGACTCCCAAGTGCTAGCAAGTTGATGTGCAATCCCCAAAACAACAATCAAGTGCAAGAGTTTCTTGCTTCTTGTGCTCAAGAACACCAAGAACAAGATGAAAAAGAGAGAGAGAGAGAGAGAGAGTTCTAGTATCAAACAAGAGACCAAGTCCAAGCCAAAAGCCTCTACTAGAGGAGATAACTCGTGGTCTCTTTGTCTACCACGATTATGAGAAGTTAACCCCATTAAACCAAGTGTTTAAGGCTGTTAATTGTGCTATTACAGCGAATGTACACGGCCCGTGTTGATCAACACGGTCGTGTAGGCCCAAAGTCCACGGCCCCAATTGGGCTAAGACAACTCGTGTGTAATAGGCACAACACGGCCTGTGTTCATCTACACGGCCCGTGTAAGCCCAAACTACACGACCTTGAATTGGGCTAATACGCCTTGTGTATGTTGGACTGGACACGGCCCGTTTTCGGGAACATGGCCCGTGTACCATCCTACCAAAACCCATTTTGGCCTTTTTCCTCTCTTTTTCTTGATCGTGTTGCCGGAATCAATACTTGGTGTGTGACCCAATAGGCCTATACCTCATCGGTAGTTCCATTAACTCGTTCGTGTCAGCGGGCATATTCCAACAGACTCCCACTTGCACGTGACACGACTACGAAAAACAACACAAACATAGAGCGGCCTCTAGCAAGACATCTATGTTCCCAAGTTAGTATAGGTTATGCCACTATTGACAAGATCCCCAATCATAAAATGATTGTCCTAAAGATAAATGAACATGTACATCCCTTTGTTCGCGATATCCAATGTGAACACAAGGCATGGAATATAGTCAACCTTCAGATCGTTCACGATTATGTTTCTCGATTCTAGATTAGTGGTGACCATGAAGCTGAATGTTCTAGATCCAACAAAAACTGTAAGTCAGTTTTCAAAAGATTGGATTACAATCCTGTGAGATCAACTGTTTTTGACAGATCAACTCAAAGAGACATAACTCTCAATTCAAATATGAAACGATGTCTAAGAACAGTAAGTTATCTGTAAGTTAGACTTTACCAAATAAGGATAACCATAAAACTGACAAAGGTAAGTCCAAAGTTAGAGAAAATTAAGTAGACAAACTGTCTAAAAGGATTGAAAGGTTATCCACATTTGATGACCCTAAAACCGAATCCAAATTTAATGTTGGAAAATTCAAAGAAGTCACCTAAACACCTATTTTTAGAAGAAAATGCTATAAGTGTGGTGACAGAGGTCATGAAGCCAAGGATTGTGTACAAATCTAAGGCCTGAAAAAGAAAAGGATGATCAGTCTAAAACAGACTCATAATCTGTTTAAGCTGATCAGTCAGCCTCTAAAGGATTAGCTAAGTGCTCATCCTCAGAACCCGCCAAACAGTGGGTTCCTAAAAGAAACTAATGTGTTTAGTTGATCATGTGCAGGGCTCCTACAAGTGGTACTTAGACAGTGGATGCTCAAGGCACATGACAGGAAGCAAAGGGATTCTAAGTGAATTCAAAAACAATGAAGGACCCAAGGTAACATTTGGGGATAATTCTCAAGGAAGGACTATAGGCTATAGAAACATAAGTGCTGGAACAGTCACTTTCAAAAAGGTAGCATATGTTGAAGGCCTTAAACATAATCTGATAAGTATCAGTCAATCGTGTGATGAGGATTATGAAGTCACCTTCAGAAAGCATGCAGGAACAATTTATAATAAGAAAGGAAAGCCAATACTAATGACAAAGAGAGAGAGAGATATCTATCTGTTAGATCTCAGCTCCGCGGATCCTTCAACTGAAACCTGTCTGTATTCTGACTCAACTCCCAATCTGAATTGGTTGTGGCACAAAAGACTGCGACACCTAAATTTCAAATATATTAACAAACTGTTTAGCAAAGAGTTAGTCTCTTGTCTGCCAAAGATCAAATTTTCTAAAGACAAAATTTGCTCAGCTAGTGAAATGGGAAAACATCATAAAGGATCCTTCAAGTCCAAATAGAATTTTTCGATTACAGAACCATTGCATATGTTGCATTTGGACCTATAAGCACCCCAAGCCTAAGTGGTAAAAAGTACACTCTAGTGATTGTTGATGAGTTGACAAGATTCACTTCATATGAATTAATCAGCTTCATAAGATAAGAAGAGTTACAAAAGGGTAAGTCTATTAAGCAGCTCATAAGTGATCATGGGACTGAGTTTAGGAACTCAACCCTTGAAGGCTTTTGTGAAGAGAAGGGAATTATCAAGAATTTATCATCTGTAAGAACTCCACAACAAAATGGAGTTGCTGAAAGAAGAAATAGAACCATAATTGAAGCTGCCAGAACCATGTTATGTTAAGCAAAGCTCAAGCTAAACTTTTGGGCAGAAGCTGTAAGTATAGCTTGCTACACACAGAACAGATCCATGATAGTTAAAAGACATAGTAAAACACCTTATGAGATGTATCATGGCAGAAAACCTAATATTGGATACTTCCATATCTTTGGTCCAACATGCTATATGCTAAACCAAAGAGATCAGCTCCATATGTTGGAACCTACAGCTGATCAAGGTCTATTTGTTGGATATTCTTCAATCTCCAAAGCTTACAGAGTCTATAATCTTAAAAGAAAGGTAATTGAAGAATCAGTACATGTTACATTTGATGAGACAAGTATTGACAAATCTGACATAGCTCAAGCTCACCCGGTTAGTCTAAATGAGCTTGAAAGGAGTAAAGAAGATCTCACATCAAATCCCATGTATGTTATGGATGATTCTGATGATGAGGATGGTGGTAAATCTGACAAACTTGCATCATCAACAGAAACTATCAATATTGAAGATACTCAGCCTGAGAATCTAGGTGAATCATCAGGTACAAGTAAGATTGAAAATCTAAGTGATTTCTCAATCCCTACTCAGACTGAAGAAGTAAGTCCTATTCAGCCTAAGAGACACTGCTCAGATTCAGACCCAGAACCACAGTCTCCCACTATAACCTTGAGAGTATTAAAAGATCATCCCATTGATGACATTATTGGTAACATTGAAGATGGTGTGTTAACTAGATCTAAGGCAAATGCAAACTATGTTGCCTACTCTAGTTTTCTATCTCAAATGGAACCAAAGAAGACTGAAGAGGCTCTAAAGGATGAAGATTGGATTGAAGCTATGCAAGAGGAGCTGACAAAATTTCAAACAAATAAGGTCTGAAACCTTGTCCCTGCTCCCTAAGGAAAGACAATTATAGGCACTAAACGGGTCTATAGAAACAAAATGGACAAGGATGGAGTAGTGATTAGAAATAAGGCAAGGCTAGTAGCTCAGGGGTATTGACAAAAAGAAGGCATTGACTATGATGAGCCATTTGCCCCTGTTGCAAGGACCGAAGCTATAAGATTGTTTCTAGCCTATGCAGCCTATAAAAACTTTAAAGTGTATCAAATGGATGTTAAACGTGCTTTTCTAAATTGATCACTATAGGAGGAAGTCTATGTGAAACAACCCCTGGTTTTGTTGATCCTAAACATCCAGATTATGTCTATAAGTTGGACAAGGCTCTATATGGACTCAAGCAAGCTCCAAGAGCATGGTATGATACACTGTCCACCTATCTGCTTTCAAATGATTTTATTAGAGGAAGTATTGACAAAACTCTATTCATAAGAAAGAGCAGAGGACATGTCATTTTGGTTCAAATCTATGTGGATGATATTAACTTTGGTTCAACAAACTAAGGTCTATGTAATTGGTTCTCTAAGATAATGTCTAATCAATACAGAATGAGAATGATGGGTGAAATGACTTATTTTTTCGGACTTCAAATCAACCAGAAAGAAGATGGTATATTTATTAATCAGAGCAAGTATGTTTTTGATCTGATTAAGAAATATGAATTAGACTAAAGCCATCCTGCAAAGTCTCCAATCCTACACAATGTCAAGTTGCACAAGGACATTGATGGAAAGTCTGTATGTCAGACTACATATAGAGGAATGATAGGTTCATTACTCTACTTGACAGCAAGCAGACCTGATATAATGTTTTCTACATGTGTTTATGCATAATATCAGGCTGATCCAAAGGAATCACACTTCCAAGCTGTTAAAAGAATTCTTAAATATCTGAAGGAAACACCAAATTTAGGTTTGTGGTATCCCAAAGGATCAGGATTTGAACTGATAGGGTACTTAGATTCAGACTTCGCAGGTTGTGGCCTAGACAGAGAGAGTACTACTAGAGGATTTCAATTATTGGGTGGAAAATTAGTTAGATGGACAAGCAAGAAACAAAACTCAGTGGCAATTTCCACAGCTGAACCTGAGTATGTTGCAGTAGGGAGCTGTTGTGCTCAAATATTGTGGATGCAACATCAGCTTAAGGACTTTGATTTACATTATTCAAAGACTTCCATATTCTGTGACAATCAAAGTGTTATTGCCATCACACACAACCCAGTGTTTCACTCAAGAACAAAGCACATTGAGATAAGACATCACTTCATCAGAGACATAGTAGAAAAGGGAAAGATAGAGTTAGTCTTCATTGAGACTCAAGATCAACTTGCAGATATCTTGACAAAACCACTTGAAGGCACAAGATTCACAAATCCACTTGGAAAGCTTGGTATGCTTAACCCTTAACTTGGTATGTCCAATTATTTCTCTATCTTTGTTTAATATATGCTAAGTGCTAACCTCGACTAAGTATCAATCCGAGTTGCGTGCTCAATCTAAGCTGAGTGCTAAATATGACCTGAGTGCTCAATCTGAGCTGAGTAATCAGTTCTAAGGTGTGGTCAGTTCCACATGTCTAAGTTAGTCCTAACAATGTAAGTCCAATCCTATGGCAAGTATAAAATATGTAAGGTGTGTCTTTAAAATAAACGTAAGTCGTTTACAAATTAATTATTTAAAAGACATTCGTGGTAATAATCCATCTTATATTATTAGAATTCAGATCAATGTAATAGTGTGAGTCTAGGTAAGTTACAATAAATATAGCTGTTATGACAAACTATGAAGTCGGTTGTTACTGTAACGGTCATATTTATTACCATCAGATAACGGTAAGTTACATTAAATATAGCCGTTTACTCTTCCAAATCTCACACGTCCTTCTCCATTCTCTAAAACCCTACATTGCTTTGTGCAGAATCAATTGCTCAATGCTAAACCCTACTACTGCTAAGTGCAATCTAATACGATAAGTTCGAATTCAATGGAGGGTTACACTCTTAATTTGTCTAATCAAATGATCCGTGGTGGTTCTTTCAAGAACAACGCGCACCCCATCCACAAACAAAACAATGTCATCGCCTGTATCGACATTCCAAAGTCCAAGATTGGCAGGGGTTATGAGGACTGGGTCTCATACATTCGAAAGGGACCCCTGGCACATGCTTTTCTTCGTGGTCCTGCTGTGCTAATTCCACAACTACTTACGGAATTTTGGTATACGTCCAGACTGGATGCAAATCAACATGTAATAAGAGGTACAGTCCTAAGTGGACAAGTGGCGATCGACATAGATATAAACTGTCTCAGACGAATCCTTCATCTCCCTGTTCACAATCAATACGAAGCTATGGTTTCTAGGGAAACCTCAAGGAGTATTACCCTTAATGGGTCATCCTCAAGTCGTGGGGGTGATAAGAAAATCCGTTTTCCAGACAGCATGGGGATTTATGGTGTCCACGGTGGTCCGTTCACTTGGATACAAGGTGGGTGGCATGGATAATATTAATGATTTTGAAATGCAACTGTTATATAATATATTCTATGATCGACGATTTGACTATGTTGAGTTCATCTTTGAGGCACTCAAGTCTCTAGTGACCAAGAATTTGACTATGCTGAGTTCATCTATGAGTCTAGGTAAGTTACATTAAATATAGCCGTTTACTCTTCCAAATGTCACAGGTCCTTCTCCATTTTCTAAAACCATACATTGCTTTGTGCAGAATTAATTGCTCAGTGCTAAATTCTACTACTGCTAAGTGCAATCTAATACGATAAATTTGAATTCAATGGAGGGTTACACTCTTAATTTATCTAATCAAATGATCCGTGGTGGTTCATTCAAGAACAACGCGCACCCCATCTACAAACAAAACAATGTCATCGCCTGTATCGAAATTCCAAAGTCCAAGATTGGCAGGGGTTATGAGGGCTGGGTCTCATACATTCGAAAGGGACCCCTGGCACATGCTTTTCTTCGTGGTCCTGCTGTGCTAATTCCACAACTACTTACGAAATTTTGGTATACGTGCAGACTGGATGCAAATCAACATGTAATAAGAGGTACAGTCCTAAGTGGACAAGTGGCGATCGACATAGATATAAACTGTCTCAGACGAATCCTTCATCTCCCTGTTCACAATCAATACGAAGCTATGGTTTCTAGGGAAACCTCAAGGAGTATTACCCTTAATGGGTCATCCTCAAGTCGTGGGGGTGATAAGAAAATCCGTTTTCCAGACAGCATGGGGATTTATGGTGTCCACGGTGGTCCGTTCACTTGGATACAAGTTGGGTGGCATGGATAATATTAATGATTTTGAAATGCAATTGTTATATAATATATTCTATGATCGACGATTTGACTATGTTGAGTTCATCTTTGAGGCACTCAAGTCTCTAGTGACCATGAATTTGAGGGATACCATTGTGCCCTTTGTAAGATTTTTATCAATGGTGATCGAGGACAGGTTGGGTAGAAGATACACTGCCCAATATGAGTCAACCCCTACTCCTGTTCTCAACCCAAGGATGTTTGCTCAAGATATTTTCTCTGAGCACCCCACAATGAGTGCTCAGATAAGGGTGTATGCACAGCTTCCGACTCCTGAGTCAAGTGAAGCTGAGACGGAGAAAGAAGCTGAGGAAGAAGAGGGTGATGCTGTGGATTCTGAGGCCGAGTCCTCTCAAGCTGAACAACCTAGGACTCAGTTCAGACCTCGTTCCCAAAGAATTTCCTCCACCACTTCGAGCTCTAAGCAAAGGAGTCTGTTTCCTAGCTTTGAGTCACCACTACTAGGTTCAGCAGGTATAACTTCTCATCCCTTATCTCTTTCTCTCTCTTTTACTTCTCCACCTCCTAAGCAGGGAGATAAGACTGAGTCTAGCCCATCTCAGTCTAACCTCTCTCCCCAGCACAAACATCTCCATATACTTTCCACTCTACAACCAACCTTAGTCAGCCCACTGCTACCAAGGATATATCCCAAACCTACACTCGCAAAACTGCCAACGGTGGTCCTTCACCTAGAAAGCGGCAGTAGCTGAGGGGGAGACACCTTCTCTTAAGGTGCCAACCTCAAGGCTTACTTCACCCAGTCAGCCTAAGCCGGGTATGGTGTCTACTAAGCCCATACCTATTCTAGCCATGGGAGATCCTGTTTCTGTGCCTTCACAGACACATGAAGATAACATTGAACATATGACCTCTTCCCAAGGTCAACTACCCCCTTCGTCACCACTAAGCCCAGCCTACCCTACCACCAAAGTTCACGACATTGGTCATTCTTCTTCTCTTCCATTCGTAAACAGTCTACCACGAGCTGTCAATGAACCTTCCATACACCAGGAAGGTTTACAGGGTCTCCAATCTGGCTCCCTTGATTCCATAAGTCATCGCCAACCTTTGGATATGGAGCCCACATTCTCACCTCATGAGGCACACTCAACAGCCTCTCCTATAGTGGAAATTCGTTCCTCCACTGGCTAGGAGGACTTTGAGGTTAAGCAGAGAGAAACGGAGCCCAAGCTGGTGGAAAATGATGCCCAGGCCATTATGGAATACATACACACTTAGTTTGAGCTCCTTCACAAGAATAGGAAAAATGATAAAGCCAAGTTGCTGCGCAGGCTGAATGATCTGTCAAACACTATGGCCAACTTGGAAAGCTTTGTGCTCAAATCAAGACCCTTTCCTATTGATGATGACAAAAAGCAGGAGGAAGAATCAAATAAAAATGATGATGTGGTTGAGAGGGAGCATAGAGAGGAGGTGCAAATCGAAGAAGAAGCTCATCATCAGTTCATAAGTACTGTAGATCAACCCTCTCAACAAAAGCAACAAACTCCAGCAGTCCAAATACTCATAGCTTCAGTGGTCCAATCAGCTCAACCACAACCTCCACATAAAGAAACACTTCAAATTGTGTCTACAAGTTTCCCTCAAGTTGAATTGTCAAAAATTGTTGAAGCTAAGTCTGTTCCAGCTTCACAAATGGATAAAGGGAAAAGCAAGGTGTTTGAGACTATAAAAAGAAAGAAAAGAACAAGTGTTGTGTCTCTAGCAAAGAGAAGAAAAGTCATCATTGCTGAGCCTGAGACAGAGCAACAAGGTAAGTCTCAACTAGTTCATATGAATTTGACTCAAGTGATGAAGTTGATGCAGCATAAAAGGCCAGTGACATGCTAGCTGAGCAAATGTTGCAAGAAATGGCCAAAGAACTGGGTATGTCTATGGAAGAAATGAAAGAGCAGCAAAAACAAGCTGAGCTTCCAAGAGAAAAAGCTAAAGCCGAGGCTGCCAGAGCTGAAGTTGAAGCTGATTATTCTGGACCCAGAGCTGCCTCAATTCCCTACTTGGATGTTGAACTAAGGCATTGCTACAAAACAACATATTTTGAGCATAAGATTGAATCCATCACACTGAGTAGAAAAGGAGAATTGGTGATAATCAACTTTGTACTAGACAACAAACATGAAATTGGTCTAGATATGAGATGTTTGTACAAGTTGGGCTTTTCAGAGTTGAAGATAGTAGCCACAACTATCAAAAGAATGAAAAAGAGTCAAATCAGACAAGAGATAGTTGATGTGCTCAAGACTCTCTTCATAAGTATTGATCAATTAGGAGAAATTCCAGCTGATGAAATTGATAGCTTCCTTAATAGGAACAAAGCTGCAAGAGTCAGAGCAGCAAGTCTACGTGCTAAACGAAATATCAGTTTACAAGTTCTAGAGGGAGTTGAATTTAGAGAAAATACTTTATCACTCTACCTTTGGATGGGTTCTTGTACTTGGATGTGGAAGGCAACCAATGTTTCTTGAAGATAGAAAATCTTCACCTAGCGAATCTGGAATTGATTTTGTACTTGAGGATTCTATGTGATAACTCAATTCAGAACTCAGTTTTCAGATACCATCTCAACAAAGAAATAAGATCAAGAAAGCTGAGATGAGAGAGTTGTCAAAGGGTGAAGAAATTTTAAATGATGCTATCAAAGAAGCAGCAATCTGGGAGCTTAAATGTTCATATATGTGGTTGGAAGCTGGAGATCCTATTGATGAAATAGATTAGTTCTATAATTTTGTAAGCATTAAGTGTGCATAAGCTGATCAAAATGATCAAGCCAAATGTAAATGATATATTCATTAATGAAAAGTTAAGTTTTATATGTTCAACTGTTTGATGTGTTTAAATAATATGAGTATTGATATGTTCAAGATAAACTGATAAGTTTAGTAATATAAGTTGTGTAAGTTCAGAACTTAAATTAATTCTGATAAGTTCAGTGACTAAGTAATTGTTTATTCAAATACTTAAAATACAAGTCTTAGAATAGATTTGTAACCTAATTCTGTTAACCTATACGTACTGTGATTCAATATTTTGTCATCCTCAGATAGGGGGAGATTGTTAGTCCCATGTTTAGAATAGTTAGATCTGATGAGACAAATCATAGCTATATATAGATGATAGGTTAAATGTTAGGAATTATGTAAGTCTGTTATAGACTGACTGGTCAGCTTAGGCTGAGTAGTCGGCTTATAAACAGATATGGAGTTTTCGATGCAAGTACTAGATAGCTCAGTGACTTCTAAGCTGAGATACATTTCAAGAATGAAGATTTGGAGATCCAAGAACTTAAGAACTCAGCTTGATAACATCAAGACTGAGTGAGTCAGCTCAGCGCCAGAAGTCAGTTCAAGAATTTAAGTAAGTTCTAACTTCTGTTATATACTCTCAATATCTATGACATTTAAATTAGGATATCTGAATCTAATTTAAACTATCTATTACTTGAATAGAGATCTCAAACGAAATTAGTTAGATATGTTCTAAGTAAGGAGTTTGTTACGGTTTTAAAGAATAGATAAGTTATATCTTTAAACTGCGATTTTTTCATAGATATATCAAGTATAAGTATAAACCTTCTTATGGTTTTAAAAAGACTGATCAGAGAGTTCTGCATAAGTTGCAAAATGTACGTGTGTTCGTCATACTTGATACGCGTGTGTTGCGATAACTTTGTGAGTTCAAAGTTCGAGAGAGTTTTCAAGAGTTCTTGTTAATCAGTTTTAACAAGAAGTTCGATCATCAATTAGTTTGTGATACAAGATTGTTTAGAGAGAGTTGAATTTATAATCAGCGTAACATCAAATCATCCTGTTAATTTGATTAGAAAGTAATAATTGTAATCATTCTGTTTAATCATTGAATATACATTTGATTAGTTTGGTTAACTGTTTTAAGTGTAATGGCTTGAGTTTTCCGGTGTTACAAGTATATATCAATTTTATATGATGAACTGGCTACTCAAAAGATACTTAATGAGATCTTAGTAAAAGAAACTAGTGATGCAAAAGTTCAATGACCTCCAAAAGATAGTTAAATCTTGGTGTGTATCTGCTGAAAAAACCACTCAGTGTGTCAAAGAGCAAATACCCAAACAAGTTCAAACTATTATTGGTGGAAATTACTCTAAGGCTGCTAACTGTGTTGATTCTAGTAAGAACCTTATTATCTTAGACAATACTGACATTTTGCCACAAATCATTCATAAAACTATTAAAGGAAAAAGTGTATTCACAAATAAATTTGTTAGAAGCAAATGTTCCCATGTAAAAGAGTCAATTAATCCTTCAGTTGAATCATTTTCTGTTTAGATTTCAGAATGTAAAAATACTAACAATATAAAGTCAAAAGATATGAGTAATGGAAAGGAATCATTAGTTGAGACCAAAGAGACATTACGTTGTCAAACCTTGAAAACAAATGACTTAAATCTTAGTATTTCACAAATTAAAAAATCATTATCTAATACTACTTTATTAACTGATATGTTATTAGATGATAAATACTCAGTTGATAGCCTTTTAGCAGATCATAACTTATCTTCTAAACACTCAGTTGATCATGAAGTAATCTACTCTCTTTCAATAAAAGAATTTGTGAGTAAAAAGAATGATGTTCAAATTATTCCCATATCTGCCACTACAAAGATTAGTCAAAAACTTTTCAAATCCAAA
Organism: Dittrichia graveolens; assembly: GCA_038502395.1. Taxonomy (NCBI): domain Eukaryota; kingdom Viridiplantae; phylum Streptophyta; class Magnoliopsida; order Asterales; family Asteraceae; genus Dittrichia; species Dittrichia graveolens. Next base: position 34,932,182 of record JARJIL010000006.1, read on the forward strand.
GATCAATCCAAGGAGCCTGTAAACAAAGACCTAAGAAATTTATAGGATCAGCTTCATAAGCAGAGTGGTCAAGTTGGTCAGCTGATGACTAATAGTTGTCAGAGGACTGATAAGAAAGCTCACAGGCATTCAAATAATGTTGTTCAATGCTATAAAGCCACTAAATCTAAAAAATGTTACAAATGTGGAAGAAAAGAGCATAAGGCATTTGAATGTTCTTTAGAAGGAACTCAAGACAGCGTACTTTTAATGATAACGTTGTTGTTCCACTTGTTCATAAACAACCTAAGATGAAATAGAAAGCTAGGTGCATTCCACATGGATCCACTAATTAGTGGATTCCTACTTGTGTTACTAACTATTCTTTCATTCATATCTGCGCAGGGTGTTGGTTCATGGTTTCTTGACAGTGGATGCTCTAGAACCATGACAGGCGACAAAACTTTGCTCAGTAACTACAAGAAAACGAAAGGTTCATGAGTGACTTTCGGTGACAATAATCATGGGCAAACTAAAGGCTACGGAGAATTTCATAATGGGAACCTCAAATTGTCCAAAGTATCATATGTTAAAGGGCTTAAATATAATCTCATAAGCATAAGTAAATTGTGTGATGGAGATAATGAAGTCCACTTCACCAATACATGGGGGTTCCATAATAGATAAAGAAGGTAATATAGTATTCAGTGCCAAGAGAACCAAGGATGTGTACACTCTTGACATGTCCTCTGGTGACCCTTCAAAGTAAACATGTTTGTACTCCAAAACTATTGAGGATACAAACTGGCTATGGCACCAAAGGCTTTCCCACCCTAATTTCAAAAACATAAACAAGTTGTGCAAAGGTGAACTAGTGTCAGGACTACCTTCTATGATTTTTCTAAGACTAAACCTTGCACAACTTGTGAGAAGCGATATGAGCATAAAACATCATTTCCATCCAAGCAAGTCTTCTCCATTACAAAACCATTAATATGTTGCACATGGATTTATTTTGTCCTATTGCAACTGCTAACATTGGTGGAAGTAAGTATGCTCTAGTATTGGTTGATGAATTTGAAAGATACACTTGGGTTTTCTTTCATCAAGCAAAGAGTGAGGCTGCTGAACAAATTATATGCTTTATCAAGAATATGGAAGAGATTAATGGCAATCTGGTGAGGAGTCTTAGAAGTGATCATGGAACTGAATTCAGAAATCAAATTCTGGAAGGTTTGTGTGATGAGAAAGGGATATCTCATAACTTCTTTGCTCCAAGAACTCCACAACAAAATGGTATAGCTAAAAGAAGAAACAGAATATTAAATGAAGCAGCTAGAACCATGTTGTGTGAAAGTGGGTTATCTTTCAATTACTAGGCTTAGGCTATGAGTTGTGCATGTTTCACACATAACAGATCTCTAATTATCAAAACGCACAACAAAACTCCATATGAAGTGCTCAAGGGAAGGAACCCAGGCATCAGTTTTCTACACATATTTTGTTGTCAATGTTTTATTCTCAATCAAAAGGATCAACTTCAGAAGTTTGCTCCAAAGGCTGATGAAGGGGTGTTTGTTGGCTACTTTGTGATTTCCAAGGCATACAGAGTATACAACCTGAGAACAAAAGTCATAGAAGAATCTATCAATGTAAGTATTAATGAAAATGACTTTGTTGCTTCCTCTAATCATGTTTACGGTGAAGAATTTAATGATCTTATGCAAACTAGAGAAACCACTCTAGAACAAGTTGATCCCTCTCCACCAACTGCTTATGATGTAGATGTACCTGTTCATATTCAAACCATTAGCCATGCTTAAACAACCTCATCTAGTCATATACCTCTATCTAACCATGTGAAAAATGACTCAACATCATTGGATTATAATTTCATATCACACATTCCCTCTTCAGTAGACTCACCCACAGACTGTGAAAATGAAGTTATCTTAGCCAACCAAATGGAAATCACTTCTATTTCTGATAGTCAACATATAACTTCACCTCCCCAAATCCAAGTTAATCCTACCTCCCAAATAATCCAAAAAGCCTTCAAAGACCACCAATACCATCCTCATAATTTGGTAATAGGCAACATTGAGGATGCAGTTAGAACAAGATCAAAGGCATGCAACATTTGCTTCTACTCTAGATTTGTATCTTTGATTGAACCAAAGAAGGTTGATGAAGCCCTGAATGATTCCTACTGGGTGACAACCATGCAAGAAGAGTTGGCATAGTTCGAAAGGAATAATGTATGAACCTTGATAGGACTTTGTTTATATGGAAGTACAAAGGAGATGTGATACTTGTGTAGATATATGTAGATGATATAATATTTGGGTCTACTGATTTGGAACTATGTAAAAAGTTTTCTAAACTCTTGTCTGATAACTATCAGATGAGAATGATAGGTGAATTAAACTATTTTCTTGGTTTATAGATCAAACAAGAGGTTGTTGGTATTTTCATACATCAAACAAAGTACATCAAAGAATTACTTAAAAAGATTGATTTTGAGAATTGTTCCTCAGTGAAAACAGCCATGTTAACTGCTCTTAAGCTAGGAAAGGTCACTGATGGAAAATCAGTTAACATTACTGCTTATAGAGGACTGATTGGGTAACTTTTATAGCTCACTACTATTCGACCAGATAAAACGTTTTCAACATGTCTATGTGCAAGATATTAAGCAGATCATAAGGAATCTCATCTTTAAAAGAATATTCAGATATCTCAAAGGAACTCCTAATCTTGGTCTTTGGTACCCCAAAGACTTAGATTTTGAGTTAGTTGGATATTCTGATTCTGATTTTGCAGGATGCACATTGGATAGAAAAAGTACTTCAGGTAGAAGATTAATCAGTTGGTTTAGCAAGAAACAAAATTCAATATCAACCTCTAATACAGAAGCATAATACATTGCTGCATGAAGTTGTGCTCAAATTTTGTGGGTGCAAAATCAATTACTTGACTATGATGTGAAGTTTGAAGACACTCCAATTCTGTGTGATAATACAAGTGCAATCTCCTTCTCAAATAATCCAAACATGTATTAAAAAACAAAGCATATTGAAATCAAACATCACTTTTTAAGAGATAATGTGCAGAAGAAGAAAGTATCCCTGCACTACATCAACACTGATTTTCAACTTGCAAATCTGTTCACCAAACCATTCGATGAAGCAAGGTTCAATTTCCTAATATCCAGACTAGGTATGCTTAATTTCTATATTAGATTAGTAGTAGTTGTTTTTCTGTCAATTGATAAGTGTTGAATATAATGTTTTACTTATCTAAGCATCTCTAATCCTTACTGATACCGAGAAAGCTAAGTAGGTTTGCTCAGCTGATACCCATCAGCTGATCAAAAACACATAGCTGGTCACACTTAGCTAAGGAAGATATGCTCAACTAAGTAATCCTATCAGTTGATATAACTCAAAACTCTCTCTATCTGCTGATGCTTTTCCATCAGCTGATGTCTCTCAACTGATGAATCAACACTTGTTCAATTTTTCTTATTTCTACTTAGTTAATGCTTTTTAACCCTATGTATTAACTCTACCTGTCAGATTTCATTTAATATCTTATTAATGTGTTTTCCGTTAGAACTTTTGTCAGTATTTAATGATCTCCGTTATCCATACTTCATAAATACCCCATACCCTCTCTCATTCATCTTTACCTGTTCAAATTCTTCAAAACCTCTTTCTCTAAAAAGCCTAAAATTCTCTCTCGCTACTTCTGCAAAAACCATACTATTCATCATCCCTGCCAAATGGCCACCTATACTCCTGACCCTGCAGTTACCCCTGTCAGAGTGTTGTCCTAAACAAACCAATGAACATCTCTTCAAACAACATTCTGCTCTGCATCTCGATCCCAGCATCAGGAGAAAACTAGGGACACAACTGATGGTTGAGTTCCTCCTCGCACACCCACTCTTCGAATGCCTTATAGCTGACCCTCACTACATATTTCCTAGCATTATTGGAGAGAGTTGGTACTTCACTACTTACAAAAATCATGAAAATTCAATCTACTATACCATTACACAAGGTAGCTACAATTTTCGGATCACTACTGAAACTCTTCGAGAAGCCCTCAGCATACCCAACCTCGCTACCTTTACCGCTTTCCCATCCAGAGCTGAAAAACAAATGGTACTTCCCACTATAGGCTACAATGAACCTATAGTGCATGGCCAAATCAAAATCTCTGCTCTTGCTCACCCATGGAAATACCTTGCTAATGTTGTCATACGTTTCTTTGGTCCCAAATCCGCCAGTCATCACCTAGTCAACCAAATCGAGCTTCTCGTGCTATATGCCCTAGTTAATCAATTTTAACAAGAAGTTCGATCATCAATTAGTTGTGATACAAGAGTGTTTAGAATCAGTGTAACATCAAACCATCCTGTTGAGTTAATTAGAAAGTAATAATTGTAATCATTCTGTTTAATCATTGAATATACATTTGATTGGCTTGGTTAATTGATTTAAGTTTATTCAACCCCCCTGTTTTACACTATATCGGTTGCTTGTTTACCCTCTTTGGGACCAACAGGAGTTGTGCAGATACATGGGAATAAACTTGTGTTTGAATTGGATTTTGATGATTCGAGTAATTCATAATTAAGCTTATTAGACAAACGTGATGTGATTTATATTGGGTGAATGTTAAAATATCAGTGGTAAGTTGATTTATGCGTTATAAAGGACATAACAATTAGAAATAAATATGAAGAGTGCTCATTTTTTTGGCTACTTGAGAGAAGGCTTCTTTAGGTGAGTTGGCTCAACTGTACAATGACGAAATTGTTGTGAGGCATGGAAAACCGTTGTTTATAGTGTCTGATAGAAACTCCAGACTAACGGTCAGACTGAACAAACCATACAGACACTCGAGGATATGTTGCGTGCTTGTGTGATTGAGTATGGTAGATCTTAGGATTCACACCTGCCCTTGATAGAGTTTGCGTATAATAATATTTACCACTCCCGTATTGGGATGCCTCCGTACGAAATGTTATACAGTCGTCGTTGCCGTAGTCCGACATGTTGGTTAAAGACTGGTGAGAAACAGTTTGCAGGGCCCGATATTGTTCAGTTAACTGCTGACAAGGTTGCTATAGCTAGAGAGAAGTTGAAAGCGGCCAGAGATAGACAGAAAATGTATGCAGATCCGCGATGTCGTCCAGTAGCGTTTGATGTGGGGGAATTAGTGTATTTGAAAGTGTTGCCGTGGAAAGGCGTGATTCGTTTTGGCAAACGCGGGAAATTGGCTCCCCGTTTTATAGGTCCTTTCCGCATCCGTCAGATATTAATGATCAGACAGTTACGCTGGATCTTCCAGCAGAGCTTGCAGGTATTCATGACACGTTTAACATTTGCTATCTGAGAAAATGTAAAGTTAAAGATGAAAGTCAGATTCTCCCAGTACATGAACTGAAGGTTGATTCCAATAAGAGAATAATTGAGGAACCCGTTGAAATGTTAGATCGAAAGGTGACCAAGCTCCGTAAGAAGCAGATTCCAATGGTGTTTGTCAAATGGAAGCATAGTTTAGGTTCTCATTTGACTTGAGAGACTGAGGCGGAGATGAAAGACAGATATCCCTAGTTGTTTGAACAAGAAGGGATTCCAAGGACGAAATCCTCTTAAGGGGGAGAGATTTGTAACACCCGCAAACCTGGGCTAGGAGATTTGCGGGATGGCGGTATGTATGTATGTATGTATGTTAATATGTTAAGTATGTATGAATGCATAGTGTGGATAAGTCTTGAATAAGGACACCTCATTCTTAGACATTGAAAGAGATGACTATACGTGTGTCATGCAAATGGAAGTTTGCTCATTACTTTCAAAAGAGAAAAAGTGTGTAGTGTGTGTAAATTGAGAGAAAAACCTTCAGGTGAAGAAAGCTTCAAAAGTTGATTACTTGGAATTTTTAAGTTGAAGATTTTGTATTCTTAATTCAAAAAGAAGGTGAGATTATGTTTGTAGCATGCTATTAGTCATATTGATATGTTTATATGTTGAAGAACATGATTATAGAATATTTCACGATTAATGGAGCTTCAAGCTCAAAGTAGGAAATGGGTTTTGTTAGATTTTGTAGTTTGATGGATTAAAAGATGTTTAGGATGCATGAAAACATGTTTAAAGATGTTTGTATATGTTTTTAGTAAGTTTTAATAAGTTTATGAAGTTTTGGAAATTTGCCATGGAAGTACTGGTTGGTTGTACGTTGAAAAAGAACAAGATGAAATCTGGAAAATCGAAAATCGCGGAGCGACACCCCTTAGGTCGGGGCGCGATGCTTGTACTTCGCATTCGAAGGATCTTGTTCGAAGTTGTAGACTTTGCATTCGAAGTTGTATCCGCTCGAAGATTTGTCGCGACGTGATGCATTTGATTCCGCATTAGAAGTTGCGCTCGAAGATGGCTTCACATTCGAACGAGTTTGCTCAAAGGGTCGTCGCGGCGCGACCTCAACTTTTCAGGACTATGGATTTTTATTGATTGTTTATATGTGTTATCTTTTCGGTACATTTGTTGTGTGAAAGTGATACACTACATATGTGGCTTATGTGATATAAATATATGAAGATATATATATTTATGATAGAAAAGACTGATTCTGGTGATGTTGTGTTTTCAGGAAACCCAAATGCTCAGTAATATAAGAAATCTGAGTTCCCCGTTTTAAAACAAGATTTGAGTGGACGTTAATCGCGGATGGTAAAGATTGTAGTTAATGTTATTGATAACATCCATGATTGTGATTGAGATTGGATTGATTGGTTGAACTGTTGATTGTGATATTGATTGTTGATATCTGCTGCATGACTATTTGGTCATTACGCGCTCTTCGTATGATTTTGAGTTGCATTGGGAAGTCAGCTATACGTAGACTTGGGCTGGGCTCGTTTACTGGTTGGTTGAACAGTAGTTGCCCTTCTGTTGCATATGTTGCTTCAGAGGTGGAGTTTACTGTGCCAATTCAGTGGAGGGCTATCGGTAAACCTTTGCTTTGGCCGGCATTGGTTGTAGGTTCTGCGCCGAACCACCGGTCTTCTCGGATATGTGATTACATGCTTTGATATTGATTGTGAATGTTTACTTTTGGTGTTTAGCCTCTACTCACTTAGCTTTGTGCTAATTCCCCTCGGTACAGCTTTTGCAAGTTTGTGTTTATGAGGTTTGCTGAAGGAGAAGTTGACCCCACTCTGATATTTTGATTAAAATGATACTGTTGTTTTTGTACTATGTTGTAAATTTGTAAATGATGGTTGGTATATTATATGTTTGTTTAAATTAAAGCTTCCGCGGCGTTTTAAAAAAAATGGCTTCAGTTTTCCGGTGTTACAAGCAGATATCAATTTTATAAGATGAACTGGCTACTCAAAATATACTTAATGAGATCTTAGTAAAAGAAACTAGTGATGCAACTAAAAAGATCAATGTCCTCCAAAAGATAGTTAAATCTTGGTGTGTATCTGCTGAAAAGACCACTTAGTGTGTCAAGTAGCAAATACCCAAACAAGTTCAAACTATTATTGGTGGAAATTACTCTAAGGCTGCTAACTGTGTTGATTCTAGTAAGAACCTTATTATCTTAGACAATACTGACATTTTGCCACAAATCTTTCACAAAACTGTTAAAGGAAAAAGTGTGTTCACAAATAAATTTGTTAGAAGCAAATGTTCCAACGTAAAAGAGTCAATTAATCCTTCAGTTGAAGAATTTTCTGTTAAGATTTCAAAATGTAAAAATACTAACAATATAAAGTCAAAGGAAATAAGTAAAGGAAATGAATCATTAGTTGAGACCAAAGAGACATTATGTTGTCAAACATTGAAAACAGATGACTTAAATCTTAGTATTTCACAAATTGAAAAATCATTAGCTAATACTACTTTATTAACTGATATGTTAGTAGATGTTAATTATTCAGTTGATAGCCTTTTAGCAGATCATAACTTCTCTTCTAAACACTCAGTTGATCATGATATATTCTACTCTCTTTCAATAAAAGAAACTGTGAGTAAAAATAATGATGTTCACATTATTCCCATATCTGCTACTCCAAATATTAGTCAAAAACTTTCCAAATCCAAAGATCAATCCAAGGATCCTTTAAACAAAGACCTAAGAAATTTACAGGACCAGCTTCATAAGATGAGTGGTCAAGTTGGTCAGCTGATGACTAATAGTTGTCAGAAGACTGATAAGAAAGCTCGCCGGCATTCAAATAATGTTTTTCAATGCTCTAAAGCCACTAAATCTAAAAAATGTTGCAAATGTGGAAGCAATGAGCATAAGGCATTTGAATGTTCTTTAGAAGGAATTCAAGACAGTGTACTTTTAATGATAACATTGTTGTTCCTATAGGCTACAATGAACCTCATAAGCATAAATCAATTGTGTGATGGAGATAATGAAGTCCACTTCACCAAGGTAGGGGGTTCCATAATAGATAAAGAAGGTAATATAGTATTCAGTGCAAAGAGAACCAAGGATGTGTGCACTCTTGATATGTCCTCTAGTGACCCTTCAAGGAAAACATATTTGTACTCCAAAACTATTGAGGATACAAACTGGCTATGGCACAAAAGGCTTTCCCACCTTAATTTCAAAAACATTAACAAGTTGTGCAAAGGTGAACTAGTTTCAGGACTACCTTCTCTGATTTTTTCTAAGACTAAACCTTGCACACCTTGTGAGAAGCGATATGAGCATAAAACATCATTTCCATCCAAGCAAGTCTTCTCCATTACAAAACCATTAATATGTTGCACATGGATTTATTTTGTCCTATTGCAACTGCTAACATTGGTGGAAGTAAGTATGCTCTAGTATTGGTTGATGAATTTGAAAGATACACTTGGGTTTTCTTTCATAAAGCAAAGAGTGAGGCTACTGAACAAATTATATGCTTTATCAAGAATATGGAAGAGATTAATGGCAATCTGGTGAGGAGTCTTAGAAGTGATCATGGAACTGAATTCAGAAATCAAACTCTGGAAGGTTTGTGTGATGAGAAAGGGATATCTCATAAGTTCTTTGCTCCAAGAACTCTACAACAAAATGGTATAGCTAAAAGAAGAAACAGAATATTAAATGAAGCAGCCAGAACCATGTTGTGTGAAAGTGGGTTATCTTTCAATTACTAGGCTTAGGCTATGAGTTGTGCATGTTTCACATAGAACAGATCTCTAATTATCAAAAGGCACAACAAAACTCCATATGAAGTGCTCAAGGGAAGGAAGCCAAGCATCAGTTTTCTACACATATTTTGTTGTCAATGTTTCATTCTCAATCAAAAGGATCAACTTCAGAAGTTTGCTCGAAAGGCTGATGAAGGGGTGTTTGTAGGCTACTTTGTGATTTCAAAGGCATACAGAGTATACAACCTGAGAACAAAAGTCATAGAAGAATCTATCAATGTAAGTTTTAACGAAAATGACTTTGTTGCTTCCTCTAATCATGTTTAAGGTGAATAATTTAATGATCTTATGCAAACTGGAAAAACCACTCTAGAACAAGTTGATCCCTCTCCACCAACTGCTTATGATGTAGATGTACCTGTTCCTATTCAAACCATTAGCCATGCTCAAACAACCTCATCTAATCATATACCTCTATTGAACCATGTGAAAAATGACTCAACATCATTGGATTCTAATTCCATATCACACATTCCCTCTTTAGTAGACACACCCACAGATTGTGAAAATGAAGTTATCGAAGCCAACCAAATGGAAATCACTTCTATTTCTAATAGTCAACATATAACATCACTTCCCCACATCCAAATTAATCCTACCTCCCAAATAATCCAAAAAGCCTTCAAAGACCACAAATACCATCCTCATAATTTGGTGATAGGCAACATTGAGGATCCAGTTAGAACAAGATCAAAGGCATGCAACATTTGTTCCTACTCTAGAATTGTATCTTTGATTGAACCAAAGAAGGTTGCTGAAGCCCTCAATGATCCCTACTGGGTGACAACCAAGCAAGAAGAGTTGGCAGAGTTCAAAAGGAATAATGTATGAACCTTGGTACCCAAATCAAAGGATAAAACCATCATTGGAACAAAATGGGTCTTTAGAAACAAGTTAGATGAACATGGGCAACTCATCAGAAATATAGCAAGGCTAGTAGCACAGGGGTATGATACCCTCTCTTATTTTCTCACTGACTAAGGTTTTACAATAGGATGCATTGACAGGACTTTGTTTATAAGGAACTACAAATGAGATGTGATACTTGTGCAGATATATGTAGATGATATAATATTTGGGTGTACTAATTTGGAACTATGTAAAAAGTTTTCTAAACTCATGTCTGATAACTATCAGATGAGCATGATAGGTGAATTAAATTATTTTCTTTGTTTACAGATCAAACAAGATGTTGTTGGTATTTTCATACATCAAACAAAGTACATCAAAGAATTACTCAAAAAGTTCGATTTTGAGAATTGTTCCTCAGTGAAAACAGCCATGTCAACTGCTCTTAAGCTAGGAAAGGACACTGATGGAAAATCAGTTAACAATATTGCTTATAGAGGAATGATCGGGTCACTTTTATACCTCTGTGCAAGATATCAAGCAGATCCTAATGATTCAGATAACTCAAAGGAACTCCTAATCTTGGTCTTTGGTACCTTAAAGACTTAGATTTTGAGTTAGTTGGATATTCTGATTCTGATTTTGCAGGATGCACATTGGATAGAAAAAGTACTTCAGGTGGAAGATTAATCAGTTGGTCTAGCAAGAAACAAAATTCAATATCAACCTCTACTGCAGAAGCTTAATACATTGTTGCGAGAAGTTGTGCTCAAAATTTGTGGGTGCAAAATCAATTACTTGACTATCATGTGAAGTTTGAAGACACTCCAATTCTATATGATGATACAAGTGCAATCTCCTTCTCAAATAATCCAAACATGTATTAAATAACAAAGCATATCGAAATCAGACATCACTTTTTAAGAAATAATGTGCATAAGAAGAAAGTATCCCTGCACTACATCAACACTGATTTTCAACTTGCAAATTTGTTCACCAAACCATTGGATGAAGCAAGGTTCAATTTCCTAATATCCAAACTAGGTATGCTTAATTTCTATATTAGATTAGTAGTAGTTGTTTTTCTGTCAATTGATAAGTGTTGAATATAATATTTTACTTATGCAAGCATCTCTAATCCTTACTAATACCGAGAAAGCTAAGTAGGTTTGCTCAGCTGATACCCATCAGCTGATCAAAAACACTTAGCTGATCACACTCATCTAAGGAAGATATGCTCAACTAACTAATCCTATCAGTTGATATAACTCAAAACTCTCTCTATCTGCTGACGCTTTTCCATCAACTGATGTCTCTCAACTAATACTTTTCCAAGCTTAGCTGATGAATCAACACTTGTTCAATTTTTCTTATTTCTGCTCAGTTAATGCTTTTTAACCCCAGGTATTAACTCTGTCTGTTAGATTTCATTTAATAGATTATTAATGTGTTTTCTGTTAGAACTTTTGTCAGTATTTAATGATCTCTGTTATCCATAATTCATAAATACCCCATTCCCTCTCTCATTCATCTTTACCTGGTTCAAATCCTTCAAAACCTCTTTCTCTAAAAAGCTTTAACCTAAAATTCTCTCTCGCTACTTCTCCAAAAACCTTACTGTTCATCATCCCTGCCAAATGGCCACCTATATTCCTGACCCTGCAGTTACCCCCGGCGAGAGTGTTGCCTAAAATAAACCAATGAACATCTCTTCAAACAACATTTTGCTCTGCACCTCGATCCCAGCATCACCAGAAAACCAGGGACACGAGCTGATGGTTGAGTTCCTCCTCGCACACCCACTCTTCGAATGCCTTATAGCTGACCCTCACTACATATTTCCTAGCATTATTGGAGAGAGTTGGTACTTCGCTACTTACAAAAATCATGAAAATTCAATCTACTATACCATGGCACAAGGTAGACACAATTTTTGGATCACTATTGAAACTCTTCGAGAAGCCCTCAGCATACCCAACCTCGCTCCCTTTACCGCTTTTCCATCTAGAGCTGAAAAACAAATGGTACTTCCCACTATAGGCTACAATGAACCTATAGTGCATGATCAAATCAAAGTCTCTACTCTTGCTCAGCCATGGAAATACCTTGCAAATGTTGTCATACGTTTCTTTGGTCCCAAATCCTTCAGTCATCACCTGATCAACCAAACTGAGCTTCTCGTGCTATATGCCCTAGTTTTTGGGATAAACATAGAATTTGCCCAGGTTATTTTCTCTAACCTCATTGATAAGATCATTTAAAGCACTAACAAGAAATCCTGAAGGTCTCAAGTACCCTAAATTAGATTTCTAAGTTTGATAGCTACGTGCGAAATCGGAGAGGATGACTATGTAAGCGTCAATGAACACTTAGAAAGCATTCCTGTTCCTACAATGGGCGAAAAAGTATTTTATTTCTTGAGACCGGACAGGGTCCTGCTATTACTCCACAAATGCAGGAGTTAATCAATGCTGCTTATGAGGCAAATAATAATTATGGTGATAATGGTGGTGATTGTGGTAATGATGATAATGATAATGATAATGATGATCATGATGGTGGTGGTGATACTGCCTTTGCTCCTCTCAGTCCATTCGTAACAAATCCCCTTGATGATGCTGCTTTGATATATCAACCTAAACCTGAATTTTCTGATCAATTGTCTGAACTCATTGATAGAAGCAAGCACATCCAATCTCAAGGTATGGAAGATTCCGACTCCACCTCCGAGGATATTCAAATGGTAGTCCCAACCTTTGATAGCCCACCCTCATCTCCAGTTAAAACACCTATTCACAAGCTAAGCTTTAGTGAACCTCCAGTGGTCATTAGTTCTACGCCTATCCTTAGCCCCCCATATACAAGGTCAGAAGAGGTTGATCATCGTGAGCCCTTTGAGGTAGTAACATCTACACCTCTGACCGCAACTCCACTTAGCCCTCCTTATGTTGAGGGGGAGCAATTGATTGTTGCACACCCCGAGCTAGTGGATACATCCTCACAAAAGGATGTATCTGTAAATATGGGAACTAAACCGTTATCTAAGACATCCTCTCAAAAGGCTGATTTCATTTAAAGATAGACCTCAACCTAAGGTCACACTATGTCTACATCCATTATAAGTCAGCTTAAGCCATTTACATTCTCCCAACAGAATGTGGATCCAATAAGGGATACCTTACTACTGAGTGCATCCCACACTCAATCCACTTTCCTTGCACATATTATTAATTCTATTCTTACACAAGCACAACCTGTCAATGCTGTGGTATATACCAACCATTGGTACAAGGCTCAAACCTATTTCCCAATCAATTTGACCTGATGCACCAAAGCTCAAATGAGGGAACCCAAACCTCACCCAAATTTATTAAACCCTTACCTACCTCTTCCTCCTCTCAAACTTCTACCTCAACTACATATTCCTCTAATCCAAATCTTACCCTTCTCCAAACCATTAACCACAAATTAGACCATCTAACCCAAACCTTCACTACCTTACAAACCCAAAAAGACACTCGAGTGTCCAAGATAGCCAATGACATAGAGTCACTCAAATTCCCCACACAACCCTCTACTATACCTCCTACAACTACCACTAAACTCACTCCCATTCTAGCCAAACATGACCAACTCTATACACATATTCCCTCTCAACCATCTACTCCCATCTTACCCCAATCTACCCTTTCTTCCTTAAACCAAACCATCTCCAACCTTCTTACCCAAATCCAAACCATCAAACCTGTCAATCCCAACATGTTTGTAGATATTCCTAAAGAGCTACTTCTCCTGCCTTAATTTCTCAAAGGCATTCTTGATGATATTGAAACCCTCACTAACCAAAGCCATATGAGTCATCTCTCATTATGGAAAGCAATAAAAGAACTCAAGGATGACCTTCACCATAAACTCTCTAAACCTTCTACAACCAATCATTGATCTACATATACACCCACCCCTTCCTCTACCCCATCTCCTAAGCCCATATCAGGCACTACCCTCGTCCTTTTGATGACGCCAAAAAGGGAGAGGGATTTTCAACTTCAACATCAAGGGAGGATGATCCTACAACAAAGGATATTGATGTTGCTTACACTGAAACTGCCACAAGGATATTGCATGTGGATGAAATCCGGTTTTGATAAAACCGACATTATGAAAACCGATACCTTGAAACCCGACAACCCGAAATCCGAGAACACGAAATCTGACCCTTGTTAATCCGGAGCTGGAAATCTGGGAGATTAAATCTGATTTCCGGAATCCAATACTATAGAATCCGTTAACTATGAATCCCGACACTAAAATCTGGTACACCTAAATCCGAAACTGGAATCCAATAAATCTTAATTCCGACACTTAGGATCGGATTTGAAGTTATTTGATAAATGACTATCTTATGAGATTTTATGTTAGTGTTTATGAGAAATTGATGTATAAATATATGTGAAGATATATATTAATGAGTTCGAGACTGATCTTGTTGTTACTGTGTTTTCAGGCAACACAAAGACTCAGTAATATAAGATATCTGAGTTAGCATTGAAACACGAGGTGAGTGGACGTTAATCACGGATGGTAAAGATTATGGTTGATGTTATTGATGTGATGCATGCGTATGTGATTGATAGACTGTCGAGTCTGATTGTTGATTGTGTTTGTGATTGACTATATATGTTGCATGATTATTTAGCCGATACACACTCTTTGGATGATATCGAGTTGCGTTTGAAAAGTCAGCTATGTGTGAAATTGGGCTGGGTTTGTCTACTGGTTGGTTGAACAGTGGTAGTCTTACTGATGCATGCGTTGTATCAGAGGGGAATTTCAATGTGCCAATTCAGTAGAGGGCTATCGGTAAACCTTTGCTTTGGCTGGCATTGGTTGTAGGTTCTACGCCAAACCTCCGGTCTTCTTGATTATGTGATTACATGCTTTGATATTGACTATTGATGTTTTCGTTTGTGTTTGACTTCTACTCACTTAGCTATGTGCTAATTCCCCTTAGTTGATGCTTTGGCAGGTTTGTGAGTTGGTGGTGTTGTAGAATGAGAAGTTGACCTTGCTCTGACAGTTTTTGATATAAAAGGAAAGGAGCCAGTTATTTTGAAACACCTTGACATTTGTTTTGTTGATTGTGAACAGATACTTGTAGTTTGTAAATATTTGAATGGTATGTAAAGAGAATTTGTTTAATTAAGCTTCTACATCGTATTTAAAAAAATGGCTTTGGTTTTCCGGTGTTACACGGACCCACGCAGTTTAAAAACTCAAATTTTTACTATATTTACTAATAGCAAAGGCGGTGTTACAGTTAGGTATCAGAACCAAAATTTGAGGGATTTGGATACTTGAAATAGTATTTTCAGTCTCAAACTCGGGCTAGACCATTATAAAGTGTTCCTTATGGTGTAATTGGGATTGAGTATGAGAGTTATATGATTATTGCTTGTTATTAGCTAACTTATATGTTAATAAGCAAGCATAAGTGGTATACTAAATGGTCTTCCTTTCGTATAGCAAATTTGTAACACCGCAAACCCTAAGCCATTTTTTTAGAAACACACCGCGGAATCTTTTAAAGAAGATTAAACATAAAACATTGTATTTACAATCATGATCAAACATCTGTTCACAAAACAAAACAATGAAATCTTGGTGTTACAAAATACACATGGCTTGTTTCCATTTTAAACACATATCAGAGTAGGGTCAACTTTTCCTTCCACAAATACAACCAAAACGCAAACTTACAAAAACTAGCAACTGAGGGGAATTAGCACAAAGCTAAGTGAGAGGATTCTACAACACATCAGCAAATACCAAGATCAATGAACAGGCAAGTAAACACAAGCCATACAATCTAGTGTAATCCAGAGGACCGGTGGTTCTGCCGAACCTACAACCAATGCGTGCCAAAGCAAAGGTTTACCGATAGCCCACCACCAATTGGTACAGTTAGATCCCCTCTAATACAACGCATGCATAAGAGGGTCTACAACTACTCAACCAATAGCGATCAGGCCCACCCGAACTACTCATATAGCTGACCCCTACCAGCCGAACTACTCGCATAGCTGGTTTCCAATACAATCAAACGCAAATAATATCTAAATCATACGGTACATCAACAACAATCCATTTTCAAACTAAATAGTCAATCAAACGCAGTCATAAGCATCACATCAATCAAAATCATAACCTTTACCATCCGTGAGTTCACATCCACTCACCTCCTGGTTTTAAACGCGTAACTTAGATATCTAATTTTACTGAGTCTTGGTGTTTCCTGAAAACACAGTAACAACGAATTCAGTCTCGAACTCATAAATATATATGTCCACATATATTTATATCTCATTTTATAACGTATATAACTAACAACTTCAAATCATCAACAAACAAGAACATTTCCTGATTTTAGGTATCGGATCTCACAACCACCAGATTTCACTTCGTCGGATTCCCTACTCTCGGATTTCGGGTTTGTCGGATTTCAAGTTCCGGATTAAGAGTACCGGATTTAAGTGTCAGATTCATCTGTCGGATTTCAAAGTATAGGATTTCAAAGTATAGGATTTCAAAGTGTAGGATTTCAAAGTGTAGGATTTCAAAGTATAGGATTTCAAAGTGTAGGATTTCAAAGTATATCATTTCAAAGTGTAGGATTTCAAACTATAGGATTTCAAAATTGGAGAATTTCGAGTCTTATCAGTTTTGAGGTATCAATTTTTCTCATGATCTACCCCAACACAAAATCTGTCAACCTCAACCTCCATGGATAAAATTCCAGGTTTCACAAAACTCATCAAACCTTACCAAAAACATATCTAATCATCTATAGACATGTATTCATGTATCATAAACATCTTTTAATCACATGAATCATTAAAACATACAAAACCCACTTAAACATGATTCCTCAAAACCATCCATGGTGTTTCTTCATGTTTACATGTAACTCCAAACAAAAAGACACCATAATGATTTTTATCATGATATAAACATAAACTAACCTTCATTTTGATTTATCAACCAATAATTTCTTCAATCCAAAATCCAAGTTTGCAAGTTTGGTTTCTTCAATGAGAGGTTTCTAAGATTACACACACAAACACCTTTTTCACTTTCAAAATATGACCAGGTGACTATTTCTCAATTTATAATATATATACACACACGTACGCATATATACATGCTTACACATATTTACATACATAACATGCATACATAATAATATATGTTCCAGTGAACATTTTCATATACCTAATATTTTATTTCTTCTAGCTACTTTTATATATATCTATATATATAAATATATTCAATTAATTAATTAGTTTAATTAGCTTAAATAAACACATAATTAATTAAACGCAAATAATCACATACCGCTAACCCGCTAATCAACTAGCTCAGGTTTGCGACTGTTACAAATCTCTCCTCCTTAAGAGGATTCCATCCTCGGAATCTCTTCTCCTTCAAACCAGTGAGGGTATCTGCGTTAGTCTCCCAAGTCAAATAAAAACCTAAACTGTGCTTCTACTTGACCAACACCATCGGAATCTGCTTCTTGCGGAGCTTGGTCACTTTACAATCTAACAGTTCAATAGGTTCCTCTATCAATATTTTCTTCGTTGCCTGTCATATAGAAATATCCACATATTGCTTCACCCTTGCTTTACACTAACATGTCAGAACATTACCATGATACTTACATAATAGCTCACAACTGATACTTTAACATCCATCCAATATAAATCGTATCACGTTTACCTAATCAGCTTGATTATGAATTCCACGAATCATCAAAATCCAACATATATAAACACAATTCATTCTTAATTATCTGCACAACTCTTTCTACTCAAATATCCAATAAGAATTCAGTCGTACTGCTCGTCTCACGTTTCAATTCTTGTAGTAAACTCATTTAAAAGTTTGATCAAATCATTCAATTTCCGTCAGGAGTTTCTAAGTATATACCTCATACCTTCAAATCATCTTATCAATACATAATTATGCTCAAAAGATCACGTCCCACAGATGGTAATAATACCGGCGTTTCTTACTAAACAATCATAATCACTCGTAATATATCTGGATATCATTTCATGTAGTAAATTAGATATAAACTCCATCGTATCTTGTCATCATCACCATTCTAGTATCTCTATTCGTCTCAACAATTCATAAATCTCTGATATATTGATTAGACTTATACACAATGATGACATATTTCCACGAAATATATCTTGTTTACTCCTCTTGGTAAGTAATCAATACAATACTTTGTATGGCATTATCAA
Source organism: Dittrichia graveolens (assembly GCA_038502395.1). NCBI lineage: Eukaryota > Viridiplantae > Streptophyta > Magnoliopsida > Asterales > Asteraceae > Dittrichia > Dittrichia graveolens. Next base: position 34,950,558 of record JARJIL010000006.1, read on the forward strand.
ATTTTAGCCCTTCCAAATGCACTAGCAATTTAGATTCATAAGTCTCCGTCAAAATAAATCTCCAAATTTCTAGCAAAGGCATATATACACAAGGTTCTATAAGTCTTCAGTCCACATGTTTCGGCAATTGATTCCACTTTGTTCTTCCTCATATTTAATAATTTCAATCATTGATCCATCAACTCCTAGTATAGGCAATACCTATTACTATCCACAAAATCAAGTATACTTTACTTCGCATAATCCCAGTATTATCATCATTAACTCCCTTGCATTTCAACCTGTCTGACAACAATTTGTCTCTCCGAGGTGGTATCAAATCTCTCAACCACATTATTTAATTCATTATGAACATTGTCTCTACCACATGTTCAACTCATCTGTACAAACATCTGTCATTCTTCTTAACAATTAGATCACACACATACTTTCTTTATAATCAAAATTTCCATATATTCAATACAAATGCATCTGCTGCAGCCTTCAAGTCATGGGTTGAATCATTCCTCCAACTCCATAGTATAACTTCCTTTATCAATTCAACCAATACAATATTTCAATGTATGATAAATCTCCTCAAGTTCTTCCATCAATATCATAAATTATCTTTATTCATTAGGTTTATCAATAACTTGTAATTTCAGTCATACTTTTATCAAAACCTTTCTTGATTATCACTAAATCCTTCCAATCTTCAGTAATCATCCACTTTTCTTCTTCTTGCACAAACATATATATATATATATACATGTATACAAAAACAGTAAGCAAGAAAAGTCTTGCAACACATAACATGGCATATAATTTAACTAATCTCATAACATTCTTTCTTTGGTATTTCATACCCAATTCACATCCGCTCAAGTATTACATACTTATCATCATACCACTTTCTGACATAAATATCAGATAAATCAAGATTTAAAAAGCATTTACTATCAACTAACTCTACTTCTTGAGAATCATCTTTATCAGAAGTAAGCAAAATCACTTAGCACACAAAGGCATAGAATATCAACAATTAATTCCGAAGTTAATAAACATACTTGCAGGTATAAAGTTTATCAAAACATTCCCGTGTTAACATCATCGGTAGTAGTATCATCATCTATCGTCATTCTGAACGCTCTACCCTATGGCAAAGAAGGCTTCTTTCTTTTATGTCGACTTGCTGAAGAGGGTCCCCCAACCACTCCGACTCCTGACCCAAATCCTGTCTTTATCTCAGCATGGTACTCGCCCACTCGGTGCCTTTCTTTCAAATAGTTCCAACAAACATTCCTTAGAAATTGGCAATCCCTAATTTGATGCCCAAACTGTCCACATCTGACACATCGCAGTGTCTGGGGTGTGCAAGGACCCGTGTGGAAAGACGTACAATTTCCACACCATTGTGATCGCCGATTGGACCCACCAGACGTAAGCCCACGATTTTGATTATTCTGACTCTGTCTGCTTTGCCCTCCCTGCCTTTTTTGATTATTATATTGTTCTAAATGAGATTTCTGCTGAGAAATCCTGTCTTGTGTCATTTTGCCTCTTGCTTTAATGTCACCTTCAGCCGACTTGGCCAAAGTGAAAGCCTGGGATAGTGTGCTAGCCCATCTGGTAGCACTGCCATAATCGGGATGTAACGCTCCCACAAGATGAGAAATCTTGGATGCCTCATCCGGCACCCACTGTTTGAAAAATCTCAGCTTTTCATTGAACTGTTTAATCAAAACATCCATAGACATATTTCCTGTCATATGTAAATCCATAAATTTTTGATCTTGGCAATCTCGAAGGAATTACAGTATTGTTCGCATAACTTTTCCTGGAATTGACTCCAGGTGATACTCTCCTGCTGCTCAGTAAAATGACCGGTAATTGAATCCCACCAAACCATTGCATCCCCCTTCAACATCCTTGTAGCGTATTTCACCTTCAGTTCATTCTCACAATTACAGGCGTCTAACGCCTTCACCATCTCACGCAACTAGTTCAGGGTAACATTGGGATCGGAACTCCCTCGATACTCTGATGGCTTGCAATCCAAAAATTTATTGTACATACAGGGTTGTTTGTATCCAGGAAACGCAAAAGGATAAGTTCCCTGAGGCGAGAACGGATAATAAAACTGTTGTGGTATAACTTGAGTTACCGGTGGTAGTGGTGTTGTTACTGGTGCAGTAGTTGATTGTGTTGGTATCGCAGTTGGGACCGGGCATGGCTCACATGGATTATACCTCTCTTGCTCCAAATTATGAACAAAGTTTCGAAGATCTAGTAACTCATTCTCAAGCTTGAATATATACTCACTCTGATCTGCTTCGTGAGTCTGACCTGAAGTTCCTGCAACGTCTGTATTATCAAAGTTCTCGATTACTGGTGCTTCTGTAGTTGCCTAGGTCACAGAAGGTAGGACGGGGATCTCTCCGTGAGCCATATCTGTTACAATCACATCATCTCAAAATTTATTAGCATAAATCGTTAGTACTCTAAATACTAATTACCATAAAAATTTCCAACTCACTCTAATTACCCCGAAAGAAAGTTTGACCCGTCATGAGCCAAGATTAAGGAATGCAACACTCTAGCTGTGCTTGCATCGCAAAACCAAGGCTCTGATACCAAACTACAACACCGCAAATCCTAAGTCCTTTTATTTAGAAACACACTGCGGAAGCTTTTAAACAAGATTAAACATAAAACATTGTATTTACAATCATGATCATACATCTGTTCACAAAACAAAACAACTAACATCTTGGTGTTACAAAATACACATGGCTAATTTCCATTTTAAACACATATCAGAGTAGGGTCAACTTTTCCTTCCACGAATACCACCAAAACACAAACCTGCAAAAATAAGCAACTAAGGGGAATTAGAACAAAGCTAAGTGAGAGGATTCTACGATACATCAGCAAATACCAACAATCAATGAACAGGCAAGTAAACACAAGCCATACAATCTAGTGTAATCTAGAGGTCCGGCGGTTATGCCGAACCGACAACTAATGCGGGCCAAAGCAAAAGTTTATCGATAGCCCACCGCCAATTAGCACAGTTAGATCCCTTCTAATACAACACATGCATAAGAGGCTCTACAACTGCTCAACCAATAGCGATCAGGCCCAGCCGAACTACTCGCATAGCTAACCCCTACCAGCCGAAGTACTCGTATAGCTGGTTTCCAATACAATTAAGCACAAATAATATCTCAATCATACGGTACATCAACAACAATCCATTTTCAAACTAAACTGTCAATCAGACGCAGTCATAAGCATCTCATCAATCACAATCATAACCTTTACCATCCGTGAGTTCACATCCACTCACCTCGTGGTTTCAAACGCTTAACTCAGATATCTAATTTTACAAAGTCTTGGTGTTTCCTGAAAACCCAGTAAAACAAAATCAGTCTCGAACTCATAAATATATATGTCAACATATATTTATATCTCATTTTATAACATATATAACTAACAACTTCAAATCATCAACAAACAAGAACATTTCTTGAATTTAGGTATCGGATCTCACAACCACGGGATTTCACTTCATCGGATTCCCTACTCTCGGATTTCGGGTTTGTCGAATTTCATGTTCCGGATTCAGAGTACGGGATTTAAGTGTCGGATTCATCTATTGGATTTCAAAGTATATGATTTCAAAGTGTAGGATTTCAAAGTGTAGGATTTCAAAGTATAGGATTTCAAAGTGTAGGATTTCAAAGTGTAGGATTTCAAAGTGTAGGATTTCAAACTATAGGATTTCAAAACATGAGGATTTCGAGTCTTACCGGTTTTGAGGTATCTGTTTTTCTCATCATCCTCCCCAACACAAAATCTGTCAACCTCAACCTCCATGGATTTCACAAAACTCATCAAACCTTACCAAAAACATATCTAATCATCTATAGACATGTATTCATGCATCATAAACATCTTTTAATCACATGAATCATTAAAACATACAAAACCCACTTAAACATGACTCCTCAAAATCATCCATGGTGTTTCTTCATGTTTACATGTAACTCCATAGAAAAACATACCATAATGATTTTAATCATGCTATAAACATAAACTAACTTTCACTTTGATTTATCAACCAATAATTTCTTCAATCCAACATCCAAGTTTGCAAGTTTGGTTTCTTCAATGAGAGGTTTTTAAGATGACACACACAAACACCTTTTTCACTTTCAAAATATGACCAGGTGACTATTTCTTCAATTTATAATATATATACACACATGTACGCATATTACTTTCATTTTTCAAAGCAGGAGGTGGAACAATCTTCTTATCCAATTTTCATACATACATACATGCTTACACATATTTACATATATAACATGCGTACATAAGAAGCACCCCCAACCTTGCTCCTTTAAGAAGTTCATTTCTTGTAAACCACCTACCTACGAGGGGAGTGATGACCCCTCGGTTACAATGAGATGGCTCAGAGAGATGGAGCAGGCATTTCAATCCTGCGACTGTGAACCGGAATACTGCGTTAAATACATGGTAAGGATGTTGAAGGGCCGTGCCATCTTCTGGTGGGACACTTTTAAGGACTATGTTAATAAGGAGGTACTTAATGCCTTATCTTGGGAGCAATTTTCAGAGAAGTTGCAAAGAAAGTATTGCACTGAATATTATATGGAGCGGCTGGAACGAGAGTTCGACAATCTCCGAAAAGAAGATTAGTCTATGGAGGATCACATCAGCGCCTTTACTGATAAAATGTGGTTTGTTCCTTATTTGTTATTTGACGAGAGCTCAAAGATCCGGAGGTTTGTTAGTACTCTTCCGTTGGAATTTCGGGCTAATGTCCAAGTAGCTGCTGATTTGGATCGAGCTTTCAAGGTAGCACGATAAATGGAGGGTGATCGTATTCAATGTAGGGGTGAAGCTGTAGGGGGAAGTAATAAAACAAAATTTCAACCATTTGCTAAACCGAGTCTTTCTAAAGGACAATCTTCTGCAGGTGATAAATCTGATGATTCTAAATAGCCCAAATCTGATAACCCCTGGTGTCATCAATGCCGCACCTACCATTCTGGTGGTTGATCCAAAGTAACCCCGAGGTGTATCAGGTGTTGGCAAAGAGGACACCCGGTGGAGGAATGCAGGTACAATGAGGATGTTTGCTACAGATGTTGTCAGCCAGGTCATAGGATAGCCAAATGTCCTCCTAATGCCCGAGTAGGTGGATCATCTACAAGGCAGAAGAAAGACAATTCCCCTCATGCAAAAGGGAGGGTGTTTCAGATGAGGACTGAGGAAGCCAAAGCAGCTGGGATGTGATTACGGGTACATTCTTTGTTAATTATACCCCAGCATGTGTATTATTTGATTCTGGGGCTACTTATTCTTTTGTCTCGATATATTTTTGTCATAAGCTGCAATTACCTACTTCTACATTAACTGATCCGCTTACAGAAGAGACCGCTAACGGTAAAGTAGTTTTTGTTGCTGACAAAGTTCCTATAGCAGTTATTGGCATCGAAGGCAATAGTTTCCCTATTTCATTTCTTATCAAGCCTATTGCTGGGTTTGATATTGTGATTGGAACGGATTGGCTCAGCAGTCATAATGCTGAGATTCTATGTTCTAAAAAGATAATCACAATTCCTTTGTCCGATGGGTCGTATGCAATAGCAAGGGGGAACGACGAGAGTCTGATATTCCTATTATCTCTGTCATTAAAGCTTGTAAATCGGTGGCAAAAGGTTATGCCTCCTACTTAACATTTGTCATTGATGCTAAGATGGAGAAACAACCCATTAAAGATATCAAGGTAGTGTCTGAATATCCTAAAGTGTTCCCTGATGAATTACCCGGACAACCTCCAGTCAGGGATGTTAATTATCGGATTGGTCTTGTCCCCGGAGCTACCCCAGTGGCTAAAGCTCTCTATTGTCTCGCTCCTATTGAAGTTCGCAAGATAATGAATCAGATCCAGGAATTACTTGACAATGGCTTCATTCGCGCGAGCTATTCTCCTTGGGGAGCTACAGTTTTATTTGTCAAGAAGAAATATGGAACTATGCAAGTGTGCATAGATTACAGGTAGCTTAATCAGCGAACCGTGAAGAACAAATATCCTCTCCCATGCATAGATGGCTTATTTTATCAATTGCAGGGAGAAAACTGCTTCTCCAAAATAGATCTTCGATCGGGGTATCATCAGGTACGGGTTCATGCTGAAGATATTCCAAAGACTGCCTTTCGAACCCGCTATGGCTATTATGAATTCTTGGTGATGCCGTTCAGCTTAACCAATGCACCAACTATCTTTATGGATCTCATGAACCGTATTTGTCATCCATTTCTTGACAGGTTTGTAATTGTATTTATTGATGACATTCTGGTTTATTCAAGAACCGAAGATCATTATGAATTACATCTTCGTCTAGTTCTCGAGACTATCAAGCAAGAAAAACTTTATGCCAAACTTTCTACATGTGAGTTTTGGCTTTGGGAGGTGCATTTTCTTGGCCATGTAATTTGTAAGGAGGGAGTTAAAGTAGTCTCTCATTTAACGGCACATGCAGGTTCGCATCCAATAGACACTTCTTTAGGTTTGATACGTGAAGCGTATTGTGTATGCCCCTTAGTTCTTATGGGAGTCTTAGTCGCTAGGTTACGGGGCCAACCCTTTCAATGATCTCCAAAGTTCCCGCATACCTTGGTGCTAGCTTGCCATTCATGCCGAAACGCACCACACCTTTCCAAGGTGACACTTTAAGTAACACTTGATCGCCAACACTGAATTCTAGAGGTTTCCGCCGGTTGTCAGCGCAACTCTTCTGGCAATCCCTTGCTATTTTGATTCTTTCCTTGATTTGAAAGATTTGGTCGGTGGTTTCTTGTATAATCTCCGTCCCAATAAGTTGACTTTCCCCCACTTCAGCCTAAACAACGGGTGATCGACATTTCCGCTCGTATAGTGCCTCGAACGGGGGCGCATTTCATGTTGGTATGGTAACTGTTGTTATAAGAAAAGTGAATGAGAGGAAGGTGCATGTCCCATCTTCCTCCAAAGTCAATTACACATGCCCTTAACATGTATTCCAAAGTCTGGATAGTACGCTCACTCTGTCCATCAGTTTGAGGATGGTAGGCCGTACTCATGTCCAACCTTGTTCCCAAAGCCTTCTGTAGTGTCTGCCAAAACCATGAAGTGACCCGACTATCCCGATCGGATATAATAGACACGGGTAGCGCATGCCTAGTCACTACCTCGTTAATGTATATTCTTGCCAGCTTATCCATCTTGTAATCTTCCCGAATTGTTAGGAAGCTGGTTGACTTTGTCATTCTATCCACGATAACCCAGATTAAATAATGTCCACTGCCGGTCCTTGGCAATTTCGTGATGAAATCCATGGTTATGTTTTCCCATTTCCATTCGGGAATCTCTTGTTGTTTCAATGCGCCCGAAGGTCTCTAATGCTCGGCCTTTACCTTTGAGCATGTTAGACATTTGCTAACATATGTGGCTATGTCCTTTTTCATTCCTGGCTACCAATACATATCTCGGAGATCGTGGTACATCTTATCCGCTCCTGGATGAACATAGTACCTCGTCGTGTGAGCCTCATCCATTATTAGTGTCCTCCGATTTCTAGCTCTTGGAACCCAGATTCGTTCCACAAAGTATAATCCACCATCCTCTCCTTTCTCTGGTTGTTTGTCTAACCCTCACAACGTCTCATTTGGAGCGTTCTTATCTTCCATTTCTTATTTCTGAGCTTCAAATATCTTGTCCATGATACCCGATTGTATTGTCATGCTCATTGCCCGTATTCTCCTGGTCTTGACCCTCTCCTTCCTACTTAGAGCATCAGCTACCACATTTGCCTTACCTGGGTGGTAACGAATTTCACAATCATAATCAATGAAGAGTTCGATACAACGTCTATGTCTTATGTTTAACTCCTTTTGATCGAAGATGTGCTGTAAGCTCTAATGGTGGATGTAGATAATACTTTTCGTTCCATACAGGTAGTGTCTCCAACTCTTGAGTGCAAAGACCACGGCTCCTAGTTCTAAATCGTGGGTAGTATAGTTTTCTCGTGGATTTTTAGTTGCCGAGACGTGTATATAATTACTTTACCCCTCTGCATCAACACACATACAAGACGTGTATATAATTACAAAGTCATCGGTTCCATCGGGAAGCGTTAGTATAGGAGTGTTACACAACCTATCCTTCGGTGTTTGAACGGCTGCCACTTATCCTCGTTCCAATCAAACTTCTTGTCCTTTTGTGTTATAAGAGTGAGACGTTTGGCAATCTTTGAGAAATTCTCGATAAACCGTCTATAGTAACCTGCTAACCCTAGGAACGAACAAATCTCTGAGGGTGTTTTTGGGGTGCTCCACTTCTTTATGGCCTCAATCTTACTTGGGTCCACATGTATTCCATTGTTATTTACCACGTGACCGAGAAAATGTACTTGTAGCCAAAATTCTCATTTTGAGAAATTAGTGAATAGCTTCTCCTTCCTAAGTATCTCCAAAATTGATCTCAAATGCACTTCGTGGTCCTCCTTAGACTTAGAATAGGTCAAGATATCTTCTCTAAAGATGATATCGAACTAGTCTAGAAATGACTTGCATACGCGGTTCATTAAATCCATAAATGTTGTAGGTGCGTTACTTAGCCCGAAAGGCATAACCATGAACTCAAAATCTCTATAACAGGTTCTAAACGCGATCTTTGGAATGTCCACCTTGCGTACTCTCTGTTGATGGTAACCGGAACGAAGATCTATCATGGAAAAACTTTGCGAGCCTTGTAACTGGTCGAATAAATCATCTCTCCTAGGAAGAGGATAACGGTTCTTGATATTTAGTCTATTCAATCAGGTTAGTCGGTGTATATTCGAAATAAAACATCCTTCTTCTTGACGAAATGACTGGGTCAGATAAAACCCTTGTCTTGTAGTTCCTGGAGTTGGCTAGGCAACTCTTGCATTTCTGATGGTGCCAATCTATATGGAAATCTTGCTACGAGAGTTGCTCCTGGTATCAAGTCGATGCCAAATTCTACTTGTTTAATAGAGGGTATTTTAGATAGGTATTTAGGAAAATGTTAGGAAAGTCCCTAACCACCGGAATATCCTAGAGTTCTTCTCCTCCGCCTTGTCACTCATGAGATGCTTTGGATCTCCTTCGGGATGGTACCCCTGGACTATAAGCACTTTGTCGTTTGGTAAGGGAATTCGGACTATCTTCTCATTACAAATGATCTCATCCTTGTACTTTGACAACCAGTCAATCCCTACAATCAAATCAAACCCCCATGTCCAAAAGGTATCAAATCTATACCGTAACGCTATTGGGGTCCTAGCGAGCTTCATTGGCCCTATAACAAGTGCTCTCCCATGATTTTGGTTCCCCTGGTTCCCTTGATTACGATCTCCTTCTATGGCCAAGGTTTGGTTTGGCCTATTCCGTCTAGGGACAGGAGTTCCTTTTAGTCTTGGACATGCATTTCTATAGTGGTCAACACTCCCACATTCATAACACGTTCGATGGTTTCAAGTTGGATTCATAGTATTCACCGGTGTTATCATTTTCCCCCAGTCCTATAGCCCTTAGCGTAGTGCCCTAAGCGGTTATATGTTGTACATGAGCGACACAACACATTCTAATAGTGATGATAGTCGCAGTTGGTGCACTTTGGCGCCGGACACGCATACTCCTTCCTATCAGGGTTAGGTATTATGAACCCAGTTGCTACTTTGGCCCTCTTGTTGTTGTTCTTGGGGTTCCCTTGCCTACTCTCGCTTTCATCTTCTCGGCCTAGCGGGTAAGCGCCATTGCACCCCCTTGCCGTTGAAGTCCTTTAGTTTACAAGCCATAAATTCATTATAGGTCCAGTCGTCGCCATTCCTGATATTGGTGTTTTCACTCCTCCTCCGTTAGTGTTATCAGCCCCGACGCCAGTATTGCTTTGGTTAGCATGGTTATTGCTAACTTGAGTGACAATGGCAGAGATTATGGCCTGTAGTTGTTGAACTATGGATTGTGCAAATGTTGGGGTATTCACGCCAAACAACCCAACATCTCCGTTATTACCGCCATCTCTGCCTCCTCCATATGGCGGCTCTGCCGCGTCTTGCATTTCGGGTTGATCTTCTTGGAGGTATGTTATATACGAAAGTATGTACATGACTTAGATGGAAGGCCAAAGCATGGGTATCGTTACTCTTAGTATTTTGGTTACGTCATGTTTCATAGCACTTTATTAGTTTAAATCATATAGTTATGGATATTGGTCACTCGCGCACTACCCTAAAATCAAAATAGTAGTTTGCTTTGGAGGATGCTTCACAATACTTTAAGTATCCTCGTGCTAGGTATGTGTGCATGGCGGTGATCAGGCGTAATGCATCCATACTTATTAGAACTCTCCTTAAAGCACCATTAATTTTCCCGATCCATTAACATTGGCCAAAACTCTACTTCCTACAGGTCTAGGCAGTTAGGAACACTCGGCCATGCATGACACTAGATGACAAAGTCATTCGAATTATTGGCCCTACTCTAAAGCAACATCAAACGAGAACATGCAGTAATGCTAGGTCAAGAATTCTAAGTCCATATAATTAAAATCATACATTATTAGAAGTGCTCACACAACCCTTACCTTTATTTTCTAACAACATATATAATAATAAACAAATACGTGTGCACACAGTCATTCAAAGAGGCTTACATGTATATTTGAGTTGTTCAGAACCTTGTAGTCATGCCATGCATGCTAGATAATAACAAGCAAGTTATCAAATAGTTTGTCTTTTGTTCATGTTTAATTAGTGGGTTTGAAAACCGTACAAGAAATCATGAAAGAAAAACAATATAAATTAGAATAGTAGTAAATAATCTGATAGATGGAACAATAGATTATAATAGGTGTCCTCTACTTGTCAGTAGGATCATCGGATGGGTCCTCCTTGGGGTCCTCTTCGACCTTATCCAAGGTTTCCATAAGATAACCTTGGATCCTAAGGATCTCCTCTAGTACTTGGATCCTTTGGCCTTGTCGTGCTTGCTCCTTAGCTTGGTTGTTAACCCGATTTTCAAGTTTGGAGAAGGCCCAGTTCTCCCCATCACTCATCCTATTTAGTTGACCTTAAGGGCCTATGCTTCCTCTTAGGACGGGGTCGGGATGGTCCACCACAGCTTTATGGGGTTGGCTCATTTCCGTATGCTTAGGTATATGGTGTTGTCGATCGGCTGTCCCAATCATACCAATTGAGCGCATCATCGTTTTGACTTGTATTTGTTGATCTCTTTCCTCGAGTTTCCTTTTTAGGAAGGTGATTGTCAACTTGGATCGGGTAGGGGTTCAGATTGTGCATACCATCGTTTCCTAGATAGAACAATTACGGAGGTTAAAATTTTGGAAGAATTTCGTCCGCGGTTTGCGTTGGCTGATTTGGCTGAAGCGTGAAAACTTGTGAAATGAAATAGTATGCACACATAGTTCCTATTATGCAACTATTTGAGGTACTCTGGTTATAGTCTAGGTCAAACCACCTAATTCTCTATAACCACCGGCTCTGATACCAATCTATCACACCCCGCCTAGGTAGAAACACGGAGTGTGATGGAGAGGACCTTCATAACACATTGATACATGAATAGAGATATTTACTAAATTGATTTGCACCAACATGTAACAACGTTCCCCAAAACAAGAGGGGACTTGTGACGTGGTAAGTCATTCCACGGCAATCGTAGTCAATAAGTAAAGACATGAAAATACCAAATAATTATTCCCACAATCCGGGACAAGTATACGGGGCTACAAGCCCAAATATTATAAGTTTAAGTTTATCAATGTATATACTAGTAAAAGTAAGCATTAATCCAAATCTCGCTAAGGCTCTCTATTCTTATCTAGGCTCCTTAAGCATTATTCTTAACATTACCTGAAAATAAACACCTGAAAATGTCAACATAAAGTTGGTGAGCTCGTAGGTTTACAAGTAAAAGTAAGTTGTGTCATATATAGTAAGTTGTATGATATTAAACACGTAAAGGCATGGTACACAATAGTAGTATAGTGATACCCGGAACCTAAGTTCACCATGCCCGAGTCATTTGATTTCCAACCATCGCCTACGAGCTGGAGCTACTAGTTGGCTATAAATACTAATGAGATAATCAATAGTTTTAACCTGAACACGTATTGAATAGGAAATCCCGATCACGGACAGAATAGTCAATCCTGAACACGAGTTCAATAGACAATACCGAACACGGGCTCAATAGCCAATACTAGACACGGGCTCAATAGACAATCCCGAACACAGGATCAATAGACAATCCCGAACACAGGCTCAATAGACAATCCCGAATACGGGCTAAATAGGTGCACACACATACCACTTATATGCCATGAAAGAAAAACATAGAAATGAAACATTGACATGGCATAAAAAATTTCTGAAAATAGTTTTGAGTGTCACTTTCTCCAAAAAAATACATAAAAAGGGGCCACGAATACTCACCTTAGTTAGTGGATCTTGTCACTTGATTCCTAACGTGCTCGCAAATCTACAACAACCATATGATCTAAATTATATACTATTCATGCGTAAAATCCTCGTTGTACTAACTTTGAATCATCAAGTTTACTTTGGATTCACCATTAAGTTTTACACTAGGTTACGTAAGTGTTAGTCCTTTATTTGTATATATTCCATTCCTGAAGGAGCTTTCAAAGAAAGCGACTGAAGGAGTATTCTTTATTCTTTTGTAAATTGTTCTGACGCGCCACCTGAAGAAAGAAGCCTAAAGTTCATCTGAAGATTTGTTCTGAAGTGAACGTCAACTGAAGTTAGTCTTCAGTTATCAAAGGGTCTTCTACACTGAAGATACATTTGACTACCAGAATCTTCGTGTTATGTAAAGTGCACGATCTGCGTATCTAAAGGAGCATGAAACGGCAATCTTGTTTTCTGTTCCTAATTTTGTGAAGAGCAGTACACGTGTAATTAAATTAGATGGTCATGATTAGTTTACTTAGCCTATACATACCTGCTCGTAGTTCGAGAAAAGGTAAAGCGTTTGTTCGCTAATTTGCATTCAAGTTTGTTCTTGATTAGTCTGTACTCGGTGCTCAAATTTGTTCTTGTGCACTCTTTAAAATCTGATTATTAATATAATCTTACTTTGAAAACTTTCGTGTGTTCGTTACTTTAAAACTATTTCCGCACTTTTATATTAATCATTTTTAGTTTTATACTTATTTGGGAAAAACAATTGGTATCAGAGCAGGTTCTAATTTAATTTATAAATTAGTGAAAATCTTGATTGCATCGAAAATGGATCCTCTGCCAAACCACCAAAGTTTTCAATCAAACATTTTTCAAGTTGGAAAAATAGAATGTTACTTTATTTGGAAAATCTTGATTGCAACTATCTCATTATTTTGGAGGAAGGTCCTTTCATTCCTCAAACCATCTCCACGGAGACTGGTTCTGCTGAAACGTCTATTCCCTCTCGCCCCAAACCAAGATGTCAATGGACAGAGGAGGAGAAGAAGCTTGTTGGTTTAGATGCCAAGATATGAAACAATATAGTTATTGCTTTACCTAATGAAATATTCCATACTGTTTGTAATCTGAAAACTACTAAGGATATGTGGGAGAGCACATGCATATCATTTGAAGGAACTGTTGAGGTTCGTGAGTCTCTCACTGAGGTTTACACAAGATTTACATGTCTACTGAATGACATGACTGAAGTTGGAGTTGTTAGAGAGCAATTCCAAATCCTGAACAGATTTCTGGATTCTCTTCTGTCTGAGTGGGATACTATGTGCATGATCCTGAGAACAAACAATATGCTCAGGGACATGAACATGCGCAAACTCTATGGAATTCAGCTGAATGACGAACAAACCCGCATTCAAAAAATCGACCTGAAGAAGGCCTTCAAGAAAACTCTTGCCCTCGTTGCTGAAAATCGTCAAAGAGTCAAGTATAGGTCAACTGAAGACTCAAATTCTGAAGATAAGCCTCAGATGAATGATGCGTAGGAGGAAGAAAGGTCTGACAATGAATGTTCTGAAAAAAGCCTTCATCATGAAAAACTATAAAAAGTTTCAGAAGCTCAAATCTGATGGGAGAAGAAAGTTTGAGAAGAAATTCTCTTCAGAGAAAAAGGGCTCATCTGAAGGGTCCAAAAATGAATGCTTCAAATGTGGGAAGCCTGGTCACTATGCAGCTGACTGCTTTGTTAAGGAAAACTCTTCAAATCCAAAGAAAGGGTATCCATCCAAGGCTGATAAATACAAAGCCAAGTATAAGGCCCTGAAAGCATCCAGTGAGAAGAAGAAGAAAGAAAAGGCCATGATTGTTGATGACCTTAACTGGACAGATTCTTAAACCTCTTCAGATGAGGAAGAACAGAACAAAATTAGAGGAAAGTGCCTGGTGGCTGAAGAAATCCTCGGAACTTCGCATCCTGAAACGTGCTTAATGGCTACTGAAAGCAAGTTCAGCAGTGATCTTTCCGAGGCTGAAAAATTGAGCTCAGCAGAAGGATGGAATCCCACCATGATGTATAAGGTATCTAATTTCAAAAATTATTCAATGAATGAAGAGGATGATATGTTTGCTTATTTGTGTTCTGATCTGATAGTTGCTCATAACAATCAAAACAAATCTAAACAAACTATCACCAAGCTCACTTCTGAAATAAATGTTGTAGAAAAGGAAAATGAAATTTTTTTCAAGAAACATATGCCTTAAGAAATCTTCATGAATTTTTAACAAATGAACTCAAAAATGTGAAAATGTATTTGCAAGACTCTAACGAAAAAGTGAAAGATCGTTAGTCGATAATTGATCTATGGTTGAGTCCTAACAAACTAGCATTTGAGAGTATAAATCATCAAATAGTTATTCAAAGAGAGAGAGTAGGCATTGGACACATTAAACAAGCTGCTGATTTTAGCAAGAAGTGTAAAAATGTCGATGAAATGATTTTTAACGGTATAAGCATTAATGTTATTGGAAATCGAAATCTTCTTAACAAGAGATTCACTAAATCTGAAGTTTTGAATCCAAGTTTTTCTGAAACAACAAATTCTGAAATAAGAAATCTTCAACTTCCTACTGAGTACGATTCCCTTGCCAGAAAAAACTCCTAAAACAATCCCTGAAATACCTGTTACGTCAACCTCTACTAAAAACCAACCTGAAGCTGTATCTAAAACCAGTACTGAAATCCTCAACAAGTCTTCGTCCGAATCAGTTGGTGAAATATCTTCTGACAACAAAATAGTTGAGTTATCTCACTCTAGATTTCTTCCTGAAGCCACTATCTTTTATGACATTATTATCCTTATGATCTCTTAAGATGAAGATTCATCAGTTGAATCTTCAAGATCCGTACCTGAAATTCCAAACCATCCAAAACCAAAAGTCTTGATGAAACCTTTGATCTGCCTGTATCAAAACTCAAAAAAGTTAAGGATTCTATTTTCAAAATTTTTAAGTTAATTGGTGAAAAAGAGAAAAACAAGAAGAATAAAAGGATTAAGGCAAATAATTCTAAATCAACTAGAAAGTGTTATAAGTGTGGAGTAAGAGGTCATGAAGCGATTTCTTGTTCAAATGAAGGCAAAATTTCTAGTTGCTCTTCTGAGCATTGTGTTTTAGAGCCCAGTAAAGTTTGGGCTCATCAAATGAACTAACTTTAAACTATCTGTGTAGTGCGAACAACATGATAACATTTGGAACCTTCATAGTGGATGTTCAAGGCATATGACCGGATGTAAGTCCCTACTGAATGGGGTTCAAGCAGCAAATGGACCTAAAGTTACGTTTGGTGGAGGGAATGTGGTAAAACAGATGGATATGGTTATCTGAATCAAGGTTCAGTCAACATTAAAAATGTTGCTCATGTTACAAGACTTGAACACAGCCTTATCAGCATCAGTCAATTATGTGATGCAGATTATGAAGTGCATTTCAAGAAAACCAAGGGTTCGATCTTCAACAAGAAAGGCAAGGAGGCCTTACAAGCGAAAAGACAGGGAAATATGTATGTTGTTGATTTTAACTCCGCCACCTCTGAAAGAGATGCATGCTTCTTTTCAGAAGCTGACTCCAAAGTTAACTGGTTATGGCATAAAAGGTTACCCCATCTCAACTTCAAAAACATCAGCAAACTCTCTAAACATTAGCTTACCAGAGGTCTACCGTCAGTTCAGTTTCAGAAAGACAAGCTATGTCACACGTGTGAGAAGGTATAGCAAAAGAAGTCAGTCTTCAAATCCAAACACTATAACCAAGTCAACTCAGCCTTTCAGTTAATTCATATGGATCTCTTTGGTCCTGTAAGCTCACCCAGTATGGGAGGCAAGAAATATACCTTGGTGGTTATTGATGAATACACCAGATTCACATGGGTATTCTTCTTGCGCAATAAAAGTTATACTACTGAAATTCTGATGAGCTTCATTCGTCATGTTCAAAGACAGTTTGACAAGCAAGTTTAACAGCTTCGCAGTGATCATGGGAACTCAACTTATCAAGACTTTTGTGATGAAAACGGTATCATCCAACATTTCTCAGCTCCATATACCCCTCAACAAAATGGGGTTGCTAAAAGGAGAAATAGAACTTTGATTGAAGAAACCCGAACTATGCTAGCTGAAGCATCTCTGAAAGGGCGTTTCTTGCCTGAAGTTGTTAATGCTGCTTGCTACACTCAGAACATATCCATAATTCTCAAGCGAAACGGTAAAACTCCCTATGAGTTACTGTATCTGAAGTCACCCAACGTTGGGTACTTCAATGTTTTTGGAAGCACATGCTTCATCCTAAACACCAAAGATCAGAAAAGCAAATTTGACCCAAAAGGGGAACAAGGGGTGTTTCTGGGATATTCTGACATCTCCAAAGCTTATTGTGTGTTTCTTCCCAAGAAAAACTCTGTGGTTGAAACAATAAATGTCACTTTTGATGAATTCAATGCTCAGTCAACCACAAATCATTCTGATCAAGTTGTATCTAATGAATTTGATGATCTTTTTACAAGAGTCATTCAATGATGACTTGGATGACTACTCTCAAGAGGTAAAAACTGACGATAATATTGTGTCTGTTGATATGAATCATGTCACTGAAGATCTATTAGATTCAAACGTCTCTTCTGTTGATGAGAAACATGAGCAACCAACCAGAGTTACAAAATGGACTTGAGCTTATCCCATCACAAATGTTATTGGTAATCCAAACACTGGAGTGCAAACCCGAAATTCTATTACCTCTGCATTGTGCATGTTCTCTGAATTCATATCACAAATCGAGCCAGAGAAAGTTGATGAAGCTCTGAAGGACCCTAACTGGGTGGTCTTCATGCAAGATGAGCTTAACGAATTTGAAAGGAACAAAGTTTGGAAGCTAATTGCCCCACTTGAAGACAAGTCCATTATTGGCACAAAATGGGTCTTCAGAAACAAGCGTGATTAAACAGGATTTGTGGTACGAAATAAGGCCAAATTAGTTACAAAGGGTTACTGTCAAGAGGAGGGGATAGATTATGACGAAACATTTAGTTGCTCGTCTGGAAGCCATACGCATGTTCCTTGCCTTTGCAGCTTTCAAGGGATTCAAGGTCTTTTAGATGGATGTTAAAAGCGCCTTTCTAAATGGAGAACTTCAAGAAGAGGTATTTTTTCAACAACCTCCTGGGTTTGAATGTCCCAAATTTCCAAACTATGTGTATAAGCTCGACAAAGCTCTTTATGGACTGAAGCAAGCTCCGCATGCATGGTATGATACACTGTCAACTCGTCTTCTGAAGAATGGATTTCAGAGAGGGAACATCGACAAAACTCTATTTCTATATAGAGAAAAAGATAAACTCATTCTAGTTCAAATTTATGTTGATGATATTATTTTTGGTTCTACTGACAATCGTTTGTGCAAGAAGTTTGAGAAAATCATGTCAGAGAAGTTCAAAATGAGCATGATGGGAGAACTGAACTTCTTCCTTGGGCTTTAGATTAAGCAATCTGACCAAGGAATCCTCATCAATCAAGGGAAATATGTCAATGACTTACTCAAAAAGTATATCTTTTCAGACTCGTCCCCAATGAAGTCTCCCATTGTCCCAAAAACCAATCTCACATCTGATCTAAATGGGAAAGCAGTTGATCTTCCCACATTCAGAGGGATGATTGGATCCTTGTTATATCTGATAGCTAGTCGTCCTGACATAATGTTTTCCACATGCCTATGTGCAAGGTTTCAGGCAAATCCAAAGGAATCACATTTGACAGCTGTCAAAAGAATTTTCAGATATCTGAAAGGTACACCTGAACTAGGGCTATGGTACTCTAGAGACTCCGGCTTTGATCTAATTGGATTTTCAGATTCAAACTACGCCGGATGTCAGGTTGATAGGAAAAATACTACAGTTGGGTGTCAGCTACTAGGTGGAAAAATAGTAAGTTGGAAAAGCAAAAAGCAAAATTCCATCTCATTATCCACCGCTGAAGCTGAATACATTTCAGCTGGGAGTTGTTGTGCACAAGTCCTATGGATGCAACATCAGCTTGCTGACTATGGCATCTCCTTTCAGCACATTCTCATATATTGTGATAACACTAGTGCTATTGCAATCTCAAATAATCCAGTGCTTTACTCTCGCACAAAGCATATTGATGTTCAACATCATTTCATTCGAGACCACATTGCCAAAAATGAATTCGAGCTTCGATTCATCTCAACTGAACATCAGCTTGCTGACATTTTCACAAAAGCTCTGGATGAAAATAAATTAAATTTACTAGTTGCAGAAATTGGAATGCTAAATCCTTCAGAAATGTAGCTATTTCAGGTAAATTTGATTGTTACTATTTTTTCTTTCTTGCCACATTTAATGCCAGCCAGCTAAATAGCTAAGCTTGAATAATTACTTTTACCCCGTCTCTCTCTAATTGTCAAATCATCTCTGATGTGTAATCATGAGTAATTTTCTTCATAAATAACCGAATATTTTATTTCCTTTTTCATCTTCTACAAAATTTTAAAGAAAATCTTTCACTTTCTTGAAAACTCATGGAGTTTACTATTACGTTCGTTTTCTTTCCGCTTTGCTACGTGATCACTGTTCGCATTCCGGACGAAGGAATTGGGATTGATGTATCATCTCAAATATATATTTTATCTTAAGCATGGTTGTAATTTTCCTTTTTGGCAGTCAATGTAAATCATGATCGAAATCATGTAATCATCTTTTGTTTATATGGAATTAGTAATATCCAAGCTTAGTTCTTATTCTTGTTGGCATTGTGTTTTTTTTATAATTTATTTTCCCTTCCCTTGTTTTGTTTGAGATTAAAATTTCCAGAGCAAAATTTGGATATTTTTTTCCTTTGGCCTTGTGAAATTTTATCTCTTTGCTAATGGGTTGTTGATGAAGCTTAGTTGTTTCCAAGTTACACCGGGTAAATGGTTTCACCAATAATTGATTGACATCACAAAAGTTATCCTTGCGTATTTTCCGCATTCACGCGGCCATTTTCACCCTAGATTTACTCAACCGCTCAGATTGCCTTCGTTTAAACCTCTTTAAAACCCCCAAATCGCCTTTTCAAGTTCTTTACCTGCAATTCATCTTCTTCGGCAATTTCTCTTTGTTAAAAATAAAATATCATCTTTGTGCTTGATCCCATGGCTCCCAAATTTGCTTCTGCGAAGGTGACTCTCCTTTGTGATGTTGTTTCCAAAATTCTCCTGGCTTCCATCTCCTTCAAGGACAACAACTACTCTGCTTACCTCACCATCCCTCCTCCATCCTTACCACTTCACCAAATATTGACCTACCTTCATAACTGTCCGTTGCACTTTGCTCTCTCAGCAAAGGTTCCAATGTTCGAAGAACATCTCTATGAGTTATGGATGACCTCTAAAGTCATTAGCCCCAAAACCACCGGCCAAAGTATTCACTTCATTATGCTCTCTGGTAGCAAGCCCGCTGAAATCTCCAAGGATTTCCTTGCATCTATTCTCCATCTTCCCCGCCGGGAACTCACCTCATCCACTGCCAATGCTAAGGAGCTGCTCTTCTCCTTCTTTCAATACGCTAATGAGCACAAGATAAAAGGTAACTCAATGGTTCGCACTCGTCTTCCAAAGGAGTGGAACTATCTTATCGCACATCTGAACTTTTGTATGACCAGCAAAACAGGTGGTCTCGATCAAGTCAATGAAGCAGTTTTAAAAATGGCTTATGCCATCATCCATGGTCATAACATTTACTACGCTGAACTCATCACGGAAACCCTTGTGGTCTCACTGACGGCATGCACAAGGTATCAACACATTCCTTTTCCCTGGTTTGTGTCCTTAGTCATCTACTCCTTGTTGACAACTGAAGAATACAACTCCGCTTCAACTCTGCTTCCATCCCCTTCACTACGAGGTTCAATATGGACAGGATCTTCGTCTGCATTCAACCCTGCATTAACCACACCAATGCTTGCCATTGTCTCTCTGAAACCTTCCCTTACTATCTCTTTGGCATATTCAGGGTTATCATCTGAAACAACATCTTCTAAAGCCCAGAACCCTATGCTTCAATCCCCCTTCTAAAACAAAGAAAAGGAAACTGATATCCACTTCTTCTAAGCCATCCATCAAACCTTCAACTGTTCCAAAATCCAGCACTACCACAAAACCAACCACTACCACCACAAATCAACCGCCCAAATCAATCACAACCGCCAAACGCCAAAAATCCACCATTACTTCAAGACCCCTGAGGAAACAACGGGTAAAAGAACGGTTGTGGCATAGGTTGAGACATCGGTGGTAGCGGTACAGATACTGGCGGAATCTCAGCCAGAGTAGTAATCGGTTGAAAAATCAGTGGTATCGTAGTTGCAGTTGATAACACTGTAGTAACCGGGGGTTGAATTATAGGAACTTGTCTTTGTTGCTTCAGTTCCTTTCGCAAGTCTTGCAGCTGGCCCTCCAACTGAAAGATATATTCTTCTCTTTCATCCCCAGCGGTACCAGATGTACCGGCATTTAGCAAAGTTTCCACTATAATAGGGAGTTCAGCAGAAGACGGGACAATAGGGGCAGCAATCGAGTGATCACGATCAGCCATTGTTATCTGTAACAATCACATCACCTCACGATTTATTAGATAAATCCGTTAGTACACAACATACTAACTACACTCCAATTAACCCCAATCCCACACCCAAGGAGTAATCGACCTACCACGAGCCACGATTTAGGAATGTAACACCTCACCTATGCCTACACCACCAAACCAAGGCTCTGATACCAAACTTGTAACACCGTATTTTTAACCCAAAATTTTTCATTTTGATAATCATTGCGGAAGCAAATTAAATAACCAAAGTGTTTACAACTGTAAAAACAAAACTGTTTAAATATCAATATTATAAAACACGGCTCGTCACAAAATAACATATCAGAGTCCTAGGTGATTACTCCCCAAGCTAACCACTCTCAATCGAGCCGCTGACTTACCAAAACCTGTAAAAAGAGTGAGAGTGGGGGATTAGCACAAAGCTAAGTGAATGGAGTAAAACCTCAACATATATATAAGCAAATAACCGCATCAATATCAACAACACATAATAGATAATCGTGCCCCGGGAAGAACAGCGGTTCTGCAGGAACCTTCAACCAATGCCGGCCAAAGCAAAGGTTTACCGATAGTTCATTTGCTATTCTCACACAGTATTACCTTAAGTTGCAACAAATGCATCAAAAGATCCCAATACTGATTAGCCGATAGCAAACAAACCCAGCCCATATGCCCAGCCGAAGCTGACTTCCCAACCATCATGTATACATATCACTGACGCACAATTAATTAACAATCAACAGTTAATCAATTATCATATGCACAATCTATCAATGCGTCAAACCAATAACAGTTGCAGTCCAATCCAATTACAACTAATAACATCTGGGAGTAAACGTCCACTCACCTCAAGCTTTCAGTTTCTCCACTCAGTGATCTTATATTACTGAGCCTTGTTTGTTCCCGAGAACACAACAAACTGAAATCAGTAACGATTCGTAAATATATGCCAAACACATAAATTTATATCCTTTTAATCAATCATAAGCATACATAATTCACATAATTATTATGCTAACTTAAAACAAGTAAAACATAATAAAAACAAGTAATTCTCTGAAATAGGGCCCGTCACGCCGCGACACAATACCTGTTGCTCCGCGACCGTGTCAGATTTCAAATCCGGAACTCATCACTCGGATTTCGGTGGCGGATTTCCAATAAATCGGATTTCAGTGTCGGATTTGCCAAGTTTCGGATTTCCAAGGGTCGGTTTTGCAATTTTGTCGGATTCTAACAGTCCGAAACCAAAACTTTCGTATGAAATCCCCGTCGCGCCGCGACCCTAAGCGTAGCACCGCGACACCCTTCCTCCAGGTTGTCTTCTCCATGTTTATGACGGATTTCCGGCCATCATAAACTTTCAAATCCGATTCAAACCCTCATAATTCATTATGAACCATTCTAAAACATGTATAAATACCTTATAACATGTATTCAACAACAAGAACACATCAAACCCTTTTTAACATGGCAAATCATGCAAAACCCACCAATCTAGTTTACTTCTAAACTTCAACAATGGCAACTTCATGATCTTAGCATATCTTTACAAACTAAACATATCACAACGTTCAGAATCATGCTAGGATTGCAACCATACCTTTACTTTGAATTATCACACAACAAATCAACATTTTCACTTTTCAAGTTTGTTTGCTTCTTTGCCTATTCGCTCAAAAACACATTCACGCACCTTTTGTCGGTTTTCAAGTTATGAGGTAATTCAGATAATAAGTAATAAAAACCCACGTAATCCTTTTTCTCAAAACAATAAGCATGAGGTGTCATAATTTGTTTATAATTATCTCATAACCACATGCAACTACATACATATATATATAAACACATATCTGTACATGAATATACACATATATATTTAAACATATAATTCATTATCCTTTAATTAGTCAATTAAATAAAACCATATAACTCAATAATAACAAGTAATTTATCAATTTAATCACAAGTTAAGATACCAAAGCCACCAAAACTACTAGGCCCGATGTGAGGATGTTACAAATCCTCCCCCCTTAACAACATTCCGTCCTCGGAATCTATTCACTATCAAACAACTGAGGGTAACGAGCTCTCATATCAGCCTCGGTTTCCCACGTCAAGTCTGAACCCAAACTGTGCCTCCATTTAACTAGAACCATCGGAATTTGTTTCTAACGCAGTTTCGTCACTTTCTGATCTAGTAGTTCAATGGGTTCTTCCACTAACTTGTTGCTGGAATCCACTTTAAGATCATGTAGAGGTAGAATCTGACTCTCATCCTCAACTCTACATTTCCGCAAGTAACAAACGTTGAAGGTATTGTGAATACCTGATAATTCCGCTGGAAGATCAAGAGTAACTGTCTGATCATTAACCACCCGTTGGACACGAAACGGTCCAATATACCGCGGAGCTAGCTTTCCCCGCTTCCCAAAACGGATAAATCCCTTCCACGGAGAAACCTTCAGATAAACCAATTCCCCCACAACAAAAGCAGCAGACCTATGACACGGATCAACTTACATCTTTTGTCGATCTCTCGCAGCTTTCAACTTTTCTCGCGCAATAGCTACTTTATCTGCGGTGATCTGCACAATATCAGGCCCTGCATACTGTTTCTCACCCGCCTCTAACCAACACATAGGAGTACGGCAGTGACCACCATATAGCATCTCATAAGGCGGCATACCGATACTCGAGTGATAAGAATTATTATACGCGAATTCTATCAACGGTAGATGGGAATCCCAAGAACCTCCATATTCTAATACACATGCCCGCAGCATATCCTCGAGTGTCTGAATAGTTGTCTCAGATTGTCCGTCTGTCTGAGGGTGGTAAGCTGTACTCAGATTAACACGTGTACCCAACTCCCGCCGTAAACTGTTCCAGAAGTTCGACACAAACCTGGAATCTCTATCTAATACAATTGAAAGCGGTATACCATGTCGGGAAACAACAACTTCATTGATATACAACTGAGCCAACTTACTGAGTGACGTTGTCGCACTGGTAGCCAAGAAGTGAGCACTCTTGGTCAATCTGTCAACGATCACCCAAATCATATCATGATTCCTCTGCGTACGTGGAAGTTTCGTTAAGAAATACATCATTATATGCTCCCATTTCCACTCTAGAATTTGCAATTGTTTCAATGATCCATAGGGTTTCTGGTGCTCTGCCTTGACTTATGCACAAATATGGCAAGCCTCCACAAACTGTGCAACATCTGTCTTCATTGTAGGCCACCAATACAGCACCTTTAGATCGTTATACATTTTTGTGCTACCTGGATGAACAGATAATCTCGATTTATGAGCCTCAGTCATAATCAAACTCCGGAGATCTCCAAGCAAAGGCACCCAAACACGGGATTGATAAACTTTCAATCCTCTAGAATCATCAGTCAGATCATTCTTTTTCTTTAACATAATCTCAGACTTTATATTTTCATCCATCAAGGCTTCCAACCGAGCTGCCTTCAATCTATCAATCAATTCGGAGACTATTTCAATTCGCATGAATTTAATATGTTCACTAACTCCCTTGCAACTCAAAGCATCGGCCACCACGTTGGCTATCCCGGGATGATAGCGAATCTCACAATCATAATCTTTAACAAGTTCCAGCCATTGTCTCTATCGCATATTGAGTTCCTTTTGTGAAAATACATACTGTAGGTTTTTGTGATCCGTACAAATAACACACTTTGTACCGTAAAGATAATGTCTCCATAACTTTAACGCAAAAACCACAGCTGCCAGTTCCAACTAATGGGTTGGATAGTTCTTCTCATTAGGTTTCAACTGAGGAGAAGCATAGGCGATAACTCTATCCCGCTGCATCAACACGCAACCCAACCCTGCCAGAGAAGCGTCACAATAAACTATGAAGTCATTTGACCCATCCGGTAATGCAAGAATACGAACCTGACATAAAAGTCGTTTCAGTGTCTCAAAAGTCCTCTCCTGTTCATCAGTCCACTTAAATGGAACCTCCTTGCAAGTTAACTTAGTCATGGGATTCGCAATTTTAGAAAAATCTCGGATAAACCGTCTGTAATATCCTACCAATCCCAAGAAGCTCTTAATTTCAGAAGGCGACTTCGGAGCTTCACAATTCATTATAGCTTCTATCTTTTCCGGATCAGCCTTGACTCCATTACTGCAAATAACATGCCCCAGAAAGTGAACTTCACGCATGCAGAATTCACACTTTAAGTACTTGGCATATAATTGCTCCCGTTTCAAGGTTTCAAGAACTTGTCTCAAATGAATCTCATGATCAGCTTCGGATTTAGAATAAAACAAAATGTCTTCGATAAATACTATCATAGATTTATCCAGAAACGGTCGACAAACCCAGTTCACCAAACCCATAAACACTGCAAGTGCATTAGTCAAACCGAACGGCATGACGAAGAATTCATAACGACCATACCGGGTACGGAAAGCAGTCTTGGCAATATCTTTGTCAGAAACTCGTAGCTGGTGATAACCTGATCTCAAATCGATCTTAGAGAAATACAAAGCACCCTGCAACTGATCAAATAAATCATCAATCCTGGGCAGAGGGTATTTATTCTTTACCGTCATCTTATTCAGTTACCTGTAATCAATACACATCCGTAGTGCACCATCTTTCTCTTTCATAAATAAAACCGGTGCAACCCAAGGCGAAGAACTCGGACGAATAAAACCCCGATCCAATAAATCCTGAATTTGTGTCATCATCTCCCTAATTTCAGAAGGAGCCAACCTATAAGGAGATGTAGCTACTGGATTCGAACCATGTATTAAATCAATGTTGTACTCTACCTCTCTAAGGAGAGGTAGCCCAGGTAATTCATCCGGAAACACTTCAGAAAAATCTAATATGACTCGCACATTAGTAACTGCCCGCTTTTCCTTCCTGGCATCAATAGCATATTCTAGAAAACACTCGCATCCCTTACTCAAGGATTTCATAGCCTTCAACATAGAAATAATAGGAAACGTAGACCTGTTCCTTTCCCCTCGAGCCACCACGTGCGACCCATCAGACAATGGAAAAGAAATCAATTTCCTATGACATTTAATGCTCGCCCTGTGCTTACTCAGCCAATCCATCCCTAAAACCACGTCAAACCCCGCTATTGGCATCAATAGAAATGACACTGGAAAGCACTTACCATCGATATCTATCTCAGCCCCAATCACTGAACTTGTAACAGGAACTATTTTACCATCTACTACTTCTATTTCAATCGGTACAGAAATAACAGTAACAGGTAATTTCAACTTTTCACAAAAATCCACAGAAATAAAGGAGCGATTCGCTCCAGAATCAAATAACACACGCGCAGGTAGGGAGTTTATAAGAAACGTACCGGTGATAACATCATCAGTGGCAGTAGCATCGTCTACTGTCACACGGAACGCCCTACCCTCCGGTGTCGGAGGATTCTTCCATTTCTGTGCCCCTGAAGATGATCCCCCAACGTCCCCTGCCCCCGTCCCTGTCCCGGCTTCTCTCCCAGTAGGGCAATCACCAGCCCTGTGCCCTTCTTTCGGACAATTCCAACAAACATTGCGGGGAAACCTGAAATCTTTCGTTTCATGCCCATGTGTACCACAACGCAAACAACGCATGGTCTGGGAAGTACACTATTGGGGAGATAATCATTTCACCCTAATAATCAACTCTACCTATCCTAAAACATAGAATTTGATGATAACCAAACCCTACATTCAGTATGACTTAGAAAGAATTCAAACAGGTGTTGTTTGAATCAGTTTATATAAAAATATGCTAAGTATGGAACCATCAGCTGTGGAAAATAAGCCATCAGCTGACCATCAGATCTTACTAAATGTATCAGCCAAGGGATATCAGCCAAGGAGCATCAGATGAAGAAAACAAGTGTAGAAGACCATCAGCTGAGGAAAACAATATATCAGCTGAGCGAAATAGTTGATCGGGTGAGTGAACAAATTGATCAGCTGAGTGAACAAATTGATCAGCTGAGTGCCTACCTCATCAGCTGAGTGAACAAATGGATTAGCTGAGGCCCAAAGCATCAGCTAAGTAATTCTTCCTTTACACAAGTCATCTCCACTTTTAAACTGATGTATTTGATTGATCAGCTAAGCATTCTTGATCAACTGATCATGCAAATACTTAAGCTTATGTCTTCCTAAGCTTACTATTGATCAGCTGAGCATCTATATGATCAGCTGAGCAATATGTAGCAACTGAGTCCTAGCAAAAAGTGACCAACTGATATATTTTGTCAACTGAATAATGAATATCAGAGTTCCTAGTACAATCTGTTAGCTCAGTCATGAAAATGTCAAATCTACTCTATCTTTTCAGATTGTAAGTCATATGTAAAAGGCAGAACATGTGTTGTTCTATTATGCCTTAGATCTTTGTTTGTAAAAGTAAAAATTCACTTTTTGGATCAAGTATGAGACAAAAAGGTTTGATCTTATCCTTTGGAAAAGGATAATGATACCTCAAACAGACGAAGATCTTGAACATTTGTTCAAACAACTAAGTATGGCTGGCAATCCCATACTTGGTAAAGTCAAATCAATCAGAAGCATGGTGTTGATTAAAGTACAATCATGGAAAGGGAAACTCCACCAATTGATATAATGTCTGATTCTGATGATGAGGATG
The DNA here is from genome assembly GCA_038502395.1 of Dittrichia graveolens. Classification (NCBI taxonomy): domain Eukaryota; kingdom Viridiplantae; phylum Streptophyta; class Magnoliopsida; order Asterales; family Asteraceae; genus Dittrichia; species Dittrichia graveolens. Next base: position 34,978,389 of record JARJIL010000006.1, read on the forward strand.
ATATTCCACTATCTGACATCCTCAAAAGAAGAAGACAGAGCCCTAAACCATCTGCTCCACCAGTCCAATCAACCCCATCAGTCCAAAAGGCTTTAATCTCTGCTCCTAAGGATAAAGGCAAGCAAATAATGACAGATGAGCAAGTTGAAGCAGATGAACAAATGAAAAGGGAGCTTGCTCTTAAAGAACAGGAAGAAAGGGGGAGAAAATCTCTAGTTCTTCAAGGGTGGATGATCCTGACTCAGAGGATATTGATGCTGCCTATGCTGAAACTGCCTCCACAGCAGAGTGTTATAAGTGTGGCAAGATTGGTCACATAGCCAGTGACTGTAAGTCTAAATATAACACTGCTTCATCATCTGTGCAAAAGCACGAGGGCAAAATTGATTATGAAGCCAAGTATAAGAAACTCCTTGCTGTTGTCCTTGACAAAAAGAAGAAGAAAGCCCAGGGCCAAGTTCTTGTTGCTGAAGAAAAAGATTGGGCAGAAGAAGATCTCTCCTCAGATGAAGATGAGGTGATCTTTGCTCAGTTCTGCATGATGGACAACAATAATGATGGTAGTTTCTTTGATGAAGACATGAAAAAGGCTGCTAAAGCTTGTTCAACTACCAACTGGGATCCTTCCTCTATGTATCAGGTTGGAAAATTTATTAACTATGATTATAATAAGAAGAATGCTATGTTTGATTACTTGTGTATTGATTTCCAGTCTGCTATTCAACGAGAGAAGAAGCTAAAACTAGAAGTAGAATCACTAAAGGAAAAGTTAAGTCTTAAGGATGAGGAACTTAAGCAGATAACAATCTTAAAAGATGAACTAGCTAATCAAAAGATACTTAATGAGATCTTAGTAAAAGAAACTAGTGAAGCAACCAAAAAGTTTAATGACCTCCAAAAAGTAGTAAAGTCTTGGTGTATATCTGTAGAAAAGACCACTCAGTGTGTCAAGGAACAGATACCCAATCAATTTCGAGCTATTATTGGTGGAAATTACTCTAAGGCTGCTAACTATGTTGATTCTAATAAGAACCTTAATATCTTAGACAAAGATGACATTTTACCACAGACCTTTCACAAGACTATTAAAGGCAAAAGTGTGTTCACAAATAAGTTTGTTAGAAGCAAGAGTTCCCACTCAAAAGAATCAATTATTCCTTTTGTTGAATCATCCTCTAGTAAGATTTCAGAATGTAAAAATACTAATAACACAAAGTCAAAGGATGCGATTAAAGGAAAGGAATCATTAGTTGAGACCTCAAAGACATTATGTTGTCAAACCTTGAAAACATATGACTTAATTCTTAGCATTTCACAAACTGAAGAATCTTTAGCTAATACTTCTCCATCAATTGATAGGTTAGTAGATGATAAATGCTCAGCTGATAACCTGTCAGCTGATCATAGCTCAGCTTCTAAACAATCAGTTGATCTAGAAGTAATCAACTCTCTTTCAATAGAAGAAACTATGAGTAAAAAGAATGATGTTCACATTGTTCCCATTTCTGCCACTCCAAAGATTGGTCAAAAACTTTCCAAAAACAAAGATCAATCTAAGGTGCCTGTGAATAAAGACCTAAGAAATTTACAGGATAAGCTTCATAAGTTGAATGGTCAAGTTAGTCAAATGATGACTAATAAGAAATCTCATAGGTATTCAAACCATGTTGTTCAATGCTCCAAGGCCACAAAATCTCCAAAATCTTATAAATGTGGAAGCAAAGAGCATAAGGCATTTGAATGTTCTTTAGAAGGAAATTCAAGACAACAGACTTGTGATGATAACATAGTTACTCCTCTCATACATAAGAAACCTGAGATGAAGTGGAAAGCTAGGTGCATTCCACAGGGATCCACTAAGTAGTGGATTCCTACTTGTGTCACTAACTCTTCTTTCATTCAAATATGTGCAGGGTGTTGGTTCTTGGTCTTTTGACAGTGGATGTTCAAGAACCATGACAGGTAACAAGGATTTGCTCAGTTACTATAAGAAAGAGAAAAGTCCAAGGGTGACTTTTGGTGACAACAACCATGGGCAAACAAAAGGCTATGGTGAACTTCATAATGGGAACCTCAAGCTGTCAAAAGTTTCATATGTCAAAGGGCTGAAATATAATCTCCTAAGCATAAGTCAATTGTGTGATGGAGATAAGGAAGTCTACTTAACAAAGACAGGAGGCTCTGTCATAAATAAAGATGGTAATACAGTGTCTAGTGCTAAGAGAACCAAGGATGTGTATACACTTGACATGTCATCTGGTGACCCTTCAAAGGAAACATGTTTGTACTCCAAGAATAATGAGGATACAAACTCGCTGTGACACAAGAGGCTTTCACACCTTAATTTAAAAAACATCAACAAGTTTAGCAAGGGTGAACTAGTGTCAGGACTACCTTCACTGACTTATCTTAAGCCTAAACCTTGCACTGCTTGTGAGAAGGGAAAGCAGCATAAAACATCATTTCCATCCAAGCAGTCCTTCTCAATTACAGAACCTTTCTATATGTTGCACATGGATCTCTTTGGTCCTGTTGCAACTGCTAGTACTGGTGGAAGTAAGTATGCTCTTGTATTGGTTGATGGTTCTCAAGATACACTTGGGTTTTCTTTCTTAAAGCAAAGAGTGAGGCTGCTGAAGAGATTATTTGTTTTATCAGAAAGATGGAAGTGTTGAATGGCAATCTGGTGAGGAGTCTTAGAATTGATCATGGAACTGAATTCAGAAATCAAACTCTGGAATCTTTATGTGATGAGAAAGGGATATCTCAAAACTTTTATGCTCCAAGAACCCCACAACAAAATGGTGTAGCTGAAAGAAGAAATAGAACATTGATTGAAGCTGCTAGAACCATGTTGTGTGAAAGTGGTTTACCCTTTAATTTCTGGGCCGGGGCTGTAAGTTGTGCATGTTTCACACAGAACATGTCCCTTATTATCAAGAGGCACAACAAAACTCCATATGAAGTGCTCAATGGAAGGAAGCCAAGCATCAGCTTTCTGTATATCTTTGGTTGTCAATGTTTCATACTCAATCAAAAAGATCAATTGCAGAAGTTTGCTCCTAAAGCTAATGAAGGAGTGTTTGTAGGTTACTCAATGATTTCTAAAGCATATAGAGTATACAACCTCAGAACCAAAGTCATAGAAGAATCCATCAATGTAAGTTTCAATGAAAATGACTTTGTTGCTTCTTGTTCTTCTAATCATGTTTCAGATGAAGAATTTAATGATCTTATGCAAACTGGAGAGGTTCCTTGAGAGCAAGTAGATCCCTCTCCACCAGCTACTCATGATAAAGATGAACCTGTTCCTATCCAATTTTTTAACCATGTACAACCATCCTCATCCAATCCTATACCTCTACTGAATTATGTGGAAAATGACTCAACATCATTGGACTACAATTCCATATCACTCATTCCCTTTTCAGTAGAGATACCCACAGATTGCAATAATGAAGTTATATCAGCCACTCAAAATGAACTCATTTCTACTGCTGATAGCCACCATATAACTTCCTCTCCCCAAATCCAAATGAATCCCAATTTCCAAGAAATCCAAAAAGCCTTCAAAGACCTCAAGCACCATCCTCATAATTTGGTGATAGGCAACATAGATGATCCATTTAGAACAAGATCAAAAGCTTGCAACATCTGTTTGTATTCTGGATTTGTCTCAATGATTGAACCAAAGAAGGTTGATGAAGCTCTCAATGATCCCCACTGGGTGTCTGCCATGCAAGAAGAACTGTCAGAATTCAAAAGAAATAATGTATGGACTTTGGTACGCAAACCAAAGGATAAATCCATCATTGGAACAAAGTGGGTGTTCAGAAATAAGCTAGAGGAAAATGGGCAAATCATTAGAGACAAAGCAAGGCTAGTAGCACAGGGGTACTGTCAAGAAGAAGGTATTGATTTTGATGAAACCTTTGCCCCTGTTGCAAGATTGGAAGCTATCAGACTATTCCTAGCCTATGATGCCTTCAAAAGCTTCAAAGTGTTCCAAATGGATGTGAAGAGTGCTTTTCTGAATGGAGATTTGAAAGAAGAGGTGTATGTCAAACAACCTCCTGGTTTTGAGGAGTCAAGATTACCTGATCATGTTTACTTTCTAAACAAAGCTTTATATGGTCTTAAGCAAGCTCCAAGAGCCTAGTGTGATACCCTCTCTTCTTTTCTCATTAACAAAGGTTTTACAAGAGGATGCATTGATAGCACTTTATTTATTAGGAAGTACAAAGGTGATGTGATACTTGTGCAGATATATGTAGATGATATAATATTTGGGTCTACTAATTTGGAACTATGCAAGAAGCTTTCTAAACTCATGTCTGATAATTATCAGATGAGCATGATGGGTGAGTTAAACTATTTTCTAGGTTTAAAAATTAAACAAGAGGTTGATGGTATTTTCATTCATCAAACAAAGTATTTCAATTATTTACTCAAGAAGTTTGATTTTGAAAATTGTTCTTCAATGAAAACACCTATGTCTACTTCTATCAAGTTAGGAAAGGACACTTATGACAAATCAGTGAACATTACTACTTATAGAGGAATGATTGGGTCACTCTTATACCTCACTACAAGTAGACCTAATATAATGTTTTCAACATGTCTCTGTGCAAGATATCAAGCTGATCCTAAAGAATCACATCTTGCTGCTTTTAAAAGAATATTTAGATATCTCAAAGGAACTCCTAATCTTGGTCTTTGGTACCTCAAAGACTCAGATTTTGAGTTAGTTGGATATTCTGATTCTGATTTTGCAGGATGCACATTAGACAGAAAAAGTACTTCAGGTGGTTGTCAACTTCTAGGAGGAAGATTGATTAGTTGGTCTAGTAAGAAAAAGAATTCAGTGTCAACATCCACTGCAGAGGCAGAATACATTGTTGCAGGAAGCTGTTGTGCTCAAATTTGTTGTTACAAAATCAACTACTTGACTATGATATGAAGTTTGAAGACACCCCAATTCTATGTGACAATACAAGTGCAAACTCCATCTCAAATAATCTAGTCATGCATTCAAAAACAAAGCATATTGAAATCTGACATCATTTTCTCAAAGATAATGTGCAAAAGAATAAGGTAACTTTGCACTACATCAACACTGATTTAAAACTTGCAGACTTATTCACAAAGCCTTTAGATGAAGCAAGGTTCAATTTCCTAATATCCAAACTACGTATGCTTAATTTTTAGTTTAGAATAGTTGTAATTTAGTTTGTGTCAATTTTTAAGTGTTGAAAATTATAAGTTACTTCTTTGAGCATATCCAAGTCTTACTTAATTTGTGTAAACTGAGCAACTATGCTCAGCTGATACCTATCAGCTGATCAAATTTACTCAACTGATCACTTTAAGATAAGGAAGAGATGCTCAGCTAAGTACTTTACTCAGCTGATACCCCAAATTTTCACTATCAGCTGATACATTTCTATGATCAGCTGATGTTTTTACACATGGTAAATTTTCACCTTTTACACTCATTTAATGCTTTTTAACCCAAGTTATTAACTCCGTTTGTCAGATTTCATTTAATAGCTAATTAATTTGTTTTCCGTTAGATCTTTTGTCCGTATCTAACGATTTCTGTTAACTAATCTTCATAATTATCCCCATTTCTCTCTCATTCACCTTTACCTGTTTAAACTTTCTAAATTCCCTCTCTCTCTCTCTACAAAGAACTACCCTACCTTCTCTCTCGATACTCATTGTTCATCATCCCTACCAAATGGCCACCTATATTCCAGACCCGGCTGTTAACCCTGGTGAGAATGTTGCACCCAATCAACCGATGAATATAACTCCTAACAACATTTTACTCTGCACCACCATCCCTGCCTCGCGAGAAAACCAAAGTTATGAACCAATGGTTCAGTTACTTCAAGCTCATCCCTTGTTTGATAGTCTCATAGCTAATCCACACTACATATACCGTACCATTATCGGTGAGCTATGGTATTCAGCAACCTATAACCTAAACACCAACACCATCCACTACACCCTAGCCTAAGGAAACTACCATCTCTAGATCACCACCGAAACCCTTCGTGAAGCCTCCGTTATTCCTCACTTCCCACCTCACACCGCTTTTCCCTCCAGAGCAGAAGTTCAAACCGTTTTGGAATCCATCGGCTACAATGAACCTGTAGTGCATGGTCAAGTCAAGGTCTCTGCTCTCTCTCATCCGTGGAAGTATTTGGCCAATGTGGTCATACGTTGCATCGGTCCTAAGTCTGGTAGCCACCATCTCATCAATCAAACCGAGCTCCTTGTGCTATATGCCCTAGTCTTCGGGGTAAATATTGACTTTGCTCAAGTCATATTTTCTGACCTTATTGATAAAGCCACCCAGAGCACCAACAAGAAATCATCCAGGTCGCAGGTGCCCTACATTCAACTGTTAAGCCTGATTGCTATGAGGGAGATTGGAGAGGATGATTATGTGGGCTTAATCAAACATCTTGAGCATATTCCTGTCCCTGCCATGGGAGAAAAGATATTCCATTTTTTAAAGGCAAACAGAGGTCCTCCAATCACTGCCCAAATGCAAGAGCTCATAGATGCTGCAAATGACAATGTGAATGCTGATGATGGTGATGAAAATGATGATGATAGTGATGCTGATGATGATGCTGATGAAAGCCACACTGGCTCTAAGAATGATGATGATGATGCTGGTGATGGTGATGCTGGTGATTTTGCTCCTCTCAGTCCAATGGAGTTAAGTCCTCTTGGTGATGATGGTGATGCCCAAGAACAAGAGATCTCTAAGCAACTTCTGGAGCTCATTGACAGGAGTAGGCACATCATGTCCCAAGGTAAGGACAGTACTGATTCCACCTATGAGGATATTCAAATGGTAGTCCCAACCTTTGATAGCCCATCTTCCTCTCCAATCCATACACCACTCCAACAGCCAAGCTCTAGGGAACCTCCTGTGGTCACTAGTTCTACTCCTATTCGTAGCCCTATATATACAAGGTCACCAGAAGTGACTCATTATGAGCACTTTGAGGGAGTGCAATCCACACCTCTGACCTCGACTCCAATTACCCTTCCTGATGTTGAGGGGGAGCAATTGGATGTTGCAACCTTACAGCCAGTGGATGTATCCTCCCAACAGGATACATTTGTAAAAATGGGATATAAGCCGATAGCTGAGACAACCTCCCAAAAGGTTGACCTCATTGAAAGACAGACCTCTCCCAACATTGAGTCAGCCTATGCCATTCACATTCTCCCAACAGAATGTGGATCCAATAAGGGATTCCCTATTATTGAGTGCATCCCACACTCAATCCACTTATCTTGCACCTATTATCGATTCTATTCTTACACAAGCACAGCCTGCCAATGCTAGTGGTACAAACCAACCACTTGTACAGGGCTCAACACTCTTCCCCAATGAATTTGAGCTTATACACCAAGGCTCAAATGAGGGGACACAAACCTTACCTAAGTTCTTTGAACCTCTCTTCACCCCTTCCACCTCTAAACCATCTACTTCTTCCCAAACCCCAAACCTTACCCTTATCCAAACAATAAACCAAAACCTTGATCACCTAACCCAAACCTTCCAAGCCTTTCAAACCAAAACCTCTACTCAACTGTCTCAACTTACAAAAGACATTGAGTCCCTAAAAATCCCACCCCAACCCTCCCCTACACCCATTAATCTTACCCCAATCCTAACCAAGATAGACAATCTATCCACCCTTCTTCTTTCTCAACCACAAATTCCCATCCTACCTCAAACTACTATCTCTACCCTCAACCAAACCATCTCTAACCTACTATCCCAACTCCAAACCCTACGCCCAATCAACCCAAACATCTGTGTCCCCATTCCCGAACAACTCCTACCCATGCCTTCCTTTTTCAAAGGCATCCTTAATGATATAGAAGCCCTCACAGAACAAAGCCGAATGAGCCATCTTTCCTTATGGAAATCTCTTAAGGATTTCAAGGATGACCTCTCTCTCCAAATTTCTAAAATTACCTCTACCCCTTCCTCAACCCATACCCCTGACCCTACCCCATCCCATAAGCCTGCAGCTAGTGACTCCCCTCCTCCTTTTGATGATGCCAAAAAGGGTGATAAATTCTCTAGTTCTTCAAGGGAGGATGATCCTGACTCAGAGGATATTGATGCTGCCTATGCTGAAACTGCCACAAAAAGCATACAACATGAAGTACCCAAAGCAAAAGCTCCTCCACCTCTTAAAAGAAAAGCACCTTCTGAGGGGGAGCAAAGGTTTCCTAAAAGGTTAAAAAGAATGGCAAACAGGCCAAAGCCTAAAAGAAAAGTTGCTAAGGGTTGCTCTCCACCAATTGATATAATGTCTAATTCTGAAGATGAGGATGATACTCCACTATCTGACATCCTCAGAAGAAGAAGACAGAGCCCTAAGCCATCTGCTCCACCAGTCCAATCAACCCCATTAGTCCAAAAGGCTTCAACCTCTGCTCCTAAGGATAAAGGCAAACAAAAATGACAAATGAGCAAGTTGAAGGAGATGAACAAATGAAAAGGGAGCTTGCTCTTAAAGAACAGGAAGAAAGGGAAAATGCTCAAATGGCTCAAGCATTGGGTGTTTCAGTTGAAGAAATCTACCAAGCCAAGGAGCTAGCATATCAGCAAGAGCAAGAACAAGTTCAAAATCAAGCTGCTGCTCAACACAAATTGGAAAGGGAGAAATCTCAATCTGATCTGCTCAAAGCTAGATCTAGTGCTGATGCCATCAAAACCCTCTTCAACCTTGATTTATCTGCTCCCATCAATCTAAGTCAACAAAGGCTTCAAAGCTTCAAAGAAAGAATTAATAATCTTAGAAACAGAACAGAACCAACTCCAATAACAAGAGCCACTGTCCACAAAGGTGATGGTGAACCCTACCTCAAAGATATAAGGCAAAACAACTTCAACAGCTGTCAAGTTGTATCCTATGAGAGGTGTCACATCTATGGGTTCACAGAGTTAGTTGAGATCATGTACCTTCTCTTCAAATCCAAATCTAAGCTCAAAGTTCAATTCATTCAGAAAATTCAAAATTGGAAACTCTAGCTGCGTCACAAAGGGCCTTCACTCCATATGACTATTATAGGCATGTGCACACAGTTGAAAATCTTCATAAGAAAGGCTCCAAGCCATTCAAACCATTCGAGCTAAGAGAGGTACTTGTTGGATTATGCCCACTGACACACACACGAGTTGGTATCATGGCTTATGAAGCAAGGGCCTATTAGGTCACACGCCAAGTATCGATTCCGGCATCACGGATGGTCTAATGAGAGAGAAAACCAGAAACTAGTTCTGGTGGGCCAAGGCACGCCCGTGCCTCTATGAGGTACGGTCGTGCCCTACGGGCAGGCACGAGCCCAAGTCGGGCGTGACTTGGGCGTGGCCTGTGGCTAGGTATGCCCTAGCCTCTAGGAGGCACGCCCGTGCCCTGTGCCCAGTGGACAGGCACAAGCCCAAGTCGGGCGTGGCCTCTTGGGCTGGCACGCCCGTACCTTATGAGGAACGATCGTGCCTCATGCAGTAACAACCTCTTAACTAGGCTTTGAAACCTAGTTAAGTGTGGTGTTAATTGTCATTATTCTAGAAACTGAAAATGACATTACTGAGCACGAAATTTGAACTGATTATGAGGTCTATATAAGTGCCATGATGCTAATGTGGTCATGTTCCAAGAATTGGTTTTCTAGAATATATATTTTTTGCATATACATAATTCTGTCAAGCACAAAAAGGTTCCAAGGCTTTGGTTCTCTTGTGATAGACATCTTGGTGGTGTTTAGATAGGTTTATCTAACACTCTAGCAAGTGGGAGGCAATAGTAGCTTGGTGTGGACTTCGGTAGAGGTGTACGCATTAGTGCAGAAGACTTCCAAACTCCAAAACCGAACGTACCAAGAAGATAGCATCGAGGGTATATCTCTATCTCTTTGTATGTTTTATTTTGTTGCTTAGTCATGTCTAGAGTTTTGGTCCATTTGGTGGGCGTGTTCGTGGTCAATTTTCGAAAAGTTTGTCTACCCGTTTTGTTTCCGCTGCGATTTTAGACCACGAAAACCCAACAGTGGTATCAGAGCCTTCTCTAACATGGCTTTGCACTTTTGGAGTTAAACCGGATTTTTTGAGTTTTCTGTCAAAATGGTTTTCCGGTGACCGGGCACGGTCGTACCTCTAGGGGTACGGGTCGTGCCGGTGGCCGGGGCACGGGCGTACCAGTGGGGGTACGGGCCGTGCCGGCAGAATTCGTAAAGTGTTTAAAATGTAAACTGACAAAATGGAAGGCACGCCCGTACCCTCTGGGGTACGCCCGTGCCTAATGGTTTTTTGGTCAGAATTAGTTTTTGAAACAATATGTTTAAATATATTAAAATCCGGGTTTTAGACTAGTCTTGATTCTGTTGATCCCCACTATATTTTGATTCCTAATTTTATATGTTTTGTGTGACTTGGCATGAAGTTCACAAAAACATATATCTTTAGGTGTATATATGAATATGCAATTTTAAAGGTGTATTAAAATTGTTAATGCATATGTACAAGTATTGCTTGTTGTGCCTTAAGTGTTTTCGCAATCTTGGTCAAAATATATTTATCTTAGTTGGACATGGTTTTGTGGCACACCATTGATTTCTTTTGGTTGTGTTTGTAGTGGTAGCCCGGTAACTTGATATGCCCATAGACTTTATGATGTTTGTGGTTGGTTTTGGTTTTGGTTTTGGCCTGCGTGCCGTAATGTTGTAATATTTATATTTGGTGCGACTTGCATGTCGTTTATTTAAATCTTTGTACTCGTAATAGATTATTAGGATCGCGACTTGCATGTCGTTTTCTTATTGTTATGTACTCGTAGTTAGATTGTTTCAAATATGTAATATTGCATCAAACCGACCAGGAGACACGGTGTTGGCGTCTTGACGAACCAAATCCGGGAGATTTGCCGTTGTGGAGATCGTGACGGAGCATCCTTTAGTGTTGTCCCTAGATTGACTATGTTTTCCCCGTTTTGGCTCACGGGGAAAACACTTAGTATTTGGGCATGTTACCGGGTCTTTATTTATATTTATGCGTGGTTGTTTTTATATTTGAATTCTTTAGGATTTGCATGCTAGAGAATTTTTTTGAAAATATATAAAACAAAAGAGATTTATAAATGAGTTTATATTTCTACGTGCATAAGAATTGGCAAATATTAATATAAAAGTGTTTATATTAAACGGTGAATAAAAAGAAGTTTTTGTCACTTAAATTGCTAATTCGTCAAAATTGTTAAAATGTTATATTTAACCGGAACAAAGAAAACCCGTTTTTTTCGAAAAGTAAGTCACGCGCCACCCATAAGACGACACCACCCAAATCTAACGAAACTTGGATTGATTATCGAGCATTAGCACGAGTCATGCCTTGTGGAGTTGTGTGGAAGGTGAGTGTGGCAACCCGCAATATTGGTAGTCGAGCTTAAGCACGAACCAATGATTGGGCTAGGGTACCAACGTGTGTCTTGACGGGCAACTTACAAATTCTTTTATGTTGCTTAAATAATGTCGATCTCTAGCCGAGTCATTTAAGAAATAATAAAAGGATTGGTGTATGAAGGGATCAAACATGCCTTGGACATTTGATGTCGAAAGGATCCCGCAAGGATCTAAGAATTGCAATGGTTGCAATTGGTAATTTGTCTACCGGCCGAAATAACTTATTTCATGATCCGCGGTAAACCTGTCATGAGATAGAGTGAAATATGGTTCTTAGCCTTGTTCAAATAATTAAGTTTTATAACTATTGGGTAATTATTTCTACAAGGATTCACAACTAAAATTGGTACTCTAAATTTTGTATATGGCATCCAACAACGCTTCTACATCTTCATCGAACTCTATTTCCCTAAAGTTGTTCCTCGAAAAGGCTAAACTTCATGGATTGGTTCATTCAACTAAGGATAGCCCTTAGGTATGAACAAAAGATGTGGGCCATCGAGGAGCCTTTGCCGGAGGCACCTGCGCCTAATGCGACTAAGGCGGTCCGAGACGCATATCACAAGCGTGTCAAGGAAACGAACGAAGTGGCTTGCATTATGCTCTCGTCAATGATTCCTGATCTTCAAAAGCAAATGGAACATTTAGGAGCATATGACATGCTTAACCAGCTGAAGGAAATGTTCCAACAGCAGGCTAAACTAGAGCGCTTCGAGTGCCTAAAGTCCCTTTTCGATTGCCATATGCAGGAGGGCGGAAATGTGAGCGTTCACGTGCTTAAGATGAAAGCATTGGTTGATCGCTTGGAGAGGTTGGGATTCCCATTAGGGAGGGAGTTTACGGTGGATGTGATCCTCTGTTCTCTTCCTAGTTCCTTTTCACAATTTGTGTGGAACTATCATGTCCATGGCATGGACAAGTCCCTGATGGAACTTCACGGAATGTTAAAGACCGTCGAGTCCGACATGTCCAAGAATCCCTCCTCGTCCAAACCCGTCCTAGCCATCCAGGGAGGCGGAACCAAAAGAAAAGGCGCTCCCTCTCTAAGGGAAAGGGTAAGGGGAAGGTTGGAAGACCTAACCTGAGTCCGGCCCCGAAGGGCAAGGGGAAAGCCGTGATGGTTCCACCGGCCGAGGACCCTGCGGAAGCCGAGTGCTTCCACTACAAGGAAAAGGGGAATTGGCGGCGTTCTTGCCCAAAATACCTTGAGGAGCTCAGGCGGGTAAAACCAAAGGGAGCGGGTAACTCAGGTACGTTTATGATTGAACTCCACAATACCGCTACTTCTAACGGCTGGGTACTTGATACCGGTTGTGGCACTCATATTTGTAATAATATGCAGGTGCTAAAAAGAAGTAGGACGCTGGGTGCTGGAGAGCTTGACCTGATCATGGGAAACAAGGATGTGGTTCCCGTGGAGCGGATAGGGAGTGTTGATCTCGCCTTTCCTTCAGGACTTGCTATTACCTTATTGAATGTTTGTTTTTCGCCCTGCGTGGCACGAAACATTATTTCCTTTCACGCTTTGTATGACGATGGATATGATTTTGGTTTTAATAATGGAATTATCTCTTGTTTGAGAAATGATGTTCATTACTTTAAAGCTTATTCATGTCTTTGGATTTATGAAACAAGTGTGTGTTTGGATGGTAATAAATCAATCATGAACATTGATTCTAAGTCCAAAGGTGTATTGGACAAGTTGTCTTTGTGGCATAATCATCTTGGCCATATGAGCAAGAAACATATCGCCAAACTCCAAGTGGATGGGATTTTAAAATCGTTTGACCACGGGTCAAGCGAAATATGCGATTCTTGTTTATTAGGCAAAATGACTAAAGCGCCCTTCACCGGCGTTAGTGAAAAGGGCAAAGACTTGTTGGACATTGTTCACACGGATGTGTGTGGTCCGTTCAGGTCTGCTACAAGAAACAACTGTAAGTACTTCGTTACTGTTACTGATGATTTCAATAGGTATGGTTATGTTTATTTAATTAAGCATAAGCCTGAAACCTTTGAGGTGTTTAAGACATACCAAAACGAAGTGCAAAATCAATTGGGCAAACGGATTAAGATTCTCAGGTCCGATAGGGGTGGTGAGTATCTTAGTACCGAGTTTCTTGATCATCTTAGGGGTTGTGGAATTATTTCACAACTTAATCCACTCAGGACACCACAATTAAATTGGGTCGTTGAGAGGAGGAACCAAACTTTATTGGATATGGTTCGGCCCATGATAAGTCGTACAAAGGTACCCGTAACTTTTTGGGGTTATGCTTTGGAAACCGCTGCTAGGACCTTAAACCTTGTACCAACAAAGAAGGTTGCAAGTACACCGTTCGAGATGTGGCATGGAAGGGTTCCTTCGCTAGCCTATCTCAAGGTCTGGGGTTGTGAGGCTTACGTGAGACGTGAAGCTCAAGACAAACTTGAACCTAGAGCCGAGAAGTGTATTTTCATTAGCTACCAAGCTGGTTCTATGGGATATTTGTTTTACAAACCTTCGGAGAACAAGGTGTTTGTTGCTTGAAGGGCGGTCTTCCTTGAAAGGGAGTTGATATCTGCAGAAGCCAGTGGGAGGCAAGTCGATCTAGAAGAAATTCAAGATGACGCCAATGATCAACCTGATGTTCGCACTAGTACTGCTTCTTAGGTCGGCACATCAGAAAAAGTGGAACCTCAACCAATGGTGGATGAGGTGCCTAATACACAACCATTAGAGCTCCGTAGATCTGGTAGAGTTCGTAATGAGCCTGAAAGATATGGGTTTCTCATATCCGAGGGCGACGAACTATTGGTGGATCATAGTGAACCTACCAACTACCGGGAAGCCGTAGCGGGCCCTGAGTCTGCTAGGTGGAAGGAGGCAATGGACAGTGAGATGTAATCCATGGCGGATAATCAAGTCTGGGACTTGGTTGATCCGGTACCTGGCCACAAGCCTGTAGGGTGCAAATGGGTTTTCAGGAAGAAGACTAACATGGATGGAGAAGTAGACACCTTCAAAGCCCGACTGGTAGCAAAGGGTTTCACTCAAATTCATGGTGTAGACTATGATGAAACCTTTTCTCCGGTTGCTATGTTGAAGTTTATTAGGATACTAAAGGCTATCGCTGCATATTACGATTACGAAATATTGCAGATGGATGTCAAGACTGCCTTCCTGAATGGGAAGTTGGCAGAGGAGGTTTACATGGCATAACCTGATGGTTACGTAAACCACAAAAATCCTAATAAAGTCTGCAAGCTTAAGAGGTCCATTTATGGACGTAAGCAAGCATCTTGGAGTTGGAACATTTGCTTTGATAAAAAGGTCAAAGAGTTTGGCTTTTCTAAAAGCAAGGATGAACCTTGTGTGTATGTCAGGGCTAGTGGGAGTGCTGTAGTTTTTCTAGTCTTGTATGTAGATGACATACTACTCATAGGAAGTAAAAACCGGTCTTGGGAGTTGCTTCTCTATGAAAGACATGGGAGAAGCAGCATATATTTTGGGGATAAAGATCTATAGAGATAGATCTAAGAGACTCATTGGTTTGAGCCAGAGTACGTAAATAGATAAAGTATTGAAGAGGTTCAAGATGTAAGATTCCAAGAAAGGGAATTTGCCCATGTTGCATGGTATGGCGTTGAGCAAGTCTCAATTTCCTAGTCTCAAAACGAACTAGAGGAAATGAGTCGAGTCCCGTATGCTTCATCAGTGGGATCGATCATGTATGATATGCTATGTACTCGGCCTGATGTGTCGTATGCCTTGAGCATGACGAGCCGATATCAGGCTAACCCTGGTCAAAGTCATTGGGTTGCGGTTAAAAACATCCTTAAATATCTTCGGAGAACTAAGGAAATGTTTTTAGTGTTCGGTGGATCGGATGAGCTCAGAGTTACTGGATATTCCGATGCTAGCTTCCACATGGACAAGGATGATTGCCAGTCTCAATCGGGATTTGTATTCTTGTTAAATCGTGGAGCAATAAGTTGGAGAAGTTCCAAGCAAGATACCGTGGCCGATTCAACCACGGAGTCAGAGTATATTGCTGCAAGCGAGGCTGCTAAGGAAGCCGTCTGGATGAAGAAATTCATTCAAGACCTTGGAGTTGTTCCTAGCATCGCTAACCTTATTGAGATCTTCTGTGACAATGGTGACATTATGGTTAGTAGAGTACCGACTGAGGGGAACTTGGCAGATCCACTCACCAAACCTTTGTCGCAAGCTAAGCATGATTCACATGCTAAGTCTATTGGGATTAGATTTTCTAATGACTTGGTTTAATTATTTTAGTTGTATTTGTTATTGAGAATATTAAAGCAATAATGTATTTCTTATTGTAATGACTATTAAATGGGGATTTAATAAACGCATGGTGCGATTACTTTATGAAACATTATTGTGTTCTATCTTTGCATGTTTAATACTTCCATGAATAAACTTGTTTATTCTAAATACTCAACGATCGTTCGTTCTTCATTGGAAGGAAGAAGTGAATTAAGATCGAGGCAAGTGGTTGGTAAAGTTTTCATCTTGGATTGAATACTTGTTTACGCAACACTAGCATGTACTTAATGGTGATTAAGTAATTGGAGGACCCGTACTTGAGTTTACTTCATGGATATTATCATGAGTAAAGAAGGATGACAATATTATTTATCCTTCTACTGGAGATGCACGCGTTGCTTGATTATTAACTTGGACTTGTTTAGATTGCTTTCTAACGCAGTTCGTAACTGGCTGTTATAGGGGATGTTTTCAGGCAAGAACTTGTTATTATGATAGGGCGGTGTAGTCAAAGGTATTCGTTCCTCTTTTGAGAGATATCCTTGGGCCCCTCGTTGACTAAGCTGATGACAAATCAAAATGCATGGGCGTGCTAAAGTTGAATTGATGGTGGATCAATTATGCAACTTGTTTTGTTAGTCATAGTTAGTCTATATCGAGAAACATAATCGTGAATCATTTGGGGTTGATCATGTTCCATGACCTGCATTCACAACGGATATCGTGAACGAAGGGGTATATAATCACTTATCTATAGGACCTTTCCTTTTTGCTAGGTATTTGTTTTGGGAAGACAAACCCTGTACTAACATGGGGGCATAGATGCCTTGCTAGAGGCCGCTCTATGTCGGTGACGCCTTTCGTGAGTTTGTCATGTGCAAGTGGGAGTCTGTTGGATTATGCCCACTGACAAACATAAGAGTTGGTATCATGGCTGATGAAGCAAGGGCCTATTGGGTCACACGCCAAGTATTGATTCCGGCATCACGGATGGTCTAATGAGAGAGAAAACCAGAAACTGGTTATGGTGGGCCAAGGCACGCCCGTCAGGCATGACTTGGGCGTGGCCTGTGGCTAGGTACGCCCGTGCCTCTAGGAGGCACGCCCATGCCGTGTGCCTAGTGGACAAGCACGAACACAAGTCGGGCGTGACTTGGGCGTGGCCTCTTGGGCTGCCACGCCCGTACCTTATGAGGCACGGCCGTGCCTCATGCAGTAACATCATCTTAACTAGGCTTTGAAAGCTAGTTAAGTGTGGTGTTAATTGTCATTATTCTAGAATTTGAAAATGACATTATTGAGCTCGAAAGTTGAACTGATTATGAGGTCTATATAAGTGTCATGATCCTAATGTGGTCATGTTCCAAGAATTGGTTTTCTAGAATCTATATTTTTGCATATACATAACTCTCTCAAGCACAAAAAGGTTCCATGGCTTTGGTTCTCTTGTGATAGACATCTTGGTGGTGTTTAGATAGGCTTATCTAACACTCTAGCAAGTGGGAGGCGATAGTAGCTTGGTGTGGACTTCGGTAGAGGTGTACGCGTTAGTGCACAAGACTTCTAAACTCCGAAACCGCATGTACCAAGAAGATAGCATCGAGGGTATATCTCTATCTCTTTGTATCTTTTATTTTGTTGCTTAGTCATGTCTAGAGTTTTGGTCCATTTGGTGGGCGTGTTCGTGGTCAATTTTCGAAAAGTTTTTCTACCCGTTTTGTTTCGGCTGCGATTTTAGACCACTAAAACCCAACAGTACTACCCCGGCATGAATTCTTATCAAATTTTGAGGGTCTCAACACATCTCTTCCATTGAAAATCACCCTGAGCTATACAAGTTTATAATTATTCCTGTTAAAGGTATATTCTTTCTGGACAGAGCTGGCACATGGAGGTTCTTTAGACAGTCTGAAATCCTTAAAGCTAGCAAGAAGTTTCTATTTGGGCTAAGGATATCTACAAGAGGAAGAACTGGAAATGAAATTTTGAAGCCCTTGTTCAAGCCCAATGTGAAGTCTTAGCTGAAGCTGATCCCCATGCCAAAGATTTTGAAGTTAAAGAAGAACCATGGTGGGATGATTGAAGACTGATTCTAACTTTCAAGTTTTGTTGTTATTTAGTTGATTGTACATTATAGAATAGTTAGTTAATAGTCAATCTATGTAATCACTTTTGTACATTTCTTTTTTCTGTTATTTCAAGTGATGTTTATGTATTTCAGAAAATCAAAAACATATAAAAATGGAAAAATGAAAAGATACCACAAAAACAAAACAAAATGGTACAACACAGAAAAAGATTCCAAAAAAACAGAACAAAATGGAACATTAGAAAAGAAACCAAAAACAGAACAAGGTTCAAATAAAAATAGCTACCAAAAACAGATAGCTAGGTAGCCAATTGTACTTAAAAGTTCAAATCATTTGTATTCGAAGTCAAAGTGATTCTTCAAAAAGAAAAAGGTTTTGTCATCATCAAATAGGGGGAGATTGTTGGGGAAATAATCACTTCACCCTAATAATCAACTCTACCTATCCTAAAACATAGAATTTGATGATAACCAAACCCTACATTCAATACGACTTAGAAAGAATTCAAACATGTGTTGTTTGAATCAGTTTATATAAAAATATGCTAAGTATGGAACCATCAGCTGAATAAAATAAGCCATCAACTGACCATCAGATCCTACTTAATGTATCAGCCAAGGGGTATCAGCCAAGGAGCATTAGATGAAGAAAACAAGTGTAGAAGACCATCAGCTGAAGAAAACAATCTATCAGCAGACCGAAATAGTTGATCAGCTGAGTGAACAAATTGATCCGCTGAGTGCCTACCTCATCAGCTGGGTGAACAAATGGATCAGCTGAGGCCCAGAGCATCAGCTAAGTAAGTCTTCCTTTACACAAGTCATCTCCCCTTTTAAACGGATGTATTTGATTGATCAGCTGAGCATTCTTGATCAACTGATCATGCAAATACATGAGCTTATGTCCTCCTAAGCTTACTATTGATCAACTCAGCATCTATATGATCAGCTGAGCAATATGTATCAACTGAGTCCTAGAAAAAAGTGATCAACTGATATATTTTGTCAACTGAGTAGTGAATATCAGAGTTTCTAGTACAATCTGTTAGCTGAGTCACAAAAAATGTCAAATCTACTCTATCTTTTCAGATTGTAAGTCATATGTAAAAGGCATAACATGTGTTGTTCTATTATGCCTTAGATCTTTGTTTGTAAAAGTAAAAATGCACTTTTTGGATCAAGTATGAGATAAAAAGGTTTGATCTTATCCTCTGGAAAAGGATAATGATACCTCAAACAGACGAAGATCTTGAAGATTTGTTCAAACAACTAAGTATGGCCGGCAATCCATACTTGGTAAAGTCAAATCAATCAGAAGCATGGTGTTGATTAAAGTACAATCATGGAAAGGGAAAGATACTTCTACACGACAGTAGATGTGGGCTTTAATATTTTATATTGTAATGGGTTGCACTTTTGCACAAAAGTACAATTACTTTTATCCAACATTTGATTAAAGTAACTTTACTTTTCACCCACTACCTTTACAATTAAAATATTAAATTTCCACATCCTCTTTGTCTCTTACCTTCATGCAACAGGATTGACCAAGAGTTCTATATATACTCATGCATGGTGGACATGCAAACTACACACACAATACAACAAAGTGAAGTGTCTACTACATAGAAAGAAAATCTCATCAGTTGAGAAATTCGTAGAGTACAAGCATTGTGTAGAATCAAACTTGTTCATGTGTTGAACACTCTATATACATTAGTTGTTTTAGAGTTAGCTTGTCTATGTGTTAGACAAATTGATTGCCACCTTTTATTGTACTTAGAATTTCTGCTTCTAGTACATGTAATTCTTGATTCAATGTCAATAAGAATTATATAAAAGTATATCAATGTGTCTTTAATTTTAAAAGCTAAAGTTTGTATTCAACCCCCCCCCCCTTCTACAAACATTTGTTGTTGCGTACTCAATCTGGGACTAACATACACTGCCCAGTGTGACTGGACTTGCATCAGGTACACCATTGAGACTTTGTATTTGTACCCCCTGTAGTCGGCTTCCGACTCTGATTACCCTGCGAAGAATTGCCCTGCCATTTCTTCTTTTCTTGACCACCTGCCTGGTCATACTTCGACTTCTGAACAACCTCCTCATCTTTATTCCGTCTATCCCTGTCTTGAATGTCTCCCTCAGCAGATTTTGCCAAGGTGAAGGCCCGAGACAATGATCCAGCGTAGTACTCCTGTACTCCGGTAACAAAGCTCCGATGAAATGTTGAACCTATGAAGACTCATCCGGTACCCACTGAGTTAAAAACCTCAACTTCGAGTTAAATTGTTCAATTAATTCATCAACAGACATCCTCCTGGTCATCTTCAATTCCATGAATTCCTGCCTTATCTTATTCAGTTCAAAGGCATTGTAGTACTGCTCGCACAGTTTATTCCGGAATTGGTTCCATGTAATTGAATCCATCTGAGCTCTCGATAAGTAGGTGGTAATGGAATCCCACCAAACCATCGCCTTGCCTTTGAGCATCCGGGTGGGAAAACAAACTCTCATCTCTTCCTCACAGTTACAGGCATCCAAAATCCTCGTTGTGTCTCTCAACCAGTTTAAAGTGATGTTAGGATCCGTGCTACCATGGTATTCCTCTGGTTTACAATCCAGGAATTGCTTGTATGTACATGGCTGTCTGAATCCCTTGTCGGGTGGATATCCCATAAACGGATAAGAGTAGGATCCTTGAGGCATCGATCCCTGTGGATAAGACCCCTCAGGAAACAACGGGTAAAAGAACGGTTGTGACGTAGGTTGAGACATCGGTGGTAGCGGTACAGATACTGGCAGAATCTCAGCCAGAGTAGTAATCGGTGGAAAAATCGGTGGTATCGCAGGTGTAGTTGATAACACTGTAGTAACCGGGGGTTGAATTAATGGAACTTGTCTTTGTTGCTCCAGTTCCTTTCGCAAGTCTTGCAGCTGGCCCTCCAACTGAAAGATATATTCGTCTCTTTCATCCCCAGCGGTACCAGATGTACCAGCATTTAGCAAAGTTTCCACTGTAGTAGGGACTTCAGCAGAACACGGGATAGTAGGGGCAGCAGTCGAGTGATCACGATCAGCCATTGTTATCTGTAACAATCACATCACCTCACGATTTATTAGATAAATCCGTTAGTACACAACATACTAACTACACTCCAATTCACCCCAATCCCACACCCAAGGAGTAATTGACCTACCACGAGCCAAGATTTGGGAATGTAACACCTCCATTGTGCCTACACCACCAAACCAAGGCTCTGATACCAAACTTGTAACACCGTATTTTTAATCCAAAAATTTACATTTTGATAATCATTGCCGAAGCGAATTAAATAACAAAAGTGTTTACAACTGTACAAAGACAACTGTTTAAATATCAGTATTATAAAACACGGCTCGTCACAAAATAACATATCAGAGTCCTAGGTGATTACTCCCCAAGATAACCACTCTCAGCCGAGCCGCTGACTTACCAAAACCTGTGAAAAGAGTGAGAGGCGGGGAATTAGCACAAAGCTAAGTGAATGGTGTAAAACCTCAACAGATATATCAGCAAATAACCGCATCAATATCAACAACATATAACAGATAATCGTGCCCCGGGAAGACCGGCGGTTCTGCAGGAACCATCAACCAATGCCGGCCAAAGCAAAGGTTTACCCATAATTCATTTGCTATTCTCACACAATATTACCTTAAGTTGCTACAAATGAACCAAAAGGTCCCAATACTAATTAGCCGATAGCAAACAAACCCAGCCCATATGCCCAGCCGAAGCTGACCTCCCAACCATCATGTATACATATCATAGACGCACAATTAATTAACAATCAACAGTTAATCAATTATCAGATGCACAATCTATCCATGCGTCAAACCAATAACAGTTGCAGCCCAATCCTGTTATAACTAATAACATCTGTGAGTAAACGTCCACTCGCCTCAAGCTTTCAGTTTCTCCGGTGAGTGGTCTTATATTACTGAGCCTTTTTTGTTCCTGAGAACACAACAAACTGAAACCAGTAACGATTCGTAACTATATGCCAAACACATAAATTTATATCCTTTTAATCAATCATAAGCATGCATGATTCACATAATTATTATGCTAACTTAAACCAAGTAAAACATAATAAAAACAAGTAATTCTCTAAAACAGGACCCGTTGCGCTGCGACACAATACCCGTCGCACCGCGACCGTGTCGGATTTCAAATCCGGAACTCATCACTCGGATTTCGGTGGCGGATTTCCAATAAATCGGATTTCAGTGTCGGATTTGACAAGTTTCGGATTTCCAAGGGTCGGTTTTGCAATTTTGTCGGATTCTAAATATGCGAAACCAAAACTTTTGGATGAAATCCTCATCTCGACCCTAAGCGTAGCGCCGTGACACCCTTCTTCCAGGTTGTCTTCTCCATGTTTGTGTCGGATTTCCAGCCATCATAAAATTCCAAATCCGATTCAAACCCTCATAATTCATTATGAACACTTCTAAAACATGTATAAACACCTTATAACATGTATACAACAACAAGAACACATCAAACCCTTTTCAACATGGCAAATCATGCAAAATTCACCAAGCAAGTTTACTTCTAAACTTCAACAATGCAACTTCATGATCTTAGCATATCTTTACAAACTAAACACATCACAATGATCAGAATCATGCTAGGATTGCAAACTTACCTTTACTTTGAAATATCACACAACAAATCAACACTTTCACTTTTCAAGTTTGTTTGCTTCTTTGCCTATTCTCTCAAAAACACGTACACGCACCTTTTGTCGGTTTTCAAGTTATGAGGCAATTCAGATAATAAGTAATAAAAACCCACGTAATCCTTTTTCTCAAAACAATAAGCATGAGGTGTCATAATTTGTTTATAATTATCTCATAACCACATGGAACCTACATACATATATATATATAAACACATATCTGTACATGAATATACACATATATATTTAAACATATAATTCATTATCCATTAATTAGTCAATTAATTAAAACCATATAACTAAATAATAACAAGTGATTAATCACTTTAATCACAAGTTAACATACCAAAGCCACCAAAACTACTAGGCCCGATCTGAGGATGTTACATAATAGGTGCACACACATACCACATATTTGTTATGAAAGAAAAACATAGAAATGGAACATTGACATCACATAAAAAATTTTGAAAATAGTTTTGAGTGTCATTTTCCCCCAAAAATTACATAAAAAGGGGCCACGAGTACTCACCTTAGTTAGCGGATTTTGTCACTCGATTCCTAACGTGCTCGCAAATCTACAACAACCATATGATCTAAGTTATATACTATTCACACGTAAAATCCTCCTTGTACTAACTTTGAATCATCAAGTTTAATTTGGATTCACGATTAAGTTTTACACTAGGTTGCATAAGTGCATCCATCTCTCGAAAATATAGTAAGTTGTATGACAATAAACACGTGAAGGCATGGTACACATTAGTAGTATAGTGATACTAGGAACCTAAGTTCACCATGCACGAGTCATTTGTTTTCCAACGATCGCCTACCAGTTGGAGCTACTAGTTGGCTATAGATAGTAATGAGATTATCAATAGTTTTTGTTGGAATATGCCCACTGATACACGTGCACTAGCATCACTGCTGATGAGGTACGGGCCTATTGGGTCACATGCCAAGGGTAGATTCCAGCAGCTCAACCTAAACATGAGAGAATATAAAATTAGGGTTTCTGGCGACTTCACGGGCCTTCACGGGCCAGGAAGAGGTCGTGAAGAGAAACCCTCCACGAGGCTTCACCACCCAGACAAGTAGTCGTGGGAGCACTGCCTTCACGAGGGCTTTACGGCCCGTGAGAGCCCGTGAAGGCAGGCGCCATCCTTTTATTAGACCACTCGTTGGCCCAAGGAGAGTGTGCGGTGGAACCCGGCATATGAGGCCTTCACGAGTGCTTCATGGCCCGTGAGAGCCCGTGAACGCAGAAGTCAAAGTGTCACTTGGTTTTTATTAGACCTTTGTGTTCGTCCAATGAGAAGGTGGCTATGTGGCTGACCTTGGTGACCATATGAGTTCTCTAGCCTTTATAAAAGGACAACTAACTCTCTCATGTTAAGCTCTTGCCAACTTGAACATACACACACATAATATGATGCTTGAACGACTAGTAAGTTGAGTATATGTGTAATCTCGTGAAGGCAAGCCTCTACATGTTGTTGCTGTTCCAGAAGCACGAGGACTTAGTGTGGCTCGTGTCTCGGGTCATTAGCAAGACGGGATCTCTCTCACTTGGTGTGGACTATCAATAAAGGAGCTCGGTTTCGGGTTCTCGAAGATCTTATTAGCTCGGTGGATAGCTCCAACCACGAGATGGTATATTTCTCTTCCCTCTCGTTTGATTTAGTTGCTATATTTGTTTGTAGTCACGATCCCCACTTGGGGAATATATGCATGTCGGTTTTAATACCTGAAAACCAAGGTTTTTGTGTACTTGTGTTTTGAAGACCACAATCAAGAGTCAAGAGGATACGTCTTGAAGACCTGGAATCCAGTTAGTCCCGGTGGAGGTAGAGGATTCAGTGGGAGCACTCCGTGGTCTAGGTTTGTGTCGTTAGTAGACCTAGTCCTCCCAGCTTGGCTCGCGGGTAAGACGCATAGGTTTTTGGCATGGTTACCAACTTCTTTGTATGCGTGTGATATGATTTTTATTTCTTGCATGGTTGTTTATGTTTCTTCGCATGCTTGATAACTTTTCTAAGTTAATAAATCACAAGAGTTTATAAATTGGTTAACAAACTCTCGCGCATACACGATTAACAAGATAATATAAACTTGGTGTTATATTTAAAATGAAAAATGGTTTTGTCACTTACTTTGTTAATCAATTTATTAAAACTTGGTTTTAATCAAGAAACAAAAGCCCGTTTCCTAAAAACGTAAATCACGCACCATCCATAAGATGACACCACCCAATTCTAGTGAAGCATGGGATGATTGTAGAGCTAAGCACGAGTTATTCCATGCGGATCTGTGTGGAAGGTGAGTGTGGCGACGTGGGGTTATTGGTCATTGAGCTTAGCACGAGCCAATAATTGTCAAGTTTGCTACCGTGTATCTTGTTCGACGATTTACAATTGCAAACTAAAATCCTTGTGTGATTGTCGAGCTAAGCACGAGTCAACCAAGAATTTTAATTTGGGATTGGTGTAAGTAGGGATCAAACATGCCAACCGACCGTTTTATGTCATTGGATCCCGCAAGTGTCTAAGAGTTGCAATAGAGATTACAATCGGTAAAATGGTTACCGGCCTAAATAGCTTCATGAAGTGATCCGCGGTAATCCCGTCATGTAGTGGAGTGAAATAAGGTTCTTAGCCCTTGTTAAGATAAATTGTTTTTCTAAAAACTTTATGGGTAATTATTTTAACGAGGATTATATCGAACTAACTAAAACTTGTGTTCTTGTATTGATGTCAAACCGTAATAACACCACGTCAAACAATTCGCTTCGTATGTTTCTACATAGGGAGAAACTCACGGGAGTGAAGTTTGTTGACTGGCTTAGGCAATTGAGAATTGTCCTTCGCTATGAGTCAAAGTTGCACATCCTTGTGGAACCTCTTCGAGAACCACCTACTACCGACGCGACTTGGTCCGTCCGATACGCGCATGAGAAGCGAGTTTAGGACACACACGATGTTGCCTGGCTCATGTTGTCAACTATGAGCTCGGAGTTGCAAAAGCACTTTGAGCACATGAGTGTGTACGATATGGTGAACAAGTTGATGTTGGGTTTTCATCGTTCAAGTACATGGGTGTGATATGTGATTAATTGTGTTCATAAATTTGCTATGTGTTTATTAGAAGTTAATCAAATTAATTAACTTAATTTAATAATATATATATATATATATATATGTTACCGATGAAATTCTAGTTAGAAAGAAAAGAATGTACAAGTATGTATGCATGTGTGTTAATATGTATGTATGTATGCATGCATGAATTGAAAGGATAGGATTTTATAAGAAGAGCCACCTCGTGCTTGGTTTACTTCAAGTATATGTGTACGTGTAAATGAATTAACATCTGCTCATTTTTCTTAAGTGTAAAGCTAGTGTGAAGTGTGTGTGTTGAGAGGAAACCTTCAAAAGAAGTAACCTTGCAAACTTGAACTTGAGAAGTCAAGATTTAGTGTTCTTTAATTCAAAAGGAAGGCGAGAAAGTGTTATTGACATGTTATGATTCGTATTGGTGTGTTTATATGTTGAAAAGCATGAGAATATGTTTTTTCACTATTCATGAAGTTTGGAAGAAAGCTTGATAAATGGGTTTTGTAGATTTTGTTCTTATAATTGAGTAAAAAGATGTTCATGATGAATTGTAGACATGTTAGATGTTATATATATATATATATATATATGTGTGTG
Source organism: Dittrichia graveolens (assembly GCA_038502395.1). Taxonomy (NCBI): domain Eukaryota; kingdom Viridiplantae; phylum Streptophyta; class Magnoliopsida; order Asterales; family Asteraceae; genus Dittrichia; species Dittrichia graveolens. The sequence goes on from JARJIL010000006.1 coordinate 35,004,693, forward strand.
TGTGTGTTTTGTTTGAAGTTACATGAGGTTAGAAATGTTTTTATGAAATTCATGTTGGCTGAAATCCGAGTTAAATGAAGAAGATGGTCTATGAGCATGTGCGTCGGCGCTATGCTTAAAAGTCACGGCGTGGCGTTGAAGGAATCCGACATTTTGAGTCGGATTGTGAGAATCCGAGTAATTTGCAAACCGACCCTTGGAAATCTGGAACCTTGGCAAATACGACCCTGAAATCCGATACTTTAGAATCCGCCACCAAAATCTGAGTGTTGACTTCCGGATTTGATATCCGACATGGTCGCGGCACGACACAGGTTATGTCACGGCACGACAGGCCTTATTTCTAAAAAGTTGCTTATTTTTATTCTGTTTTGCTTGGTTTAAGTTGGCATGTTATTTATATGATTTTGTTGAGTTGTTTATATAAATTTAAGATATAAATATATATGAGAAGATATATTTATATACTCGAGACTGATTTAATTGTCGCTGTGTTTTCAGGTAATCAAAAGACTCAGTAAAATTAGATTTCTGAGCTCGTGTTGATTTTGAGGTGAGTGGACGTTAATCGCGGATGGTAAAGATTTCGGTTAATGTTATTGATGTGATGCATGACTGTGATTGAGATTGGATTGGATTAATAAGCACTCTTAGGATGATTTTGAGTTGCGTTTGGGAAGTCAGCTATACGTAGAATTGGGCTGGGCTCGTTTACTGGTTGGTTGATCAGTGGTAGCCTTAGCCATACTGTTGCATATGTTGCTTCAGAGGAGGATTTCACTGTGCCAATTCAGTAGACTGCTATCGGTAAACCTTTGCTCTGGCCGGCATTGGTTATAGGTTCTGCGCCAAACCGCCGGTCTTCTCGGGATATGTGATTACATGCTTTGATATTGACTGTGGATGTTTGCTTTTGGGTTTAGCCTCTACTCACTTAGCTTTGTGCTAATTCCCCTTAGTTATTGCTTTTGCATGTTCGTATTTGTGAGGTTGGCTGAAGGAGAAGTTGACCTGACTCTAATATTGGTTTTTGAAAAGAAACGAGCCTGGCTATTTTGTAACACCAAAACAATGATACTTTTGTTTGAACAATGATTGTATATTTGTTAATACTAGTTTGTATGTAAATGAGTTTATTTACTTAAAGCTTCCGCAACGTATTTATAAAAAAAATGGCTTGTGATTTTCCCAAATCTTGGCTCGTGACACGTCAAGCTTTCCTTCGGGGGAATTAGAGTGAGTTAGAGTTGTTTGTAGTAGTTAGTATTTTGGATACTAACGGTTTATGCTAATAAGTTGTAAGGTGATGTGATTGCAACAGATTATGGCTAACAAAGAAACTCCTATCCTTCCTCCTATGACCCCAAGCTACAACTGAAGCTCCAGTAACTGAGTACTTGGGGAATACAAAAAATGAGGGAACATCGGTTCAAGCCCGGGAACAGGATCATTGTGAGTATGTGTATCAACTAGAGAACGAATTGGTGGAACTTAGAAATAAAGTTCAAAGAATGGAGCAACAACAACATCAACAACCTGAACCAACCCCAGTGCCGACTGCGATTCCTACACAGGCGACAACAACACCAGTGACAGCACCTCTACCACCTATGACACAGATGATGCAACCACCATTTTATTACCCATATCCACAACCAGGAGCCTATCCATTTGTGTTTCCCGGATATAAACAACGATGCACCTACAAGCAATTTCTTGACTGTAAACCCTTTGAGTATCACGGGAGTTCTGATCCTAATACTACCTTGAATTGGTTGAGAGAGATGGCAAAAGCACTTGATGCCTGTAATTGGGAAAATGAATTGAAGGTGAAATATGAAACACAGATGTTGAGAGGAGATGCATTGGTCTAGTGGGATTCTATTACCGGCCATTTTACCGAGAAGTAACAGGAGAGCATTACCTGGAGTCAATTCCAGGAAAAGTTGTGTGAACAGTATTGTGGTACCTTCGAGATAGCTAAAATCAAGAAGGAATTCATGGATTTACAAATGGCCGGGAATATGACCGTGGATCAACTCATCAAAAAGTTTAATGAAAAGATGAGGTTTGCCAAGCACTAGGTACCTGATGAAGAGTCAAAGATTGCCCATTTTGTGGGGGCACTGCATCCTGATCTCCGTAGCGTCACCAGGTGGGCTACCACCCTGTCCCAGGCCTTCACTTTAGCCAAATCAGCTGAAGGGGACATTATTGCGAGGAATAGGTTGAGCGGGGAGAGAATCTCCCAACAAAAATCACGATTTGAACATTACAATGCTCAACAGAGGCACGGAGGGCAGAGCAGTAGGAGCGGGTATGGGGAGCAAAATAGGAGGCCTACTTCAGGTGGGTCTACTCAATCGGAACCTTGGTGTAGTAGGTTCAAATCTTATCACAATGGGCAGTGTACGCCCCAGACTATGAGATGCGTGAAATGTGGCCAGTTTGGCCATGATTTGAAGAACTGCAGATTCCCGAGGAGTGTTTGTTGGAATTGCCAGAGAGAAGGGCATAAAGTTGGTGATTGCCCAATGAGCAAAAAGACAGGGTTAGGGTCAGGGGGAGGAGGAGCTGGAGGATCGTCTTCAGCGGGTGAGAAACGAAAGAACCCACCCACTCCTGATGGTCGGGCGTTCAGAATGACGGTGGATGATGCCACCACCACAGACGACGTTATCACGGGTATGTTTATGATAAACTCTACTCTTGCTAGAGTATTGTTTGATTCAGGAGCAAATCGCTCCTTTGTTTCTGTGGAATTTTGTGAAAAGTTGAATATGCCTGTAATTAGACTTGATACTGCTTTAGAAATAGAAATAGCAGATGGCATGATGGTTCCGGTCACGACTGCTGTGGCTGGAGCTAAAATTGATATAGATGGCGTGTGTTTTCCTGTTTATTTTCTTATTATGCCATTGTCGGGGTTTGATATGGTGTTTGGGATGGATTGGCTGAGTCTGAATCAAGCTAGTATCAAGTGTCACAAGAAGTTAATCTCCTTTCTGTTGGCGGATGGTACACGGGTAGTGGCAAGGGGAGAGAAGGTTGGGTCTGTGATCCCGATTATTTCGTGTTTGAAAGTTAAGAAGGCGTCCAATAGAGGATGTGAATCCTACCTGGCTTATGTGATTGATGGAAAGAAAGAGAAACAAGCAATGACTGATATCTGGGTGGTAACGGAATACCCGGAAGTATTTCTAGAAGAATTACCAGGGCTACCTCCAGTTCGTGAGGTAGAGTTCAAGATTGACCTCATACCTTGTTCTAGACCAGTAGCGAAGGCTCTGTACAGGTTGGCACTTTCAGAGATCCGGGAGATGATGACACAGATTTAGGATCTGCTAGATAAAGGGTTTATTCGTCCGAGTTCGTCCCCGTGGGGAGCACCGGTATTATTTGTAAAGAAGAAAGACGGTACGTAGCGTATGTGTATCGACTACCATGAACTGAATAAGAGGACGATAAAGAACAAGTATCCGTTGCCAAGAATCGATGATTTGTTTGATCAGCTATAGGGAGCTTCGTTCTTTTCCAAGATTGATTTGAGATCTGGTTATCATCAAGTGCGTGTTTCTAAAGAAGATGTGTCGAAAACGGCCTTTCGTACGCGTTACGGGCATTATGATTTCTTGGTTATGCCGTTTCGGCTTAACCAATGCACCTGGGATTTTTATGGATTTGATGAACAGGGTCTGTCGACCTTTCTTGGATAATTTTGTAATAGTCTTCATCGATGATATTCTGATTTATTCGAAGACCAAACAGGAGCATGGACAGCATTTGACACAGGTTTTGGAAACTTTGAAGAAAGAACCTCTGTTTGCCAAGTTCTCAAAATGCGAATTCTGGTTGAGGGAAGTTCAGTTCTTGGGGCATGTTATCTGTAATGAAGGAGTGAAAGTGGATCCTTCTAAAGTGGAAGCTGTGATGAACTGGAATGCTCCAAAGACACCGTCTGAGATAAAGAGTTTTCTGGGTTTGGCTGGATACTATCGCAGGTTTATTAAAGACTTCTCTAAGATTGCGGGTCCGTTGACTAAGTTAACTCGGAAAGACGTGAAGTTCGTTTGGGATAGTGAACAAGACAAAGCTTTCCAGACTTTGAAGTAGTTGTTATGTCAGGCTCCCATTCTTGCATTGCCAAGTGGATCAGATGATTTTACTGTTTATTGTGATGCGTCGTTTGCTGGATTGGGATGTGTGCTTATGCAGAGGGATTGAGTGATTGCGTATGCTTCAAGACAGTTGAAACCACATGAAAAAAGTTACCCGACTCACGACTTGGAACTGGCAGCTGTCGTATTTGCCCTTAAACTGTGGAGACACTATTTGTATGGCACCAAATGCGTGATTTGTACAGATCATAAAAGTCTTCAGTATGTGTTTACACAGAAAGAACTGAACATGAGACAGAGATGATGGGTGGAGTTAAAAAAAAGATTATGATTGCGAGATCAGATACCACCCTAGGAAAGCAAATGTGGTAGCAGATGCCCCAAGCCGCAAGAGAGCGGGAAGTTCTATCCAATTTATGCGTATGGAGATTGTGTCTGCTTTAGTGGATAGACTGAAGTCTGCTCAATTGGAAGCTCTAAAGGAAGAAAATTTGAAGAATGAACGGATGAAGAAACGTAAGGACGAGCTTACTGATGATTCTCGAGGATTGAAGATGTATAATACTCGTGGGTGGGTGCCTATGCTTGGAGAATTGAGGAAGTTAATCTTAACTGAAGCACACAAGTCAAGATTGTCTGTACACCCAAGAAGCACTAAAATGTATAACGATTTGAAAGTGCTCTACTGTTGGCCTACGATGAAGGCAAATGTGGCACACTTTGTAGAATCATGCCATATCTGTGCACAAGTGAAGGCAGAACATCAGAAGCCTTACGGATCCTTGAAGCAGTTGGAGATTCCAGAGTGGAAGTGGGAACATATAACGATGGATTTCGTGACTAAACTTCCACAAACTCAAAAGAATCACGATATGATTTGGGTGATCGTGGATCGATTGACGAAGAGTGCCCATTTTCTGGCTACCAGTGAGACAACTTCTTTGGGTAAGTTAGCTCAACTGTACGTTAATGAAATTGTTGCGAGGCATGGTATACCGTTGTGAATAGTATCTGATAGAGATTCCAGATTTGTTTCTAAAATTTGGAGGAGTCTAGAGAGGGAGTTGGGGACGAGAATTAATTTGAGTACTATTTATCATTCCCAGACTGACGGTCAAACTGCGCCAACCATACAGACACTCGAAGATATGTTACGTGCCTGTGTAATTGTGTATGGTGGATCTTGGGATTCACACCTGCCATTGATAGAGTTTGCGTATAATAATTCTTACCAATCCAGTATTGGAATGCCTCCATATGAAATGTTGTACGGTCGTCGCTGCCGTACTCCGACGTGTTGGTTAGAGGCTGGTGAGAAATAGTTTGTAGGGCCTGAGATTGTTTAGTTGACTGCTGACAAGGTTGCTATAGCCAGAGAGAAGTTGAAAGCGGCTAGAGATAGACAGAAAATGTATGCGGATCCACGACGTCGTCCAGTATCGTTTGGTGTGGGGGAATTGGTGTATCTAAAGGTCTCTCCGTGGAAAGGCGTAATTCGTTTTGGCAAACGAGGGAAGTTGGCTCCCCGCTACATTTGTCCCTTCCGAATTCGTCAAATTGTAAATGACCAGACAGTTACACTGGATCTTCCAGCAGAGCTTGCAGGTATTCAAGATACATTCAATGTCTGTTATATGAGAAAATACAAAGTTGAAGATGAAAGCCAGATTCTCCCAGTATACGAACTGACAGTGGATCCAAAGAAGAGACTGGTTGAGGAACCTGTTGAACTGTTAGATCGTAAAGTGACCAAACTCTGAAAGAAGTAGATACCGATGGTGTTGGTCAAGTAGAAACACATTTTAGGTTCTGATTTGATGTGGGAGACTGAGGCAGAGATGAAAGATAGATACACTCATTTGTTTGAGCGAGAAGGGATTCCGAGGACGGAATCTTCCTAAGGAGGGGAGATTTGTAACAACCACAAACCTGGGCTAGGAGATTAGCAAGTTGGCGATATGTGATTAATTGTGTTTTTAAATTTGCTATGTGTGTATTAGAAGTTAATAGAATTAATTAACTTAATTTAATAATATATATAAATGTTACCGATGAAATTCTAGTTAGAAAGAAAAGAATGTACAAGTATGTATGCATGTTTGTTAATATGTATGTATATATGCATGCATGAATCAAAAGAATAGGATTTTATAAGAAGAGCCACCTCCTGCTTGGTTTAATTCAAGTATATGTGTATGTGTAAATGAATTAACATCTGATCATTTTTCCTAAGTGTAAAGTGTGAAGTGTGTGTGTTGAGAGGAAACCTTCAAAAGATGTAACCTTGCAAACTTGAACTTGAGAATTCAAGATTTAGTGTTCTTTAATTCAAAAGGAAGGTGAGAAAGTGTTATTGACATGTTATGAGTCGTATTGGTGTGTTTATATGTTGAAAAGCATGAAATATGTTGTTTCACCATTGATGAAGTTTGGAAGAAAGCTTGATAAATGTGTTTTGTAGATTTTGTTGTTATAATTGAGTAAAAAGATGTTCATGATGAATTGTAGACATGTTAGATGATATATATATATATATGGTATGTGAGCATACGCGTCGCGGCGCTATGCTTAAAAGTCGCGGCGCGACGTTGAAGGAATCCGACATTTTGAGTCGGATTGTGAGAATCCGAGTAATTTGCAAACCGACCCTTGGAAATCCGGAACCTTGGCAAATCCTACCCTGAAATCCGATACTTTAGAAATCCACCACCAAAATCTGAGTGTTGACTTCCGGATATGAAATCCGACATGGTCGCGGCGCGACAGACCTTATTTCAGAAAAGTTGCTTATTTTTATTGTGTTTTGCTTGGTTTAAGTTCGCATGTTATTTATATGATTTTGTTGAGTTGTTTATATAAATGTAAGATATAAACATATATGAGAAGATATATTTATATATTCGAGACTGATTTGATTGTCGCTGTGTTTTCAGACAATCAAAAGACTCAGTAAAATTATATTTCTGAGCTCGTGTTGATTTTGAGGTGAGTGAATGTTAATCGCGGATGGTAAAGATTTCGGTTAATGTTATTGATGTAATGCATGACTGTGATTGAGATTGGATTGGATTGATTGAACTGTTGATTGTGATATTGATTTGTTAATATCTGTTGCATGACTATTTGGTCGATACGCACTCTTAGGATGATTTTGAGTTGCATTTGGGAAGTCAACTATACGTAGAATTGGGTTGGGCTCGTTTATTGGTTGGTTGAACAGTGGTAGCCTTACTGTTGCATATGTTGCTTTAGAGGAGGATTTCATTGTGCCAATTCAGTAGAGAGCTATCGGTAAACCTTTGCTCTGGCCGGCATTGGTTGTAGGTTCTGCGACGAACCGCCGGTCTTCTCGGGATATGTGATTACATGCTTTGATATTGACTGTGGATGTTTGATTTTGGGTTTAGCCTCTACTCACTTAGCTTTGTGCTAATTCCCCTTAGTTATTGCTTTTGCATGTTCGTGTTTGTGAGGTTGGCTGAAGGAGAAGTTGACCTGACTCTAATATTGGTTTTTGAAAGAAACGAGCCTGGTTATTTTGTAACACCAAAACAATGATACTTTTGTTTGAACAATGATTGTATATTTGTTAATATTGGTTTGTATGTAAATGAGTTTATTTACTTAAAGCTTCCGCAGCGTATTTAAAAAAAATGGCTTGTGATTTTCCGGTGTTGCATGAATACCCCATTAATCTAGTCTAAAAAGGCTAGTTTAATAAGTTATTTCAGCATGAGGCATAGCCGTGCCTCAAAGGGTACGCCCGTGCCAGCCCACGGGCACACCCAAGTCACGTCTAATGCACTAGCCATGGTCGTACCTCCACGAGGCACGCCCGTGCCGGCCCCAATGGGTACGCCCTAGGCACTCCGGCCTTTGGCCCGTACCTTGCATAGGGCACACACATACCTTCATAAGGCACGGCCGTGCCCGGCCCAACCAAAACCCATTTTGGCATTTTCTCTCTCTCTTGTTCAAAGGTGTTGCCGGAATCAATACTTGGCGTGTGACCCAATAGGCCTATGCCTCATCGCAAGTGATTCCAACTTGTGTGTGTCAGTGGGCATATTCCAACAAACTCTCACTTGAACATGACACACCTATGAAAGGTAACACCGACATAGAGCGGCCTCTAGCAAGGAATCTATGCCCCCAAGTCAGCATAGGGTATGTCGCCCATGACAAGTGATGGTCCTACAGATAAGTGATCATTCATCTCTTCGTTCACCATATCCAATGTGAATGCAGGTCATGGAACATCATCAACCCCATAACATCCACGATTATGTTTCTCGATCTAGACTAACTATGACGAACAATACAAGTTGCAAAATTGATCTACTATCAATTCAACTTGAGCACGGCCATGCATTTTGATTGTCATCAGTTCAGTCAACGAGGGGCCCAGGGATATCTCTCTAAAGAGGAACGAATACCTTTGACTACATCGTTCCGTCATAGCAACATGTTCTTGCCTGAAAACTTCCCTTATAACAGCCAGTTACGAACTGCGTTAGAAAGCAATCTAAACAAGACCATATCATTAATCAAGAAGCGCATGTATCTCCAGTAGAAGGACAAACTATCATCCTGATTTACTCGTGATCATGTCCATGAAGTAAACTCAGGTGCGGGTCCTCCAATTACTTGATCACTATCAAGTGCAGGCTAGTGTTGCATAAACATGTATTCAATACTTCACCAACCACTTGCCTCGATCTTAATTCACTTATCCTTCCAATGAAGAACGACAGATCGTTGAGCATTTAAAATAAATAAATTTATTCAAGGAAGTAGTTAAACATGCTAAGATGGAACACAATAAAGGCTAACGAAAGTACCCGCTCCGCGCGCTTTATCAAATCTCCATTTGATAATCGATACAATCAAAGCACATTATTGCTTTTAACGTTCCTAACTCAAAACACATTAAATTCAACTAAAACAAACTCAAGCCAAAGCCACTTGTAAACTAAGTGTATACAAGCCTAGTATGAAAGTTCATCACTAGCTTGTGACTAAAGCTTAATAAGCGGATTCACAAAATGACATCCATGCGTACTCTAACAATCACCATATCTTCTCTCAACCAAACACTTATAAAGTGTGCGCCGGCAAGATCATGGTCCTTTGTTCAAGCCTTCGTGTTCTCATTGTTTCAAAGAACCCAATGGACTTAACAATGCTTCGAACAGTTTTTCTCGTCTATGAGCCACTATACTATTATTGTTTCAAAGAACCCAATAAAGTCACAATGCGCAAGACGATGGTTCATATATATATATATATATATATATATATATATATATATATATAAGCCATCATACTCTTATTTTCGCAAAAGAACCCAATTAAAGTCAATGATGCTTAAAGAACCATTCTAGTTGATAATATTCCACTTAACAACACAACAATAACAATTCACCAAGAATAATACACTACTCAAAGTTCCTTGTCACCACCGAACATCAACTTGAAGAACAATGTACCAAGAGTTCTTCCAAGTATGTCAAAATGAGAGAAAAAAAACCATGTGATAAACCAAGTTTCTAATTCAATTAACACACTAGTCCATCATGTTTCAATGTCACTCTCTTAGTTTTGTCACTCAGAAAAGTTCATGTTCGTATCTCCCAATTCTTCTTATGAAGCAATAATTTCTCAAACCCGGTTTTATGAACCGCCAAGTTAGGATATTATCTTCAATAAGAAGTATATCATGGATACACAATATTTGGAACACAAGTGCTCCCACTAGCTCTGGCATACATCCAAGTTTAATCTTCCTTTTTATGAAAAATCAAGCCTATGATTTTCTCATTAAAGTGAAGATTACAACCTTGCAATATTTATTCAAGACTACGAGGATACTTTCAATGTACAAGACCTTCGGAAAGTGTTAAAACACCAATCCTCAAAATTCCCATGAAGGAACACGATCTTTACATAGCAGTGATAAACACATGTATCTGAGTAACCTTCAACATAATCACTAGGAAAATTTCCTTATGATACCACCCTCATGGTCAATCATAACGAAACATTTATCATTAGTTGGTATTTGAAGTTCAAGTCCATGAATAGATTTCTTGGGCTCGTAGACTTTACGAGGATACTTATAGTGAACAAGACTCTCGGATAGTGTTAAAACACTTCCTCAAAATTCCTATAAAGGAATAGGGTCTTTACAATTCACTTCCATACTTTCATAGCCATGAGAAGGTAGTGATACACCGTAAGTCATCCAAGTAGACTTCAACATAACCACCAGGAAAAATCTCTTTTATGATACCGTCCTCATGGTCAATCATATTAGAATTTTTACCATCGGTCGGCATTTGAATTTGTGTACATCTCAATTCATGCATACCCCTAGGTTCACACCAAGGCATTGGATCATCCAAGTCCAATACTTGGATATCCTACATGGATTGCATCCCATTCTGATTACCTCTCTCCTTTTGGTAGACACTAGGCCCACTACGACTTCTGGTAGTTGATGAATTCAACTAATCCATCATCGAGTTATCTTCCAATATATATATATATATATATATATATATCCGGCCTTGCGACAACTCCTATCAGAAATGGGAAGAGTAACGAATTATGCCAGGTACTCCAGCATCGCCATGCTGAGTTCCAATCATTACTTATTGTATGCTAGTGCCAACATCAGGTTTTACCATTCAAGACTCCGTTTACTCCTACTAACTCCCATAGATATTTCCACTCGCTATCGAGCGACAAAACTTATCCTCAAAGTTTATGAAACAAATATCTCATGGTATCAGTAGAATGCCTAATGGAGTAGCATCACTAGTCCCCGGATTCCTCCACCTCACGTCTACACGTAAGCTGGATAATCTAGGTTTTGAGATAGACAAGCAAAGACACTCTTTCTAGTACTTTCTCCTAAGATGCATACTAAACCATCTTTGTTGATTTTATACATAGAACATTGCCCTCCATACTTAAGCATCCCAACACATTGGGTATGAATTTGCGATCCATCCAGAACCGAACATATCCAAGAACATTCGGTTCCTCCTCTATGCGACTCATATGCCAATGTGTCCTAGGAGAAATAATGTATGAGATAAATCCCACGATTCTTATGATGGACACAATATCATATATTAAGATACTCAACATCTCTACAAGATTTGAATAACTTAACCTCTCGTCCACAAACCTCGTTAAGGTAATCATTGAACACCTCAAAGGTTTCAAATATACCTATCCCTTCTACCACCACGGGTAAAGGTAACGAAGTGCAAGTAGTTATCCCCATGGATTTGCTTGAACGAATTAAACACACAAGTGTGAACTAATTACAACAAACTCTCAATCCTCTTTCATACTCCGATAAAAGATGTACAAGTCATTTAGCCTAATAAACAATTCTCGCACTCAACATTTGATCAATTATAAAATGCATCCAAGATTCCAAACCACACGGAACTTGGCGAAGCTAGTCTTGTTTACATAGCTAAATAATCTTGTCACTAGGATAACTAATCCAAATCATTTTTGGATTTAAACACATTATTCATGATTACCTTATTACTTTTAAGCAAAAGCTTATAAATGCCATGACATGGATAAACTTTGAAATAAACCACTAATATATATATATATATATATCAAATACAAAGTAATATCCATCGTCAACCAATGCATAATAGACTTAATATTTCTCTCGCCACGCAGGGCAGATAAAATATTAATCTAATAAAGTAATAAAATAGCTAGATGAAATGGCGAGATCAAAACTCCCAATCCTCTCAATCGAGACAACGTCCAAGTTTCCCAATTTTGAGCTCTAGCTTTCCTTGCCTTATCAGCTACTTCTTCCATTTAACACCTACACTTTGTAACAAAACAATTTTGCAACAAACGTGAGTGTTATAGCCAACATTTCAATAAATCTAGCTAAGAAGTAGAAAAGCAATGGAGCTAATCATGAATGTACTTGATGACGAGGAGCTATTCCCTTGCCTCATAGGAAGCTTTAACTCCTCCGAACACTCTGGACAAGCTTGGCGGCGCCAATCTCCATATTTACCGTAGAAATAGCAAACTTCTCCCATAGGAGTCGTATTCTTTTTCTCGGCTTTACATTCCTCAAACAACCGGGTGGGAACAAACTTGCGTTTGGCCATGTCAGACTCGAAAGTCTTAAGCATGCCATGCAACTCGTCTAAGGATTCTACCATTTTGTCCTATTGATAGTTTTTGTTAAACTCATCATAAGACGTGGGCAGGGATTGGAGAATCATATTCACCGCAAGCTCCCTCCCAATGGGAAATCCTAGTATTTCCATTTGGTCAATGTATGCCTTCATACGAAGCACATAAACACTAACCGTCCCACCTTCCTGCATCCGGCAACCGGCAAGGGCTTTGACACACATAAAGTGTTCCTCTCTAATCTGATGTTGGAACAAGTCCTTCAACCGATTAATCATGTCGTACGCACTCATATGCCCAAGTTGCTTACGCAGCTCGCAGCTCATAGTCGACAACATGAAAGTAGAAACATATTGTGCGTCTTCGATACCCTTTTCAAAGGCGTATCTAGTGGCCCAACTTGTGTTTGCAGCAGGTGGTTTCGGAAGAGGTTCCTCGAGGATTTGCAACTTATATTCATGGCAAAGGACAATTCGCAATTGCCTATACCAATCCACAAATTTCACACCTACGGGTTTCTTCTTTTCTAGGAACGAACGGAGAGATAAATTCGGTGTTGCGTTGTTAACGTTTGTCATCTACAATTTTAGAGTACACGTTTTAGTGAATTTAGATATAATCCTTGTAGAAAAAATTACCCAAATAGTTTTCAAAAACAATTATTTAAACAAGGCTAGAAACCATATTTCACTTTACCTTATGACGGGTTTACCGCGGATCACAAAGCAAAGCTATTTAGGCCGGTAACCATCTTACCGATTGCAAACACTTTGCAACTTCTAGATCCTTGCGGGATCCATTGACAATCAAATGTCTTTTGGCATGTTTGATCCCTTCTCACACCAATTCTAACTTGATCCCCTTAAATGACTCGCCTAGAGCTCGACGGCACCTAAGTGTCACAAAAAGAATTGTAAACCGCCCGTCAAGACACACGGTGGAACTCTCGCCAATAATTAGCTCGTGCTAAGCTCGACAACCAATATTGCGAGTTACCACACTCACCTTCCACATAGTTCTACTCGGCATTATTCGTGCTAAAGCTCGACAATCATTCAAGTCTCACTAGATTCGGGTGGTGTCGTCTTACGGATGGCGCGTGATTTACATTTTAAAAACATGATTTCGTTTTTCCCGGTTAAAACAATTTTAACACATTTTTGCGAATTAACAAATAAAGTGATAAATACAATTTTTATCCACTTATAATATAGTACAAATTTATATTTTCTTGTTAATTCTGTACGCGCGGAAAGAAATATAAACCAATTTTATAAATCTTTGCGTTTTATATATTTTTGAAAAATTATCTAGCATGTGATATCCTACACATCCATGCAAAATAACAAACATATAAAACAACCACGCATACACAATAGTTCGGTAACATGCCCAAATCCTATGCGTTTTCCCCATGAGCCACACGGGGAAAACAAGGTCAACTAAGGAATCCAAGATCCAAAGCACCTAGCCGGGTGTGCTCCCACCGAAGCCGGTATCTCCAAAAGGCAATCCGAACTCCATGTTGCCGAGACATCAACGCCGTGATTCCCGTTGGTTTATTACATACAATATCAACTTCTATACTATTTTACAAATACATAGAAAAAGAAATGGCATGCAAGCCACAATCCTATGCTACTAATACAAGTACAAAGGAATAAATAAACGGCATGCAAGCCGCACCAAATAATAATTATAAAAATTACAACAATACGGCACGCATGCCACCAAAACCAAATAAACCAAACACCACAACACATGGGTCTAAAGGGCATCTAGTTACCGAACCACAACCAAACTGTTGGAACTCGTGGTGGGCACAAACATAGCGGAAGCAAAAAGAAAAGTAGCATGCAAGACATAAAAGAAAGTACACACAAAGCCCACAACTAGTTCCAATGGTGCAACACACTACAAAGCAAATTGCAACAAAAGAACAAGAAGAATGAGTAGAAAGTACCTCCTTACCATGGCTGGAATTCGAGCTCTTCAAATGTGGGATGAACTTGAGGAAACAAAAGGCTTCCTCCTCCATTGCTAGTCCACACCAAGAAGAATTTGATCTCCAAATGCTAGTAAACCATCATGTAGACATCCATCACAATTCTACCTTCTGGAACAGCCCATGAAGCATCTCCTCTTGCACCATTGATCTTCATCATCACATTCAAGATCACCAACTTAGTGTTAGAAGCATGAAATCTTTGGAGCCAAGAGAGAGCTAGTATCAAGAGAGAGTTCTTCATGTGTTCAATTAGTCTCCATGCCTCAATGACCAGCATCTAACCTCAAAAACCCGGCCATAAAGCATGGATATTGATTGGACCCTCAAATGGTCCAATAAAACACAACTGTCACTGTAGCTACCCTCTTCACGACCCCTCACGGGCTCTCACAGGTCGTGAAGCCTAATTCCGCCACGAGGGGACTTAGAACTCCACGAGCCGTGCCGCCCAGTCGAGACTCGTGAGGGCATCTCCTTCACGACCCCTCACGACCTCGTCACGGGCCGTGGAGCACAAAGGCATCACGACGCGTGGCGGCCGTCGAACAATCGTTAGGGCAGCCTGCTTCACGACCCGTGGAGCACCCTTCACGGTCGTGAAGCCCCGAATCAAAACACTTTTGATTCTTTGACTTTCTCCATCCACATAAAGCTGTCGGGATCAATCCTTGGCGTGTGACCCAATAGGCTCGCGCTTCATTAACAGTGATACCGGCATACGTGTGTCAGTGGGCAGATCTCCAACACAAACAAACCAAAGCAAAACCATGGTGTGCCAACATAACACCCAAGGCACAAAAGGCAATCCTTGTACATATGCATTAGTAATTTTAATACACTTTTAAATATATATATTTTTATGCACTTCATGCCAAGCCATACAAAATATATAAATTCAAGGAATCAAAATATAGTGGGGAAAAAAACTAGATCCAAGACTAGTCCAACCAACAAATCCGGAATTTAAATGTAATTTTAAAACACTGTTTCAAGAACAAAATTCTGACCAAAAACCACAAGGCACGGGCGTACCCCAAAGGGTACGGGCGTGCCTGCCCTTTTGTTAGTGTACAGTTTAAACAGTTTTAAGCATACGAATATTCTGCCGGCATGGCCCGTACCCCCACTGGTACGGCCGTGCCCCAGCCGCCGGCACGCCTCGTACCCCAAGAGGTACGACAATGCCCGGTCACCGGAAAATCGGATTTGGACAGAAAAACCAAAATTCCGGTTTCAGTGCAAAGCCATGTTAGAGATGGCTCTAATACCACTGTTGGGTTTTCATGGTTCAAATAAACACAGCGGAGCAAAAAGGAAAAATGATTTCGTTTGTGAACCATTCAACTCCCACCAAGTGGACCAAAACTCTAGACATGACAAAGCAAGTAAAACAAAGAGGAGAAGAGATAGGAATTATATCATTCAAAATATATCTTCTTCTTTTTGCCTTTGTTGGATGTGTACACAAAGTAGTGTACCACTATCGGTATCCACACCAAGTGTTGATGATCCCCATGTGCTAGCTATGTTTGGACGCCGCCAAAAGCTCCACCAATAACTTACGACAACTTGAATATCAATAGTGCCTTGTTACTAATCTTCAAGTGTGTTTGCTTTGAGAGAGAGCATGAACTAACAAATAAATTAAATGTTCATGTATCAAAAACAACTAGTAGCAACTAGTAGTAACCAACCATGTTCCATCAACTCATTTGAACCTATATAGACTCCACATTGAAGCCTAAAACGTTCAAAACCGATCTAGGAGTAATGGCCATCAATAGTCATGAATACCCCATTAATCTAGTCTTAAAAGGCTAGTTTAATAAGTTGTTTCAGCATGAGGCACGACCGTGCCTCAAAGGGTATGCCCGTGCAAGCCCATGGGCACACTCAAGTCATGCCTGACTTGCGCTCGTGCTTTCGCACTAGGAACCGCCGTACCTCCACGAGGCACGCCCGTGCCGGCCCCAATGGGTACGCCCTAGGCCCGCCGGCCTTGGGCCCGTACCTTCATAAGGCACGGCCGTGCCCCGCCCAACCAAAACCCATTTTGGCATTTTCTCTCTCTCTTGTTCAAAGGTGTTGCCGTAATCAATACATGGTGTGTGACCCAATAGGCCTATGCTTCATCGGCAGTGATACCAACTCGTGTGTGTCGGTGGGCATATTCCAACAGTTGAAGGACATGTTCCAACAACAAGTTAGGGAGGAACACTACGAGTGTGTTAAAAACCTAGTTAGTTGTAGAATGCAGGAAGGTAGGAGTGTGAGTACCCACGTCATTAAGATGAAGGCGTACGTGGACCAAATGGAGAGATTAGGTTTTCCCATTGGGAGGGAGCTTGCTATGGATATAGTACTCCAGTCCCTGCTCGCATCTTATGATCAGTTTGTCATGAACTATCACATGCATAATATGGAGAAAACCTTAGGTGAATTACATGGGATGTTGAAGATTGTCGAGTCTGACATGGCCAAGCACGAATCCACCTCTTCCATTCCTACCATGAGTTCTAGGGAACAAGAAAAAAGGAAGAAGAAACCGACACAAACATGAAAGGTTGGAGTGTCCAAGCCTATCCTCAACATTGAATCTAAGGACAAAGGTTATGTGCCTCATGAAGAGATTCAAGGAGTGGTTTGCTACATCTGTGGAAGATTTGGAGATTGCGGCCGTCACGCTTGCCCTTCGTGTCGAGAGGATATTAAAATTCTATGGAAAGAGAGAGTTAATTTCCCCTCTCAAGGTACATTCATGATTCATTGCTAATTCTTCTATTTCGCTGGGTTGTTCACCCGAGCTAATTAACTCATGTTTGTCACAAATTTATTTTGTTACAAAGTGTAGGTACTATTTAAAAGAAGAACCAAGAGCATGAAGAACCGGATCTCTAAAAGAGGAAACTCGGAAGATTGACCTCTAAAAGAGAATTGGTAGTCGAGATCTCGCCTATTGTCACCGGTTTAATTATTACTTTGTTTTGATGCCCTGCGAGGCACGTTGAGTTTTTATTGTATGATCATGAAGACGATGAATGAAATTTTGAATTTTGGGTTGTAAAACTTTTTCGCATTTCTTATTCATATTTGAATTTTATTCTTGTCATAGCTTATGTTTTATTTTGGCCTTCAAGGCTCATCATTCTACATTTGATGACGACGAATTCATACTTGAAATTTTAATCTTGTTTTTGAAAAATATTTGTTGATTGATAAAAATCAAAATTATCCATGTCACGACGTACATGTTACAAGTAATAAAAATCATGAATAATTGATTCTAAATCCAAAGTAGTTTGGATTAGTTGTCTCTACGTCATAATCTACTTAACCATATAAATAAGACAAGTATCGCCTCGATCCTAGTGGTTCGGATCTTGGAATGGTTTAACCTCGGGTTGAACATTTGATGCTAATCTTATTTATTAGGGTAAGATGATTATGAAACCCTTCACCGTATTTAATGTCAGAGGGATGCTTTCTTGTAAGATATTGATCACCCTTGGTGGATATTCTGTACAAGCACATAATTAAGAGAAACTAATTAAAGAATCAATTGGATAATATAGATAGGATGCTTAGATCTAGTTGAGATGCTAAGATACCTTAAGTCTATATATCTATGACCAAATTATGAATTGCGGGATTGTCTCATAATTCATTCCTTACATAGACACATTTGAACATGGTGTCGCGCTGAAGGAAATCGGATATTAATGAATATGATCTGGTACATAATGTGTCAAATACGTGTATTTGACTTGTTGGTATGCACATTAAATGTGACGAACCAAGCCCTTAATCTTAATCTAACTTGAAAGTCTATTTAGCACCTGATGAGATATATCTTGAAAGAGTGCTTTGCTTGTATATCTTAAGGTTTGTTCAATCTACATTTAGTGGGAGATTGAAGAACTTAAATGGTGTTAATACATTTAAAGTTCTTATAAGTTTTAGATATTTAACCTTGCGAGAACAATGTTTTGTTGCCCTAAAGGAAGATAATAACTAAAACATTCCAATGGATGAACGTGAAACTTAAATGAAAGACTTGATGTTGGCACTAGCATAAGATCAAGTATCGGCATAAGAATGTCGGTTATCCTGACCATGAGTAATTACTTTCAAGGCTGATAGAAGTCATGTAGCCAAGGAGATATGGGTTCCTCACATCTAAGTGGCAATGACTTGATGGTAAATCTCTTCGATCTCACCATCCATCGGAAGGCATAGTGGGCCCTGTGTTCACTGAGGTCATGAGAAGTAATTAATCATGAGATGAAATCCATTTTAAGTATGCAAATACTTTACTTGATTCCATACCAAGGTGCAAACCGAGATGGTGTAAATGGAATTAACATGGATTGTATTATAGACTACTTCAACTACCGACTAGGGGTAAAAGTTTCATGATGGTTATTGTGGAAACTTTTCCTAGTGTTCATATTCAAGGTCATTTGATAGTCGCTGCTATAATTTCCCTGTTATAGCAATAAAAGATAGTGCACCGATATACAAGACCGCGTTCCTTCATGGAACTATGTATATAGGAAGTTCTTACCACACTCTCCGAGGGTCTTAGATATCCGTAGTATCCAAATTAAGTCTACAAGTATGGATAAGTCCCTTGGACATATACTAACATCGTAAAAGTAAGATCTTTGCTTTCATGAGAGGATCAAAGCATGAGTCTTCTAGAAGCGTAGATAAGACTTTTACATATGTCAGGGCTAGTGGGAGATTTTGTTGTATACCTAGAAGTATGTATCGATTGAAGATAATGTTCCATTGCTAAGCGTTCTATGAACCTGAAAAAGGGAATTTTTGTATCATGATAATACTTAGAAGATACAAAATTTTGAAATTTTGAATTACAAGAAATACTTGTATATGTTCTTGATGTTTGATGACAAGAAATAAGCTTTGGAGTAAGTATATACTCTAATACTAATTTCTAATAGGATAACTGTCGATCTTGATCGAAGTCTATGATCCTACTTTGTGGTGTTGATTATTGATTAGAGAATTTCTTAAGTATCACTGACCCTATTGTGAACTTTTGTAACAATGAGGATATGAGTACTTTAGTACTTCGTTATATGATCTCTTTGACGGATACTTTGAATAGTAGTTTGGTCAAAAGATAATTGTGAGGATAACAAGAATACAAATGGATGTTGCATGGAAAATCCATTGAATAAGCCGTTGTCATAATGACTATTGATGTTTAACATACTAGGTCATGTAGCATATCTTATGCATATGATTTGGCTTCAA
The DNA here is from genome assembly GCA_038502395.1 of Dittrichia graveolens. NCBI lineage: Eukaryota > Viridiplantae > Streptophyta > Magnoliopsida > Asterales > Asteraceae > Dittrichia > Dittrichia graveolens. Next base: position 35,024,292 of record JARJIL010000006.1, read on the forward strand.
ATATTGTTTTAGTAGTTGATTGTTTTATGGTAACTTTGGGAACTGCAAGCAGTATCGTAACTTTTGATTGCTTTCGATATATAGTGGGGACTATATATACGCAGATGCGGTTACTTTCACTAGTCTTTACTGTGTTCCATCTTAGCATGTTTAACCACTTCCCTGAGTGCTTATGCATTCTAGATTTCCACAGTCAGTCATTCTTCATGGGAAGGAAGTTTGAGCTAAGACTGAGGTTAGGCTTTGGTCATGCATTAATCAAGGATTGAATGCAAGTGACGCAAAACTAACATGTGCTTGAAATGAGTTTCAAGTGATTGGAAGACCCACACCCGAGTTCACTTCATGGATTATGGTCACAAGTGACTCAGGATGATAATATCATTTCATCCTTAGACCAAAGATACATGTGTACCCAAAGCGTGAGTCTACTTTATTTTGATTGCTTTCAAACGTGGTTCGTAACTGGCCGCTATAAAGGGAGTTTTCAAATAAAGTATGCAGCATGTGGCAGGGCTATGTAGTCAAAAGGATTTGTTCCTCTGATTAGAGTGATATCCCTGGGCCCCTCGATGATTGGGCGCTGATACCAAATATGCATGACCATGCTCAAGTTACAATGATTTTAGATCAGTTGCAAACTTTTTATTTTGGTCACCACCAATCTAGAATCGAGAAACACAATCGTGAACGATCTGGAGATTGACATTTTTCCATGCCTCGTGTTCACATGGATATCGCGAACAAAGGGATGTTTATGATCACTTATCTATAGGACCTTTTAGCCTTCCTAAGTTACCAGGATTTGTCGAGGATGACGTAACTCGTACCGACTTGGGGGCAAGTATGCTTTGCTAGAGCCGCTGCTTGTCTGTGGTGTTGGTAACGCTGTATCATGTGCAAGTGGGAGTTTGTTGGAATATGCCCACTGATACACGTGCACTAGCATCACTGCTGATGAGGTACGGACCTATTGGGTCACATGCCAAGGGTAGATTCCGGTAGCACAACCTAAACATGAGAGAATATAAAATCAGGGTTTCTAGCAACCTTCACGGGCCGTGAAGAGGTCGTGAAGAGAAACCCTCCACGAGGCTTCACCACCCAAACAAGTAGTTGTGGGATCACTTCCTTCACGAGGGCTTCATGGCCCGTGAGAGCCCGTGAAGGTAAGCTCAATGCTTTTATTGGACCACTCGTTGGCCCAATGAGAGCGTGCGGTGGAACCCGGCCTATGAGGCCTTCACGAGTGCTTCACGGCCCGTGAGAGACCGTGAAGGCAGAAGTCAAAGTGTTACTAGGTTTTTATTAGACATTTGTGTTGGTCCGATGAGAAGGTGGCTATGTGGCCGACCCTGGTGACCATATGAGTTCTCCAGCCCTTATAAAAGGACAACTAACTCTCTCATGTTAAACTCTTTCCAACTTCAAAATACACACACATAATATGATGCTTGAATGACTAGTAAGTTGAGTATATGTGTAATCTCATGAAGGCAAGCCTCTACATGTTGTTGCTGCTCCAGAAGCACGAGGAGTTAGTGTGGCTCGTGTCTCGGGTCGTTAGCAGGACAGGATCTCGCTCACTTGGTGTGGACTATCAATAGAGAAGCTCGGTTTTGGGTTCTCGAAGCTCTTCTTAGCTCAGTGGATAGCTCCAGCCACGAGATGGTATGTTTCTCTTCCCTCTCATTTGTTTTAGTTGCTATATTTGTTTATAGTCACGATCCCCACTTGGGGAATACATACATGTCAGTTTTAATACTCGAAAACCCTGGTTTTTTATGTCGTTGCTTCCGCTGCGTACGGGTGTTGGCATGCATGGATTTCCTACAATTTTAACCCGAACACGGGTTCAATAGGCAATCCCGATAACAGACACAATAGTCAATCCCGAACACGGGCTCAATAGACAATCCCGAACACAGGCTCAATAGACAATCCCGAACACGGGCTCAATAGACAATCCCGAATACGGGCTTAATAGGTGCACACACATACAACGTGTTTGTCATGAAAGAAAAACATAGAAATGAAACATTGACATTGCATAAAGAAATTCTGAAAATAGTTTTGAGTGTCATTTTCCCCCAAAAATTACATAAAAAGGGGCCACGAGTACTCACCTTAGTTAGCGGATTTTGTCACTTGATTCCTAACGTTCTCGCAAATCTACAACAACCGTATGATCTAAGTTATATACTATTCACGCGTAAAATCCTCGTTGTACTAACTTTGAATCATCAAGTTTAATTTGGATTCACGATTAAGTTTTACACTAGGTTGCATAAGTGCATCCATCTCTCGAAAATATAGGAAGTTGTATGAAAATAAACACGTAAAGGCATGGTACACAATAGTAGTATAGTGATACCTGGAACCCAAGTTCACCATGCACGAGTTATTTGTTTTCCAACCATCGCCTACTAGCTGGAGCTACTAGTTGGCTATAGATAGTAATGAGATAATCAATAGTTTTAACCCAAACACGGGTTCAATAGGCCATCCCGATAACAGACACAATAGTCAATCCCGAACACGGGTTCAATAGACAATACTGAACACGGGCTCAATAGACAATCCTGAACACGGGCTCAATAGACAATCCTGAACACGGGGTTAATAGACAATCCCGAACACGGGCTTAATAGACAATCCAGAATTCAGGATTAATAGGTGCACACACATACCACGTATTTGTCATGAAAGAAAAACATAGAAATGAAACAATTACATGGCATAAAGAATTTCTGAAAATAGTTTTGAGTGTCATTTTCCCCCAATAAAATACACAAAAATGGGCCATGAGTACTCACCTTAGTTAGCGGATTTTTTCACTTGATTCCTAACGTGCTCGCAAATATACAACAACCGTATGATCTAAGTTATATATTATTCACGCGTAAAATCCTCGTTGTACTAACTTTGAATCATCAAGTTTAATTTGGATTCACGATTAAGTTTTACACTAGGTTACTTAAGTGCATCCATCTCTCGAAAATATTGTAAGTTGTATGACAATAACCACATGAAGGCGAGGTACACAATAGTAGTATAGTGATACCCAGAACCTAAGTTCACCATGCACGAGTCATTTGTTTTCCAACCATCTCCTACCAGCTGGAGCTACTAGTTGGCTATAGATAGTAATGAGATAATCAATAGTTTTAACCCGAACACGGGTTCAATAGGTAATCCCGATCACGAGTATTTACCTTAGTTAGTGGGTTTTGTCACTTGATTCCTAATGTGCTTGTAAATCTACAACAACCATATGATCTAAGTTATATACTATTCGCGTGTAAAATCCTCGTTATATACTATTTACACTAGGTTGCGTAAGTGCATCCATCTCTTGGGTCTAACCCCAATATATATATATATATATATATATATATGTATATATATATATATGTGTGTGTGTGTGTATGTGTATGTGTGTATATATAAGTTTTGAAACCTTGTTTATTTTCCTCTTTAAATGTGTAGGTTAAATTCTAAAATTTTGGGTACGCTTCTATCTAAATTTTTCTAGAATTTAATAACATGTTTATTATTTTTTAAAAACTACTTTCATTGGTGTTGGTCATAAAATGTCTCCAACTCACGCGACAGAAACCTTTTATTTATTTAAAATACTAAAAAACTTTAATAAAATCTAAAAACTTTACAGTATCTTAAAAACACATAAATATTCATTCACACAAATTTTTGTTCATTAATTCAGATCTTTGAATGTTTTACAATATTTTAAACTTCAATATAGAAATACCCTAAACTTCCAGATTTAACAATTAAAAAGTTTTTACCCAATTAAAATAGAAAATAATTTTAATAATTTCCACAGTGGTTATAAACACTCTAAAGTTTATTCATATTATGTTTTTGACTTTAAATTGTAATCTTGGATAAGTTATGATGTTTGAAACTTTGTTACCGTAAAACCCTAGGATTTCCATATTCAACAACAAAAATGTTTTTTAGTTAATTAAAATAGAAAACCAACTTAATAAATTCTAAATTTTTACAGGACTTTAAAAACTCATGGAATATACCCCAGATTTATTTTGAAGAATTTTCGTGATGTTTAGTATAGGTTTTTGAAATATCAAAGTTAGTAGATTAAAACAGTCAGATATCACATATTTGCACACCTAAACGATTTTGATTATTTGGTCGACCAAATCAACTTAGTTTTGTATGAAACCACTTGGAGACAAAAGTAGACTCAGGGAACTTGATTGTAGACACAAAAATAGATTTACTTAAGTTTGTTTTGGCTGAGATATGAACTCTTGAAGTTCACTTATATTTTCTGTTCAGATTACAATTCTTTGTTCTTCGTGTTTTTGATTAGTTAAACCACTCTTTGGGTTTGTTACTCACCCAAACACATCATAATCATTACTTTATGTATGATTAGGATGTGTTTGGTTCTAATGGTGATTCATTAGCCAAGATTATGGAAAAGAAACAAAAAGAAAATATTACATGCATGTATGGATGTAATGATGTATACCTATAATCTTGATGTCCAAGGGAACTTGATCTCTTGAATGGATGGAGAACACCACCAATATTGCTCTTGAGGGGCTGGAAATCGGCTGGAGAAAAGGGTTTGGAGAGACAAAAATGTGCGGGGTGGTGTGTGTGTGTGTGTGTATGTGTTGGTGATGATTTATGGTAGTTCTAGGTGTGTATGGCAACCATGAGTGATTTGGTAAGTCAATTCAGAAGTTGTGGAAGGTGAATATCCCCTTTTGTTAGTCCTAGATTGAGTACGAAACAACAAATGTTTGTAGAAGGGGGGTTGAATACAAACTTTAGCTTTAAAAATTAAAGACACACCATTATACTTTTATATAATTCTTATTGATTATGAATCAAGAATTACATGTACTAGAAGCGGAAATTTTAAGTACAATAAAAGGTTGTAATCAATTTGTTTAACACATAGATGAGCTAACTCTAAAACAACTAATGTTAAAGAGTGTTCAACACATGAACAAGTTTGGTTCTACTCAATGCTTAAACTCTCCGAAATTTTCTCAACTAAGGAGATTGCTTTTGTTGTGTAGAAGCTTCACACTTTTTGCATGTCCACCATGCATGAATATATAGAAGTCTTGGCTTGTCCGGTTGCATGAAGGAAGGAGACAAGGAGTGTGTGGAACTATAATATTTTAATTGTAAAGGTAGTGGGTGAAAAGTAAAGTTACTTTAATCAACTGTTTGATAAAGTAATTGTACTTTTCTGAAAAAGTGCAACCCACTCACAATATAAAATATTAAATCTCACACCTTTTACCATGTAAGACTATCTTTCCCTTTCCATGCTTGTACTTTATATGATGGTCATGCTTCTTCTTGATTTCACTTTACCAAGTATGGGATTGCTAGCCATACTTAGTTTTTGAAACAAATCTTCGAGATCTTTGTCTATTTGAGGTATCTTTCTCCTTTTCCAGAGGATAAGATCAAACTTTATGTAGGAAGATGACTTGTGTTTAGAAAGACTTACTTAACTGAAGCTTTGGGCGTCAGCTTATCCAATGTTTACTCAGCTGATGGTATAGCTGAGCAAAGTCCTTGCTCAGCTGATGGTGTAAGCACTCAGCTGATCAAATTTCTTCATACAGCTGATAGTTGATTTTCGTCAGCTGATGGTCTTCTATACTTGTTATGTTCATCTGATACTCCTCAGCTGATGTCCCTCGGCTGATACTTTGAGTAGGGGCTGATACTCAGTTGATGGTGAGCTGATGGTTCCATACTTAGCATATTTTCCAAAATCTAATTCAAACAACACATGTTTGAATACTTTCTAAGTCATACTGAATGTAGGGTTTGGTTATCATCAAATTCTATGTTTTAAGATAGGCAAAGTTGATTATTAGGGTGAAGAGATTATCTCCTCAACAATCTCCCCTATTTGATGATGAAAAAACCTTTTTCTTTTTTAAGAATCAATTTGACTTCGAATACAAAATATTTAAACTTCTAAGTGCATTTGGCTACCTAGCTATCTGTTTTTGGTAGCTCTTTTTATTTTGAACCTTGTTCTGTTTTTACTTTCTTTTCTAGTGTTCAATTTTGTTCTGTTTTTGTGGAATCTTTTTCTTTGTTGTACCATTTTGTTTTGTTTTTGTGGTATCTTTTCATTTTTCCATTTTTTTTCATTTTCTGGTTTACATAAACATCACTTGAATAACAGAATAAAGAAAGAATACATAAGTATTTACATAAGATTATCTACTAACTAAACTAGTCTAAACAGAATTTACAAGTATATACAATCAACTAGAGTAATCAGCAAGTCCTCAGAATAAATCAGTCTTCAATCCCACCTATATTCTTCTTTAACATCAAAGGTTTTTGCTAGAGGATCTGCTTCGGCTAGGACTTCACATTGAGCTTGTACAAGGGCTTCAAATTGTTCATTTCCAGTTCTGCCTCTTGTTGATACTCTTAGCCCGAAGAGAAAACTCTAGCTTGCTTTAGGGATTTCAGACTTTCTAAAGAATCTCCATGTGCCACCTCTGTCTAGAAAGAAGATGACCTTAATAGGCATATATATAAACTTGAAAAGCTCAGGGGTGATGTTCAGTGGTAGAGTTGTGTTGAGACCCTCAAAATCGTAAAGATATTCATGTTGGGGCAGTACCTCTCTTAGGTCAAATGGTTTAAAGGGCTTAGAGCCTTTCTTGTGTAGATTTTCCACTGTATGCACATGCGTATAATAATCATCAGGAGTGAAGGCCTTTTGTGACACAACAAGACCTATCCAATTTTGAATCTTTTGAATGAATTGCACTTTAAGCTTGCTCTTGGATTTGTAAAGAAGGTATAGGATCTCAACCAGTTCTACGAACTCATAAATGTGACACCTTTCATATGATACAACTTCGAAGCTGTTGAAGTTGTTTTGCCTTATAGCTTTGAGGTAGGGTTCACCATCACCTTTGTGGACAGTAGCTCTTGCGATAGGAGTTGGCTCGGTTCTCTTTCTTAGAATATTGATTATTTCTCTGAAGCTTTGGATCCTCTGTTGACTTAGATTATAGGGAGCAGATAGGTCAAGACTGAAAAGAGTTTTGATTGCATCCGCATGGCATATTGCTTTAAGCATCTCAACTTGAGACTTCTCCTTTGCCAATTTAGTTTGAGCAACAGCTTTACTTTGAGCTTTTTCTTGTTCTTGCTGATATGCTAGCTCTTTGGCTTGGTAGATTTCTTCCACTGGAACACCCAAGGCTTGAGCCATTTAGATGCTTTCCCTTTCCTCTTGCTCTTTTAGCTCAAACTCCCTTTTTCTGTTGATGTCTTCTTCAACTTGCTCTTCTGTCATTTTTCTTTTTCCTTTGTCTTTTGGAGTAGAGGTTGAAGGCTTTTGGACTAATGGAGTTGATTGGACTGGAGGAGTAGATGGTTTGGGGCTTTGTCGAGGATGTTAGATAGTGGATTATCATCCTCATCATCATAATCAGACACTATGTTGATTGGTGGAGAGCAACCCCTCAAAATTTGCTTTTCTTCTGGGAACCGGAGGAGCTGTTGCTTTTGCTTTGATTGTTTCCTACTGCAAAATATTTTTAGCACTTTCATCATAGGCATCATCTATTTCCTTTGAATCAGGATCATCCTCCCTGGATTGAGAACTTGAAGTTTTCTCCCCCTTTTTTTCATCATCAAAAGGAGGAGGGGAGTCACCTAGGGTTGGTTTTAGGGATGGGGTAGGGGCAGGGATAGGTGTATGGGTTGAGGAAGGGGTATAGGCTGGGATAGAGGTAGGTTTAGAGATTTGAAGAGAGAGGTCATCCTTGAGATCCATAAGAGCTTTCCATAGAGAAAGATGGCTCATTCGGATTTTATCTGTGAGGGCTTCTATATCATCAAGGATGCCTTTGAGGAAGGAAGGCATAGGAAGGAGTTGTTCTTGTATGGGGACAGAGATGTTTGGGTTTATTGGTCTTAGAGTTTGGAGTTGGGTTAGAAGGTTTGATATGGTTTGTTTGAGAGAAGAGATAGTGGATTGAGGTAAGATGGGAGTTTGTGTTTGAGAGGGAAGGAGGGTAGATAGATGCTCTAGTTTGGTTAGAATGGGAGTAAGGTCAGTAGAAGGTGCAGGAGCTACAGGGGAGGGTTGGGATGTGGTTTTGAGGGACTCTATGTCTTAATCAAGTCTAGACAGTCGAGTATTGGTTTGAGTTTGGAAGGTTTGGGTAAGTTTTTCAAGGTTTTTGTTTATCGTATGAAGAAGGGTAAGGTTTTTGTTTGAGGTTGAGGTAGAGGGTTGAGAAGTGGAATGGGTTGAGATGGGTTCAAAGAACTTGGGTAAGGTTTGTGTTCCCTCATCTGACCCTTGGTGTATAAGCTCAAATTCATGGTGAAAGACGGTTGAGCCCTGTACTAGTGGTTGGTTTGTACCACAAGCATTGACAAACTGTGCAAGTGTAAGAATATAATCAATAACAGGTGCAAGATAAGTGGATTGAGTGTGGGATTCACTCAATAGTAGGGAATCCCTTATTGGATCCACATTCTGTTGGGAGAATGTGGATGGCATAGGCTGACTCAATAGGGGTATAGACACAATGTGACCTTAGGAGGAGGTCTGTCTTTCAATGAGAACATCCTTTTGGGAATATGTCTCAGATATCGGTTTAAGTCCCATATTTACAGATGCATCCTATTGGAAGGATACATCCACTGGCTTAGCGTTAGCAACATCCGATTTCTCCCCCTCGACATGAGGAAGGATAATTGGAGTTGAGGTCAGAGGTGTGGATGTCACTACCTCAAATGGCTCGAGATGAACAACCTCTGTTGACCTTGTATATAGGGGCTACAAGGAGGAGTAGAACTAGTGAACATAGGAGGTTCACTAGAGCTTGGCTGTTGAATTGGTGTTTGGACAGGGGATGAGGATGGGCTATCAAAGGTTAGGACTACCATTTGAATATCCTCAGATGTTGAGTCAGAGTTATCCTTACCTTGGGAGATGATGTGCCTGCTTCTATCAATGAGGTCAAGTAGTTGCTCAGAGATTTCTTGTTCAGGTTGATCTAGCTCAGCAGTATCACCAAGAAGACTCATGATTATTAGACTTAAGGGAGTAAGACCAGAATCACCAAAATTATCACCAGCACCAGCATCATCATTGTTACCATTATCACTTTCCTCAGCATTACCACCATCATTACTATCACCACCACTACCATCACCATCTACATTATCAACATTTGCCTCAGCAGCATTATCAATAAATTCTTGCATTTGGTCAGTGATGGGAGGAACTATGTTTGCCTTAATAAAATGGAAGACTTTCTCACCCATGACAGGGACATGAATACTTTCAACATGTTCATTAATTCCAACATAGTCATTTTCACCAATCACCATCATTTCAAGCATACTCAAAAAACGAATGTAAGGGCACTTGAGCTCTGGAGGATTTCTTGTTGGTGCTCTGAGTTATTTTATCCACAAGGTCAAAGAAAATGACCTGAGCAAAGTCGATGTTTACCCCAAATACTAGGGCATACAGCACCAGTAACTCGGTTTGATCTATGAGATGGTGGCTTCCAGATTTTAGACCAAAACATCTAATGACCACGTTGGCCAGATACTTCCAATGGGTGAGAGAGAGAAGAGACTTTGACTTTCCCATGTACGACAGGCTCATTGTAACCGATGGTTTGAAGGACAGTTTAAACTTGGGTTTGAGAGGGAAAGGCATTGTACGGTGGGAAATGAGGAATACCAATAGCTTCCCTCAAGGTTTCAGTGGTGATTTGCAGTTGATAGTTTCCTTGGGCTAGGGGACAATGAATGGCATTGTCATTTAGGTTGTAAGTGGCGGAGTACCATAGTTCACCGATGATTGTGGGGAATATATAGTGTGGATTAGCAGTGAAGCTTTCAAACAGAGGGTGAGCTCGAAGGAACTGCACCGTTGGTTCATATCCTTGGTTTTCGCGTAAGGCAGGAATGGATGTGCACAGTAGAATGTTGTTGGGAGTGATATTCATTGGTTGGTTAGGTACAACAATCTTACCAAGGTTGACTGCAGGATCAGAGATGTAGGTTGCCATTTGGTAGGGATGGTGAACAGTGAAAAAATATCGAGAGAGAATGTTAGGGTAAAGCTTTTTAAAAAGAGAGGGAGTTTGAAGAATTTGAACAGGTAAAGGTGAATAAGAGAGGAAGTGGGGTATTTATGAGTGTAGTTAACAGAGATTGTTAGATGCTAACAAAAATTGTAACGGACAACATAATAATAAGCTATTAAATGAAATTTGACAGACGGAGTAAATAATTAGGGTAAAAAAGCATTAATTGAGCACAAAAGATAAAAATTGACCAAGTGTTGAACCATCAGCTGAGCACTGAAATGTATCAGTTGAAAGGCATCAGCTGATGAAAAAGCATCAGCTAATTGTGAGAATTTAAGATCTATCAACTGATAGAGGTACTTAGCTGAGCATTTCTTCCTTGGCTGAGGGTGATCAGCTAAGTGAATTTGATCAGCTGATAGGCGTCAGCTGAGCAAACTTAATTAGCTTACAAAGAATCAGTAAGGCTTAGAGATGCTTAGATAAGTAACACATGATATTCAACACTCATAAATTAACAGAAACATAACTACCACTAATCTAATCTAGAAATTAAGCATACCTAGTTTGGATATTAGGAAATTGAACCTTGCTTCATCCAATGGTTTTGTGAACAAGTCTGCAAGTTGCAAATCAGTATGGATGTAGTGCAGAGTTACCTTTTTCTTTTGTAGATTATCTCTGAGAAAATGATGTCTGATTTCAATATGCTTTGTCTTTGAGTGCATGACTGGATTATTTGAGATGGAGATGGCACTTGTATTGTCACACAAAATTGGGGTGTCTTCAAACTTCACATCATAGTCAAGTAGTTGATTTTGTAACCACAAAATTTGAGCACAACAGCTTCGTGCAGCAATGTATTCTGCCTCTGCAGTAGATGTTGACACTGAATTTTGTTTCTTACTAGACCAACTTATTATCTTCCTCCTAGAAGTTGACAACCACCTGGAGTACTCTTTCTGTCTAAAGTAAACCCTACAAAATCAGAATCAGAATATCCAACTAACTCAAAATCTGAGTGTTTGTGATACCAAAGACCAAGATTAGGAATCCTTTGAGATATCTGAATATTCACTTAACATCAGCAAGATGTGATTCCTTTGGATCTGCTTGATATCTTGCACAGAGATATGTTGAAAACATTATATCTGGTCTACTTGCTGTGAGGTATAAAAGTGAACCAATCATTCCTCTATAAGCAGTAATGTTCACTGATTTGCCATCAGTGTCCTTTGCTAACTTAATAGAAGTAGACATAGGTGTTTTCATTGAGGAACAGTTTTCAAAATCAAACTTTTTGAGTAAATCTTTGACATATTTTGTTTGATGAATGAAAATACCATCAACCTCTTGTTTAATTTGCAAACCAAGAAAATAGTTTAATTCACCCATCTTGCTCATCTGATAGTTATCAGACATGAGTTTAGAAAACTTTTTGCATAGTTCAAATTGGTAGACCCAAATATTATATCATCTACATATATCTACACAAGCATCACATCACCTTTGTACATCCTTATAAACAAAGTGCTATCTATGCATGCTCTTGTAAAACCTTTGTTAATGAGAAAAGAAGAGAGGGTATCATACCAGGCTCTTGGAGCTTGCTTAAGACCATATAAAGCTTCGTTGAGAAAAAACACATAATCAGGTAAGCTTGACTCCTCAAAACCAGGAGGTTGTTTCGCATACACCTCTTCTTTCAGATCCCCATTCAAAAATCCACTCTTCACAGCCATTTGAAATACTTTGAAGTTCTTGAAGGCAGCATAGGCTAGGAACAATCTGATAGCTTCCAATCTTGCAACAGGGGCAAAGGTTTCATCAAAATCAATACCTTCTTCTTGACAGTACCTTTGCCACTAGCCTTGCTTTGTTTTTGATGATCTGCCCATGTTCATCTAGTTTGTTTTTGAACACGCACTTTGTTCCAGTGATGGTTTTATCCTTTGGTTTAGGCACCAAGGTCCATACATTATGTCTTTTGAATTCTGCCAGCTCTTTTTGCATGGTAGTCACCCAGTGGGGATCATTAAGAGCTTCATCAACCTTCTTTGGTTCAATCATAGAAACAAAACCAGAGTAAAAACAGATGTTGCATGCTTTTGATTTTGTTCTAACTGGATCCTCTATATTGCCTATAACCGGATCATGAGGATGATATTTGTGGTCTTTGAAGGCTTTTTGGATTGCTTGGGAATTGGGATTAATTTCGATTTGGGGAGTTAAAGTTTTATGTTGACTATCAGCAGTAGAAATGAGTTCATTTTGAGTGGCTGATATGACTTTATTTTCACAATCTGTGGGTGTCTCTACTGAAGAGGGAATGTGTGATATGGAATTAGAGTCCAATGATGTTGAGTCATTTTCCACATGATTCAGTGGAGGTATAGGATTGGATGAGGTTGGTTGTACATGGTTAAAGATTTGAATAGGAACAGGTTCATCTATAGCATGAGCAGTTGGTGGAGAGGGATCAACTATTGGAATATGCCCACTAACACGAACGACTTAATAGCACTGCTGATGAAGTATAGGCCTATTGGGTCACACACCAAGTATTGATTCCGGCAACACGATCAAGCAAAAGAGAGGAAAAGGCCAAAATGGGTTTTGGCAGCATGGTACACGGGCCATGTCCAGCCCAACTAGCACAAGGCGTTTTGGCCCAATAGAGACCGTGTGCTTTGGGCCTACACGGCCGTGTAGATGAACACGGGCCGTGTTAGGTCTGTTAGGCACGGGCTAACTTGGCCCAATTGAGGCCGTGGGCTTTGGGCCTACACGGCCGTGTTAGCCAACACAGGCCGTGTACGATCCCTGTAACAACAGAATTAACATATTTTAACTCACATTTTAATGGGATTAAGTGGAGGTTAATGCTAGCTACGTTTTTCTCTGCACATGAACAGACTTGAGAGAATGGAATAGGTTCTTGGAAGTTCATATTCTCTCTTGGTTGTTCTTCTTGAAGGTGATCAAGTTTGATGCACAAGAGAAGTTAACATACACTTTGTGGTCTAGACTTGATGCACAAAGGTGTTTCTTGTTCTTGTATTATGTTGTTTTGTGGCAATTCCAACCTACTAGCATTGGGGAATCAAGTGTGCTTGGGGTGGACTTCATTAGAGGAATTCTCTTGTTGAATTCTTTAAACTTGACAAGAAGGATTAGATATTGTGTTCTTCCTTAAAGGTATAACTATTTCATGCTTCTTGTTTCTTTATTCTAGTTGCGATTTCATGTTTAGATTTTGGTCCATGGCATGTGTGTTTGTTTGGCTAGTTTATTTTTGTATTGTATCTTGCTTCCGTTGCTATTCGAGTATGCCAAACAAATACCTTCAGTGGTATCAGAGCCATATCTAACATAGCTTTGCACTAACGAGTCTAGAAAAACCATATAAATGTTTTATATAAGAAAATTGTTTTCTTGAAATGATTTTTCGTATGGATGGTTGCTAGGCTAAAATTTGTAGCCTACATAATATTCATATAAATATTTTTATATTGGGAAAAATTATTTTCTAGAAATGGTTTTTCATGTAGATTCTTGTTAGGCTAAAATTGGTATATTTGTAGCCTACCTAATATGTTAGTTTTTACATCAAGTCTCGAAAAGCCATATATATACTTTTATATAAGAAAATTGTTTTCTTAAAATTGGTTTTTCATTGAGACTCTTGATGTACTCTTGTTATGCTAGAATTGTTATATTTGTAGCCTTGTTAATATTTTAGTTTTTATATTTATATATTTTTTGTAACTTGGCATGAAGTGTACACAAATATATACTTATAAATATATATATGAATATGTGTCACAAAAATAGTTTGGTACACTAATGCATATGTACAAGGATTGTCATTATGGTGCCTTTGATGTTGTTGGCAATCTTAACTATAATATAGATATATATTTGTATCATGGTTTTGTGTGGCACGCCATGTTTCATTTATGTTGCATTTGGTTAATTCGGTAACGTGATATGCCCTTAGACTTATGTGTTGTGGTGGTTGATTGATTTGGTTTTTGGTGGCCTGCGCGACATATTGATGTAATATAATTTATTTATTTATTTATTGGTGCGGCTTGCACGCCGTTTCTTCTATTCCGTGTATTTGTATAAATAGTGTAGGAATGCGACCTGCGTGTCGTTTATATATATATTCTATGTATTTGTAAATTGTATAGAATTAGAGCCGGAGAAATCAACGGGAGTCATGGTGATGACGTCTTGGTGAGAAGGAATCAACACGCTATTGGAGGTGTTGGATTCGGTGGGAGCTTACCCAACGAGACTTTACCTTGTCCTTAGGTTTTGCCCTCGTTTTCCCCGTTGTGGCTCACGGGGAAAACGCATAGGATTTTGGGCATGTTACCGAATTATATAATATATATATATATATTTGCGTGGTTGTGTTTTATTTTTCTATGCATGAACTAGGATTCGCATGCTAGACAATTTTTCTATAAAATTAAATAAAACATAACATTTGTTAAAATGGTCAACAATCTCACGTGAATAGTATTGGCAAAGAAAATATAAACTTAGTATTATATTTAAAAAGTGCTTAAAATCGTTTTGACACTTACTTTGTTAATTTTCAAAAAGGTTTTATAAACCGGAAACAAAATCCCGTTTTTAAAATGTAAATCACGCACCATCCGTAAGACGACACCACCCGAATCTAACGAAACAAGGATGATGGTCGAGCTAAGCACGAGTCATTCCTTGATTAGTTGTGTGGAAGGTGAGTGGGTTAACTCGCATGATTGGTTGTCGAGCTAAGCACGAGCCAATTGATGGTCGGGAGTGTCACCCGTGTGTCTTGTCGGACGGTTTACAATTTTAGTATATAATTCTTGATTAGTTGTCGAGCTAAGCACGAGCTAAACAAAAATTATATATTAAGATTGGTGTAAGGAAGGGATAAAACATGCCAACCGACATAATGGATGTCGCCAGATCCCGCAAGTGTCTAAGAGTTGTAATAGAGATTACAATTGGTAAAATGGTTGCCGGCCTAAATAGCTTCGCCACGTGATCCACGGCAAACCCGTCACGGTGCGAGGTGAAATAAGGTTCTTAGCCCTTGTTATAAATAATTGTTTTTATCTAAAACTATGGGGAAATTATTTTTAACAAGGTTTATCTAAACTAACCAAAACTCGTATTATTGTTATTTATAGATGTCAAACCATAACAACACCACGTCAAACATCTCACTTCGTGTGTTTCTAGAAAGGGAGAAACTCACGGGGTGAACTTTATTGAATGGCTTAGGCAATTGAGGATTGTCCTACGCCATGAATCAAAATTGCACATCCTTGAGGAACCCCTTCCGGAGCCACCTGCTACCAACGCGACTTGGGCCGTCCGATACGGGTATGAAAAACCACGATGTTGCCTGCCTCATGTTGTCAACTATGAGCTAGGATTTTCAAAAGCAACTCGAGCACATGAGTGTGTACAATATGTTAAACAAACTCAAGGACATGTTCCAACAGCAAGTTAGGCAGGAACACTATGAGTGTATTAAAAGGCTAGTCGGTTATAGGCTGCAGGAAGGTGGGAATGTTGGTCTTCACGTCCTTAAGATGAAGGCGAATGTGGACCAAATGGAGAGGTTAGGATTTCCTATTAGGAGAGAGCTCGCTGTGGATATTGTACTCCTGTCTTTGCCCGCATCATATGATCAGTTTGTCACAAACTATCATATGCAAGGAATGGAGAAGTCCTTAAGCGAATTGCATGGCATGTTGAAGTCTGCGGAGTCTGACATGGCCAAGCATAATTCCACCTTAACCACTCCCGTCTTGGGCTTAAAGAAACAAAAGAAAAGGAAGAAGAAACCGACCCTAAAAGGAAAGGTTGGAGTTTCCAAGCCTATCCTTGATGTTGAGTCGAAGGACATAGAGGATGTGCCTCAAGAAGAGACTCAAGAAAAGGTGGTTTGCTACTACTGTGGAAGGTTTCGAAATTGTGGCCGTCACGCCTGCCCTACGTGCCGTGAGGATATAAAACTTCTCAGAAAAGAGAGAGTTGACTTTCCATCTTCAGGTACGTTCATGATTCATTGCTATTCTTATGTAAGCTGGGTAGTTGACCTGAGCTGATTGACTCACGTTTGTCACAAATTTATTTTGTTACAAAGTGTAGGTCCTTCGGTGAGAGAAAAGCATGAAGAACCGGATCTCGAATGAGGAAACCATGATGATTGTCCTCTAAGAGAAGTTAAGGAGACTTGATCTCGCTTTTGTCGCCGGTTCATTTATTATTCTATTTTATTGCCCTGCGTGGCAAGTAATATTTCTTTGTATGCTCGGTTTTGAAGATGATGGATATGATTTTGAAGTTTTAAAATTTGATGTAAAACCTTTTTAAGCAATGTTTATTTAAGGTTTGTTTGTGTCATAGCTCATGTGTTGTTTTGCCCTGCGTGGTATACAACTTTACATGTGGTGACGATGAGTTTATTCTTAAAATATGAAATTTATTATGAAAATTTGTTGTGAGATATTTTGTTCAAAATTTCCCATGTCATGGCATACACAAGGTTTTGTTACAAGTAATAGAATATTCATGAATAGTTGATTCTGAATCCAACATAGTTTGGGTGAGTTATCTTTGTGTGATAATCAACTTAACCACATAAACAAGAGATATATCACCTAGATCCATGTGGTTAGGATCTCGGAATTGTTTAGCCTTGGGCTAAACATTTTGATGTTGATCTTGTTTATTAGGCTAAGTAGATTATGTGATCCTTCACCGGAGTTTGTGAGAGGATTGAAGGCTTGTCGGATATTGATCACATTTTGTAGATAATCCGTTCAAGCACACCACAAAGAATAACGAAAGCGAAACTTCTTCGTCACTACCTTGATGGTAGTAGTTGCGAGATGTTTATTAGTTTAGGTATATGTCTGAAACCTTGTTGGTGTTCAGAGTTAACCAAGACAAATTTCGGAATCAATAGGGCATATAGATCAAGGTACTTAGGTCTAGTTAAGATGCTAAGGTATCTATTATCTATATATTGGGCGACCATATAGTGAATTGTGGAATTATTTCACAATTCATATTCTACTAAGACGCATTGGTACATGGTGTCATGGAGTAGGGAACCGGGTCTTGTTGATCCGGTTTATGACGGGTCAAGAATGTGTGTCCGATTTGTTGGGATATTCATTTGCCCTTGTGAGTAAGTCCTCAAATCCAAATTCAATTGATGGTCTATTTAGCGCTTAATAAGATATGACTAGAAAGGTTCTTTGCTTGTCTATCTTATAGTTCGAAGTTATCCATTCTACATTCAGTGGGAGGTGGATAAACTTGAAATCAAGAAGTGCTAATACATTTGAGGAGTTCTTCTAAGTTTTAGCTATTTAACCTTTTGAGAACAATGTTTGTTGCTTAAAAGGGGAAGAAGAGAGAAACTAAAACTAAGGCATTCTAGTGGAAGAACGTGGAACTTAAATGAAGACTTGATGATGATACTAGCATATAATCTGATGTCTTTGATAGATGATCAGCATGGTTATGCTGGTATGCGTGACTAAGAGTCATTACTTCTTTGAATTCTGATAAGGGTCCTATAGAGCCAAAGAGATACGTTTTTTTCCTCATATCTAAGTGGCAATGACTTGATGGTGAGTCGTGTTGAGTTCACCACCTATCGAAAGATGTAGTGGATCCAGAATTCACTAAGAATAAAAGAAGTAAATGATAAAGAGATGCAATCCAAGTACTTGACTTGACTTGATCCCATACCTAGGTGTAAACCAAGGTGGTAGGGATGGGATTAACATGGATGGAATTGTAGGCAACTTCAAATACCGACTAGTTGTAAATTTTTCATGACGGTTATGGAGAAACTTGTCCTAGTGGCTATGTTGAAGAATGTTTGGTACTCGTGGATATTAATCACAGCGTTCCGTCATGGAACAATATGAAGAGGAAGTGCTTATAACACTCTCTGATGGTCTTAATATACGTCTGTAGTATCCAAATTATGTCTACCAAAGTGGATAAAACCACTTCGGACTTATGCTTGCATCTTAAAGGAAATATCTTTGCTTACTATTAGAAAGTCATAGTGATGAGTTTTCTAAAAGCGTAGATAAAACCTTTTATGTATGTCAGGGCTAGTGGGAGCTTTGTTGTAGTCCTAGTGTTAAATGTCTATTGAAGATAATATCCCGGTATTAGGTTATCTACAAACCTAATTCAGGAATTATTGCTTCATAAGGGCATTTAGGAGATACAAAATTGGATAGTATTTAGTTCAAGAAATATAGAGATATGTTCTTGGTGTTTGACGACTAGAATAGGCTTGGAGTAAGTAGTTACTCTAATGCGTGTTTCTGCTAGGATAACTGTTGATCTTTGGTCAAAGTTGATGATCCTAATTTGTGGTGTTGTTTGTTGGTTCTTAAAGTATCACTAACCTTATTGTGGGCTTTTAAGACAATGAGTTTGTGATTGCTTTAACCTTTTTGAAAAGTTGAGATCTTTTTCATGTATACTTTTGAATTAGTCTTGTCAAAAGAGATATAATTGAATAATAAAAGTACTTGTGGATGTTGTGGTACAAATCCACTAGTTAAGCCGTTGTTATGGACTAGTGATGTTTATCATACTAGGTCAATTAGCATTTCTAATCCATGTAACTTGGCTTGAATATGTTTTGGTTCATGTTTGATTTGTACTTATATTTTGGGGACGTTAAGCAGTATTGCAATTCATACTATATCGATTATTAAATAGAGATTTAATAATACGCCGAGGGCGGGTATTTTATGAATCCTTATTGTGTTCCATATTAGCATGTTTAAACACTTCCGAGAATGTTTTTCATTCCAAAATCATCACAATCGGTTATACTTTATGGGAAGGAGGTATAAGTTATGATTGAGGTAAAGAATTGGTTTTGTTAAACGTGGTTCTTGCCTGTACTTGAAAGGGGTTTCAAGTGATTGGAGGACCCGCACCCGAGTTCGCTTCATGGTTCTGGTCATAAGTAACTCGGGATGATGATGGCGTTTCATCCTTAAACTAGAGATACATGTGATTCCAAAGCATAGGTCTGCTTTGCTTTGATCGTTTTCTAACGCGGTCAGTAACTGGTCGTTATAAGGGAGATGATTGGGTATAGTATTATATATGTGGCGGGACTATGTAGTCAAAAGGAATTTGTTCCTCTATGTATAGAGAAGATATCCATGGGCCCCTTGATGATTGAGTGTTGACGTTCATATGCATGGCCGTGCTTAAGTTATATTGATGATGGATCAATGTTAACTTGGTTTGTTGGTCACCACTAATCTAGAATCGAGAAACATAATCGTGAACAATCTAAATGGTTGACTTTATTCCATGCCTTGTGTTCACATAGGATATCGCGAACAATGGGATGTATATGTTCATTTATCTTTAGGACAATCATTTTATGATTAGGATCTTGTCAAGAGTGGCATACCCTATACTGACTTGGGAGCATAGATGTCTTGCTAGAGACCGCTCTATGTTTGTGTTTTTTTTCGTAGTCATGCCACGTGCAAGTGGGAGTCTGTTGGAATATGCCCGCTGACACGAACGAGTTAATAGCACTGCTGATGAAGTATAGGCCTATTGGGTCACACACCAAGTATTGATTCCGGCAACACGATCAAGCAAAAGAGAGGAAAAGGCCAAAATGGGTTTTGGCAGCATGGTACACGGGCCGTGTTCTTGAACACGGGCCGTGTCCAGCCCAACTATCACGGGGCGTTTTGGCCCAAGTAGAGACCGTGTGCTTTGGGCCTATACGGCCGTGTAGATGAACACGGGCCGTGTTAGGTCTGTTAGGCACGGGCTAACTTGGCCCAATTGAGGCCGTGGGCTTTGGGCCTACACGGCCGTGTTGGCCAACACGGGCCGTGTACGATCCCTGTAACAGTAGAATTAACATCTTTTAACTAACATTTTAATGGGACTAAGTGGAGGTTAAGGCTAGCTACGTTTTTCTCTTCACATGAACAGACTTGAGAGAGTGGAATAGGTTCTTGGAAGTTCATATTCTCTCTTGGTTGTTCTTCTTGAAGGTGATCAAGTTTGATGCACAAGAGAAGTTAACATACACTTTGTGGTCTAGACTTGATGCACAAAGGTGTTTCTTGTTCTTGTATTGTGTTGTTTTGGTGGCTATTCCAACCTACTAGCATTGGGGAATCAAGTGTGCTTGGGGTGGACTTCATTAGAGGAATTCTCTTGTTGAATTCTTTACTCCTGACAAGAAGGATTAGATATTATGTTCGTCCTTAAAGGTATAACTATTTCATGCTTCTTGATTCTTTATTCTAGTTGAAACATCATGTTTAGATTTTGGTCCATGACATGTGTGTTTGTTTGGCTAGTTTAGTTTTGTATTGTATCTTGCTTCCGTTGCTATTCGATTATGCCAAACAAATACCTTCATCAACTTGCTCTGGAGTGGTTTCTCCAGTTTGCATAAGGTCATTAAATTCTTCACGTGAAACATGATTAGAAGAACATGAAGCAACAAAGTCATTTTCATTAAAACTTACATTGATGGATTCTTCTATGA